>CM075672.1:189955000-190580000 GCA_037962975.1 Clitoria ternatea | reverse complement strand
ACAAGGGTTAATAATTAGAATAGTATAGTCTATATACTTTTATTTAATTGTTAAATTTTCCTTAACCCCTAGCATGAGTAAAGTGCGCCTCCGTGTGGAACACACGACAGTGTTACCACCTCGGCAGCTGTCTCCCCTTGATGACTGAAGCCCCTGTATGCTACAGCATAACGGGCTCAGTCATCTATCGGGGATACACCGATGTCAACTTTTCTTTGTAACTTACGAATCCATATGGATAGAATGCCACATAAGACTCAATTACCATCCACCTCTATAAGTACTTCTCATTTATGACTCATTAAGGTATGCACATCATACTCGTGCTTAAGCTTCATTATTAATCACTTAATTTGACTTAAGCATCGAAGAATCATTGTAGATGACACCACCTTTCGCCCCATAACGTGAAGACCGATGTGATTACTAGAGAACCAAAGTAGAGACTCCTGGTTCCCCATTAGACCAGGAGAGATGATACTAAATTCCCATTGAATTGGTGTAATATATAAGAGAGAAGTGAGACCGGCACTAATACCAAAAGAGTTATCTCCTTTTACCGAATAATTCATTGTACTTGAAAAGAATATAAATATAAACTGAAATAAAAATCTATCAAAAGAAAAACATTCCCAAAGACACTAGAATATTATATGTATTTTTTAGAAATAAAAGCATTTGTTGATTTGAATTAAAAAAGTGAAATAAAATAAAGGATAACCTTTATCTTAAGAATAATTATGTATATATATATATATATATTTTTTCGATTGTAGTATTTTTTGGTAATTAAAGTAGTATTTTTAATTCTCTTTTAGCATTTTAAAAATAATACAACAACATCATAACTTTACCACACCTTTAACAAGCATCATTACCAATAACCCCAACCTCACTATCCATAACCATGACACCCATCATCTTCCATCACCAAATCACTACCATTAACCCTACTCCTCACCACCTTATCACCGAACCACAACCTCTCTTCCCTTACCCCGAACCAACAACCCCAACTTTACCATCCATAACCATCACACCCATCAAGCCAACCACCACCTTAACCTATTAACAAAGCCCCCATAACCTAAACCCCTTTCACCATCACCCACCACTATTCAACAACTAAGCAAACCAAAAAGAAACCCCCTGTTACAAGTTTTGATATAATTAAACCTTTTCGTGGAAAGTTCCATAGTCAAGTTATAGTATATGTTAAAAACAGAGTGTCGTTCTACTGGGATACGGTGTTAAAATATTGATTCATCATTACCTTAGCAGAAACAAATGGATAATTTTACAAACATGCAGAATTTAAAGGAACTTAACATTAACCAACATAAGCTAAAACAAACAATAAGAAGTATGAACTATCAAATGATAAAAGCTGGGATTGGATTTCATTAATCTCACCCTTCAATACGTTGCATACATTGATACAAATAACTTCTAAACTATTACTTTTTATGTCATAATCTTAAATCGTTCGCATCGATTCCTTGACTATGAAATCCATAAGAACATTCTTAACTATGTTGATTTCTCAATCACATTAAGAATATTCCAACATTATAAGTGATTGTTTCGACGTTCGTTATGTCGAATATTATTCCCAATATCCGCCGTAACGAGCATTCTATTTAGTTCCATTTTAATAAGGACAAGCTAAGGGAGGATCCTCACTCCATCCTAGACAAAGGACTAGAGGCTTATAAGGGTCCCCTCACAAGGGCCAAATCCAAGAAAGCTAAAGAGAACATCCATAAAGCCTTGTCATCCTTCCCCTCTTTGCTTAGTGGGCCCAAGCGCAAGGGAGACACCATGAGGATCTATATGTTTTCATCTTGTAACATAGGTCATATTTAGATTCTCTAGACATTTAGGTTTTATTTGGACCTTGCTAGGTCAATTGGGCCACTTTAGGGCCATGTACTTTCACTTTAGGCCATGTTCTCTCCTCTTGTACTATTGGGTTTTGGATCCATCATCCAAGCCAATTTCTCCATCCCTTGGCTGAATTCTAGAGAGGCTATATAAGGGAGCTCTCCTTTGTAATTTCACACAATAATGACCATTTTGAGATTTTTCACTTTGAGTGCATATTTCTAGAGTGAGAAGCTCTTCTTTCTCTCTAAAGGGAGAACATCTTTTATACAAAATGTTACATAAATGACAAAGTATGTTCTCTCATTTTGGATAGTGGGAGTTATGCGAATGTAGTGAGCCAAAGATTAGTTAATAAGATGGGCTTAGAGCTAATAGATCACCCTAGACCTTATAAGTTGCAATGGCTTAATGAAAAAGGGGAAATGTTAGTTAATAAGCAAGTCTTAATCAACTTCACCATAGGCACATGTAATGATAAAGTCAATTGTGATGTAGTACCTATGGAGGCAACTCACATTCTATTAGGAAGACCCTTCGATAGGAAGGTCATCCATGAGGGGTTCATTAACACCCTCACATTCAAGTTAGATGGTAAGAAGATAGTTTTACACCCCCTAACTCCACAACAAGTAGCTAAAGATCAACTACAAATGAAGCTAAAAAGAGATAGAGAATTAGGATCTTCTTCCTCTAATTATCTAGAAAAACATAAGAAAAATAAAAAAGAGGATAAAGGAAAAGGAGTTATCATCTATGATGACTCTAGAGCCAACTACTTGGCCAACAAACATGATGTGAAACATGCTATGTTTTCACAAAAACTTTGCTTGATCATGTATGCAAAAGACATCCCTAGCACTTCTGTGTGCTCAATGGGCTCTTCTCCTCCTCCTTTGCCCAAAGGGATTCAAAACATCCAAAATGAATTTAAAGATCTCTTCCCAAAAGATATCCCAAAAGGCTTACCTCCTATTAGGGGCACTGAGCACCAAATAGACTTAATTCCTGGTGCTAGTCTTCCAAATAGACCTGAATATAGGTGCAACCCTAGGGAAAGCCTAGAAATAGAGAATAAAGTGAATGAACTACTATCTAAGGGTTGGATTAGAAAGAGTTTAAGCCCTTATGCTTTACCTATTTTGCTAGTTCCTAAAAAAGATGGTTCATGAAGAATGTGTACAGATTGTAGAGCCATAAATAACATAACCATCAAGTATAGGCACCCAGTACCTAGACTTGATGATATGCTTGATGAGCTTAGTGGTTTTACTATATTTTCCAAGATTGATCTTAAAAGTGGCTATCACCAAATAAGAATCAAAGAGGGAGATGAATGGAAAGCCGCTTTTAAAACCAAACTTGGACTATATGAGTGATTAGTTATGCCTTTTGGCTTGACTAATGAACCAAGTACTTTTATGCGACTCATGAATCATGTTTTGAAGGAATTCATTAGGCATTTTGTTGTGGTCTACTTTGATGACATTTTAATTTACTCAAAGACTATAACTTCTCATCTAAACCATCTCAAACAAGTTATGCTTGCTTTAAGAACAAACAATCTCTATGCAAATTTTGAAAAATGTTCTTTTAGCATGGATAGCATTGTATTTCTTGGATTTGTAGTTAGTTCTAAGGGTGTACAGGTAGATCACTCAAAAGTAAAGGCAATCCAAGATTGGCCAACACCTAAAAATATGAGTGAAGTAAGAAGCTTTCATGGTCTAGCAAGTTTCTATAGGAGATTTGTGAAAGATTTCTCTACCTTAGCCTCCCCTCTAAATGAGTTAGTGAAAAAGAATGTTCCTTTTATATGGGGGCCAAGGCAAGATAAAGCCTTTCTAGATCTCAAGGAGAAGCTCACTCATGCTCCAATTTTGGCACTTGTAAAATTTTCAAAAACATTAGAGCTTGAGTATGATGCTTCAAATGTGGGAATAGGAGCTGTTCTATTACAAGAAGGTCACGTCATTGCTTTCTTTAGTGAAAAGCTCAATAGGGCAACTCTCAACTATCCTACATATAACAAAGAATTTTATGCATTAATTTGAGCCCTACAAACTTGGGAACACTACTTGATCCCAAAAGAGTTTGTTATACACAGGGATCACCAATCACTAAAATTCATTAAGGGGCAACATAAGTTAAACAAAAGACATGCTATGCAGGTTAAGTACTTGGAACAATTTCCATATATCATCAAGTACAAAAATGGAAAATCTAATACTTTGGCTGATGCTTTATCAAGAAGGCATTCTTTACTCGCCTCTCTTAGAGCCAAAGTTATTGGACTTGATGAGATTAGGACCTTGTATCCAAGTGACCTTGATTTTTCCAAAATCTTCCACTCATCTTCCACTTCTTCATATCATAGAGGCTTCTACATTTTAGATAGCTATCTCCTTAAAGCCAATAGACTTTGCATTCCTAGGAGCTCTTTAAGAGATTTGTTATTAAGAGAAAGCCATGAGGGAAGCTTAATGGGCCACTTTGGAAGAGATAAAACCTTGTCTATTCTACATGAACACTTCTATTGGCCAAAAATAAAGAAAGATGTACAAAAACATTGTGCTAGGTGTATTGTATATAGAAAAGCTAAATCTAAACTTTCACCTAGTGGTTTGTATACTCCTTTGCCTACACCTAGTGCACCTTGGATTGATATATCTATGGATTTTATGTTGGGATTGCCTAAGACCCAAAGAGGAATGGATTCTATCTTTCTAGTGGTAGATAGGTTTAGTAAGATGGCTCACTTCATCCCTTCATAAGGTAAATGATGCTAGTCATATTGCTAAACTCTTCTTTAGAGAGATTATAAGACTTCATGGTGTTCCTAAAACTATCATTTCTGATAGGGACACCGAATTCCTAACCCATTTTTAGAAAACTCTTTGGTTAAAGCTAGGAATGAAGCTTCTCTTTTCTACCACCTGTCATCCTCAAATGGATGGCCAAACTGAGGTAGTAAACAGGACCCTTTCTCAACTTCTTAGGGTCTTAGTGCATAAAAATATTCAATCTTGGGATGAGTGTTTACCCCACATTGAATTTGCCTATAATAGGGTACAACACTCAACAACTAAGCATAGTCCCCTTGAAGTTGTGTATGGTTTTAACCCTCTCATACCTTTGGACCTTTTGCCCATTGATGTTTCTTACTCTATCCTTCACATGGATTGAGAGGCAAAGGCCAAGTTTATTAAAGATTTTTATGAGAAGGTTAAAAACCAAATACAAACTAAAAATGAACACTATGCTCGTTGACAGGGCCCGCAAGCGCACGGGTTATGTCGCGTAATATAAAAGATTATCGTTCTCCACAGGGACTGTGTTCAAAGTACTGGCATATTAAAATTTAATTATCCACACAATTGATTTTTAAGATTTTTGTAAAATAAAACACAAAATTAAGTTGCATAGAATACAAAAATAAAATTTACTTGACACTTAAAAAATCAGAGTTAAGAGTATCTTGGGATTCCGGGGGATTAAGACTCTATTTTATGTTAATGAATTTTCACTTTTCATAAATAAGAATCGAATTAAGTTTTCCAAGGTGAATTTTCCAAAAGCTAATTAATATGTTCCTCTCAGAATCCTATTAATGTACCTAACCTATGGAAAGCGCTGCTTAATCCTCAGAAAGGCCCATTATCGTTTTATGAAAATCCCTTTTATTTCCTCAAAAGAATTTTGATTACTTTCACGGTTTTACCGAGGTCACAAAAAGCATCTCAAAAATCTTAGGTTTAGTTCAAAGCTTTCCGGTAAAAATAAATCTCTCGATTCTATTTATTACCTAAACTTACTAATATACCCGTAAGTATACAGTTTTATCATTTAGGTTCTTGTTAGGAATTACTAAAAGCATTAAGCATAATTGAACTAAATGGAAAACAGAAATTTATTTAATTCCAAGTCAAAATAATATTAACAATAAAATATTATCATACCCCCTTTATCCCAAGATAATTAATTTAGCTACTCATGAAATAATTCAAATTCATATAAATAATGGAAAAATAAAACATACAAGACATGGTAAAAATAAAAACTTACAGGTTTCTCCAAAAGCTCAGAATAATTTACCACTGTAATTCCTTGTTGCAATAATTTCTCCACCAATTACAAATTTAAATTCTCACTTTTACAGCCCTCACACTCTTACAAAATAAAAGAAAGAAAAGAAAATAAAAAGAAAGAGAAAAAAAATGAACAGAGAAAGAAAAATGGAAAAGAAGAAAACTAAAGAGAAAAAGAGAGAAAGTAACGAAGAAAAGAAAAGAAAATAGAATGAAGCTGATGGTAATTGATGGGAAGAGATGATTTCTTTTGCTGATGGGTTGCTGCTGTTTTTATAGGCAAATGGATGGAGGATTCCAGCTATGAAAACGATTCAAATTGCAAGTGGAAGAAACTTTCGGTGCATGTGAGTTCCAGCTGTGCCAACTTGTTTCTTTATCATTTTATGGTTGTTTTTCTCTTGTTTTTGACCCTTTATTACCTTAATTCCTGCAAAATAACATACCCAAGTAGAATAGAGTGGAAAGAAAGCAAAAATCACAATAAATAAAGGAAATACAGTGCATAATGATTAAAATCCTAAGCAAATTGGGTCTAATTTATTGTACTATAAAGCACTTATCAAAATACCCCAAACCAAAGCATTGCTTGTCCTCAAGCAATCACCATATTTACAAGATAAAATACAGAAAACACTAAGCTTAATAAACTAAGGGATCCAAAAACAGAGAAACTAATTTATACAAATGCCAATTTTATTTTTCTTATGTGAATCAAATTTCAATGTCAAGACTTGAGATACTTTTCTCACAATTTTCACTCAAGTATTTCAAGGTTTGTGTATCTCTCAAATCATCATAGTCAAAAAACATTACCATAAGCTTGTTAATAAACCAGAAACTCCACAGTTTAGATAGAAAATATGTCAAAGTCTAAAGGTCTTTCAAAGGTTGTAACGTGGCCTTGGGTTGTATTGTTAAGGTAGGAATTTCAAGAAAAATGGAATACAAAAAGGCTTTAACAGTCATGAATGATTCAAATCACCATTATAAATTTAACAGAGCAAATTTTTGAACTTTTATGGACTTTTTGGAATTCATTCAATATCATCCTTTTGATTTTCTTTTTCTTTTTCTTGCTTTTCTTTGCATTTAATACCATATTTTTTTCTTAAGTCTTTTTTTCTTTCTTTGCTCCACTAAGTTTCCAACTTTTTCACTATTTAAGAGAATATCAATGAAAGGTTTCAAAGAAAATTTTTCACTTTCAGGCTCAAAAAGGGCAACTAGGGGTCAAATTGTGCAAAAATTCTGAGGCTTAAGAATAAGACCTAATTGTGCCTTTATCATCCTAAGACATATAATCAAAAACCATTTTGAATCGGTTGAAAAACAAGTTCTAGAATATTAATGACTATGAGATTCACTCAATCAAGAAAATATGGGTTTGGAAAATTTGTTTGATAAATAACCCATTTTGGCTCAAGTCTAATCATGGAAAGTCTTTTCAAAGAAAATTTTAATTACATAAGGTTCATTTAAGCATTTATTTGGCATTTAAACAATCAAATTTTGAAAATTTTACTCAAAATTTTAGGATCCTTAGATACTTTAGCCTTGTGTTCAAAGTAAATTTATCATGCAATCATGGTAAATTACAAGATTACAAACAAATCAAGGAAAACACACATGCTAATAAAATGACAATCACACAACGTAAACAAAACAGTTAAGTTTTCTTACCTACCACCCCAAACTAGAATTTGACATTGTCCTCAATGTTAAAATGGATGATAAAAGGATAAGAAAACTTACCTGTAATAACCCCAAACCAGCATCTGACATAGTTGGTTTTTTTTTTAAGAATAAAAGCTTAAAATAAAACAACAACTTTTTATAGGGTTACCTCCCTATCAGTGCTAAGTTTTAAGTCTTCAGCCAGACTTCTCATCGTTTGGATTTACTCATCAGAAGCATCAAACAAGTCCAAGTCACTTACTTGTTGTATTGGTTGACCTGTCAGATAGTGCTTTACTCTCTGTCCATTTACCCTAAATGTACCAGATTTCTCGCTCCATAGTTCAACAGCTCTGAAGGGAAAGACTTTTGTCACCTTGAATGGTCCTGACCATCGGGATCTCAGTTTACCTGGAAAAAGCTTCAATCTGGAATTAAACAGTAAAACCATATCACCTGGATTAAATGTTCTCTGTTGGATGTGACGATCATGCCATTGTTTGGTTTTTTCTTTATAAATTTTGGCATTTTCGTATGCATCTAGACGGAGTTCTTCAAGCTCATTTAATTCCAACAATCTTTGTTCACCTGCAGCCTTATGATCAAAGTTAAGAGTTTTAACAACCCAAAAAGATTTATATTCTAGCTCAACAGGTAAATGACAGGACTTCCCATATACTAGCTTAAAGGTGTGGTTCCAATGGGAGTTTTGTATGCGGTTCGATACGCCCATAAGGAATCATCTAACTTAATAGACCAATCCTTACGTGATGTATTCACCACTTTTTGAAGAATATTTTTAATTTCTCGATTGGATACCTCAACTTGTCCACTAGTTTGTGGGTGATAAGGTGTAGTAACCTTATGCGTAACTCCATATTTCTTTAGAAGGGTCTGAAAAGTTTTCTCAATAAAATGAGACCCTCCATCACTTATAACACATTTTGGGACCCCAAACCTTGGAAATATTATTTTCTTGAAAAGTTTAATATCAGTCTTAGCATCAGAATGGGGTGAAGCAATGGCTTCCACCCATTTTGACACATAGTCAACTGCCACTAATATGAACTGATTTCCAAAAGAAGAGGGAAAGGGACCCATAAAATCAACACCCCATACATCAAACAATTCAACTTCTAAAATGGTATTTAATGGCATTTCTTGTCTCTTACCAATGTTACTTGTTCTTTGGCAAGCATCACAAGTTAGAACATACTTACGTACATCCTTAAAAATATTTGGCCAATAGAACCCAACTTGCAATACTTTAGCGGCTGTTTTATAGGTGCTCATGTGTCCTCCACAGGAAAGAGAATGGCAATGATCCAAGATAGCATGGACATCATCTTGTGAAACACATCTCCGAATCATACCATCTGCACATTGCTTGAAAAGGAGTGGTTCATCCCAATAATAATGCTTGACATCTGCATAAAACTTTTTCCTTTGCTGAAAGCTAAGATCAAGAGGTAAGATACCACATGCAAGAAAATTTACAAAATCAGCATACCAAGGAACACGTTGGATACTAAGATTCAAGAGTTGTTCATCTGGAAAAGATTCATTGATGGGAATATTATCTGTTTCTTCTTTTTCAAATGTCAACCTAGATAGGTGGTCAGCGACCAAGTTCTCGGTACCCTTCTTGTCCTTAATTTCCAAGTCAAATTCTTGCAATATTAGAATCCACCTAATTAATCTAGGCTTTGCTTCCTTTTTATTCAATAGATACTTAATGGCAGAGTGGTCAGTGTAAACAGTAACATGTGAACCTACCAAATAAGACCTAAATTTATCAAAAGCAAAGATAATAGCTAACAGTTCTTTTTCAGTTGTGGCATAATTTACCCGAGCATCATCTAGTGTCCGGCTGGCATAATGAATTATATGGAGCTTTTTATCCTTTCTTTGTCCCAGCACAGCCTTCACTACGTAATCACTCGCATCGCACATCAGCTCAAATAGGAGTTTCCAATCAGGTGGTTGTACGATGGGGGCAGAGATTAGAGCTTGCTTAATCCTGCAAAAAGCTTCCATACAAGATGAATCAAAATTGAAAGGCACATCCTTACCCAGAAGAGTTGTAAGAGGCTTTGTGATCTTGGAGAAATCTTTAATGAACCTGCGATAAAACCCTGCATGTCCAAGAAAACTCCGAATACCTTTCACATTTATGGGTGGAGGCAATTTTTCAATTACTTCCACTTTAGCCTTATCAACTTCTATACCTCTCTCAGACACCAGGTGTCCAAGAACTATGCCTTCTCTTACCATAAAATGGCATTTTTCCCAATTTAGAACCAAATTGGTTTCTTCACAACACTGCAAGACTTGGCACAAATTTGTTAAACAATTATCAAAATCCAAACCATGCACTGAAAAATCATCCATGAAGACTTCCATCATATTTTCAATAAGATCAGAAAAAATTGCTTGCATACACCTTTGAAAAGTCGTAGGTGCATTACATAAACCAAAAGGCATACGTCTGTAAGCATAAGTCCCATAAGGGCAAGTGAAGGTAGTCTTTTCTTGATCAGATGGATGAATGGGAATTTGATGAAAACCTGAATACCCATCCAAATAACAGAAATAAGAATGTTTCACAAGTCTTTCAAGCATCTGATCAATAAAATGGAGGGCAAAATGATCTTTTTTTGTGGCGCTATTTAACTTCCTATAGTCAATGCACATGCGCCAACCAGAGACAATCCTAGTAGGAATCAAGTTATGTTTATCATTTTCAATCATAGTTATTCCCCCCTTTTTAGGCACCACATGGACAGGACTTACCCATTTACTACTATCAACAGGATATATGACTCCAGCATCAAGCAATTTCAAAATTTCCTTTTTAACCACTTCTTGCATTTTAGGATTTAATCTCCTAAGTGGTTCTACTGTGGGCCTACTTTCATTTTCTACAGTAATCCTGTGCATACAAAGAGAAGGGCTAATCCCTTTGATATCATCCATTGTATAACCTATTACCTTTCTATACAACCTAAGTTGTTTCAAAAGTTTTTCAGTTTCACATGGATTTAATTCAGCATTGATAATCACAGGATATGTGGAATTAGGACCAAGAAATTTATACCTTAATGAAGCTGGTAAAGGTTTTAATTCCACATTAGGGCTTACCACTTTGTCACACATGACCTCAGTATCATGTGGGGCCTCAGAGCAATCAGATGTTTCTGTCAGTTTAATCATGAAAACAGTTTCAAGTGGGTCATTAGGAAGGGTTGCTTCCTTTACCACTTGTTCGACAAAATCCACAGTACAGCAAACATCATTATAAGGTTTTTCTAAAACATTTTTCAAGTTGAAATCAACCTTTTGGTCTCCAACAGTTAGAGACAACTTACCATTCTTGACATCGATCACAGCACCTGCAGTTGCTAAAAATGGTCTACCTAAAATGATAGGAATCAAAGAATCTTCGTCCATTTCAAGCACAACAAAGTCAGCAGGTATAAAAAAATTTCCTATCTTAATAGGAACATCCTCTAAAATTCCTACAGGATATTTTACAGATCTATCAGCCAATTGTAAAGACATCCTAGTAGGTTTTAGTTCACCCAATCCTAGCTTTTCAGCAACAGATAATGGCATTAAACTCACACTCGCTCCTAAATCACACAATGCTTTATCTATATTCATGTCACCGATCATGCAAGGAACAAAGAAACTACCTGGATCTTGGAGCTTGGGTGGAAGTTTCTTTTGAATTAGAGCACTGCACTCTTCAGTAAGTGCAACTGTACCATCTTCTTCGAGTCTTCTTTTGTTGGACAGAATGTCCTTCAGGAACTTTGCATATGTGGGCATTTGTTGTAAAGCATCTGTAAAAGGAATATTAATATACAATTTCTTTAAAACATCAAGGAACTTACCAAATTGTTTGTCCAACTTTGCTTTGGCTAAGCGCTGAGGAAATGGAATGGGAGGTTGATATGGCTTAACCTCCTCCTTCTTCTCTTGTGGTTTCTCTTCTTCAATTACTGGATGAGATGAAGATTCATCGACTTTCTTTTCCTCCTTTGCAGTCTTGTCAACTGGCCCATCGTATTGAGTACCACTCCTGAGAGTGACAGCCATGGTTTGGTTAGATGGTCCAGCCTCTGGTTTCCCAGGAAATGTTCCCGGTGCTCTTTGAGAATAGGAGGCTTGTTGGGCAATTTGATTTTCCAGTATTTTGTTGTGAGTGGCAAGAGAGTCCACTTTTGAAGCCAAGTTTTTTATTGCATCAGAGAATTCATCATTTTGTTTAAGTTGAGTAGCTACAAATGTCTCCATCAAGGATTCTAGCTTTGATTTTTGTGGAATATAGGTTCCTTGTTGAGGTTTGTAGTTACTTTGGAATTGAGGTGGCCTATTTTGGAAGCCAAGTGGACCTTGTGGAGGTCTGTAGTTACCTTGATAATTTCCACCATAGTTTCCAATAGCATCCACCTGATGCATTTCTTATTCTTGATTAGAGGTCATTGCTAAATGGCAGTTTGTAGCCCCATGTCCTGAAACACCACAAACTTCACAAACAATATTAGTAGCACCTGTTGACCCTATTTTATCAAGTTTTAATGTTAATGCTTCAACTTTGGCAGAAAGTAAGGAAAGAGCATCAACAGAATACTTACCTGGTGTTTTAGAAGGTAATCCTCTCTCAGAGTTCCGCTGGTGAGTGTTTTGAGCTATTTCCTTAATCAGGTTTTCAGCTTCATCAACATTTTTACTCATGAAGGCTCCTCCAGCTGCAGCATCTAAAGAGATCTTTTGTGTGGAAGTTAGTCCATTATAGAAAATATGGATTGTCAACCACCTTTCTATCCCATGGTGAGGACATTCTCTTAACATCTCCCTGTATCTTTCTCAGGCTTCATACAAGGATTCATCATCTTTTTGTGAAAAATTGATGATTTGTTTTCTCAGCACATCAGTCTTGTTCCTTGGGTACCATTTATTGATAAAAGCACTGGACAATTGTTCCCAAGTCGTGATGGATAGAGTATAACCACGCTCTTGCTTTATCTCTTAAGGAGAAAGGGAAAAGTCTTAAGCGAATGGCATCATTGGTGGCTCCGTTCATCTTCAGGGTGTCACAGTATTCAAGAAAGATTTGAAGATGAAGATTTGGATCTTCGGAAGGTAATCCTCCGAATTGGTTCTGTTGAACCATTGAGAGTAGTGAAGGCTTCAATTCAAAATTGTTAGCCTCTACTGTGGGTCTGAGGATGCTAGATCCTCTCCCATTAGTGCTTGGAGCGGCAAAATCTCTTAAGGGTCTGTGTTGGTCCGCCATTTGTTTTTCTTTTTGTTCTTTTTGTTGTTTTTGTTGTTTTCTCAAAGCTCTAAGGGTACGTTCTATCTCAGGGTCAAATCCTAAGTTTAGATCGACACTTTGGCTTCGTCGCATAAATAGAAAATAAATGACAAATAAAACAAACAATTACAAAAATAAAACAACAATAGATACACAGAATATAGAACAAAATACAAAATTACAAAGAAAATAAAAATAAAAATAAAAATAACAATAAAAATATTAACAAGTATGATCTAACCGAATTTCAATATTGCCGATATTTGAGGGACAACAGTCCCCGGCAACGGCGCCAAAAATTTGACAGGGCCCGCAAGCGCACGGGTTATGTCGCGTAATATAAAAGATTATCGTTCTCCACAGGGACTGTGTTCAAAGTACCGGCATATTAAAATTTAATTATCCACACAATTGATTTTTAAGATTTTTGTAAAATAAAACATAAAATTAAGTTG
This sequence comes from Clitoria ternatea, assembly GCA_037962975.1. NCBI lineage: Eukaryota > Viridiplantae > Streptophyta > Magnoliopsida > Fabales > Fabaceae > Clitoria > Clitoria ternatea. The sequence goes on along the minus strand of CM075672.1, from coordinate 190,566,573 downwards.
CACAGAATACAAAAATAAAATTTACTTGACACTTAAAAAATCAGAGTTGAGAGTATCTTGGGATTTCGGGGGATTAAGACTCTATTTTATGTTAATGAATTTTAACTTTTCATAAATAAGAATCGAATTAAGTTTTCCAAGGCGAATTTTCCAAAAGCTAATTAATATGTTCCTCTCGGAATCCTATTAATGTACCTAACCTATGGAAAGCGCTGCTTAATCCTCAGAAAGGCCCATTATCGTTTTATGAAAATCCCTTTTATTTCCTCAAAAGAATTTTGATTACTTTCACAGTTTTACCGAGGTCACAAAAAGCATCTCAAAAATCTTAGGTTTAATTCAAAGCTTTCCGGTAAAAATAAATCTCTCGATTCTATTTATTACCTAAACTTAGTAATATACCCGTAAGTATACAGTTTTATCATTTAGGTTCTTGTTAGGAATTACTAAAAGCATTAAGCATAATTGAACCAAATGGAAAACAGAAATTTATTTAATTCCAAGTCAAAATAATATTAACAATAAAATATTATCATACCCCCTTTATCCCAAGATAATTAATTTAGCTACTCATGAAATAATTCAAATTCATATAAATAATGGAAAAATAAAACATACAAGACATGGTAAAAATAAAAACTTACGGGTTTCTCCAAAAGCTCAGAATAATTTACCACTGTAATTCCTTGTTGCAATAATTTCTCCACCAATTACAAATTTAAATTCTCACTTTTACAGCCCTCACACTCTTACAAAATAAAAGAAAGAAAAGAAAATAAAAAGAAAGAGAAGAAAAACGAACAGAGAAAGAAAAATGGAAAAGAAGAAATCTAAAGAGAAAAAGAGGGAAAGTAACGAAGAAAAGAAAAGAAAATAGAATGAAGCTGATGGTAATTGATGGGAAGAGATGATTTCTTTTGCTGATGGGTTGCTGCTACTTTTATAGGCAAATGGATGGAGGATTCCAGCTATGAAAACGCGTTCAAATTGCAAGTGGAAGAAACTTTCGGTGCATGTGAGTTCCAGCTGTGCCAACTTGTTTCTTTATCATTTTATGGTCGTTTTTCTCTTGTTTTTGACCCTTTATTACCTTAATTCCTGCAAAATAACATACCCAAGTAGAATAGAGTGGAAAGAAAGCAAAAATCGCAATAAATAAAGGAAATACAGTGCATAATGATTAAAATTCTAAGCAAATTGGGTCTAATTTATTGTACTATAAAGCACTTATCACTCGTTGTGCTAATAAGAAGAGAAAGGAAGTCACCTTTGAGGTTGGAGATGGGGTTTGGCTACATCCTAGAAAGGAAAGATTTCCAAACTTAAGAAAATCCAAACTCGACCCTAGAGGTGATGGCCCTTTCCAAATAATCAAGAAAATGAATAATAATGCCTATGTCCTTGATTTACCAGGTGAGTATGGTATGAATGCTTCATTTAATGTGTCTGACTTATCTCTTTCTGACTTAGATGATGAGGATGATGCCTTAGATTTGAGGACAAATCCTTTCGAAGTGGGGGAGCATAATGAGGACAAGCTAAGGGAGGATCCTCACTCCATCCTAGATAAAGGACTAGAGGCTTATAAGGGTCCCCTCACAAGGGCCAAATCCAAGAAAGCTAAAGAGAGCATCCATAAAGCCTTGTCATCCTTCTTTTCTTTGCTTAGTGGGCCCAAGCCCAAGGGAGACACCATGAGGATCTACATGCTTTCATCTTGTAACATAGGTCATAGTTAGATTTTGTAAACATTTAGGTTTTATTTCGACCTTGCTAGGTCAATTGGGCCACTTTAGGGCCATGTACTTTCACTTTGGGCCATGTATAGGCCATGTTCTCTCCTCGTATACTATTGGGCCTTGGATCCATCATCCAAGCCAATTTCTCCATCCCTTGGCCGAATTCTAGAGAGGCTATATAAGGGATCTCTCCTTTGTAATTTCACACAATAATGATCGATTTGAGATTTTTTACTTTGAGTGTAAATTTCTAGAGTGAGAAGCTCCTCCTTCTCTCTAGGATTGAGTTCTCTAGAGCAAACTCTTATCCAAGAGGATCCTCTCCCTGTTGTGGTGAGATTAGGGAGTTATCTTCCCTAAGGAAGTGGCCTCCCACCTCCTCCTTCCATTCTTCCCTTCCATCCCCTCCACCTTATCCTAATCCTTTCACCTTTTCTCATCTTTTCTATTCCATTTTCATCCAAGTTCCTTTGTATTTTCTCTTTGTTGGTTTCGGTCCAAGCATTGGAAGACAAGAATTCAGCCCTTGAATTGAAGGAAGAATAAGGAAAGGAGCCTAGATCCACCTTCCTCTTAAGGAGCTTGAAGAAACTCCTACATCATTTTTTGTCAGCTATTTTCCAATAATCGAATAGAAACTAAGATCAAGAAACTATTTCCCAATAGAGTTAAGCATTAAGCGTAAAATGAAAAGCCAAAATGATAGAACAAAAATACCAAATATATAAATATAGAACAAATGTATGTCAGGGTTTGATCAACTACATCCAATCCCAACAGAGGATTTAGCTACATATTGTAGCCATTACAATCAAAGCTCAAAAAGAAAGAGATGAAGAAGAGGAAAAAGATGGATTCCAATGAGAGCTCCACATTCCAAGAAGTGAAAATTTGCCAACTGCCTTGATTTTTGACGGTTTTTGCCTTTATATTATGTATCTCGCTTCAGCTAGAGTTATCTCGCTTAAGCAAGATAGCTTTCTTTAGCATGAAGGACTCTTTCTTTAATCTAATTTTCCCTCACAGACTCGCTTGGGCAAATGCGTCGCTTGGGCGAGTTAGATCCCCTGTTTCCTTTTGTATATTCGCTTGAGCTTAGCATATTTCGCTTAAGCGAATAAGCTTTAAATTTGATTCTGGACCATTCTCACTAGGGCGGACTGACTCTCGCACAAGCGAGTTCTTCAACCTCTATTTCTGGACACTTTTCGCTCAAGCCATTTCACCTTCACTCAAGCAAAGTCTTCATATTTGCTTTCTGGATGATTCTCATTTAAGCGGACTGGGACTCGCTCAAGTAAGTTCTTCACTTATACTTTCTGTAAGTTATTCGCTCAAGCAAAATCCGCCTCTGATTATTTCTTCTTGAAGATTCTTAGCTCGTTCAAGCAGAGTATAGTCTCGCTTGAGCGAGACACCTAAAACTTGTATTTTTCTTTATTTTGAATTGGGGAATGACTTAGGATTCTTTTGTTTTTCTTTTTCATCTTTTTCACCTATTATTTACATGAAAATAATATAAGAGCTTAATTGCATTAAAACATATCAAAATATCTGGTTCTCTATTTTTATCTATTTCCATGCATAAAACTTTCCAAATAATGCAACATCTAACGAAATTATACTCAAATACCATCAAAATATCTATACATTTGAGCATTTATCAAACCCCCCTGAAACCGTGAGAAAAGAAAAAAAGGGAGAAACTCCACCGTGCCTATTGCTACCACCAAACCTCCACCGCGAACCCCCACTCCATCCCTCACAGTTTGTTTTCTCTCTCTCTCTCACCATGGCTTTCACCCCCTTATTTTCTTTATCTCTCTGTGTTTTTATTTTAATGTATGTTAGTGTTTTAGGTTATGGGCCATTGAAGGCTATTTAGATAGAGGCCCACATCCCTCATTCATGTTTCTTTTAAGAAGATTTCCTTTTGACATTACTAGTATATACATTCTGTTTGTTGGCTTATTAGTAGAGATATTGGTGTCCTAGTGGCAATGCCTTATTCTTTAGAGAAAGAGGAGTGGGTTTAAACCTTGCCTCCTTTTTCATGTGTTTTTGTTATTATTTTAAGGTATCCTTTTGGAATTATTGGGCCAATGAGGCCTACTAGACTTAGGCTCGTTCTTCTTTTACTTTTGTTTTTCTTATTTATTTGATATTGTTTTAGTTTTCTTTTTGTTCTATTAGCTAATGGGTCAATGAAACAGACCTATTTGTATTATTTTTATACAATTTTATTTTTTCTTGTGCTTGATGTATATAAAATAAAAATCATTCATTCTCTTTTAGTGCGTCATTCCTTTATTAGTTTATGATCTTTTTATTAAATATACTAAAAATAAAAATATATAAGATTATGACGTGCAACGTATTTTGTCTGCATCTATAGTATAAGATTATGACGGTTGATACACGTATGGAGTATCCTATCTTGTATTTTCTTTCTACATAAAATCTCTCTTTTAATTTTTTTTAATATTTGCAATCAACCCATTTATTTCTTCTTAAATGAAAAACCTAAACATTTTACAAACTTCTTTCCAAATAAAAAAACAAAATCATTTAAGAAACTAAAATCAATTTCCAAATCAAATCAGCCAAAGAACTATGTAACCTTAATTTCTCGGCATACCTGGGAATACGTAGCAGAAGGGCTAATTCCTGCCAGACCCACTTTCCTTTTTAATAAATCCCTTTTATATCGTCATTTATTTTCGATCAACTTAAAAATTTATATAAATTATACGATTTAATTTGAGGTACAATTTTTTGGCAAGATTTAATTTGGACGGGATATCTAGTTGATCTCATTCCATTTTTTTCTGAAGAAAAATATTGGTCCCAAAAATACACGTTTATTTTATTTACCATGGAAGACATGTTTAATTTAGACGAGACATCTCATTAGTCCCACATTCCTCTCAAAAATATGCCACGATTGGAAAGCTTTTTCCCTAAAAATAAGGTTAATTTGAATGGAACATCCTATCAACCTCGCTTTGGGAACTCCTCTATTTCACTCTGCTGCTTTCACGTTTGCTTGTGTGTTGTTCCATTATTATTTTCTTCTTTAAGAGGTTAAACTAACTTTTATCTATTTGAAATATGCGCGATTAAAATGAGGTAACCATTTTACAACATATAGTATAGGGTGTTAATACATTCTCTACCTGTAATCGTCTCTCGAATTTAGAATCTCGCTTTTATGACCAGTGTCTTAACAATAGTTTTCCTGATACTTTCCTTTAAATAAATATTTGTGGCGACTTTATTTCGAAAGGAATTTGAACGTATTTTTTTCTCTGTTGGCCATCCCTTCACGATCCAGGTCACAATAAATATTTTTTGGATTTTCTTGCTAAGTTGTATATATTTGTAGTCTTAAAATTATTTTACCCTCATTTCTTACGTAGTAAACATCATTTTTCCTTACTTTTCTTTATCTCATACTAATAATTGTCATCATCTTTTTTTCACACTTTTCTAATCTTAACTTTTAGCATAATTATTACTTAACTTGAATGATTATTCCTTTATTTATATAAATATATTACCCTAATAGTATATTCCAAAAAATTGTATTAGGTATAACATCATAACCATAAAATGTATTTATTAATAAAATAATAGAAAAGTAATATTCCTATTACATCATAACAGTTTTTGAATAAAAACCAAATGCATAAACTAATTATTATACATATTCCAACTACATGCTTTAAATTTTGAATAATCTTTACAATTAATCCATTCTTTCCCATATTATATTACTCATACATCGCTCTTCGTTCAATACACATCCCTCAGTTGTAGCATTATCACAAGGTCATTCTCCCAAATTTTCACCCTCACAAACATAATACAATATTCACTAAAGATACCAACAAACAACACATAATCATAACGCAAAAATAAAGGTATATGCTTTAATGGTCTTGGTTATTATGTGATCATGAGTGGACCTAAGTAGTTGACCTTTAGTAGTAGGTTTTCTAGTTTCATTATTCATAAATTCATAAATTTTTGAAAACAAATACAATAATAATACCTCAGACTTTATACACCACTGCCCATGGAGTCCTTATTTAAACCACCCTTAAAGTACACTTTCTTCCAAATTGAACCCAACACCTTCATATTAATATGAATCAAAATAAAAATAAACAGCTTAATATAACATTAATAGACAGAGCTCAATTCAAAAGTAAAGGTTCAATCTTTACTCCCTTCAAAATCTAATCAACATGCATATTGGGAGGCATCGTTAGCCTTTTGCATTGATCTAGGTAGTGGTAATCCCACATAAAGTTAGCTTCAAGGATTCAACATAAAATGTGTAACAATAAGAATTTTGAAGATCCATCTATTTTTTTAACTTTTTACAAAGTCAGAACCACAAAGAGAAGATAGAACAATAGAATACAAAATGGGGAAATGGCCTCTTTTTATTTTTATTTATTTTTAGAGCCAAAACTATGAAGAAACGATACAAAAAGGAAACTCGGCCTCTAAGTCTAAATATTTAAAAGAAAAACTAATGAAAATGGTTAGTTATCTTCCTGGGTGCCCCGCATGTGCTTTCATGTCTCTTATCCCTTTTTACCATGTAACCACTAGAAACATAGAAAGAAAGTGTTTGATTTATTCATTGATGGGTATGGAGAAAGCTTAACTTTCATTCTGATGCAAGTTTTGTGAATAAAGCTTGGCATGAAAACCTTTACACCTTTTACTTACTTCATGTAATAATTGAATAACCATCACATGTTGCAGGATTGAATGACGATTTACGCCATTGTAGGGGTTCACTTTATTTAATTTATGGAAGGAAAGATTGATACCCCAAGTACATATCAGAATACAAAAATACCAAACAAAATATAGAAATGATGACAAGTTTTAATCTACGCCATTGGTATTATTTTATAATATATCATTATGGTAAATTCCTTTGCCCATTCATTGTCAAAAAATAAATGGGACCATTTTAGAAAAAATGAAAAATAAACAATACAAAATGGAAAAAAATGATGAATCATTATTAATCGACTCTTTGCAATCTCTCTAAAACTTCAAACTCTTTGCAATTTTTCTCTATCTATACTATATCCCTACCACTGATGCACCACAGCACCCTCATCTCTTAACTTTCCATACAAAGTCAAACACTCCCAATAAGCCCTTCTATTTCTACTATCCCCTTGTTACTCTGTTTTGGCTTACATTCTAAGAAAAGCTCATCAACTAGCCTAATTGAATTGCTCTTCATTATTTCCCCCACAACCTCAGCCTCAGCTTTTAGCACAACATACTCTTCCTCCTTCACACTTTTCCTCAGCCAATCAAAAATCCTAATTTGTGACTTTTCTTTCCCTGAAGGCTCTTCTGTTACAGTGTTTATCTTATAAATCTCAAAATTTTTGTTCCTTGTTGGGTAATTCTTTAGAAACCAATCAGTTTCGCTTCCATCATTTTCCTCCAGCAACCCCACATCGATGAAAACATGACGAGAGTAAGCCTCCAAAGAATCATCCATTAAATCTAAAAGATAATGAGTACGCTTCAAGTACTTCCTTGATTTTCTCTAAGTCGCTCTTGGTGGCTCTAGAACCACGTCTTCAAGTTGATGCAACACTACTTTCTTCACCTCTAAATTATACCTCAAAAGCTTTTTTGGCGCGGCATAAGTAGGGGTGTTATTGATGTTATTATAATTAATGTTATCTTTACTTATTTTCTTCATAGGGATCGCAAGTGCGTTGAATCGTCTCATGTAAACGGTCTTGTAGTTTTTTGGCTTATGAAATATGGTGGGGGGTTATTGTTGATGAGAACAACAACGACACCGCAAATCTTAAGAGTCCTTTGGATGAATTTAATGGATGCAGGGAAATCAAAGGTGAAAACTGTTGAGATTTGAGAATTAAATTCTCTGATAATCGATTACCATTGTGTGTAATCGATTACCAAAGAGTGAAAACTCTAATTGTGTAACTTTTCAAATTTTGAGACGCCAAATGGTATGACTTTTCAAAGGTGTAATGCCAAATGGTATGACTTTCAAAAGGTGTAATTGATTACCATTGTGTTGTAATCAATTACACGCCTTTTCAGTAAATTTAAAGAGTCTCAACCTTTCATGAAGAGTTATAACAATTCATAAATTTGTGTCCCTTTGATTTAGAAGATGTCTGATCAACATCTATATAAAAGGATCCAAGTGCATTACTCAAATATAAAAATAAAAACACAAATCAAATTTCTTTCATCCTTTGTTCTTGTTTTGCAACAATACAAGAGTGAGTATTGTTGTTGAATCTTCTTTGTATCTTAAAATCGGATTTCGTGATACCCACACTCTATAGGGATGAAATACTGATTTTAGGAAAGTGCTCTGCATGCCTAGAAGATCATATCAAGTTCTCTAAATTGTTGTTCATCTTTTGGTTCACCCTTACTTTAGAAAATTGTTCTAACAATCTAAAATCAGTATTTCCAAGAAAGATGACAACAATCTGTGATATGTCTACAAATTTCCATAAATTAGACAAATTTGAAGGTGTTGGTTTTCGTAGATGGCAAAAGAAGATGCACTTCCTCCTCTCCGCCCTTAATGTGGCCTATGATCTAAGCACTCCACAACCAAAGAATTGTGGGATCAACTTGAAGGCAAATACATTTCTGAAGATGCATCAAGTAAGAAATTCCTTGTTAGTAACTTTAATAATTATAAGATGAGTGATGCTAGACCTATAATGGAACAATTCCATGAAATCCAAAGAATCCTTGGAAGTTTTAGGCAACATAATATTACTATGGATGAGACTTTTATTGTTTCTTCTATAATTGATAAATTACCACCCAATTGGAAAGATGTGAGAAATTCTTTAAAGCACAACAAGGATGATATAAGTGTTAAACAATTGGCAACATATCTTCGAATTGAAGAAGGAATCCGTCTACAAGATGGTAATAAGGATTCTAGCAATCCTAATTTGTCCACTGTTAATATGGTGGAAGATAAGAAATCAAAGGCAATACCAAAGTTCAAGAAAAGGCCCCTTAATTTCAATAAAGGAAGTATGAACAAGAGACCTAAATTTGGTAAGGCAAATCAACAAGCAACTTATTGGGAATGTGGCAATTCCGGTCACATGAAAAGAGATTGTACAATCTGGAAAAGGAAAATGGCCAAGAATGGTGGAAAGCAAGGTCAAGGCAATTCTAGCCAAGACCAACCTAAGAAAGGTAATTTTGCACAAATTGCACATAACTCTAATTTGAATTCTGTGGAAATAATTTCTGAAATCTTCTGTGTGCAGACTAATGATTCTTGGTGGATCGATTCAGGAGCTTCAAGACACGTGTGTAAAGATCGGTCTCTATTCAAATCCTTGAAGGAAGGTGACAATGGAGAAGTTCTTTACATGGGAAATGATTCAATGGCTAAAGTCATAGGTTGTGGACAAGTAGAATTATTACTTAGTTCTGGAAAATCACTTGTATTAAGAGATGTACTATATGCCCCTGAATTAAGGAGAAATTTAGTGTCTGGAGTATTCTTGAATCGATTAGGTTATAAATCGGTATTTGAAGCTGATAAGTTTGTACTATCTAAAGGTGGTGTATTTATTGGTCTAGGATATCTCTATAACAATATGTTTAAATTAAGTACAACAAATGGTGCTATTGATTCTGCTTATATTATTGATCATGATTCTTCTTTATGGCATTTTCGTCTTGGACATGTTAATTATCGAAAACTACATTCTATGTCTAAATTTGATCTGATTCCTCCATTTGACTTGAACATAGAAAAGTGTACAACAAAGATAACAAGAAAACCTTTTCCTAATATTAAAAGGAATTCAACTTTGCTTGAATTAGTACATAGTGATTTATGCGATTTTCATAGTACACCTTCATTAGGAAATAAGAAATATATGATAACATTCATTAATGATCATACACGCTTTTGCTATGTTTATCTTTTGTTTACTAAAAATGAAGCCTTAGAAAAGTTTAAGGTTTATAAAAATGAAGTAGAATTGCAACTTAATACTAAGATTAAAAAGTTGAGAACTGATAAAGGTGGTGAATATTATGATCCAATTTATTTTCAATCTGTGGGTATTATCCATGAAATAACTGCTGTATATACACCACAACAAAATGGTATAGCAGAAAGAAAGAATAGGACTTTGGAAGAAATGGTTAATTCTATGTTGTCCTATTCTGGTCTAAGTGATTGATTTTGGGGTGAAGCCATGTTAACGGCTTGTTATATTCTAAACCGAGTTCCGATAAAAAGGAATGAGGTAACCCCGTATGAGCTTTGGTATAAAAGAAAGCCAAATTTGACTTATATCAAAGTTTGGGGTTGTAGGGCAATTGTAAAAATACCAGAACCCAAGCATAAGAAATTGGGTGAAAGAGGAATTGAATGCATTTTTATAGGTTATGCTGAACATAGCAAAGCCTATAGGTTCTATGTAATAGGACAAAATGATTATGTGTCACTACATTCAATCATAGAATCTAGAGATGCAATCTTTGATGAAAGGAGATTTTCTTCAATTCCTCATTCAAAGGATTTAACTCCTAATACCAATATTGAAGAATTGGATCAAAGCTTGATTGATCAAGGATCAAATGTTCAAACTCTAGATGAGAATGATGCTTCCACATCACAACCTAGAAGAAGTAAAAGGGCAAGAAAAGAAAAATCCTTTGGCCCAGATTTTCATGTGTACTTAGTTGAAGGTACAAGAGATTCTATCTTAACAAAGTTCTCATATTGTTATAATATAGAAGAAGATCCATTGACATATCAAGAGGCTATGAGGTCTCAAGATGCTGCTTTCTGGAAAGAGGCAATTAATGATGAGATGGAATCCATCATGGGAAATAACACATGGATTTTGGTTGACTTACCTCCTAAGTGTAAACCAATAGGATGTGAATGGATTTTCAAGAAGAAAATCAAATCTGATGGAACTATTGATAAGTTTAAAGCACGTTTAGTGGCACAAGGGTTTAGACAAAAACCTGGAATCGATTATTTCGATACATATGCACCTGTGGCTAGAATCTCCACTATAAGGTTATTAATAGCACTTGCTGCTATTCATAAACTTGTGATACATCAAATGGATGTCAAGACTGCATTCTTAAATGGAGAACTAGAAGAAGAAGTGTATATGAAACAACCTAAAGGTTTTGTTATGGAAAACCAAGAACACAAGGTCTGTAAATTGATTAAATCCTTGTACGGATTGAAATAAGCGCCAAAACAATGGCACCAAAAGTTTGATGATGTTGTATTATCAAATGGTTTCAAAATAAACAATTCAGACAAGTGTGTGTATAGTAAATTTGATGACAAAGGTAATGGTGTCATAATTTGCTTGTATGTGGATGACATGCTGATTTTTGGAACAAATTTAGATCAAGTAAATTTGACCAAAACATTTCTATCATCATATTTCTCCATGAAAGATATGGGAGAAGCTGATGTCATCCTAGGTATAAAAATTAAGAGAGACAACAAGAAACTTATCTTATCTCAATCACATTACATTGAGAAAGTTCTCAAGAAGTTCAATAACTTTGAATGCTCTCTTGTTTTAACTCCTATGGACCCAAGTTTAAATATATTACCTAATGGTGGTAAGACTATTTCACAATTGGAATATGCAAGGGTAATAGGATGTTTGATGTATGCAATGACAAGTACAAGGCCAGATATCACATTTGCGGTAGGTAAACTGAGTAGATATACTAGTAACCCTAGTTTATCACATTGGCAAGATGTACGTCGAGTACTTAAGTACTTAAAGAAAACTATTGATTATGGTTTGACATATAGTGGTTATCCTTCAGTTTTGGAAGGATATTCTGATGCAAGTTGGATTACAAACCAAGAAGATCACTCTTCTACTAGTGGTTGGGTTTTCCTCTTTGGAGGAGGAGCAATTTCTTGGTCATCCAAGAAACAAACTTACATTACTGATTCCACTATGGCTTCAGAATTTATAGCTCTAGCTTCAGCAGGAAAGGAAGCCGAATGGCTAAGGAATCTCATGTTTGAAATACCACTGTTACAAAAACCAATATCACCTGTAGCAATACATTGTGACAATGTTGCAACTTTGGCTAAAGCTTATAGTCAATTGTACAATGGAAAATCAAGACATATAGGTGTGAGACATAGTTATGTCCAAGGACTTATCAAGGATGGTATTATTACCGTTGATTTCGTTCGAACAAAGCTTAATTTGGCTGATGGTTTTACAAAGGCATTGGCTAAAGATTCCATCTCTAGAATGTCTATTGAAATTGGAATGGAGCCCACAATTAATCACTAGTAAGGGAATCTTAACTTAACGCTTAATATGACATTAAGTCTTAAGTTCAATAAGATTAAATCTCTTATTTGATGATTGAAAGCACAAGGGTGCTTTGGACCTGTGATGTAAGGAGGTTGAATAATTCTTAATTGATTTCTTGAATTTATGTTTTATCGCAGGAACATGTTTTACCTAAGAAATCAACCTATGTAAGTGCGAAGTTTGGCCGCTTCAAGAAGTCAAGGGGCAATGACTTTGATGCACTTATGAATAGATATGGATGCATGGCCCTATTGTGTCAAGTACAACAAGAACATGTAGTTTATCTTATATGTAGTTGTATCTTCAAGTTTTCATTATGTATTATATCGGTTTAATCGTTTCGATACCAATAAAATACGATTTCTTGGAATGTATACTCTACTAAGTGGAAGTTCAAGTCTATGTACACTTTCATTTATGTGTAAGATTGTATATATTAAATTTAAGTTTGTGTGTAGTAATTATTTAATACTCTCAAATGGGGGAGTATTGTTGAGATTTGAGAATTAAATTCTCTGATAATCGATTACCATTGTGTGTAATCGATAACCAAAGAGTGAAAACTCTGATTGTGTAACTTTTCAAATTTTGAGACGCCAAATGGTATGACTTTTCAAAGGTGTAATGCCAAATGGTATGACTTTCAAAAGGTGTAATTGATTACCATTGTGTTATAATCAATTACACGCCTTTTCAGTAAATTTAAAGAGTCTCAACCTTTCATGAAGAGTTATAACAATTCATAAATTTGTGTCCCTTTGATTTAGAAGATGTCTGATCAACATCTATATAAAAGGATCCAAGTGCATTACTCAAATATAAAAATAAAAACACAAATCAAATTTCTTTCATCCTTTGTTCTTGTTTTGCAACAATACAAGAGTGAGTATTGTTGTTGAATCTTCTTTGTATCTTAAAATCGGATTTCGTGATACCCACACTCTATAGGGATGAAATACTGATTTTAGGAAAGTGCTCTGCATGCCTAGAAGATCATATCAAGTTCTCTAAATTGTTGTTCATCTTTTGGTTCACCCTTACTTTAGAAAATTGTTCCAACAAAAACAAAATCAATGTTGTTATCATTTATAAAGTTCTGTTTCTCCATGTCGTTTAAGTGAACAAGTTCAATGTTGTAACAATTTTTGATAACATGGGACATTTTCGCTTCTTCATTGGTGAGGAAAACCGCTATGTTGTGTTTTCTGGGTGAGGCCTTCATTGGTTAAGTCACGTAATAAAATTGATAAGACTAGATTTATGTTCATTAAATGATGGTTAAATTTATCAACGTGATTGATTATAGGAGAATTTTTTGGTGTTATGATCATGAAAATGACTTAATTATAAGCCAAAGCAAAGAGCATGAAGCGGAGACACATTTTGATGAATTGGGAATTTAGAAGCCTAATGATGGGGTGTTTTTCTTATTGGGGAAGTGTTTTGGTGTTAAGGTAACGTGGATAAGTTTGATGGCCATGTTGAAAATGATGAATTGTGCATAAATAGGTAAAGAAGTAGAAGGAAAAGAAATTAAGAGACAGAGAAAAGATGGGGATTTTAGTGAGTGCAAAATCTGGCAGCGGTGTGGTTTCCACTGACAAGGGAAACATGGTTGGTTTGCTTAGTTGACCAAAGCAACTCCCTTATCCATTGCACCTCCATTTCTTGAAATTAAGACCTAGGTCGATGATTTTTGTTGTTAGTGACACGTTTGGGATATTTTCATCAATCACGAATGTATGGAAGGTGGGGGAAATGGGAGTGATTTTTTTAAGCTTTTAATATGATGTGCCTATTACCTTTGCAAGGAAACACTACACAAATTTGGTGGCATGAAGAATTGCATTACGGTGTAGATGGCTTATATTTGTGGGAAGGGATCATAGGGGACAAAAAACCACTAGCTCAACGATGTTCCAGTTACATCATTTTTATTTCCTCCTCTTTTTTCAAAATTTTACGTTCTTTCTTATATTAATTATGATGTCCAAAATACATGCATGCCATATATGAGGTGGAAAATTGGTCTTATATATGTAATATTAGGTTGCCATTTTACAATTGCTTTCCTTTTTGTGACTATTGCTTTCCTTTACTACTATTATTGATATATATATATATATAACTAGATTTTACATCCATATTTTTGTGTTGATTTATAAATAAAATAAGATTTACATGAACTATATATTTTAAAAATATATTATAAATTATTTATTTATATTTTAAAAATATAAATGATATCAAATTGATTATTTAATCTATTAATTTTCTCAAATAATAAAAAAATAATCACACTTTGTTAAGTTGTAAATTAAAATATACATTACTTTCGTGTTCTTTTATATTTGAGATGTTTATTATCATTAGTATATATTGACACCGATTTTTGTCTGGGTATATTTTTTTATTGAAAAATAACAAAAAATAATAAAATTTTCAAACAATACAAATAATTTCAATTAATTTTAGTCATTTTTTATTTCAAAAATTAAAAATACTATTTTGTTTATTCTTTCATCAATATAAAAAAATTTCAAAAATATCTCTTTATTATCAAATTTAGAAAAGTACAAAAATATTTTATTTTATTTTCTCTCTCCTACTCACTCCATACCTCACACATGACATGCCCACTCTCAAACACATTTCACCCACTCACTCCACCACACTCGGTCACTAACACAATCCCACTTATCCATACATAGTGGAGGAACTAATATATATACACAGAATTTTACACATGAAAAATGAGAAAAAGGTTTAGCAGAATTTTACATAGAAAGGAAACAAAATACAATCATAAATATACAATGGGATTGATCACTTCTCAAGGGGGGCCATCAGAAAATACACATAATCAATACACTAAAAAGAGGGAAATTACACAAAAAATAATACAAAATACAAAAAATAAAACCACCCAAGCCACGCCACAACCCTGGTCGTGGCTACCACCATCCTCTAAATACCGCCGTAAACACTATCACCCAAAATATCACCATAACCTCCAAATAACAACCCCATCTCTCCATCACTCACGACCTTCACCTCCTAAGTAACCATGTTTTTCCTCACCATCAACCATCCATAATAAAACACTACTTGCAGCCATCAACCACCATCAACAGCCATAACCCTCTCATCCACCATCAATCACCCTAAATCATCACCCATCTTCAACCACCACACCTTAAGCTTCTCCCGCAAACAAACCACCTATAGCCACCACCACCTTTCTCTCACAATCCCTTCACCACAACCACCCATAACAAAACAAACACCCACAAATGGCTACCATCATTCTCATTCACCATGCAAAACCCTCTTCCAAAACCACTACAAACCATCACAAACCACCTCCAACCGTGGCCACTCTTTCACCATCGTAAACATCCACTAAACCACCATGAACCACCTTCATCCTCTACTATTGTAAAACATAACCCTTTTCCATCTTAAACCCACCATCACACTCACAGTGCCATTACTAGCATCTCACTCAGCCCATCACCTCTCTCTATCTGAGCAGGCTTCATCCTTGTGTCATTAGGCAAGAGAAAAAGAGGTGGTTCTTTCACTCTGGTTTGAGTCTTGAACTCTTAACAGTAATAATTGGTTCGACCTCATAGCTTTAGAAGGAAAAGCAAAACTTCAGCCTTAGGGGTGGTGATGTGTCCACAATTTAAAGAACAGAAAAGAGAAGGAAAGTCAAACTTTGGAGAATGTAAAGTGTTTAAGTAGTGGAGTGGGTAGAATTTATAGAAAAATTTTAGGAGGTGAGGTGAGTGGAGTGGTGTATGGTCGTGAGGTGAGTGTGTATAGGAGAAGGATGGTGATAAGTCTTGAGGAGATTTATTTATTTGGTAATAATTTAGGTATTATTTTAGTAATTAAGGTCTTAAAATAATTAGTTTAGTAGAATTTTAGTAATTATTGGGCATTTTAAGTTATTCAGGAAAATAATAAAATATTTTAATATTTGAAGTTAATTAGTAAATATTTACATCAAAAATGCCAACGCTCACATGATGACTAGAAGCAATAGAACTCCAACAATGCCAACACTCACTTACATCATGCACTCACGCCCGTGTTCAGGATCTCAAGGCCAACCACACGTGGCTACGCTCACTAGTGTAAGCCTACGCTTGTTGTATATCTTAGAATCAGGACCATTCTAGAGGCTGGGCGTAACACCCAAGATACGCCAAGACATGTTAATATTCAAAGGTCATTCCAGATACCTAGTATACTAACACTGATGTCCAACGTACTCACGCTCATATTCTTGACCAGGACTCATCAAGCCAGCGTGGCCATACGCCCTCCAATGTGAGCACGTGTGTATGTATGAGGGAACCATTGTAATTCATGCTTTGTGGTTATTGAACCTTGTAACTTAAGCTAACTTAAGTTAAGTTATTTATTTATATAGCCTTTAGGGACCTATTAGTAAATAGTAAGTTGTTTGTTTTAGTAGTTTCTTTAATTACTATTTAAGTGTTTAACCCTACTCTTACTAATTATAAGTAACACCTTATTTTATGAATAATATCATTAGAAATGTAATTATTTTACACAAATTTCCTTTAAATTGTCATTGAATAAATACTAAACGATGAGTCTTTCAAAGACTTATTAGGTGGTGTTTGAATTTTGAATTGTTCTATACAATGTGAAAGTTTCTCGTACCAAAAAATAATATCGATAAGTCCTCGAGACGACACGTGACCTGACAACATAAGGATTAGGAGAATCACACGCCGACAAGTGCCCTTGACGAGATGAGGTTGCATTTCCTTTTAATCGGGTGGTGACATGTGTCCCAGTGTGACGAGGGTCCAAGTTGTCACAACGGTATGTGGCTTGATGTGATGAGGGTTGGAATGTCCTCCACCGTCACGTGTTTGAGAAGACGAGGGTCAGAATGACCACTCAAGGACACGTGTTCCCTGAGTGGTGAAAACGTGACACATGGCTTGCTGGGGTGATGTACACGTGACACTTATCAGTATTGAGAAGAGAATTTGCTAAATGTTTGACATATAGTGTCGATAGTGGAAGAAAATATGGAACACATGACACGTGGTATATGGAGTAGGAGAAAGACAAAAGTTCTCCTTTGTTTCATTAACTCTTGGTCGTATGGTGAGGTTCATATTATGAGGTCCACTTTATTCACTTTCTCGATCTTGTCCTTGCCAGTTCAAGGTTTGGGGTTACCAAAAATCTTTGGAACATATTAAAATCATAATATTTTCATACTAGGTAACTTTTGAAAAATATTTTGATACATTAAATCCTTGATAACAAACTTTCATATATTCATATACCACATAAACATCACTCGTGACTATAAGTGAATTACGACTTTATTTTTAAATACCTAGATAAATCACAATGATTAGCAATTACTCACACACACACATAGACACATATATTATATAAAATACTAGCTACCCCTATTATGAAAAGGTTAGGTTGTTACATATAAGGAGATCCTCAACTTGATCCACCAAAATGCTTACTTGTGCTTGGAATTTGGGGCGCCTTATTTAGAAGTAACTTGGTTCTCGTTAGACCCCGACTTAGCCAATTCCTTATACCTCTTTAGTCGCTCCAAGGACTTAATTTTTCCATCTCCTTTACAATATAAAGTTCACATTATTATAATGATACCGGTAAATAAAAAATATTTAATATAAAATATATTGACAAAGGAAAATAGGTTATTATTACATAAATAAGTATCCCGACAAGAAGCTTCCCCTTATAGTATCTTGTAAGAGATTTTATTATGTGAAGAATACTCTTGAAGAGCGTTAATCACTTCTACTGAAATAGGCAACAACTTGCTCCCATCAACAGTATATACTGCATTAGTCAACAAGAAATGCTCATAAGTCCAGCTGGTGTAAAATTTCTGTGTGGAGTCAAAATTCACTTAAAAAAATCAGTCTTCCTAGCTTCACCTTAACCTTAAAAAATGAGTGCTTGAAGTTGACCCGTCGATCTTAGCCGACTTAGTGAGGATTCAAATTTTATTAGGTTAGAGCTGCATCAGAGGTTGATGTAGCCTAACCACTTTCCTTTATTAGCCCGGTGCATGACTCCACAGTAAAAGAAGAACATGGCCACTGTCAGTTAGAAGTTAAAGTACTCCCTGGGTACCTCTAACGCCTTCACCAAACCCTACTTGTTAGGATGTAGTTAGCTCAGGTAGTGTTTAGAAAATACAGCATAGTCATCTCAAACTCTTTGAGAAGGAATCTGATGTCGATCTAACTAAACACGATCTCATACATGTAAAATGATCAAGAATCATCCAGCATATGGCAGATCCTGTCCACCTTTCCAAGGGGCCACCACAACGAAGTCATCTTTCATCATTAGAGTGAACTTGAAAATCTAATGTTTTTTCCATATCGACTTCAATGATATACCGAGACATGATGTTCAAAGGTTCCACATGCACCCAACAATATGGATTATGTGCTTTGGCAGCCAACCAGTTAATGCAATACACTACGACATTTGAATGAATTGGGTTGGTTATCACCACACAATGTGGGTTGGTTCTAGAGTCTTTGTCAGAAGTCATTGCTTTCACAGTGTGTGCAAGGAAAGGGATGTAATTGTAAAAGGTTAAATCATCAGTAAGGTACAAATCACCATTGTTATCAGACTTGAACAGAGTAGTTATTTCTAGGTCCGTTGTCAAACCCAGAGAGGTATCATATCTTTTTAACCGCTCCTATTCAAATCTGGACCTCATCCTTACTAGAGGATTTCACCTTCTACCCTAAACTATGCAGCTTATCCTACCACCCCGAGTGGTTGTGTGGAACCCTCACTCCACTAAATAATATTAAAGATATTAATATTTAGATAATAAAATTTAGGATATATTTTTTACGATTAAAATCAATTGTTGGAAGAAGAACACCACAATTAAAATTTTAATAATCACCCTAAATTTATATAAAGACTTATCTCAAATATGATGATATGAGGAGATATGTTATTTAAGTAAATGCCTACTTAGGACAATCATTCACATAATTACAAATCATATATTTGCGGAATATTTAAAATTAGTTCAAAGAGAAGTTTGAATTTTTAAGAATGGGTTCCCAAAGGGGTCACATTAAGGACACTTCAAAGATTCTAAATTACATAATCATGTCTTATCACATTCATAAATTTACCTTAAGGTGAAACACTACCATGTTATTTTTAAGGTGCAATCCAAAGTCATTTTAAGATATCACTAGGTCCATTATCAATAACGTTATGTTTTAATTACATAATCTCATATATGAACCTAACTTTGGGTGTAGTAATCTCATTGCACCTATAATTTGCTAACACCATCCTAATACTTACATATAGAACAATTTCACATATTCATGTCAACAACCTCTAACATTTAATTCCCATCATTAAGGTATCACTATATGTCACTAGCAAAGATTAATAATCCCTCTACAACCCATTCCCTACAACATTCATCAATTTATAAGAAAAATTCAACATATAACATTAATAATCCCAATTTAATGTCATGTACTATCAATTACTACTTTATGATACAAAAAGATCACAAGTTCATCCAAATGATCCTAGTATATCAACAGTGTCTTAAATATCTCCACCATCATCAGAAACATAAGGCAATACATAATAATAAGTCTATACAAAACAATTGCCATGTATAAAGGATTCCAAAATAATGCCATAATCAATAAAAGTTGAAAACATGTCGGCCGAGGCATCTAGGCAACTCCTGCTTCACACTATACCTTATTTCTTCAAAAAGGTCACCAACTCCATAACCATGCCCTACATCGTAAAAGCTAAAAAGTAGACAACATGGAGAGTGAGCATACTTTCTCAATGATGAATAATTAAACAAAATATGATAATATAATTAAGTACAACTAAACATATTCTCCCATCAAGGATTTAACTCAATAATTAAAGACATAATCAATAATGCTTTTCACCAAGCACAAACATAACAATTTCAATGTCCATATCATATTATGAAATTCATTCATTAATTCAAATTCTCATCACATTCCACACCATGTTTCATACCAAGACATATATGTGAATGTAAAGTCCAAGGTAACAATAACAATAACATAATTGGTAGTGTCCATAAATTTCAATTTCATTTCTCAATTCTTATTATCAACGGATTTCAATCATTCTTAGGTACCTCAAGGTCATATGCTATGTCCTTATGGCTAATCCATTTGTTATGCCTTCACAATAATGCATATGCAACGGATCTAAATTTCAAGAAATTATTCATAAGACATGTGTACACAACTTATCAATTAATCGCAACCACACATAGTCCCTTAAGTATTTATGCCACCGTAAGGGTCCCATTCATAAGATCTCGCAAGACCTCAACTATTTCCATATATCAAGCAATCGTAACCATATACAATCATTTAAATATTTATCCCCCACGCAAGGGTCCTTTTCCCAAGATCCTGCAAGACCTTTATTTTTAACATGTCAAGTGATCGTAACCACATACAATTCTTTAAATATTTATTCCCCATGCAAGGTTCCTTTTTACAAGATTCCATAATACCTCTATCATTTTAATGTCTTGTGACCGTAACCACATATAAGTTGATGTGTCATGCATGCCATGAGATGCAAGAATGCATATGTTAGCCTTGGCTTCATAAGAATTTCTCACCCACTCACTTAAGGGTACATTTTACACTTAAAAATTTGGTTAGTAGAATACAAAAAATCATAATACTCTCCACGACATACAATTTATCACCAAGTCCTCTAAGGCATCAATTCACTCAATTCTAATATAATAGCCAAAGAGTCGCATTCATAACAATGCACACATGGAAGTAAAGATGCATACCATTAAGCATACTCTATTATATATCATTATCATATTTGCCAATCCAACATCCAACCAACAATAAGAATCAATCCCATTTAATGTCACTTATAAGAGGTAGAATATCCATTCAAGGCAAATATGCAAACACCATCGCTAAATTTAGTTCTACCTTAGTGACCGCCTCAATGACGAAAAGACCAATCAAATACTTAGCTATGAACCTGAATTGTTGCTAATATTGGTTCCCCTTCAACGACCACCTTAGCGACGGAGTGACTAATCAAATATTTGGCTACGACTATGACCCGTTGCTAACAATGGTTCTGTTAGGAAATCCTATTAGGGTCAGGCAGCGGAAACACAAAGGATTCCCAAAAGAATTGCAAACATGTATGTCTCAAAGCATTATGCTAAATTAAAATTTTAATTAGGGTTTACCTCTTGTAGACGCAGAACAAGATCCTCGATCGAAGCAATTGTAGCTTCGCCCTTAGGAGTCCACACGAGCACTCCCACCAGAAAAACAGAGCTCCGAATGCTAGTACGGAATTTTGTTTTGGTCTAATTTCTGAGTCGCAGCCTATGAGCATCTCATGCTCTATATATAGGCTTAGGTCTTGACCTGAGCTCTCATTAAACATTGGGCTCCTTACTCATTCTAAATGAGTTAGACCCAAATAGTTTTATTTTTAGTCCAACTAAAATAAAACTATCCTCTGGTGGGCTTACTCTATGTGTGTGACCCTATAGGTAAAATATTCGGTTATATTAATAATAAACTATTTTATTATTAATATAAAATAAGAGCGGTATCTAGCAATACATCATTATGTCCGAATATTATTTATCATCGACATGACCTATAAGTGATAATTATTTTATATATTCATTCCTTTTGTCATGATATCTAATTGGGCCTAAGGCATGGTCGTCGTCATCCTTGTATGGCCCAATTCATTTTATTTGATACCAGAGTAGACTTTATAGAATAAATATCTAATATTTATTCATCCTAGCATGGCCATACATTTCATTAGTCTCACTCCATCAAGTGGCCCATAGATATCACTCCTGTCACATAGGAGAGACAAATTCCATCTACATCACCCACATCCCTCTGCATAATTTATCTATTGCCTAATCACAATCTTTATGGTCATCTTATTACAGATAACGTTTGATTGTATTAAAACAATAAACTCCTTATGTAGGAATCGTAGTGACTTCAGGTCGAAGGACTACATACCATTATCACATTGAGAACCGTTTATGAAAATCATGTAACGATCCATGCAACATTCTTATGGTGGGTCTGTCCAGTACAACATTACCCTTAATGTGTACCCGTGTAAAGACTTGATATCATATATCCATGATTTGTGGGATCAAATCATCAGTACATTTACACACTAATCTTAATGTATTTACATGTCCCCATGTAAATACTTGATTAGGGACGTTTTAGGAATAATTCTCATATGACCTATTATTCCAGGATAAATAGCATTTGTCTAAAACTGAAAATACTAATTTTATTAATAAGATAAAATTGATACATTAATAGCTCGTAGTGCATACACCAACAGGTTCCTCCTTAGCGACAGCGTTAGCGACGGATATCCATTAAAATCATAGCTACGACATTAGCGACGGTGTTTCGTCATCCAATTAGCTATGATTTAGTATAGTCGCTAAATTAGCCTTAATTAGCGATGAAGTAACTTAAATGTGTCAACGACGAGGTGTTTACCGTCACTAATATAGGACCAAAATAATGACGAATAGCGCAAAAAGGGGACCACCTTCAGCGACGGTGTGTTGCCGTCCCAAAGGTTGTCACGGTCTTCACTTGTCGTCACTGACTTGTTAGCCACCAGGTTTGTTGTGACAGTATTCGGCCGTCGCTTATGTCGTCATTAATATTTTTAGCGATGGATTACTGCTGTTAGCGATGGATTTTTCCTATCGTAAATAGGGCTTTTTTTAGTAGTGCTTCTCCCTAAGTATATTTAATACCAATCGCAAATGTTCTTAATATTCTTCATGGCTCTTGGAATACATCAAAATGTCATCAATGAATACTACCATGAATCGGTCAAGATAATCATGAAATATGTGATTCATGTAGTACATGAATAAAGCTAGAGCATTAGTCACTACAAACGACATCGCAACATACTCATAATGGTCATATCGAATCCTAAAAGCAGTTTTCAGAACATCTTCGGCCTTCACTTTAATTTGGTGATAGCTAGATTGTTAGGAAATCCCTAGTGCATAAGCAGCGGAAATAAAAGGATTCTCATTGGACTTGCAAAACTTCATGTTTCAAAGCATAAGACAAACATCAAATTTATTAAGCGTTTTAGAATTACCTCTTAAAGAAAATCGAAGCAGTCCCAGCCTCATCCTTTAGGAGTCCACACGAGTACTCCCACCAAAAACACTACACCTTCCAAATGCTAGTTTGACGATGTATAGTTTTTGTAACTTTTGCGTATTTTATGTCTCTTTTTAGTGAGCCACCTATGAGCATCTTATGCTCTATTTATAGGCTTAGGTTTGACCTAATTTACTTTCTCTAAAGAGTGGGTTCCTTATTCATTCTAAATGAGTTAGGCCCAATAGCTTTATTTTAGTCTAACTAAAATAAAAGCTATTTTCTGATGGGCTTACTCTATGTGTGTGACCCTATAGGTAAAATACTTGGTCATATTAATAATAAACTATTTTATTATTAATATAAAATAAGAGTGGCATCTAGCAATGCATCATTATGTCAGAATATCATTTATTGTTAATATAACCTATAAGTGATAATTATTTTATATGTTTGTTCTTGTCACGATATCCTAATTGGGCCCGAGGCATGGTTGTGTCATCCTTGTATGGCCCAATTTATTTTACTTGATACTAGAGTAGACTTTATCTGAATAAATATCTAATATTTATTCTTTCTAGCATGGCCATGCATTTCCATAATCTCACTCCATCAAGTGGCCTATAGATATCACTCCTTTCACATAGGAGAGACAAATCCTATCTACACACTCACATCCCTTTACATAATTTGTTTATTGCCTACTCACAACCTTTATAGTCCTCTTGTTACAGAAGACATTTGATTGTATTAAAACAACAAACTCCTTATGTAGGAATCGTAGTGACTTCAGGTCGAAGGACTACATATACCATTATCACATTAAGAATTGTTTATGACATTCATGTAACGATCCATGCAACGTACTCATGATGGGTCTTTCCAGTACATCATTACTCTTAATGTGTACCTGTGTGAAGACTTGATATCATCTATATTCGTGATTTATGAGATTAGATCATCAGTACACCCACACACTAGTCTTAATGTATTTACATGTCCCCACGTAAATAGTTCACTAGGGACATTTTAGGAATAACTCTCATATGACCTATTACTCCAAGGATAAATAAAGGCTGTTAAACTATTTAACAAAAATGCCTTATTTGAAATGATGTATCCTATATAGGCTCTTAGTACATATTTCTAACAATCTCCCACTTGCACTTAGAGCCAATAAGGTTAATGCCCAATGACGTCTACAATGCCGTCAAGCTTTTGCTACATAAAAAGTTTTACTAATGGGTTCCCAATAATTTTGTTGGTATGCACATTGCATATTTTCACATCTTCCAAAGATTGAACTATTTAAGTATATGCTTGGATTACCACTTCCTTATATTGTTCTATGGTTCCATTGTCATCACAGTGGAAACTCATAGGGTATAAAACATTCGGAATGATTAAATATAAATCGACTTCTTTTGTAATTTATCATAGCAAAATACTTAGATTTGTTAGCAAAACCAATGACTATTTCTTGCTTTGAACCTTTCAAGCATATATCGCAACCATCTTGACAACACATATATATTTTGATTGTAATCTTAAGTCATTCAAATTACTCAAAAGATTGGCATCAATGTAACCTTTATAATAATGAGTTCATCAAATCCTTAGTCCTTCTTAAGTGTTTAAGGATATTCTTGACTATAGAATGAGAATATTAGTTCTAGAAAAAGCATGTCTTTTACATGTAATACTAGAACTATAATTGTGCAGTTACTAACTCTTTTTATAGTCATAAGATTTATCTTTATTCGTTACTAGCTTCTAAAAGCTTGCTTTAGTCCATAAATGGAACATTTACAGTTCACATACCTTCCTAGATGTTTCAGGCATAAAAGGCTTTTAGGTTGTGTCATATATACATCCTCAAGATGTTTCCATCTTGACATCTATCTACCATATCTCATAATGGTGGTATACTACTACAACAAGCAAGATCTAAATGGTTTTTAAGCTAATTGAATTTTGTCAATCTTGCTTTTAAAGTATTCTTATTACCATCCATGTTTAGTTTTCCTTTTGAAAACCCACTTGCATCCTATAGGTTTTACCCTTTGGGTGCGTTAACCAAGGTTCATACCTTGTTAATATACATGGAGCCCATTTCAAATCCCATGGTCTTATGCCATGTCTTAGAATCTAAACTTGCATTGGCCTTTTCATAAGAAGCTTGGTCATTTAGCAATATGTCTTCTTCTTGATTCATAAGATATCCACATTTTCAGATTTGGTGATATATCCTATTTGATTTTACGCAAGTCTTGTGCTACTAGAGCTAATGATGTCACAACACTTTGTGATTTCTGCTCCAAGTCCATCCTTGACTTTTGAATACTTTGTGATACTTGAATTTCTTCAAGTTCTACTATCCTTCCACTATTCTATAAGAGATGTACTCTTATTCAAGAATACAACATTCTAAGCAACAAACCTTTTGTTCTTAGATGGATTGTAGAAATGATAACCCTTAACATTCTTTGGGTATCTCACAGAAGACATTTATCCAATTTGGATCTGACCTTGTCAGAGTTAGATACTCCATAGAAGAATCATAATTCCAAATCATTATTAAAGATATACTAGGTTTCTTCCTAGTCCATATCATATATGGTAAGAAAGTCTAAGATAGAACATAGTTAAGTGTGGAAATTTTGTCAATAAAGGAACATTGAAGGAGTTAGAGATGTTTAATAATAATCAATAATCAAATTGTGTCCAACAAACTTTAACTTTTCCCCATAGATATGCTATTACGGTATTCCATGAGGAATGAGTTAAGAGGTAATCTCTTACTCTATTAGATAGTTATCAAACTTGTAGCTCAAATTATTTGTTGTCTTGATCTAATCAAGAGCTTTAAGTGTCTTATCAATTTGGTTTTTCACTTCATTATGAATTCTTTGAACTTTTCAAAGACTTTCTAACTTGTGTTACATAAATCCATACTCATTGACTTTTCAATTAATATGTTGAAGTATTGAAAAAAACATCTAGTTATTGTTTCAATAGGCCCACATATATCATCATGTATTAGATAATAGATTACTCATCTTTCACTTTTCAATGAATGAGGTCTCAACTATCTCTCTAATAAATAAGATTTTACATGTCTCAATTGATTCCAAAATCAAAAGAGTCTAGATAACCACATTGATGGTATTTAGAAATGTGTTTCTCATTCATTTGCCTTAGGAGACAATACCTTGTAAGGTTCAAATGTCACTTACTTTAACCTACTTTGACAGTTATGTTATAGATGGGTATTTTGAGATTTAGGATGTGGAATTCATTACTCAATTGTGCATCAACATCCTTTTGAAGAAATAAAGTTATTTTATAAAAAAAACCTTTCTTGTCCAACAAGAAACAATATACGTAATGTCTAGTTCACTAACTAGCCCAATAGATGAAGATCTTATCTTTATTGTAGCAACTTTTGCTTAATTTTACACATATATTTCTCCACCCTTAGCAAGTGATCTACTTCCTTAATCTTTCAAAATGTGAGATCTGCTACTAGTATCTGGTACTAATGTCAGTAAAGTAAAATAACTTGACTTCTATAACATGACTTGTAGCGGAAGTTTTACTTCCCTTTCTTTTGAACTCCTTTAAGTTCTTTAGACAAATTATTTTAATGTCTTATTTAGCTTAAACTAGAAACAATTTCCTTTCTTGATCACCTTTCAGATTTCTAGACCAATTTGGCCTTGATAAAGTCTGTATATGATCATATCGTATATCTCCATATGTTCATATTGCCTTTTACAGCTCAGAGTTTATGCAGACTCCATAGGTATTCAACACCCAATGATAGATGATACTGAAATAAGCCAAACATTACATATTGCCGCTTCCTCTTTATTGAAGATAATTCTTAAGTCTCGGTACCTATCTGGGTATTTTTCTAGATAGAGTGTTGTTCCAAAGGATAGATTGCAACAAAAACCGTATTTGGTTTATCATGCTTATTCTAAAACAAATTATATGTAAATCTATCACTTCTATTTAAAACATACATAAATTTTGGTCATTAAATAAATATGTTGTCTCCCACTATTTTGATTCAAAACAAATACCCTCACTGAATCAGAAAAATCACGTTGGAAGATTTTTCTAGTGGACCAAGATCTATATCTGGCCTAGTGTTAAGTCAGCTTTAGCCGATCGCTCAACCCTTGGTTATTTAGGTAGGAAACACATTTCCAATTGCATCTCATGCAACTTTTGGATAATTAAGTGGGTAACTCTTTACCCTTATTCATCTTATGAATTTAAGCTCAATCCTTAAGCCTTTAAGTTATTTTCAATCCAATTGAAAAACTTAGTTAAGTTAAGGCCTAATAGAAACAATTTGGATATTACAATTATCCCATCATGCCTTACTAATATAAATGATAGAACCCTGCTTTGGTAGGCCCACTATTTATTGGCATTAGTCTTGATGAGTGTTATTTATTAGAAGACGTTTAAACTTAATATCAACGCTTTTAGGTTCTTCAATCTTATTAAAGTTACCTAGATAAGCCCAATAACAAATGGTTGGATAATCCAATTATCCATCATCCTTTACTAATATCAATAAAAGCACTTTGCTTTGGCAGAACCTACACTTTATTGAAACTAGCATTATGAGTGTTGCTTATTGGAATGCGTTTTAGACTATTCATACCTTTAGGCTATTCCAATCCAATTGAAAAATGTCTATTTGAATAAAACTTAATAAGTTATGCTTGGATAATCCAATTATCCAATCATGTCCTACTAAACATAAATAAAGGCACCCAACTATGGCGTGACCTGCACTTTATCGATAACAAGTTTGACGTTAATACTTATTGAAGGTATGCTTGTCGAGCTTGAGTCATTACCGACTTTCATTAAATGCTCTAACACAAAATAAAACCCCAAAATATGCTATAAAAATGTGAGATGGTTATAGTCTTCCTAGAAAATAAAATAAACCAAAAGGAACTATGGTGCCTTGACTTCATGAAGTCCTACTTCATGAAACCACCATCCTCCTGGAGTCACTATTCCTTTGTTCCTTTCAAGGTCATATCCATTAAGAGTCATCACTCTAGGTTTCTTCTAGGTCTCCTTGTTGGCTTCTTCAAGATTACAATGTAATAAAGAAACTCGTTTTACATATAAGTGAAGGCTTGAGAGAAGAAATTCAAAAATAAAGAAAGGCACAACACGTAGGCTGTATTTAAAATTAAATAAAAAATCTAAGACCATAACCATTCATCGGTAGACGTGTTAATTAATCAATTAATAGAGTGATCAATTATATTTAAAATAAAAATATTTTAAAACACATAATTAAACACGCGAGGTCATAAAAGGAAAACTACGCATAGAAGTTTGGTGGTTCCGTTGACTATTCAACGGACAGGGTCAAGGGGAGGCTACCCTTTGTAAGGTGTCGATATGGGTCCGGTGTGACCACTTAAGTACCAAGTCTTTCCTAGCCTGAACTTTCCACTGACCATTAACAGCTCAAAATATTTGGTTAGGATTTCAAACAATTTGAAATCCTAATTTTAAGTTTCAACTCTTGAATCCTAAATTTCAGAATGATCAATGTTTAACTTTTAAACCTTATCTTTTAACCCCAACAACTATCCTAAAATAAGAATAGTCAAGGTTTAACTTTTAAACTTTATCTCTAGAGTCTCAACAATCATCCTATTTTTAGGAACGATCAAGGTTTAAATTTTAAACCTTATCTCTAGAGTTCAAGATATTTTATTTTGAATCCTATTAAATTTGATAAAGATCTTATCTTTAATTTGAAACTTTTACAAATCCTATCAAATTTATTAAAGATTAAATATTTGATTTTAAAAATTATTAAATTTAATAAAGATCTTATCTTCTATTTGTATCAATTACAAATCATATTAAATTTAATAAATAAGAATCAATTTGTAACTCTTACAAATCACATTAATTTTAAAAAGATCACATACGATACAAATCCTATTAAAATTAATAAGAATAAATTATTTAAATTTGTAACTCTTACAAACTTTAAATTTAAGAAATATTTAAAATTTGATTTACAACTTTTACAAATCGAATTTAAAATATAATATTAAAATTAAATATTTTATTTGTAACATTCATAAATAAATAAAGTACCATGATGGCTAGGTTTCAACTTTTGAATCTTATAGTTTTCATTACGGTTAGGGTTTAACTCTTAAACTTTCTAAATACAATCTCACATGAACAATTCATATTAGAAAGAGAAAGCATATACATATGCATTGTAAACAACCTTTGGTTTCAATTTAATTATACAAACATAAAATTATGCTTTATAATTAGAATACATATAAAATAATCACCATTGCAACATACAACGTGTTCATATAATAAAGCAAATCCAAAAAACATGTTCTTTAATTAAAATGTTGAGAAAAACAATCAATATACATAAAACAAAATTAAATTGATACTGGCTTTCAAAAAGGTGCAACCTTTGTAACATTTCTTGTAAAAAAAAATGCAACATTTGCATAATCTCTTATTAAAAATACAACATTTGCTTCATATCTAATAAAAGATGCAACCTTTGCAAAAAGATTTAACCTTTACAATTCTTTTTATAAAAGAAATTTTTTTACATGTTCTTTAAACAAACATTTGCCCAAAACACGATTTTACAACCAGGCTCTGATACCACTGTTAAGAAATCCTTAGTGCATAAGCAGCGAAAATACAAGGATTCCTATTTATGCTCTATTTATAGGCTTAGGTTTGACCTAATTTGCTCTCTCTAAAGAGTGGGCACCTTACTCATCCTAAATGAGTTAGGCTCAATAGCTTTATTTTAGTCCAACTAAAATAAAAGCTATTTTTTGATGGGTTTACTCTATGTGTGTGACCCTATAGGTAAAATACTCGGTCATATTAATAATAAACTATTTTATTATTAATATAAAATAAGAGCGGCATCTAGCAATGCATCATTATGTCAAAATATTATTTATTATCAATATAACCTATAAGTGATAATTATTTTATATGTTTGTTCCTTTTGTCACGATATCCTAATTGTGCCCAAGGCATGGTCGTGTCATCCTTGTATGACCCAATTTATTTTACTTGATACTGGAGTAGACTTTATCTGAATAAATATCCAGTATTTATTCTTTCTAGCATGGCCATGCATTTCCTTAGTCGCACTCTATCAACTGGCCTATAGATATCACTCTTGTCATATAGGAGAGACAAATCTCATCTACATCACTCACATCTCTCTATATAATTTATTCATTGCCTAATCACAACCTTTATAGTCCTCTTGTTACAGGAGACGTTTGATTGTATTAAAACAACAAACTCCTTATGTAGGAATCGTAGTCACTTCAGGCCGAAGGACTACATATACCATTATCATATTAAGAATCGTTTATGACATTCTTGTCACGGTTCATGTAACGTTCTCATGGTGGGTCTATCTAGTACATCATTACTCTTATTGTGTACCTGTGTGAAGACTTGATATCATTTATATCTATGATATGTGAGATCAGATCATCAGTACACTCACACACTAGTCTTAATGTATTTACATGCCCCCACGTAAATACTTGACTAGGGACATTTTAGGAATAACTCTCATATGACCTATTACTCCAAGGATAAATAAAGGCTGTTAAACTATTTAACAAATATGTCTTATTTAAAATGATGTGTCCTATATAGGCTCTTAGTGCATATTTCTAACACGGAACACAAATCAATCTTGGAGAACACAATAACACCTCTCAACTGATCTAGCAAATCATCAATGTAGGGCAAGGGGTATTTATTCTCGATTGTCATCTTATTTAATTGGCGATAATCAACACACAACTGCATAGTTCTATCTTTCTTCTTCATCAGTAACACTGGAGCTCCACAGGGTGATACACTAGGTCTAACAAATTCTTTTTCAAGTAACTCCATAACTTGCTTTTTCAATTCAACTAACTGTATATGAGACATCCTATAAAGATCCATAGAAACAGGTTCCGCACCAGAAACAAGATCAATAGCAAACTCAACCTCTCGTGGAGGTGACAAACTAGGAACCTCTTCACAAAACACATCTAAGAATTCAGACACCACCGGAATGCTAAAGGGATCAGAACCATTAGTCCTATCGACAAGAGATAATAAGATGCAAAATTGGGATACCTTGCACATCAAATTCGCTAACGCTTGGAGAAGGAATGATGATAGCCCTTTGTTGACAGTCAACCATAACCTTATTGGCAGAAAGCCAATCCATGCCAAGAATGATCTCCAAGCCCTTTATGGGTAGGCAAATAAGAGAAGTAACAAACTTTCTCCTTTCTAGGAGCATGTCAACATTGTCACAACGAGTAACCGATCTAAGACAAGCACCGGTAGGAATAGAAACCACAAGAGCATTTTTCATTATATTCATTGGTAATTTCAATCGCCGCATACAATCCTTGGATATGAAAGAATAAGTAGCACCCGAATCATAAATAACATGAACAGAATTACCGAATGTAACATCCTAAAAATTAATTAAAGTTAAACCCGGAACAGCGAAAATTTTTCCCAAAATAATCATGAACAATTGGGCCAATTATTTAGAAAACACCTGGATCTATAATAAGCCACTCTCATATATGAAGATATGAGAGCCAGGTCCAATGACCAAGAAGAGCCGGGTCCAAATAAATAAGAAAGGGAAAGGAAAGGCAAGAAGAAGGAAAAACCGACCAGAAGCAGCCCACGGAAGAGCAGCCAACAAACAAGCGGAGGCTACACCAGTGCCCACTCACTCAAGCGAGACACAGATCCGCTTAGGCGAGACGCCAAACTCGCTTGGGCGAGCACACATTCGCTTAAGCGAAACCGACCCCTAAGCCTTCCGTTGAAGATACACGCGCTGGAGCGAGAACTCACTCGCTGAAGTGAGAAGTCACACTCACCCGGTATTCCTTCACTCGGGATTCAGTGTTCTTATTCACTCGGGATTGCTTCATCATATTATACTTGGTCATTTCTTATCTATCCTCAAAGATCACATATAATCCACTCGGAAATGAGGGGTATCCCTCTCGGGATCCCAAAACCTTCCACACTCGGGATATTTCCCACTCAACACCACTCGGTATAATTAAACCTCGAGTCACTCGGTAAACATCAACCATTTAGCACTCGGCATATTCAAATTTCCTTACACAGAGAATACATAGGCTTCCTCTCTGCCATAAATCACTCGGTCTAATCTTGACTATCCATCACTCGGTTAATACTCATACTTCCCTTTACCCGGAGAAATCACAACATCAAGTCTCACTCGGACTTATGAGATACTTAACCACTCGGGGAAAACCATTAAGTCAAGTCCCACTCGGATTCATTCCATACTTAAACACTCAGAATACATATTACCTTATTCACTCGGAATAGGTTCCCACATTCACTCGGATGCATTCATAATTCATACACTTAGAATATAATCAATCTAAGTCATTACAACAACTCCCCTCTCGGAAGAGGATCACTCGGATTTCCACTCGGGATACTCGAATCATTCCCCACTCGGGGTTTCCACTCGGAATTATCTAAACCCTTTCCCGCTCAGGATCTACACATATTTTTTACTCGGAATAATCAAGCCTAGCATTACTCAGAAATTCCCCCATTAATCCTACACAGAATAGGTTCGCCAAGAGATTTCTCAGAATCCTTTTTAAGTCTTCTCCGCTCGTAGAAGAAGGCCAACACTATAGCTTCGCTCAGAACAGCTCAGACAATAATAATCCACTCGGAATTCGTCACCTTAACATTATTTATTCAACATCACTTTACCACCAACACAATGTATATTACCACTATAACCACACACATATGTATATACAGACATACACTCGGATACTTATTATCCCAGCATTATTCATTCACCAACACTTGTTATTCGATGCAAATAACACCATACCCATGTAAAATATATATATATACATGTACTTGTTTATAATTCTGATAGGTATTTCTCATAAACAATAAGTTAGTTATCCTATTACATGAGAGCCGGCCAAGGCTACACTGACCAGACATAATAAATACAATATAAGCACTCAACAGTCGAAGTGCACCTCACTCGGACTTGAGGCCCGATCATCACTTCCGAGTCCAACCTGCACATGCTGGAAAATGGTGTAGGGGTGAGCTTTCATATATAAAATGATAGCTATTGACTCGGATTATACCTCAAACCTCAATTCTACAATTTACATGGCTCAATCCACAATAATATATATATACGGCCAAATAATATAATAGTCACACAACAGCATCCATTCGGAAATTACACAGTAACACACATTCTCTATCATAACAACACGTCACACTCGGCACAGCATCAATACATAGATATGCATTCAGTCGTAATTTACTCAATCATTCAAATTCATGCAATCAGGTTAGCCTCAATAACAATGCTCATACCCTCATGCATGCGGATCCGACTTAAACAGTGATCTCAGTGCAGATTCCTTCCCTGCCTCTCGTCCATTAGCCCTTTCCGTGTGGTACCGGTCTTCCAAAGACGTCTCGAGACTTAACTCTATCTCCCTCGGCTACCACGGGTCCTCATGGATCTGGCCAAGAATCTGTATTTGAAAGTCACCTCATAGGGCTCCTGACCTCCCACGGGTCACCCTTTTCTCATATATGCAGTTTCATGCAATTCCACACAACATTTAGATTCACTCGGAATTCCACAGTTTCATCACAGCATCACAAGCATTTGTCATAGTAACTCATAACAAGTAAATCAGGGTAACAACATTATAGTACACCACTCGACGTTCTTAATGAAACCAGCATGCACATCAACACAACACATAAAGCAAAACACCCGGAACCCATCCATAAACCATGCATTTGACATGTAAGGCGCCCCCTACCTGCTGTCGGGGTTTACAGACTCCTCGAGTTACAATGCTGACCGATCGCCCTTCTGTTACTCCTCCTCCACCAGCCTTCGAACTCAGCGTTGATCCTGGGCTAGAGTTGCTCTTTCCTCCAACGGGTTTGTCTCCCCTATGGCTCCAAGGCACTTCCAGCACAGCCTTCCAACTGGGACACTAACAGCTCCAAGTGGAAGAAGAAGGAGGGGGAAGAAGGCGACGGAGAGGAAAAAGAGGACAGGGAGTGGAACAGAGCCGCGTTGATGTTCCTCCCAGAAGCTCTCGACTCTCACACTGTTCGACGCGAATGAGAGTGAAGAAGAGAAAACAGGGAAAGGAGAGACCAGACGCACGCACAAGGAGAGCTGTCCAGCGTGAATTAATGAAGAAAAGAGAGAGCTGAAGTTGTCTTATACCCTTAGGGACACATGTGTCCTTTCGCCTGGCATTATCATTATTATTATCATTATTTATTCAATCATTTTCTAGCCAATCAGCAATTAGTTTAATTATTCATTAATCCCAATTCTACAGTTAACCCTTAGTTAATGGCTTAGTCTTAATCGGTAATAAAAAAAATCAGGATGTTACACCGAGTATCTCACACTTACTTTCAATCAAGTCACCAGCTTGTGTTGCTTCCTCATCGGGCATAGCAAATACCCTTCCAAGAGTTTATTAGTGATTCCCACCATTAGCATTACCATTGTGAGCATCATTGTTGTTGCCACGGCTATTCCCATGTCTTCCACCATTATATCCACCATGGCCGCCAGCTCGGCCACCATTGTATCCATTATCGTGTCCTAATAACCATTGTGGCCTACGCAGTTCACATGACTGGGAGTAGTAGCATAAGTAGGAGTGTGGGCTTGCACATTGGCTCTCCTTGCAAGTAAAGGACATGCAGGACGAATATGTCTAACTTGATCATAATTGAAGCAAACAACATCATCTTGGTGAATACACTCATAAGTATAATGAGGTCTACCACATTTAGTACATCTTGGTCCATTGGCATTTGCATTGCCCCGACCAAAAATGTTACCATGACCATTGCCCCTACCTCAGGCATTAAAGTGAGCATCTCTTTGGAAACGTCCTTTCTTGAAATTGCCACGCTTCTTAAACCTAGAAGATTGATCTTCAACTTAGAGTCAAATTTAGAGTGATAAGATGGAGCATGTTCCTCATAAATACGACACTTGTTTACAAGTATCATAAAGCTTCAGATCTCTTGATGACAAATGGCCCTTTGAATATCAGGGCACAAACCATTTTTAAACTTCACACACTTGGAGGCTTCAGTTCTCTCTTGCTGGTAAAGAGGGTAGAACTTACATAATTCTTCAAATTTGGAAGCATACTCTTCCACAGACATGGTGCCTTACTTAAGTTCAATGAACTCAAGCTCCTTCTTGCTCTTGTAGCGTTCTAGAACATATTTCCTCATAAGCTCAAACTTGAAATTCTCCCAACTCAAGGGAGTAACAGCAGTAATCATCTGACTCTTGGTGAGTCTCCACCAAGTCTTAGCTTCATCTCTCAGCATGAAAATAGCATACTATACTTTCTGGAGTTCAATGCATTCAAAACTATCAAAGATCCTTTCTATATCATGGACCTAAATTTAAGCTTGCTCGAGCCTAAATCCACCATGAAATTTGGAGGGTTTTTACTTTAAGAATTTGTCAAGGCCATGAGCTCCTTGAACTACGATAGGAGTTTGTCTTTCTGCATCCCGCCTCTCTCGGTTTCGCAACTCAAGGAGGTTAGTAAAGTGATTTAAAGCTTGAGCCATAGCGTCATCACTATCATGGCGACAACGGGCCATTTTAAAATCTATAACAACATCACCAAAGTTAGCCAACATTAGTAAGTTAGCCCATATACATGCCTATAGCCTTCCACTATAGCAATTTATCTGACAAATACACCTTAGTTTCTTATAACAGAATTCAACATTAATCAATATGTAGTAATACCAATCAAAGGCATATCATCACATTCTAATATTATGCATATACCTATAAGCATAATAATTCATTATTAGGGGAGAATAATGTGAAGAGAGCTTGGCAGGACTTGTAAAAATCAAGTATCAATCACAATTAATCCACCACAAGTTTAAATAGTAATGGAAATAATTTAATAAAGTATGTTATGCTCTGATACCACCCAATATGGAACCCTTAATCCCCTAAATAATATTAAAAAATATTAATATTTAGATAATAAAAATTAGGATGAATATTTCAAGATTAAAATCAATTGTTGGAAGAAGAACGCCACAATTAAAATTTTAATAATCACCCTAAATCTATATAAAGACCTATCTCATATATGATGATATAAGAAGGTATGTTATTTAAGTAAATGCCTACTTAGAATAATCATTCACATAATTACAAATCACTTATTTATGAAATATATAAAATTAGTTCAAAGATAAGTTTGAATTTCTAAGAATGGGTTCCCAAAAGGGTCACATTAATGACTCTTACTCTTTTTCCTAAATTTTTATAACATTTCAAAGATTCAAAATTACATAATCATGTCTCATCACATTCATTAATATACCTTTAGGTGCAATACTACCATGTTATTTTTAAAGTACGATCCAAAATCATTTTAGGATATGACTAGTTCCATTATCAATAACCTTATGTTTTAATTACATAATCTCATATGACTATGTATATGAACCTAACTTTGGGTGTAGTAATCTCATTGCACCTATAATTTGCTAACACCATCCTAATACTTACATACAGAACAATTTCACATATCTATGTCAACAACCTCTAATATTTAATTCCCATCATTAAGGTATCACTATATGTCACTAGCCAAGATTAATAATCCCTCTACAACCCATTCCTCACAACATTCATCAATTTACAAGAAAAATTCAGCATATAACATTAATAATCCCAATTTAATGTCATGTACTATCAATTACTACTTTATGATACAAAAAGATCACAAGTCTATCCCAATGATCCTAGTATATCAACAATGTCTTAAATATCTCAACCATCATCATAAAGATAAGGCATACATAATAGTAAGTCAATTTAAAACAATTGCCATGTACATGGGATTCCAAAATAATGTCATAATCAATAAAAGTTCAAACATGTCGGCCAAGGCATCTAGGCAACTCCTTCTTCACATTATACCTTATTTCTTCAAAAAGGTCACCAACCCATAACCAGGCCTACATCGTAAAAGCTACAAAGTAGACAACATGGAGAGTGAGCATACTTTCTTAATGATGAACAATTAAACAAAATGTGATAATATAATTATGTAAGTACAACTAAACATATTCTAGCATCAAGGATTTAACTTAATAATTAAAGACATAATCCATAATGCTTATAACTAAGCACAAACATAACAATTTCAATATCCATATCGCATTATGGAATCCATTCATTAATTCAAATTTTCATCACATTCCACACCATATTCCATACTAATACATATATTTGAATGTAAAGTCCAAGGCAACAATAACAACACAATTGGTTAGTGTCCATAAATTTCAATTTCATTTCACAATTCTTATCATCATTGGATTTTAATCATTCTTAGGTACTTCAAGGTCATATGCTATGTCCTTATGGCTATTGCATGTGCTATGTCATCACAATAATACATATGCAATGGATTTAAGT
This sequence comes from Clitoria ternatea, assembly GCA_037962975.1. Taxonomy (NCBI): domain Eukaryota; kingdom Viridiplantae; phylum Streptophyta; class Magnoliopsida; order Fabales; family Fabaceae; genus Clitoria; species Clitoria ternatea. The sequence goes on along the minus strand of CM075672.1, from coordinate 190,528,523 downwards.
TTCAAGAAATTATTCATAAGACATGTGTACACCACACATAGTCGCTTAAGTATTTGTCCCCCAGCAAGGGTCCCATTCACAAGATCCCGCAAGACCTCAATTATTTCTATATGTCAAGTGATGGCAACCATATCCAATCGTTTAAATATTTATCCCCCATGCAAGGGTCCTTTTTACAAGATCCTGCAAGACCTCTATCATTTTAACATTTCAAGTGATTGCAACCACATATAATCGTTTAAATATTTATTTCCCACGCAAGGGTCCTTTTTACAAGATCCCACAAGACCTCTTTCATTTTAACATGTCAAGTGATCGCAACCACATATAAGATGATATGCCATGCATGCCATGAGATACAAGAATGCACATGCTAGCCTCGGCTTCACAAGAATTTCTCACCCATTCACTTAAGGGTACATTTTACACTTAATATTTCGGTTAGTAGCATGCAACAAATCATAATTCTCTAAGGCATACAATTTATCACCAAGTCCTCTAAGGCATCAATTCACTCAATTGCAATATAATAGCCAAGGAGTCACATTCATATCAATCCACACATGGAAGTCAAGATGTATATCGTTAAGCGTACTCTATTATACATCATTATCATATTTGCTACTCCAACATCCAACCAACAATAAGAATCAATCCTATTTAATGTCACACATAAGAGGTAGAATATTCATTCAAGGCAAATATGTAACTTTACACCAATATATATATATATATATATATATATATATATCTTCAATAAATATTACACACGCATTTAAAAAATATACTCTTCTCCTACCTCAAGAGAAGTATTATATGGAGTTAGATGGCCCCGCTTCATTTAAGTGATCAATTCCTACATTAAATGAATGTAGAACCTCATCAACACCAACTAAGATTATTTTGATGTTAACAATTATGTCTATCACATACACAATGTTACATTAGGCTTATACCATTTCTATCTTCATGGTTTTGAAACTTTGTTCCCATTTTCAATCTTTTCCAACACTTTAAAGGCCTAGAACATGGCTATAATTTGCCAAAGGTTCAACAATTATGCATTAAGCTTCACTAAGCTTTTTAAATAGTTTTCCACATCATTATAATTTACTTATAGCATTTTTTATCTAAGAAGTTAACAAGTCCTTCACTACTAAACCTTATAAACTTTGTTCCTTAATAACTAAAATTATTTAACCTTTTTAATAATTGCTCTAGTGTTATATTGACTTATTCTAAGTCATTAGAAGAAATTATCATTCAGCCAACACATGATTCCAATGCAATGCCTTTTGAAATACCAAGTCTTTTCCTCTTAAATAATTACTTAATCCTTACTAACATACTAATCAAATTCCATAAATGTTGTTTCACCCAAAACACTAATTTCCATAATTATTCTAGCTTGTCCATAACTTCCAACGTCATGTTTCTTTCACTTATTAAATACTAGCTTCCTATTCATTCAACCATAATTATTTCCAACCATAATTAATTATCATATCACTTCCAATAACTCATTTTTAGTCATTAAAATCATGCCTAAGGTGAATGGTACCTTTCGTTCTAAAATCATAACTTAGGTCCTCTAACAAATCAACATACTAAAATTACTAACCACTTCCAATAACATTTCCTAAACTCAATAATTATTCTCTTAGGTTCTAATATGCTCTAACAAGGTTTTCTAAACTAGCAACACACTTATTTTTTATCAATCCTTCATGCCCTTCATCTAATTCACCATAAATACTATACTTTTTCAATCAATAATTACCCAACAACTATTATAAATATTAAACCTCATCCAACAATAATTTCCAAGTTCACTAACAAAGTCAATACATTTATGAAACCATTTATATCACTTTGTCACCATTTCCTACTTCAAGAAGCAATTAAAGCTTACTAACAATTTCATGTTTCATGCCAACAATCACCAAATCAATTTTAAAACATCACTCAAAGTCTCATAATTATTCTAAAGCCATTTATAAATCATTCAAAGTCTAAAATAAAATTTTTCCTTAACTTAAAGTAAGCTTCCAATTCTAATTTTGCATTTAATGTAACTCCAACATCAACCAACTTCTTTTAATAATAATTAATTCAATTCCAACAACCAATTCAAATCAATTTCAAGTCCCTAACAACATTCTAACAATACACAACAAATCCTAATGGTCTTCTAACCTAAGGTTTAGAGTTTCACATGCAAAATCCTTAATTTCCAACTCTAACAACATAATTTCTAACACTTTATTCTATCAATTTAAAACTTATCAAGTTTGTGGTTCAAACCCTAACTCAAAATTATAAGCAAATTGGAGAAGGGTTTCAAACTTTCTAATGCTTCCAAAGGTCCAACAATATCTCCTTTTGCCTCTAAATTTTAAAAATCTAAAGGTGGACAAGAAGGGATTTTCATTCAGCCATGGAAGCATGAAAAGAAAGATGTGAGTGCAAGTAAATAACAAGAAGAAGAAGAGAAAGAAAGGGATTCAAGGTTCTAACCTCAAAAATTACCATTTTCTTCAAGAAATTTCAAGTTTTTCATGTTGATTTTGAGGTATGATTTTGGCAACGGAGAGGGCACCATGGCTAGTTTTTCATATGAAACAAGGAGAAGGAGAAGTTGTTGAACGTGAAAATGGAAGAAAGAGAAGAAGAGAGGAAAAGCAATTGTTACATTTTACCATTATTACAAAATTGCCATCCTTTGAATTTTTTTGGCTCCAAGCCCACATTTTTTGCAAATTTGATTTTGGGCCTTAATTTTTCAGATTTAAAATAGCCCAAATTACTGGAAGCGTCCATCCCAAGGAGAGTGGGAAAATTCATTGCATGTTTGGCTCGAAAATGAAGCGTTTTGGCCACCTGGGGCCCTTTTACGTATAATTAATTGTCTAAAAAAATTTTAGGTTTAATTTTGTTTAACATAATTATTTTAGTGTTTTCTAATTCTTGACATTTATTTTTGAATTAGTCCATTTAAAGTCTATTTCCAGACCAGACATTTTCTGACGCTAAAACGACGTCGATAAATTCTATTCATGATAAATCCAACAAATACCCAAATTAATTTAGCTTTATCCTTGGGACATAAATAATCATTTCTAATGTTTATCTAATGTATCTCTACACATTTAGCTTGTCTTTGCACTCTATCTATACGTTCTTTGTTGATTAAACGATGACAATAATTACTGAATAAATCATATTAATTCAAGGAAAACCCAAATAATTTTCTCTTCATGTTTGGGACTTCAAATATTTATTTCCTATATTTATCTTATTTATTTCCTCTATTTAATTAATTATAAGTAAAATCTGGGATGTTACCGGGTGCTGTAACATCCTAAATTTTAAAATAAATGATCAACTAAGAGGAATAAATATTAAATAATTATATGTGAGTTTATTGATACCCTGAAGTGTTGAAAATAATTAAATTAAGATTTTTAGGGATTGTTTATAATTTGTTGGGGCTTTATAAGCTGAAATTGGACCCGATTAAAATATGGGTGTCGAACCAAGTATCTCCGATTAAGGTGTTATTGGTCAGGGCTATTAAGAATATTATTGGGAGTCCGAGTATACATTCGGAATAATTTTTAGACAAAGTATTGAGCCCGAACAAAGATCCTGTTTGTTGTAAAACGGTAAATTTTAAAGAGATGAGTAAAATTAAAACATAAAACCCATTCCACTTGCTTCATTTCACGTTGGTTCCCTGCTTCTCTTTAGAAAAACACCCTTTCCTTTTCTTCTTCTTCATTTTTCCTCTTTCAAAACCTAAGTAAAGCATTGAACCCATCTCCTCCCACCATTTTTATTCTCTTGGAAGCTTGAAGGAGGAGCTTGTGGCTGGAACTCTCCTCCCTCTTCTCCTCCATTTTCATGTGGCATCCTCCTCCCCTTGGAAACTTTCTCTTTTCTTCTCTTGAGGTAAGCTTCTTATCATTTTCAAGAGCTTAAACCTTTGGTTATGGGTTTTAGGTGTTGGGAGAGGGGTTTATGTATGTGGGTTATTAGTAAAAGCCATTATTATGGAAAACCCAAAGGTTGGGTGGTTTTAAATGCAAGTTTTGTGAGCTATAATGGGGTACACGAAATTGGTAATTTAAATGGTTAAGAATGATGATGATTTATAGTGTTGTTGGATTTTTAAAGAAACCTTAACTATGAGAAATTGGGGAAAATGATAAATGTGGAATCAAGAATGTGTTCTAAGAGGAAGTGTATGGTATTTGAATGATGGGTATGAGGAATCATGTTAGGAAGATATTTATTGATAATGTTAGTAAGCATTAATGATGGTGGATGGCCATTAATGGTGATTGGTGGCCATTAGTGCATGAACCTTTGGTAGGTGAAGTCATAAATGCATAATAATGAAACTTGAAAACCTAAACCATTGTGCTTATGGTGAAACCAATGAAATAAAAATAGTTAGGTAGTTAAAATGTTAAATACACCAAGTATTAGAAGTTAGAATACATAAATCTTGGTACCTTGAGTTGGAAATAATTATATAGTGCTTACGGATGTTGGGCTTAAGGGTTGTTTTGTATTCCTTGAATATAGAGGATATGGATTGATGGTAAGGAATTCCCAAAGCCTAACAACATAAAGAAAGTGATGTTTATGACATGTTTAGTACATGTTGAAAAATTATGAATGTAATAATGAGTAGTTAGAACTTGAAATTATGCATTGGAAGGCCAATTGATTGAGAATTACATGTATGTTAATGTAGGATCTTTTCCAAACGACGAGGCGGGAATGTCGTATTTCTTGGAATTCTTCTCTTGAGGTAGGAGAGGAGTTTTATATTCTAAATGCATAGATTGAGTAGTGTTTGATTGTCATATGTAACAATATGCATGTTTACCTTGATTATGCTGTGAAGACAATTTGAGATATTACATATAATGATGAGTATGCTTAGCAACATGTATTTGTGCATTTGGAATATGTGTGGTGTGCTAAATGGTGATGTTAAATTTCTTGGCTAGTGTGATGCCTTAATATGATGTGGTTGTGCTTATATTCACCATAAATGTGGAATGGTTATTATTGATGTTGAATGGGAATGGATGTGGATGATTAGCATGCCTTGATTGATAAGGAAAGGTTGATGATTATAGTTGATGATTGATGCCATTGTGAATGATGAAAGCTTGAATTGTGATAATAAGGAACTATTGAACATGCCATACTCAAACTTGAACAATGGCAATAACCAATAATAATGAATCCACTAAAAACCTTGTGGTGGTGTTGATAATAATGGTGGTTGATGAGTGGCATGATTAGGATGCATAGTTATGAGAAATGCATATGATTGGCATTTGCATTGCATCCATGGCATATTGCATAACTATCGGTGTTGGAATATTAGGGGATTTGCCCCGATTGGCCTAGTGGAAGGGCGGCTCTGTGCACGAGCAATCTTGGTTTTCCCCTGTGACTCGGTGTGTAAGTCATGAAGCTGGCCATGTAAGGTTATGGGGAGCCGCATGTGGTTGATCCTTGTGGGGGGTAACTCTTGATGAGTAGGTGTCCCCATTGGTCCTTGGGATCACAGTTGCCATGGTATGAATCATGGTTGGCCCGCAACACTTTATGTTGTTAGGGTGTTTTACCGCGGTCACGGTGTAAATGGCCAAGTGTTGCAAGATGGGAGATGCGGTTTGGTACCTGTGAAACGTAATGTAATGCATACAATTTGATAATAAATGTACACATTTTACTACTGCAGTAAGGGTATGGTTATATGGCCATGCTTGACCCATAATTTGATGCTTATTTTCCCACAGTCGAATCCGCAATTGTTAATTTACTTCGTTGTGAATGTGCACTAGCTTAAGAGCATTTGCATATAGTAAGGAAGTATGCCGAAGGTGATGAGAACTGGTGATGGTTGTGATTGGGTAAGAAAATACCTAAAGACAACATGAAAGATATGAATACCAAGAAATATATTTTTTATAATGATGACATATGTGATAGTCCAATTTGTGGAAGGACTTGGTTGTGTGTATGCTCACATACTTTGTTCTGGTTCATAGAGCTGATTATGTTATATAAATGTTAGTGTAATGATAATCCTTGGAATGATAAATGATATGTGTTGATACAAAGTATACATGGCATTGATGCATATGGACATAATCATATGGTATTTATATTCATCTTTTGGAATATATGACTCACTCTCCTATGTTATCTACTTTTAGCTTTGTGATTGCAGGATAATCATGGGTGAGGTGAATCTCTTTTGATGTGCATTTTGATGGTGGAGGTAAATGGTTGTAAAGTTCCTTGGCTGGCAAACTATTGATTTTGCTTAGCATATGGTGTTGATATATGCTCATTATGTATTTAGGATGACGAATATTTCTTTTGAAGGTCATATGTGAAAATTGGACCCTCTATGTGTATGGCTAATTTTTGATTATGACCTTTGTGATGCAAGATGATAGTTATGACACATATTATTGGTTTAATTAATGAATGAATGATGTTGATTGAGTATGATGATGGTTAACGGAACATGAATGAGTGATTTTGTTCGTTGGAATGCCAAAGTGTAAGAGTATTGGGAAGTAGATATGCCATGTTCCTAGTTGAAGACTAAAATCCTGTATAAAGGTTTTCCCCAACTTAAAATGAGTATTTATGATTCGCATGTATGGGTGGTTGTGGCCAAATAGGCCTATAAGGTGAAATGGCATGCTTGGTTATGATGAAAAGAGTTTAAAAATCCCTTTTATGTAATTGATGAATTGAAATTGAGATGGTGATGTGTATGATTAGTTGGAATAAATCTCAAATGCATGTTTAAATGTATATAGAAGAATAATTTAGGCCAAGTGGTGCATGTGAATGTTTAAGCATATTAGATTATGTGAAAATTCTAAGTTTCCACACATGTACTGCAAAATTCGCTCAAGCGAGATGGATTCTCGCTCAAGCGAGAGTCCTCGACATCAGTGGTGTGGCCTCTGGCCTAATCTCGCTCAAGCGAGACATGCGTGCATCAGAGGTATGTTTTCTGGATGAATATCGCTCAGGTAGGCTTGGCCTCGCTCGAGGGAGCGCCAAGCAGAATGACTCTATGACAATTTCGCTCAAGTGAGCATGACTCGCTCAAGCAAGCGTGACTCACTCAAGTGAGGGAGCATGGATAAGGATCTGGAGGGATTTCGCTCACGCGTGAGGGCTCGCTCAAGTGACCCTTGCTGGTCTCGCTTAAGCGAGTCAGGGCCTCGCTCAAGTGAGTTGCCCTAATTCCATTTTCTTCATTTTGCTTCATTTAATCATTTTTCCTGATTGTTTTGGGTTCCATGAACTATAGAAACATTGTTACCATTATGAAATGGCATTATTAATGTTTAACAATTTGATGGTGCATCTTTCAACCTCTTTTTATATAAATTTTCATCATTCTCAACTTTAATTATACCTTCTGTTATTCCCTTGTGACGATCTTGAGTTCGATTATCCAAGGAGCACTCTTGATACCTTCTCATATCTTCATATATGAGTTAGGTTATTTAATGATCTAGGGCACTTGCTTAAGTTTTGTATCGCGGTTTCCTTCATTTTTAAATATTTTAAAACTTATGAAAAATTTGCCCTTATTTTTGGGGCGTCTCAGGTGCCTAGCCCTATTCCCCTAGATTAGATAAATACATGTTAGCACCACCTAGATTGCATGAGGATGATGTTGTTGGCTATGTCGGAGGCTATGCTTTCTCTCTCACTAACTCCTCACTCATATTGACTCACTATCTTAATTAAAAATATAATACTTAAAACATAAAAAGGAGAATAGAATGGCTATTTGGTGTAACATGGCTAATGATGTCAAGATCATAGCAACATTTCAAATCTAAGTACCATGGTGCCTTCACAGTATAAATGAGCCCCCTTTTATAGGCATGGTTGGGGGTAGTTATGCGGGAGAGTTAGAGGGTCGTGTCGCTTCACATACCGACTGACAAGGTCCATGATAGGGGTTGCATCATTTTACATGTCGTCTAACAAGCCCTTCGGAGCGAATCATCATCAACACATAAATACACGCCACGTGTTAGGGCACTCAATCAAAACAAAAAAAGGGAGTCATGCCTCTAACAATGTCATATTAATTAAGGTTAGCAAACACTTTCCATCTATCATCCTAGTGCAGGACTGTAACTTATCCTATTCAAGTAACCTTAAGGCCACTCCAATAGGCTAGGGGTGTAACACCCTAAAATTTTAAAATAAAGGATTAATTAAGGGAAATAAATATTGAATAATTGAATACGGATTATTTAATATCCCAAAATATTGGAAATAATTAAATTAAGATTTTTGGGGACTGTTAGTAATTTATTGGGACCTAATAAGCTTAAAACTGACCCGATTAAAATATGGGTGTTGGTCCAAGTATCTCCGATTGGAATGATAGTGGTCAGGACTGTTAAGAATATTATTGGGAATCTGAATGTGTATTCGGAATAATTTTTAGGTAAAATATTAAGCCCAAACAGAGATCATGTTTGTCATAAAACGATGAATCTTTAATGAAGGATTAAAAATAAAGCCAAATGGCTTATTTCTCTCTTCTTTCCTGTCAGCTTCCTAGTCTCCATTTTGGCAAACACCTTACTTCTTCTACTTCCTCTCTATCTCTTCTTCATTTCCATTTCTTCTACTTCTTCTCTTCAAAAACCTAGCAAAAAGGTGGTGGCCCTCTTCTCCTTCCAATTTCGTTCTTGAAGGAAAGCTTGGAGCTTGGAGTCTCTCACTCTCCCTCTATCCATTTTCGTGTGGTTCTTCCTCCTCTTGGAAAACTCCCTTATTTCTTATCTAAAGGTAAGACTCTTGTTATTTCTCAGGAGCAAGAACCACTAGTTATGAGTTTGGGTAGCTAAGAGAGCATTTAATGAATATGGGTTGTGTAAAGAAGCCATTAATGATGTGAAACCTAAGGTGGGTTGTCATAAATACAAGCCTTAGTGGAAATAAATGAAGAGGGTGAATGTATGGTTAGAAGGTGATGAAGGATAAATGGGTATTAATGAGTGTTGTTGGGTTTTAGAGAAACCCTAACCCTATGATTTGGGGGGAAGTGTGAAATAAGAGTGGAGAAGCATTTATGGTGTTAGGTAATTGTTATTGGTGAGGTGAAATGATGCTATAAATGGTGAATGGCCATTAATGAAGTTTATTAGTTGATAATGGTTGTTGGGAACCATTAATGTGGGAACCCAATAATGGGTTTGATATTAAAAATGCATAATAATAAATGTAGGCACCTAACCCATGGTGGTTATAGTGGATTGAATGAAATAAATGAGGTTTGAGAATTTAAAGTGATATAAACACCAAGTAAATGAATATGAACATTAAGTCTTGGTGGTTTAAATGGAAAAATTGAGTGTGTGATATATTGTGATGTAGGAAATAACCTTATCGATGAGGCGGGACCATCGAACCGTATTGATTACTACTTATCTTGAGGTAGGAGGGGGTAACTATTCTAAATGCATGATTTCATCCATTGATAATGTGGAAATATGTATATTTGGTTGTGTTAGATGATTGCTTGACTGGATGATGTTATGACTTTGTGAATGGTGTGCATTTAGAATGGTTGATGTTATGTGGCATGTGTTTGGGATGATGAATGTGATATATATTGTTGAAATATGTCATGATGGTTGGAGACCATGTTTTGAATTGAAATCAATGATATGAAATATCCCAAATGTGTATGTATGAATTGATAAGTGTGTTTGCCACTAACTATTGGGTGTATAAGTCCAATGAGGGTTGGTAATGATCGGGAATGTTGAAATCCAATAAGTGGTAGTGGTGAATGGTTGATTATGGAGTGGCATGATAGTATGCATAGTGTAACATCCTAGGTCATTTTACATATATTTATATTCATTTGATTAATTTTTACAATAAATTTTCACGTTTAAAAATAATTAATCAACTCCCGATTCAAAATGCTATTTATTTTTCAATACACGTATTTAAGGAAATAAACAGTAACAATTTAATTAATTAAATAAAGTAAGAAAAAGGAATTTAGTTAAAGTAAGTAAGAAGAGAAATATGAAGCCAAAGCCCACTCGCTTGAGCGAAACCGGATTCGCTTGAGCGAGATCAGAAGTCTTCGCTGAAGCAAAGCCAAATCCACTTGAGCGAGAGGCACACTTCTTTCCTAAGCGAGGCAGCGAAACGCTTAAGCGAATGCCACATCTAGAGACTAGACGAACAAAATGCACACGTGGACCCACATGGGGTTCACTCGGCAAAATGTTTCACTCGGCTCAAGGGTTTCACTCGGGAAACGCTCAACTTCCATTTACCCGGACATTCCTCACTCGACTCTTTACTACCCTTCACTCAGAAAATTTCGCTCGGTCCCAACTATCTCGTCGATAATTTAACCTCCACCACTCGGTTATAGTTTCTCCTGATGTCCTCACTCGGTGAATACCCTATTCTTACTTTCTTCAGAAGGAACTCAGACTTCCACTCGGACACCTCCAAATTCTCTGCACTCGAAACTCTCTCCCAACCAATCCCACTCGGACATATCGACCTTCCACCCAGAAGGGGATCTCCTGGTTATCCATCACTTGGATAAGGGTGGAAATTTCACCTAGCAGTGAAACAAACATTAAGCTAACGGCCCTCGCTCAACCAGGGATGAATCGACTCGGACAAGCCTCGTTCGGGAAAATCCTGCTATGGCAAACACATGCAAAATACAAACTAAGCACAACCCAATGTCAGTTCACACCAGATTTAATTTGAGTCAGCATACAGGTAACATTACACGCTCAGAAAAATTCCCTATACATAATTATATTAGATAGCTACTCAAAATCACTCGGGCCTTAGCATCGATCTCCCCCTTGGCGCGGCTCCATGGCTCCGGCTTCTTCCCTATCACTGGTTACTAAATTGAAAACAGCAGCAAGGGTGAGTGTTTGGCATCATAACTAATATAGAACAAAGTCAACAAGTTATAAATATAAATAAGCTCCGTCCAGCTGCATTCTCATGACTTTACAAATCACACTCGGCCAATATGACAAACTCTACTTGGAAACATAACATAGGTCACCCGGCAATATTAACAATTTTACTCGGCAAATGTAACAAATGTCACTCAGTAATTATGCACATCACAACTAATAATTCATCAATTATCACAACTGACTCTCAGATAAAATTTGACACCTAGTATCCGGATACTAAAAGGATCGACCTTCAGTTGGGAGTCTGACTTGACATCCCGTGAACCCGACTTGGTCCACCGAGCCCGACTTGGCTCCCCTTTCAACCACTGGGTCAAAGACCTCTAGGTAGCTTAACTGGGTCCAACTTGACCACTGAAGCCAAAACAGGGTAATTCATACCGTTGGTCGTCCTCCACCATATAATCACATAAACATAAACATATCATTCTGATTACCACTTGTAACTGTCAGAAACTGACCAGCACTCACAGCGTAGGGCGACCGACTCGTCAAACCCTTCAATATAACATACTGATTATCTCAAGCATTACGTATTTGATGCCATTGCAAGGTATACACACATACATCCACACACAAATGATCCACATTCTCTCAGCATTAAATATATCAAGCTTATGATAAGGTTAACTCCATCATACACCTGATCTTCAGCTGATCGATATGTACAGTCACACATGCACAACATAGGTACACCACAACATTCGAGAACACTTTCTTACCTTACTCGTACTGTTCAATGACTCGGATAGGAAACAGATCCTATTCTAATTAATCATGACCCGAACACCCCCTTACCTCGATTCCACGCGTCGATGATCTGCTCTCGGTGTCGGTCCCTTCCTCTGAGTACTGGATTCGTAGTCTTAGCTCCGTCACTTAGCCTTCCGCTGTCTAATCTACCACCTATGGGTCAGAATAAAAAACCCATTAACTTAACCCCTCAGCTCTTAGGCCACATTTGAGCTCATACTCACCTAAGGAGTGGAGAATAGGCTCGAATACAGCCATGCATGGCCCTTGGCTACTAGAGAAACGAAAGGGATAAGGAGCCACAAATAAAATGGATCAGTGGACTCACCTTGAGGCCACGATCATAGGAATGAGGTTCGATTGAGGCTTTCACACGAACGGAGTCCTCCTTTGGTACATGCGATTCAGCAACGAGAGGAGAGAAAACGAAGGAGGAGGGGAACAGACTAAGAAGAAGAAGTGATTTATGAATAATGGAGAGAGAATTTCCTTTTTATATAAAGTTCAGGGGCAAGACAACCTTTTCCCCTATATCATTTGCATTCTCTTTAAAAGTTTTTAATCAATTTCATCTCATTGGATTCTTTTATAAATTTCGACCCACTATGCTTATTTACTTTCTCTATGTTTAATTATTTGTAACTGCCTGTTACTTCTTAAGAGCGTCGACCCAAGCTGGATACCGTCCAACCGGTGTCCAAGTGTAGTGTCCACACCTCAGTAATCCGGGCTATCTCTTGAGAGGTCAGACACTTCATCCGTCCTCACCTCTTTGTTATGCATATCCGTTTGCCTCAACCATCCAAGAGGTCGATCCCGATTATGATTCTGAGCTAGGCATTCTCCTCACACCGGTTAATCCAAGACCACTCCAGGCACACCGGATGAGCGTCAGTCACAGGACAGCACATCTTTGGCCATTCTTCCCAGCACAACCGATCTCCAACACCGTTTGGTCCTCACGATTGAGACCGGCCCAACACAGGATTTCTCGACCTTGTTTTAGGCAGATTAAATATTAAATAAATCTCTAAAACATTTGCTAATATTTTCCACTTTCCATAATTTTTATTAAAATGCCAGGAATGTTACACATAGAGTGAGAATGCATTGGTTGGCATGTGCATCCATGGCATATCATTGCTGTCTATGTGGAATGTTAGGGGTTCCACTAGGCGGGCCCAGTGGAAGGGTGACCCAGTGCACGGGTATATTATTGTATTTCCCTAGTGATTCTGGGAATCACGAAGCTATCCACAGTTTAGTGACGAGGCACCCTATGTGGCAGGCCCAGTGGGTGGGCGGCTCTATGGTGAGCGAGTAACCTTGAAGTCCGACGGGGCATGACTCTCCCAATGTGTGTTCGGGAGAGGCCCATAGCACTTTTGGCAAGTAAGGCTACGATGTTGATCCGCGAGTCACGGGGTGACTAGTGCTATATAAGGGCGAGAGTGTTTTTGTACCAGTAAAAATATGTTGTTGAGCATGCATGAATTAAGGTATATGTGTACACAATTGTTTCTACTGCAGTAGGGGTATAGTATCACACCTATGCTTGTCCTATATTTGATATGTTGTTGTGTCCCACAGTCAGATCCGCATTTGATGATAATTCCTTTGTGCATATGCATTAGCTATAAGAGTATTTGCACATAGCCGGAGATATTGCCTAGTTGAAAGCCTGTGATGGCGATGGATGATTCAGATATAAAGAAGGAAGAAATATGGTACTAACATTATGTGTATGATGATAGTATTGAGAATACCAATGATTTGAATATATGTGTTATGGATGTATGTCTTGAGTATATAGCCTATTACTATGGATGATATAGTATGTGAATGAGAATTATGGTGTTCTTATGAAGTGTATCATGTATGAGTATGTATGGATATCATCATAATGTATGACTTTGATACATTTGGATTATGTTACTCACCTCCTATGTTGTCATTTTTAAAGCTTGATGTAGGTATGATGTAAATCCTACTCTTTTGGAGGTCGAGGATTGATGAAGGTAAATGTGGAAGGAATGTTGTAACATCCCGAATTTTATACAAATAATTAAATAAGATGAATAAAGATTAAATAATTATAAATGGGTTAATGAGTCTCCCAAAAATGTGGGAATAATTAAATTGAGATTTATGAGGGTTAATTATAATTTATTGAGGATTTATGAGTTAAAATTTTATCCATTTAGAATATAGGTGTCGGACCAAGTATTTTCGATTGAGATGCCATTGGCCAGGGCTATTAAGAATATTATTAAGGATCTGAATATATCTTCGGAATACTTTTTAGGTAAAGTATTGAGCCCGAACGAGGATCCTGTTTATTATAAAACGGAGAAATTACTAATGAGGGTTAAAAATAAAACATAACACTCCCTTCTCTTCTACCTTATTTCATGTTGCTTTCCCCTCCTTTCTCTTTCCTTATTTCTTTCTTCTTCTCCATCCCTTCTCTTGCTAAATTTGACCACCACCCATGGCCATTTCTACCCAAAATCAAGAGGATTCCTTGGGTTTATGAAGCTTGTATTGGACATGGAGGCAAAGCTTGGCTCATCTTCTCTTTCTTCCTCTCATTTTCGTATTGACCTTGGGGCTTGGAAGAGAGGTATGGTTTTGACCACCCATGGCTTTTATTGATAGTTTTTGAGTTATTAAAGTATTATAATGAGAGATTAGATGTTGTTTTGATGGATGGTGGTATATTGAACCAAACCCTAGGATGGATAACCCTTGTGGATTTAGTGTTGTTGTTGATAATGAGTGGGATACATTGTTATTAGCCTATGGATGAATATAAATGGTTAAAATTGATGATTATTAATTGTTGATGGGAAATTTTAGAGGAAACCTTAAGTATGATAAGTTGGGGGTTTGGCTAAATAGGTGATTGTGATGGTTTTGGATGCCTTAGAGTGATCTTATATGAGGAAATAAATTCTACAAGCATTGGTGTTGACTATTGGAGTTCCATTCTTGAGGTTTAGGAGATGTGTGCATGAAAGTATGTATGTGATTAGAGGAATTAATCTTGAGAGTTGATATTTATGATGATGTTAAAAATGGTTGCAAATCATTGATTGTGGATTGAGGGGATGGATACTTAATTTGATGGAGTCAAGAGACTTATAATAGATTTGAATGAGTTGTGATGATGACTCTAAGTTGTTAAGTGTGTTAAAAGTTAGGGTATTGTCGTGGAGGACTTGAATAATGATGAATGATAGTGGAAATGGTAAATGACCATTAATGGTGGAAATCAAGAAGACATACGTATTGGTTGGTGAATTGATAGGCCATGATTTGTGCCACTAGAGTTTGTTAATCAAGGATGGTTTAAAAGAGGCAAGGATGCTTATATTGAGCTCTAAGTGACAATGATTATATTTGAAGGATTGATGCAATATGGGATTACGTTATGTGATGGATGAGATGATGTTGTTATTGGGTTTGGTTAGCCTTTAAGATCTAGAGAACCTTGGTTTTGGGAAAGGAATTCCCAAAGCCTAACCCAATGGTATGAATTGATGCTTTAGCGAGTCTAGGACTTAATGTTGAGCTTCATGATAAGTTAGCAATTGTTTAAGAATTATGATAAAAACCTTGTGATGGCTTATGATTGAATGAATACATATGTGTGTGTTGTGTAGATTGTATTCCAGATGATGGTGCGGAATGATCGGAGCATTCGGATTTTGGCTCTTCCCTCAAGGTAGGAGAGGAGTTTACATTCAAATTACATGAGTAGAATAATAATGATTATTGTATGTGATTGGTATTCATGCTTGCCTTGTCATGTAGATATGGAAATAATGTGAATGGTAAATTGTTGATTATTGAGAATGGTGTATGAGAGTATGTGATGATTAATATGGAAATGTATATATATATATATGTGATGATGATGATGATGATAAGTTTAAATTTTAACATGATTAATGAATCGGAATGGAATTATCGAGTATGAATATTCGAGACAAGTTTTAAATGTTTAATAGGAGGTATATGATGTGTTAAATTAGGCTAATTTGTCTTGTAGGGAGTTTTAGTATGTAAGGTTGTTGAATTTCTCACGTTTCTACACTTGAACTGGAGCGAGATGGATTCTCGCTAAAGCGAGATGGATTCTCGCTCAAGCGAGAATCCCCTGTATCAGTATTATGGCCATTGGGCCAATCTCACTCAGGCGAGTGAGTGTCTTGCTCAGGCGAGACACGTGTGGGATGAGTGGAAGAGATACTGGACAAATCTCGCTCAAGTGGGCATGTCCACGCTTGAGCAAGCAAGAGAATATTTGGTTTCGGATGGATCTCGCCCAAGTGAGAAGAGAGGTTGAGGGAGTCTTGCTCAAGCGAGCGGGCATAGAATTGGCTGCTAGATGGTTCTCGCTCGAGCGAGTGACCAAGTGTAAGGAATCTCGCTCAAGCGAGCGAGCGTGGAAACGCTACAGGATGACTTTCGATTACGCGAAGGAGCTCGCCTAAGTGAGTTATATTAATCTTGCTTAAGCGAGAGTGGCTCGCTCAAGTAAGATCGGGGCCTGATACACAAAAACACTTCGCTCAAGGAAATCTTGGGCACGCTCAAGCGACCCATTTCAATCTTGCTCAAGCGAGAAGGGCCTCGCTAAAGCGAGTTGGTCAGTATGAAATTTTTTTTTGATGATTGGCCCCTTTCACTATATTGTGAGATGCTTGAGGAGATACATGAGGGGTATATGGTGATGATATAACATGGTGGGGATTAGAATTGATTGATACATTTGGGATGCTTTATTATGATATTTCCACCACTAAGAATGGAATATGAAAAAATGATAATGAGACTTTGATAATGGGGATATGAAGTATACTCTTGGACGATTTTGAAACCAAAGAGGATAATTGAATGCCTTAGTATGCGCTATAAATTGATAAATTAGAGAAAATATGATATTGAATGATGATAGGTGATGATGTTGATCATTCCCTTGTATAAGAGGATGAATGTTAATAATGATGAATTGTGAATGCCATTGTATTTTATACAAGTGTGATCTTGTATGAGGGGTTTAAAATGGTATTGATGAATTGTTGTGTTGCCACGCTAGTTACGAAACTGTGGTGATGAATAATATTACAAAAATCCATAAATTGATTATGTGGTGATAATGATGAAAGTTTAATGTATGATAATTATGTTGTGATGCCATTGTGGTTGATTGCAAGTATAGACTTCCCTGTATGATATGAAATATATATGTCAGATATATTGAGATGTATGCCAAGTATGTGAATAAAATGCCTTGAGAGGCTTTATACATAATTGTATATTATTGATTGAAAATGTCAAATTAAAATATATCCCTAAGTGAGAGGGTGAGATATCCTTGCGAGGTTGATTGGCATATGCATTATTGCATTTTACATTCATGGCATGGCATAACATTGAAATATGGTTGCGATCACGATGATGAAAGATCCTGTAGGATTCTATGAAGGGAGTACCCCTTGCGAGGCGGGAAACCAACTTAATGATGATATGATATAGAGCCGGTGGTTGCGATCACCAGGTTATTGGAATGAAAAGGGCTTGCGAGTTCCTATGATGCCCATGGTTGCGATCACGAGGCAGGAGTACCCCTTACAGGCGGGAAACCATTATGAATTGTTGAACGTGGTTGCTAGAGGGAGTACCCCTTGCGAGGCTGCTAGAGGGAGTACCCTTGCGAGGTGGGAAACCCATGTGAATAAATGATATGGTGGTTGCGATAACCTGATGAAATGAAATGGATCCATTGCATATGCATTAAACACTTTACATATGCATTAGCCATAGGTGCATGGCATTTGAGAGGGGATGACCACGAGAGATGAAAAACCCTTTGCGAGGAAGAATTGAATAAAGATTTAATAAATTGATGATGATAATTGTGAGTGCCCTTGATGATAAGTGGCAATGTGATTGTGTATGTGCTTGTGCTTGCTTATGTTGTGAATTGCGATTCATGCGGCTTGTATGCCTATTATAACAATATGATGCTGATTAAATGATGATTTAATAATTTTATAGCAAAGCACACATGATGAATGAATGCATGTACACTTAATCACAATATATTATATTCATCATTTTGAATGTATAATTCACTCTCCCATGTGGTCTCCTTTTTAGCATTGTGATGCAGGTTTACCATGGGATGAGCTTGGATTTTTGAATTAAAGCTGTTGATGAAGGTAAATAGTGGTAATGGAATGCCTTGGCCGACATCATTTGTGAGTCTTAATGTAATGAATAAATTGTTATGAGGATATTGATGATTTAGTGATTTTGGTCATGTATAAGATAATCGTGAATGCATGAATTGTGAATATACGTATTTAGTAAGTACGTGATGATTCGACATGTACTATAGGAATTGAAAATTTGAATATTGTATAATATTGATTGTGGTGTTTGTATTAATGCCAATAGGTGAATAAATGGGCCAATTATGAGATATAGGTAGTAGTAATAGTTGGGATATGACCCCGGATGTATATGTATATATATTTATATCTTAGGCAATGCATGTGTATGTTGTAAGTGGATAATTGGGTTATGATCTAATAGGTTGATGTTAGGTATTTGCATGCTTGCCGAGCCTTTTCTTATATCGTCATATATGAGACTAGGCGTTTGCCCAGTATACATATTCTTCTTCCGCTGTAAACTCTACTACTTTTATATACCATTATGGGAAATTTAGATGTCGATCCAGTTACATTTATGTATGTCTCACTCTTCGATTTTCTGTGGTTTGGGTCTTGATATAATTGTCGAGGTGTTTTAGAAAGATTTCCAATGTGAAAAATTCACCCATAATTTTTATTAATTATTATCTTGATTACATCGGGATTCGAGTCAGGAAAATCGGGGTGTGACAAATATGGGTGAGCCTTGG
This sequence comes from Clitoria ternatea, assembly GCA_037962975.1. Taxonomy (NCBI): domain Eukaryota; kingdom Viridiplantae; phylum Streptophyta; class Magnoliopsida; order Fabales; family Fabaceae; genus Clitoria; species Clitoria ternatea. Next base: position 190,509,773 of record CM075672.1, on the reverse strand, counting down.
CCGGCATATGAATACTCATTTTGTATAGCATATAGTGTGTATATGCTTATTTTGTAATTAATTTGATGATAGTTGATTTTGGAGATCATGTAGGAAAATGAGACCCTTGTGTATGACTTATTTTCATTAATGACCTTGACAATGTATGGGTGATAAGTGATATGGTTTGATGTTAGAATTGATGAATGAATAGATAATTATCTAGATTTTATGTTATATAAAACATATAAAATGATAAGCTTGATTTTAATATGACTAATGAATTGGAATGGAAATTTTGAGTATGAATGTTTGGAGCAAGTTTTATATGCCTAATATAATGTATATGATGTGTTGGATTTGATCAAATTGGCTTGGAATGAGAATTGGTATGTTAGGTTGTGAGAATTTTCATTTTCTGCATAAGACCTGATAATCTCGCTCAAGCGAGAATCCCCTGCATCAGTTATATGGCCCCTAGCCAATTCTCGCTCAAGCGAGAGTGGTCCTTGCTCAGGCGAGATGACCCTACATCAGGTGTGTGCATACTGGACATTTTTCGCTCAGGCAGGCTCGTCTCCGCTCAAGCGAATGTTGTGTGGAGTTGTTTTGGATGAGATTCGCTTAGGCGAGTTGGTGTCTCGCCCAAGCGAGATTACTTGAGTATCAGGTATTAGCTACCGGAAGAAATTCACTCAGGCGGGCCTGGCCTCGCTCGAGCGAAATAAGGGCAGTAAGGTTTTGTCCCTTTTTCGCTCAAGCGAGCTTGCCTCGCTCAAGCGAGTGAGCGTGCCTTCGATACTGGAGCGTTTTCACTCACGTTCGCCTGCCTCGCCCAAGCGACCCCTGTGGGTCTCGCTTAAGCGAGATGGGGACTTGCTCAAGCGAGATCCCCTGATTCCAGTTTTCTCATTTTGGCTTCTTTATTCCACTTTCTTATTTGTTTTGGAAACCCTAAATCATAAAAATGATATTATTATTATTATTATTATTATTTTATATTTCCATTGTCTATAAATTAATAAGGCAACTTTTATCCCCTTTTGTATGTATTTCAGTAACTCTTAAATTTTATCAAATCTTCTATTTTTTCCTTGTGAGGGTCTCGAATCCGATCGCCCAATGAGCACTCTGATACCTTCTCATATCTTCATATATGAGATAGGCTATTAAATGATCTGGGGTAATTACTTGGTATTAATTATATTGAGTCTCCTCTACTTATAATTATTTTAAATCGTGAAACATTTACCCTTATTTTTGGGGTGTTACAAGGGGCAAATGATCCGGTCCAAACATCTTCCCTAATTCGCGACATTGGATTACCCCTAGCACGAGTAGAGTACGCCTCCATGTGGAACACACGACGATGTTACCATCTCGGTAGATTTCTTCCCTTGATGACTGAAGCCCCTGTTTGCTATAACACAACGGGCTCAGTCATCTATTGGGATCACACGGTGTCAACTTGTAAAGCATGCCAAATACGTCTATGTAGGTGTCATCTTTTCTCTATAACCTAAGAAACTATACTGACAGAATGCCACGTAAGACTTAATTGTCACTCATCTCTATAAATACCCTCTATTTATGACCCATTAAGGTATACACATGATACTTGTGCTTAAGCTCTGTTATTAATCCCTTAAACTGACTTGAGTGTTGAAGAATATTTTCACATGACGCTCATATGTCCATTCCGCAAGCGTACGGTTATCAAAGTAATATAAAAGATTATCATCTCCACAGGGGTTGTGCCCAAGTACTGGTTTACTATGATTCAATTATCTAGACAAATGATATGAATTAAAAGAAGGTTCACTATGAACAGATTTTAAAATGCAAGAATAGAAATCTCAAAGCACTCAGAAAATTGGAAATCAATCACTTCAAAGAGTCAATCTAAGGATGAATCTTGGGATTTAAAAGGTTCATATGCTTAATAATTGAATCTATGCAATTTAATTTCCCCAATTGTGAAGTTTAATTTCTAAGGTATGTTGTTCAAGTGGCCTCAATACTCAAGAGGGGGGGTGAATTGAGTTATAAAACTTTTGCTTGGAATACCTTTGAAATTGATTTCTATAATCAAGTTTATGAGATGATGCAAATGAGAGCAAGTAACAATGATATGCAATGCACTACAAGAGGTAAGTATTGCTGAGGCAATTTAGCAAACACTTGGTGTGCAATGTCTAAGGTATAGCAAATTAAGCAAGTTCAAGTATGTTCTTCTCAACCAAACAATACCAATCAACAAATGTACAGTGTATGGAAGTAAAAGAGTAAGGAAGAGAAGCTTGCAAACCGATGTAACGAGTTCCACCCAATCCGGTGTACGTCTCGCCTCTAAGCAACCCACTTAGAGGATTTTCCACTATTGTAGACTAGAGATACAACTTTGAGCAATTGCGGCTTCCTAGTGTCCCACACTCAAGAACCCAATCCTCACAAGTATAAGGGCAACCCACCCAATCTCTCAATCTCACAATATCCCAAAGGTTGAGTCCACAACCTTTGTAACCACTCAACCTAGAGTGAACAACCACTCAACCTAGAGTGAATAACTTGTGTGTTTGGTGTTTGTTTACAATCAATACACTCTCTCAATAGAGCAAATATACAAATGAAAAGCTCTCCCAAATTCTAATCTCTCAAGATGAGAGGATATACAAGTGAAAATACAATATGCAAGAAATAGGCTTACAAAGCACAAAATAGAGCTATGAATTGTTGCTACTTGGTTGTGTGTTTGTGCTTGTCTTCCTCTTCAATTTATAGAGCCAAGATAGCTGTTGAGGAGTGCCCTAGTCCATCTTAGCCGTTGCAGTTAGTGGAAATTTAAAGAATGGTGGAGACATGACCTGGTTTCCCACTTAAATCTGTTTTTCCACTAGCGTAATCGATTACACCCTCGCGTTGTAATCGATTAGCTTCAAGTCAGAGACTTCCTAATCGATTATTTTACTTCCTCTAATCGATTAGCATCTTGTACCTGATGCATTTAATTTGTTTTCGCAGCATCCTAATCGATTAGCATGTCTTGCAATCAATTACCCTAAATTCCAGTGGCTTCCTAATCGATTGTGTGGCTCCCATAATCGATTAGCCATCATACCTGATGCACTTAGTTCCATTTTTGATTGTTGTAATCGATTAGTCTCTGGTGTATAATCGATTACCTTAAATTCCAGTGGCTTCCTAATCGATTGTTCAGCTCCCTAATCGATTAGCTTTCATACCTGATGCAATTTCTTCCAAAACAGAAAGCTCCTAATCGATTAGCATCTATGGCCTAATCGATTAGCTTCGCTGTTACTTCAATTCTGATTTCATGTCTTTGTTTTTGCATCGGTTTCTTCAAGAGTACTTGTCATTATCAAAATCCTTGCACATCTTTTGAACCTGTTAACATATTCAAACACAAGGTAGATTTTCCTAATGATATTAGCAACCTTCTCTCGAAGCCTTACTAAAGTATCTAATTGCCAAAGAACAACATTTGGTTTGTAAATTAGACCCTTTATCGATTTATGAAAATCCCTTAAGCCTCAAAAGTTCTTTTGTCTATCCAATAGCCAAAAGAACTTAGGTTCAATTTGTGCTTTCAAATTATATACCTACTCTCGTAGCCTATGTAATTTAGAATCAACTACACTTCTCTCGAAGTCTTGTAGAGGCATTAAACAATCAACCAAATTGAATAGAGAACATGAATTCAATAAAAGAAGAAGATTACAGAGCAGTTGAGTCAATTATCAATACATACTACCCCCTTAATCCCAAGAAAGAAGTTTAGTTCATCATAACGTTAATTACAAAATCCCAAAATCCCAAATTCAAATCCCAACATTGAATAACTCCCCAAATTACAAATCCTAGATTTAGAAAAGAGAAAAATAAGCTCTCACTCAATTGATCTCAATCTTCCCTAAAGCGATGAATTTATTGTTTCTTCACTGTTGATCCTTGAATCCCCTTCGAAATTCTCTTAGAAAGGCTCTCAAAATCCTTAGCTTCGGACTCTCCCCTTTTGATCTATGTGTTACCCTTTCTTTTTATACAGAAAAATGGCCTAAAAATCAAGGTTCTGATCTTAGCGCACAAAACCCACAGCCTGGGAAAATTTACCACGGCCATGGATCGTGACAGGGTCCCTTAGTGCGTAATTTCCTCTATTCTGACAGCAAGAACCATGACTTGTGGGAATTTCCCACGGCCGTGGGTTTTTTGCTAGTATGTTCCACAGCTGTACATTCCAAAAAGGTTTTCCAATTGTGATTTTTTTATTCCATTGAGGCCCGGGAGGGTTCTGCTCGCTTGTTTCTTCTTTTCAAAGGTCGGGAAGGACTTGCTTTTGAGCTTTTGATGACTTGAACTTCCTTTCATTTGCATGATGTTCAACAAATGTCTCTAATTCTCTAGCATATGGGCCTGTAACATCATAATTCCTACAAAGCTGGCATACACGAGTAACATATACGGAATGAAAGGAGATATTTGAGATAAATGGGGAAAAACAAACAACATAACCAAAAAATAAGAATGAAATGACCTTAAAACTAATGCAATTTAACCACTTATCAAAATACCCCAAACTAGAACATTGTTTGTCCCCAAGCAATATATTCACAAGATGGGAAATCAAGACCAAAGAATCCAAACATAATTAAGGAACCCATAATGAATTTTTGTTATTAAGTTTTCTTTTTTAGATGACCGCTAAAGTACCAAGATCTTATACTATTAACAATCCACACTCTGCTAAGATTGGACTATGGGTACACTCGCCTCACTTTCCCTTTTAGTGCACAAGTTTATGCATAAACACTCAAATCTCAATACATTAAACATTACTATAGGCTTGGCAATTGACCGTAAACTCCACAGTTATTCAGAACACATTGTTATAGTCTAAAGGTCTCTTCAGGGTTGTAACGTGGCCAAGGGTTCAACATATAGGTATGGAAACCAAGAAATGGAAACACAAAGGGATAAATAATTCTTGAGAAAATAAGTTTCAAATCAAAATAGGGTAAATATCATTTACATATGCAGAAATTCTTAGGAGTACAACATTTAAATTTTGAATCCAACTCCTCTATTGTATTCTTATTATCATTTTATTTTCTCTTTTTTTTCTTTCTCCCTTTTTTTATTTTTACTAGAACCTCAAACCACGACAATTACATTTATATATAAATATATACCATTCTTATTCTATTCTTTTGCTTCTTCTACAGGAATCATAAAAATTAACAAGCAAAGAGGCAAAAAGAAACATGTAATGTGTATCAAGCTCAAGGGGGAAACTAAAGGATTACTGCAAGTAATTTCTGTGGTTAATAATAAAGCATAAAGTGTCTTTTTCATTCTATGACATGCATTCACAAATCATTTTGAATCAATCAAAGGCCAAGTTCTAGAATGTCTAATCTGTGTGAGTCACTCAAAGAATGAATTAAAGGTTAAACTTTAATAATTGCTATACTCTCTTTGGCTTAAAATCTCACTATTATGGTTGGTCCAAAACATAGAAAGCATGAATTTATCAAGAGTCTTTCTTTTAGCTTAGTATCCTGGCAGTCCTCACAATTATTTTTATTTATATATATTTTTTTATTTCAGGTTCTTATCATGCTTAGGAGTCAATTATTTAAGATCAACTTATCCTATAAAGCTAGCAATCATAAACAGACTAGCAATGTTATCCTAGAAAAAATGAAACAAGAATAAAACAAACAAAACAAAAGTAAAACAGCTAAATAGATTAAGTTAAGTTCATTTTACCCCAGACCCCAAACTAATCTTGTATTGTCCTCAATGTAGAATAGAGATTATTATAGGGAAAAAGGAAGTTAACTGAAACATAAAACCTGATCATAGGGATGGAGTGGAGAAATACCCCTGCTCAGTGCGGCAGTCATACATGGTGTCCACCCTCTGGGCTATATGATCAATCTGGGTTCCTTTCCAGATTTGTTCTGTAGAAAGCAACTCCATACGACTGCTCATTTCTTGTATTAAGGAATAAATGCGCTCCATGGAAAAGCTAGAGTTGGTAGTGGAGTATGAGGGTCCAACTTCTGAAGTGGTGGGTGGTGGTGGCATCCCTGTATCCAAAGGGTCCTGAACAGCATCATCTACCAATGTAAACAAAAATAAAGCCCTGCCCTCTAGACTAGGGAAAGTAGGATCAGGAAGGGGGTGAGGTACAGAGAAGCCAAGAATAACTAAACAATATTTATCATGCCTATGAATAATCATGCCTATGAATAATCATGCCCATGTTTATTAACTCCTCCATATCAACCCTCTTGGGTTGACAAAGGAGGGTATCATTATTAAGATCAATACCCACATATCTAGCTATGGGGTTTATGTACCCCACAATGATGATTTTGCAAGAAGTAGCTTTCCCAACTCTAGTAAGTTGATTAAAAAACCATTTAGCGGAGTTCATGGGTTCATTATTAATCATAGCATACAAAAAATAAAGTTCAGCAGACCTAATAGTACCAGGACTTTCATAACGCCCAAAGATTGACTAGCCATAAATCTTTGAATATACTTTAAAACAAGATGATGCATGACAGAGGTTTTACATGAAGAAGGGTCATAATCACCCCTTGATCTTGCAATGGTTCCCCAGAAGTAATTTGGATTAAATAGCCGGTGAATACGAACTGCACCCTCTTCTGGGAAACCATATACAGAAGGTACCTCATTCAAGTCCATCTTGTATTCAGTATTATTCAATCTAAAGCTAACCTCCTATCCAGAGTCATTATCAAACATGCACATATCTACAGAGCTGAGGAATTCTAAAGCAATTCATTCATATGTGGGTTCATACAATTGAATGAAATCATTCTAACCCATACATTCACATAATTTAAGAGTTTCTTCAAACATTCCTAGCTATTGCAAATTATCTCTATAGAAAAAGCTTGAGGGAATGATTTCCTGTGCAGCTAGAGAGGCAAGTCTCATTCTTTGTTCATCAGAGACACATTCAATGTTATCTATTTTAGAATAAGATGAGGACTTACCAATAGTCTTTCTCTTTTTTCCAACTGACTTGACTCTTCCGGTAGACATAGCTGCGTTCAAAGTGACAAAGAGTTTTAACCATGTCAGTAAATTATGGCATCATACAAGATTTGGGGAACTATTTAACATAATGCATAAGAGTATTAAAAACACTACTTAAGTGAAATGAAAGATTCCTTTTAATGGTAACTTGTGCATGAAAATATGAATAAGACACATATGTGTCAAGTTTCAAAGTCAATAGCATGCAATAATTTACTAAAAATTGAACCAAAATTAGTTTAGGCATTTTGACAAACACTTGGTGGGCACACATATATCATACCATAGATTACTCCAAACTTGAATTCTTAACAACCCCCACGATTTGAAATCAACTCTTTCATGTTCCACTAAATGCCAATCAATCACATGCCTAACAAAATGCAATGTATGATGAAGAACAAAGAATGGAATTTGTGCATTAGAGGGCATAAACAAAGCATAAGAACACACCACTTCTAGTTAATTCAATCAATGAAAATCATACCCATTCACCTTTTAGACATGTATAGCACTCAAGATTCATAAGCAAAGCTTTTCTATAAACCGATTTGGAAAGAAAACCCAAAGATTAGCAAGTACCCCAAAAATCCCAAATCTGAAAAATTTGAAGGTGAAGAGAAAATCTTAAAGTTCTTACTTGGTCTATTAGATAAAAAAGCAATGTAGTTTCAATGGAATACAAGAGTGATGGATTGAAAAGAACAAGGAAAAAGTTTAGGTTGAGAGGAGTAATGGTTTCAAAGGAGATAAGTATGAGAAAAGAGAAAGTTCATGTGTTTTTGAAAACAAGGAAAATGAGGCAATGTATTTAAAACACATTGTTGGCCCCCTGATGCGATCCACGGCCGTGGGAATTTTTCTCAGGCCATGGAACTTGCTGTTTCTACCCCTTAAAATTTCACACAAAACCCACGGCTGTAGGAATTTTTCCCAGGCCGTGGAACTCACTGTTTTTTGTCAAAAAAATTCACTATATTTCTCACGTAAAACCCATGGCCGTGGGAATTTTTCCCAGGCCATGGAACTCATTATTTTCACATATCCTTGTTACACACTTAGCATTATATTCTCATATTTCAAAATTGATTCCCAAGACTCCTTTAACACTTATTCAATTCAACAAAAGTTATCTTAAAAAAATCAAATTTTTTTATTAAAGGAAAACACATGCAATAGAAGAGAAACATCATGGGGTTACCTCTCCACTAGTGCTAAGTTTTACATCTTCAACAAGACGTTACAGTTCAAGTCATTCAAGAGTCAAAAAAAATCTTTCAAATTCACAACACTAACTTGTTGGATAGGCTCTCCCACTAAATAATGTTTATGCCTCTGTTCACTAACTTTAAATGCACCAGATTTCTCACTCTATATTTCAATGGTACCAAAAGGAAAAAATTTTAATACCTGAAAAGGTCCTGACCATATGGACCTAAGCTTACCTGGAAAGAGTTTGAGGCGAGAGTTAAATAGTAAAACCTTGTCTCTTGGAGCAAAGCTTCTTCTCAAAATGTGTTGATCATGCCATTTCTTTGTTTGTTCCTTATAGCTCTTCGCATTCTCATATGCCTCCAGCCTGAGCTCTTCCAGTTCATTCAAGTCTATCATCCTTTTTTCACCTGCCTTCGTAGGATCAAGATTAAGCAATTTAATGGCCCAAAATGATTTATACTCTAGTTCCACAGTAAATGACATGATTTTCCATAAACTAGTTTAAAAAGAGTAGTACCAATAGGGGTTTTATAAGCAATGTGATATGCCCATAAAGAATCATCTAATTTAATAGACTAATCCTTTCTCGAGGTGTTGACTACTTTTTGGAGAATAGCTTTAATTTCCCTACTTGATACTTCCACTTGTCCACTAGTTTATGGATGATAAGGTGTAGCAACCTTATGCCTAACTCCATATTTCTTAAGAAGGATTTTGAAAGTGTTCTCAATAAAATGTGACCCCCCATCACTAATAACACATCTAGGGACTCCAAACCTTGGGAAAATGATCTTTTTAAAAAGTTTGATCACGGTCTTAGCATTCGAATGAGGTGAAGCAATAGCTTCCACCCATTTAGATACATAATCAATCGCTACCAAAATAAATTTATTTCTAAGGGATGATAGAAACGGTCCCATAAAATCTATACCCCAAACATCAAAGAGTTCAACTTCAAAAATATTATTCAACGATATTTCATGATGTTTAGAAATGTTACTTGACCGTTGACATGAATCACAAGTAAGAATATACTTATGTACGTCCTTGAAGATATGGGGCCAATAGAAGCCTATTTGTAATACTTTTGAAGCGGTCCTTGAGGTGCTCATATGACCTCCACAAGATAGAGAATGATAGTGGTCAATGATACAGTGGACCTCATCCTCCGGTACACATCTTCTTATCAGTCCATCTCCACACCTTTTGAAAAGGAATGGGTCATCCCAGCAGTAATGCTTGGCATCTACAAGAAATTTCTTCATCTGCTAAAAACTAAAATCAAGTGGTAAGATGCCACAAATAAGATAATTCACTAAATCAGCAAACCAAGGGACTTATTGAATACTGAGACTTAAGAGTTGCTTGTGACACCCCAAAAATAGAGGTAAATTTTTCACGATTTTATTATTATTAATCTATGAAACGTATGAGTGGTGAAGTCATTTATCAATTACCCTGGATCTATCAGAGACCTATCTCATATATGAAGATATGAGAAGGTAGGTTAAAGAAATTTAACTCTTAAGAAATCCATAATTAATAATAGCGGAAGTATCTTTAGTAAAATAATATTATGGAATTAAATTCTTAAGAGATCACTCATTTGAAATTAAGAAGCCAAGGTTATCCCAAAGTGTTCATAAAGTAGGATGGAATCATGGATTAATATGAAGGCAATGGAAATAACCTGTTTAAAGCATTTTGGGAGAATCAGGTCCCCCTCGCTCAAGCGAAATCCCAGTTCGCTTGAGCGAGCTTCGCATAGCACGCTTAGGCAAATCATAAAATGCTGAGCGAAAGAAGAAATTGAAGGTTCAGGGGTCACTTCGCTCAAGCGAACCCCAACTCGCTTGAGCGAGTATTGTAATCCTCGCTTGGGCGAAGCCAGCGAGCGTATGGCGAAAAACGCCCAGAACCCATTCCACGCTCACTCGCTCGGGCGAAACCATCCCCGCTTAAGCGAGATTACTCTCGAGAGCAATTTCCTGATAAACCCGAGAGCAAAACCTGAGACCAAAACCCTCTTGCTTGGGTGAATCCCCAGCTCGCCTAAGCGAACACCAACCAAAATCCAAACTCTGATTCTAATGTAATTTCGCTTGGGTGACTCGCACATCCGCTTGAGCGAAAATGGAATAATGGCCCAACACTGATGCTGGGACGATCTCGCTTGAGCGAGTCCCATTCTCGCCTAAGCGAGAATCATCCAGAATCCGAAAATTGATACAGGGGCATTCTCGCTTGAGCGAGAAGCCCTCTCGCCTGAGCGAGTTTGACAGAAAAATAGGGGAAATGCAGAAATCACCCAACTCTCTACACCAAAACTCATTCTAATCAATTTTACTCAATTTCAACACTTCATATATATCATATTACACATTTAGAACTTGTTCTAATAAATCATTCTTGTAAATTTCCTTTACAACTCATCTATTGTATGAATCAACTCATTAACTCTTCCATTTCATAAGTCTAACATTCCACATATAAACTTCATTCATTCATCAAGATATGGAGAGTTTCATCATTCATTCATTCACAGGGTCATGATTGAAAATGAGTCATAGACAAAAGATCTCATTTTCCTCCATGACCTCCCAAACTCATCATTCATACAATTATCCATTCTAAATCCACACTATACCAACATACATTGTACTATATACATTACATCTATTCCACATATCTATGTAAACCAAAATATTGCCGGCCAAGGCATTCTTTACCAAAGAGGGGCCTTCTTCACACTTCTCCTCTGCAACAGCTCCAAAGCATTACCTACAACACAGGAGCTACAAAGATATACCACAGGGAGAGTGAGTATACTTTCTCAATGATGAAAACTTAAAATTTATGATAATATATACATGAATACAATATAAACATCATCTATAAAAAAACTTAAATCCATACTAATCATCAAGTATCAATTTTCTAAACATAATCATATATATATATATATATAAATCCCTTTTAATTCACAAGAACAAGTCGTCCACTAATCCAATTCACAGTTGGTTTCAACAGTAAGGTCCATTTATTTTTCATACGTTTCACTCACCAGGATATCATTCCATGCCACATTCTTATGGCTAACATACCTGCTTATGTTTTAAAAAGGCATATGCACAGACCAACATCATTACAACAGAGACCTCAACCACTTAAATGCACATCGTCACTCCAGGATATACTCTTCGTGGCACCCCGCAAGGTGATATATTCTTCAATTTACAATATCCTCATCACTCCAGGTTTAACCCTTCGTGGCACCCCACAAGGTGATATATTCTTCAATTTACAATATCCTCATCACTCCAAGTTTAACCCTTCGTGGCACCCCGCAAGGTGATATACTCATCAACCATATCATCATCATCACTCAGGGATATACCCTTCGTGGCACCCCGCAAGGTGATATACTCATCAATTCACAATATCATCATCATCACTCAGGGATATACCCTTCATGGCACCCCGCAAGGTGTTATGTTCAACAATTAAACCATTATCATCACTCCGGATCATACCCGTCGTGGCACCCCGCAAGGTGTTATATTCAATAATATCATAACATGATCATCACATGATATGCCATTCATAGCCTAAAAAGATCTCAATCCACAATCAATCATTTTAGGCACCAAATTCAAATCCACATCACAAACACATGATATTACTTTCATTCAAGTAGACATGCCACATTACATCATCATATACATTATCAACATACATGTTCTCATACATTTAGAAAATATACCCCCTCTCCTACCTCAAGAGAAGTAGACCTCTGGGGTTGATGTTCCCGCCTCACCAGTATTGCCAAGCCCTACACCAATCAATTATAGGGCCACATCAATTATTCATTCAAACACCAATTCAATATACATATACATAGTTGTACACATGATTCCTATCATGTGAAAACTATTTACCAATTTCATTCGTTTGCCTACTTAGGCTTCGGGAATTCCTTTCCTTAAATTACAATCCCTTAGTATCAAAGGCTACAACCTAATTATTAGGTTATTCCATCTAGTAAGATCTCCACCAACACCTTGGTGAGTTTCCCACCTATTATGACTTCAAATCAACTTTATCATCATTTAATGTATCCACCACATCATTTATAATATTCTTCCCATCAACAAATGTTAACTTTTTCAATAAATGTTATCCTTTTCAATATTTTACTTTTCCTCCTAAAATTCAAGTTTAAGGTTTTCACCAACCCACCAACCTTCATAAATGCTCATACACCTCCTTCTTTTCCCACCATAGTTATAACTACCTCATTAATCACTCATAAGCTTGTATTTATGTCAACTTATCTTTAGATTTCCACTTTTGAACTTTCCTCAACATTTCTCATACATTTATTGTGTTCTAACACCAAAACTTCAACTAATCTTCAACTTTATACTTATATACATGGAAAATGGTCATAATCTAACCTCAAGAGAATAAAAGAGTGAGTTTGCAAAAGATGAAGAGGTTCACACGAATTTGAGGAGGAAGGAGGAGGAAATACTTTAGTTTCCAAACTTTCTTGAAGTCTCTAAAGGTTATTAATGGAGAAAGAAGAGATATCTCCTTTTAATTTAGAATTCAAGGGCAAGAGGAAGGTGAATTATGAAGAAGAAAAGAGATATGAAGAAGAAGATAAGAAGAAGAGTGTCTACATGAGGGAGAAGAGTGCAACCGCCTTTTTAATGGGAAAAATAGGAATTTAATGTTTAAATTATTAATCCTTCATTAACTCTTCCATTTTTTAACAAACAGGTTTGCCGTTCGGGCCCAAAACATATTCTAAAAATTATTCCGAATATAAATTCGGAATCCCAATAACATTATCTACGGCCCTGACCAACGGCATCTCAATCGGAGATACTTGGTCCGACACCTATATTTTATCCGGGTCAGTTTTCAGCTCATCTGACCACCATAATTCACCAGCAGTTTCAAAAAACCTTGTTTAAATCATTTCAAGAATTTTGGGATATTTATTAGCCCAAAGTTAATTATCCAACATTTATTTTCCTAATTTATCTTCCTATTTTAAAAAAATTCGGGGTGTTACAATCCACTCCCCCTAAAAGAAATTTCGTCCTCGAAATTCAGCTTACCGGATTCAAATGCATGAGGGTACCGCTTACGGATATCGTCCTCGTGTTCCCAAGTAAGTGTTTCCACGTCTCCATGCTTCCATGCCACTTTTACTAATGGTACCATCTTATTTCATAGTCTCTTCACGGAATACTCAACAATACGAACAGAAACGGGAAGAATGGATAAGTCATCCTGCACCTCAAGATCATCAACAGAGATCACGTGCTGAGAATCATGTACATACTTCCTTAACTGAGACACGTGGAATACATTATGAAGATTTGCAAGCTGTGGAGGGAGTGCAATTCGATATGCGACGTCTCCAATCCGCTCCAAAATCTCATAGGGTCCAATGAATTTAGGGCTTAGTTTCTTGCTCTTCAAGCCTCTTCCTATACCTTTATCACGCGAAACTCGTAATAACACATGATCGTCGACTTGAAATTCTAGTGGATTTCTTCTTTTATCATAATAGCTCTTCTGTCGGTCTTGTGCAATTTTCATCTTTTCCCGGATCATCTTGATCTGCTCGGTAGTTTCTTCAATAATTTCAGGTCCTAAGGCTAGATTCTCACCAACTTCAAGCCAACATAAAGGAGTTCGACACCTCCTTCCGTATAATGCCTCGTATGATGCCATACCAATACTAGAATGAAAACTGTTATTGTAATTGAATTCGATCAGAGGTAAATATTTTTCCCACGAACCGCCATGCTCCAAAACACAAGCACGCAGTAAGTCTTCAAGACTTTGAATAGTTCTCTCAGACTGCCCATCAGTCTGGGGATGATATGCCGAACTTAGCTTCAGTTTTGAACCCATCGCCTCATGTAAGCTTCCCCAGAATCGGGAAGTAAATCGGGGGTCACGATCAGAAACAATGCTTGACGGCACACCATGTAATCTCACAATTTCTCGAATGTACAACTGTGCTAGATCTTGCAAAGAGCTCTCCATACTGATTGGCACGAAATGGGCACTCTTTGTCAAACGATCCACAATCACCCATATTCCATCACATCTGGACCTCGTTCTTGGTAATCTGGACACAAAATCCATGGCAATCGCGTCCCACTTCCAAACAGGGATATCAAGTGGCCTCAAACTACCCGAAGGTCTTTGGTGTTCCACCTTCGCCTTCTGACAAGTAAGGCAAGAAGCTACAAAGTTAGCAACATCACGTTTCATTCCAGGCCACCAAAAGTTCTTCTTTATATCGCGATACATCTTAGTTACACCAGGGTGGATGCTAAACATGCTTTTATGTGCTTCCTCAAGCACTGTACGTCTCAAATCACCGAATGAAGGTACATACACATGACCTTTTATTCACCATATACTATCAACGCCTTCCACAAGGAATAGATTTTTCCCATTATCCTGAGATCTTCGCACCTCTTGTAAATAATCATCATCTTTTTGTTTCTCTTTCACAAGTTCCAAAAACTCATTACTTATTTTCAAGGTAGCAAAACATAACTTCTTGGAGGATTGAACTTCGGTCCCAACATTCGAATTCCGAAATTCTTCAATTAATTCAAGCTCTTTGACCATCATGGTTGATATATGCAAGGATTTCCGACTAAGGGCATCGGCAACAACATTAGCTTTTCCCGGGTGGTACATCAATTTAAAGTCATAATCCTTCAAGAATTCCACCCATCTTCTTTGTCGCATATTCAATTCCTTTTGGTCGAAAAGATATTTCAAACTTTTGTGGTCACTGTAAACCATAAATCTCGAACCATACAAATAATGACGCCAAATCTTCAAGGCAAACACAACCGCAGCCAACTCCAAATCATGAGTTGGATAATTAACCTCATGAGGTCGCAACTGGCGTGAAGCATAAGCTATTACACGTTCTTTCTGCATTAGCACGGATCCAAGTCCATGCTTGGAAGCATCACAATACACTACAAACTCTTCTTGTAAGTCAGGCAACGCTAAGATAGGAGTAGAAGTCAGTCTCATTTTTAAATCCTCAAAGCATTTCTCACATTCAACCGTCCATACAAAAGGTTGGTTCTTCCTTGTCAAATTTGTCAAAGGTCTTGCAAGACGAGAGAAACCTTCAATGAACCTTCGATAATAACCCGCAAGTCCAAGAAAACTTCGGATTTCAGTAACCGTCGTAGGTCTCGACCATGCCATAACGGCTTCAACCTTTGAAGGATCCACTGAAATACCATCCTCGGATATTACATGTCCAAGGAACTGGACGCTCGTCATCCAGAATTCACATTTAGAGAGCTTGGCATACAACTGGTTCTCTCTAAGAATGTTCAGTACCACTCTCAAGTGTTCTTCATGTTCTTCGCGACTCTTGGAATATACCAGGATATCATCGATAAACACCACAACAAAACGATCTAGGTATTTGTGGAAGATGTGATTCATGTAACTCATGAATACCGCTGGAGCATTAGTAACTCCAAATGGCATCACGACATACTCGTAGTGGCCATATCGCGTCCTAAATGCAGTCTTGGGAATATCTTCGGCTCTCACCCGAATTTGATGATAACCGGAACGTAAATCAATTTTCGAAAATACCACCGCACCTCTTAATTGATCCAACAGATCATCAATACGAGGTAAAGGATATCTATTCTTTATCGTCAACTTGTTCAATTGGCGGTAGTCTACACATAACCGCATGGTTCCATCCTTTTTCTTAACTAACAAAACAGGAGCTCCCCAGGGTGACACACTGGGTCGAACAAATTCCCTCTCAAGCAGCTCCTTAACTTGCTTCTTTAGTTCAACTAACTCTATAGGAGACATCCTATATGGAGCAATAGACACTGGTTCGGCACCAGGTACAAGGTCAATAGCAAACTCAACCTCCCGTGGAGGTGGTAAGCCAGGGATCTCATCAGGAAACACATCCGGAAATTCAGACACCACGGGGATATTAGTGGGACCGGGATTACTTGTCCCATCAGTAAGAGATAACAACACGCAAAGTTGAATTATACCTTGTACATCAAACTATCCTCTATCAAGAGAAGGGAAAATAACGGTCCGTTGTTGACAATCAACTATGACTTTATTGGTAGAAAGCCAATCCATACCAAGTATAATCTCCAATCCCTTCATAGGCAAGCAAATAAAAGATGCAACAAATTTTCTCCCATCTAGGAGCATATCAACATTATCGCACCGGTTAACCGATCTAAGACAAGTACCGGTTGGAGTGGTAATCATAAGAGCATTTTTCATTAGAAACACCGGCAATCTCAATCGCCGAACACAATCCTCGGATATAAAAGAGTGGGTCGCACCCGAATCATAAATGACATGAACTGAATGTCCAAGGATTTCACACTTACTTTCAACCAGATTTTCTGCTTGTGCTGCTTCCTCACCGGTCACAGCAAATACTCTCCCGGCATTAGGTTGACGATCTCCTCCATCCCTATTTCCATCATTAGCATCATTACCATTTCCTCGACCGTTGCCACGCCTTCCACCATTATAGCCACCTCGGCCACCACGTTGATCGCCATTATTTCCATTACCACGGCCTCGACCACCATTATAACCTCCGCGGTTCACATAAGCAGGTGCATTAGCACGATTAGGAGCATTAACTTGCATATGAGCCCGCCTAGTAAGCAAAGGACAGGCAGGGCGAGTATGTCCCACTTGGTCACAATTAAAACACACCACGTCATCCCGTTGTGCACAATCTCGAACATAATGAGGTCCTCCACATCTGTAGCATCTCGGCCCATTGGCATTTGCATTGCCCCGGCCAAAAGTGTTACCACGTCCACCGCCTCTAGCTTGGACATTAGAATGGGCACCCCTCTGAAAGCGTCCTCCTCTAAAATTTCCTTGCCTCTTGAAACTAGAAGTTTGACCCTTCAGCTTAGAGTCAAATTTAGAATATTGAGAGGGAGCATGTTCTTCATAGATGCGGCACTTATTCACAAGCACCGTGAAACTTCGAATCTCTTGGTGACATATAGCCCTTTGAATATCGGAGCGTAACCCATTTTCAAACTTCACGCATTTTGACACTTCAGTTCCCTCTTGTTGAAAAGGAGGGTAGAATTCACAAAGTTCTTCAAACTTGGAAGCATACTCTTCCACCGTCAGCGTGCCTTGCTTGAGTTCCATGAACTCGAGTTCTTTTTTGCTCTTATAACTTTCGGGCACATATTTCCTCATAAGTTCTCGCTTAAAGTTCTCCCAAGTTAAGGGAATCGCAGCAGCATTCATTCTATTCTTGGCGAGTCTCCACCAAGTCTCTGCTTCATCCCTCAGCATAAAAACAGCATACTCCATTTTCTGGAGCTCATTGCATTCAAAGCTATCAAAGATCCGCTCAACATTCCGGATCCAACCATAGGCTTGCTCAGGCCTAAATCCACCATAAAATTCAGTAGGTTTTCGCTTTAAAAACATGTCAAGGCCCTGAGTACCTTGAACAACAATAGGAGCAGATGGTCTTTCTGCCTCTTGTCTCTCACGGTTTTGCCATTCGAGGAGATCCGCAAAACGATTCAGGGCTCTAGCTATAGCGTCATCATTATCTTGACGACGACGGGCCATCACAATATCTAAAATCACAACATAAAATTCAACTAATATCAGTAAACTCGTTCATAAAATTCCTCTATGAGTTCACACTATAGTATTTTATTATAAAATTTAAATTATGACCCTCCCCCATGGAGTCCAATAGCAACATTTCATATTAAAGCCCATATGGCAGCATCATCATATCATAACATAGTATGCATTCATAATACATAAGATTCTTCATTGAGGGAGGATAGTGTGAAGAAGCTTGGCCGGACTTATAAAAATCACATTCAATCCATCATCAATTCATACACAATCAATCAACAATAATAATGATTCATCAATCACATATGATTTTCCAGTAATAACAATGGCTAAACACAGTAATACAGAGCGATTAATGCTCTGATACCAAGTTGTGACACCCCAAAAATAGAGGTAAATTTTTCACGATTTTATTATTATTAATCTATGAAACGTATGAGTGGTGAAGTCATTTATCAATTACCCTGGATCTATCAGAGACCTATCTCATATATGAAGATATGAGAAGGTAGGTTAAAGAAATTTAACTCTTAAGAAATCCATAATTAATAATAGCAGAAGTATCTTTAGTAAAATAATATTATGGAATTAAATTCTTAAGAGATCACTCATTTGAAATTAAGAAGCCAAGGTTATCCCAAAGTGTTCATAAAGTAGGATGGAATCATGGATTAATATGAAGGCAATGGAAATAACCTGTTTAAAGCATTTTGGGAGAATCAGGTCCCCCTCGCTCAAGCGAAATCCCAGTTCGCTTGAGCGAGCTTCGCATAGCACGCTTAGGCGAATCATAAAATGTTGAGCGAAAGAAGAAAATGAAGGTTCAGGGGTCACTTCGCTCAAGTGAACCCCAACTCGCTTGAGCGAGTATTGCAATCCTCGCTTGGGCGAAGCCAGCGAGCGTAAGGCGAAAAACCCCCAGAACCCATTCCACGCTCACTCGCTCGGGCGAAACCATCCCCGCTTAAGCGAGATTACTCCCGAGAGCAATTTCCTGATAAACCCGAGACCAAAACCTGAGACCCAAACCCTCTCGCTTGGGCGAATCCCCAGCTCACCTGAGCGAACACCAACCAAAATCCAAACTCTGATTCTAATGTAATTTCTCTTGGGCGACTCGCACATCCGCTTGAGCAAAAATGGAATAATGGCCCAACACTGATGCTGGGACGATCTCGCTTGAGCGAGTCCCATTCTCGCCTAAGCGAGAATCATCCAGAATCTGAAAATTGATACAGGGGCATTCTCGCTTGAGCGAGAAGCCCTCTCGCCTGAGCGAGTTTGACAGAAAAACAGGGGAAATGCAGAAATCACCCAACTCTCTACACCAAAACTCATTCTAATCAATTTTACTCAATTTCAACACTTCATATATATCATATTACACATTTAGAACTTGTTCTAATAAATCATTCTTGTAAATTTCCTTTACAACTCATCTATTGTATGAATCAACTCATTAACTCTTCCATTTCATAAGTCTAACATTCCACATATAAACTTCATTCATTCATCAAGATATGGAGAGTTTCATCATTCATTCATTCACAGGGTCATGATTGAAAATGAGTCATAGACAAAAGATCTCATTTTCCTCCATGACCTCCCAAACTCATCATTCATACAATTATCCATTCTAAATCCACACTATACCAACATACATTGTACTATATACATTACATCTATTCCACATATCTATGTAAACCAAAATATTGTCGGCCAAGGCATTCTTTACCAAAGAGGGGCCTTCTTCACACTTCTCCTCTGCAACAGCTCCAAAGCATTACCTACAACACAGGAGCTAAAAAGATATACCACAGGGAGAGTGAGTATACTTTCTCAATGATGAAAACTTAAAATTTATGATAATATATACATGAATACAATATAAACATCATCTATAAAAAAAACTTAAATCCATACTAATCATCAAGTATCAATTTTCTAAACATAATCATAAATATATATAAATCCCTTTTAATTCACAAGAACAAGTCGTCCACTAATCCAATTCACAGTTGGTTTCAACAGTAAGGTCCATTTATTTTTCATACGTTTCACTCACCAGGATATCATTCCATGCCACATTCTTATGGCTAACATACCTGCTTATGTTTTAAAAAGGCATATACACAGACTAACTATCATTACAACAGAGACCTCAACCACTTAAATGCACATCGTCACTCCAGGATATACCCTTCGTGGCACCCCGCAAGGTGATATATTCTTCAATTTACAATATCCTCATCACTCTAGGTTTAACCCTTCGTGGCACCCCGTAAGGTGATATATTCTTCAATTTACAATATCCTCATCACTCCAGGTTTAACCTTTCGTGGCACCCCGCAAGGTGATATACTCATCAACCATATCATCATCATCACTCAGGGATATACCCTTCGTGGCACCCCGCAAGGTGATATACTCATCAATTCACAATATCATCATCATCACTCAGGGATATACCCTTCATGGCACCCCGCAAGGTGTTATGTTCAACAATTAAACCATCATCATCACTCCGGATCATACCCGTCGTGGCACCCCGCAAGGTGTTATATTCAATAATATTATAACATGATTATCACATGATATGCCATTCATAGCCTAAAAAGATCTTAATCCACAATCAATCATTTTAGGCACCAAATTCAAATCCACATCACAAACACATGATATTACTTTCATTCAAGTAGACATGCCACATTACATCATCATATACATTATCAACATACATGTTCTCATACATTTAGAAAATATACCCCCTCTCCTACCTCAAGAGAAGTAGACCTCTGGGGTTGATGTTCCCGCCTCACCAGTATTGCCAAGCCCTACACCAATCAATTATAGGGCCACATCAATTATTCATTCAAACACCAATTCAATATACATATACATAGGTGTACACATGATTCCTATCATGTGAAAACTATTTACCAATTTCATTCGTTTGCCTACTTAGGCTTCGGGAATTCCTTTCCTTAAATTACAATCCCTTAGTATCAAAGGCTACAACCTAATTATTAGGTTATTCCATCTAGTAAGATCTCCACCAATACCTTGGTGAGTTTCCCACCTATTATGACTTTAAATCAACTTTATCATCATTTAATGTATCCACCACATCACTTATAATATTCTTCCCATCAACAAATGTTAACTTTTTCAATAAATGTTATCCTTTTCAATATTTTACTTTTCCTCCTAAAATTCAAGTTTAAGGTTTTTACCAACCCACCAACCTTCATAAATGCTCATATACCTCCTTCTTTTCCCACCATAGTTATAACTACCTCATTAATCACTCATAAGCTTGTATTTATGTCAACTTATCTTTAGATTTCCACTTTTGAACTTTCCTCAACATTTCTCATACATTTATTGTGTTCTAACACCAAAACTTCAACTAATCTTTAACTTTATACTTATATACATGGAAAATGGTCATAATCTTACCTCAAGAGAAGAAAAGAGTGAGTTTGCAAAAGATGAAGAGGTTCACACGAATTTGAGGAGGAAGGAGGAGGAAATACTTTAGTTTCCAAACTTTCTTGAAGTCTCTAAAGGTTATTAATGGAGAAAGAAGAGATATCTCCTTTTAATTTAGAATTCAAGGGCAAGAGGAAGGTGAATTATGAAGAAGAAAAGAGATATGACGAAGAAGATAAGAAGAAGAGTGTCTACGTGAGGGAGAAGAGTGCAACCGCCTTTTTAATGGGAAAAATGGGAATTTAATGTTTAAATTATTAATCCTTCATTAACTCTTCCGTTTTTTAACAAACAGGTTCGCCGTTCGGGCCCAAAACATATTCTAAAAATTATTCCGAATATAAATTCGGAATCCCAATAACATTATCTACGGCCCTGACCAACGGCATCTCAATCGGAGATACTTGGTCCGACACCTATATTTTATCCGGGTCAGTTTTCAGCTCATCTGACCACCATAATTCACCAGCAGTTTCAAAAAACCTTGTTTAAATCATTTCAAGAATTTTGGGATATTTATTAGCCCAAAGTTAATTATCCAACATTTATTTTCCTAATTTATCTTCCTATTTTAAAAAAATTCAGGGTGTTACATTGCTCATTTGGAAAATAGTCATTAATGGGAGAAACATTACCTATTTTGTCTTTTTAGAGGGCAACCGAGATAAATGATCAGCCACTAGATTTTCAGTACCTTTCTTATCTTTGATTTCCAAATCAAATTCTTGTGAAATTAATATCCACCTAATTAGCCTAGGTTTTGCTTCTTTCTTTTGAAAGGTATTTTATAGCAGAATGGGCAGTATAAACAGTTACCTAAGATCCTACCAAATATGACTTGAATTTATCAAAGGCAAAGACAATAACTAAGAGTTCTTTCTCCGTAGTGGCATAGTTCACTTGTGCATCATCAAAAGTTCTATTGGCATAGTAGATAACCTGAAGCTTTTTATCTTTACATTGCCAAAGTACATCCCCCACAACATAATTGCTAGCATCGCACATTAATTCGAAATGGAGTTCTCAATTGGGGGCTTGCAAAATAGGAGTAGAAATTAAAGCCTCCTTTATCCAGTTAAATACATCAAGATAATGTGAGTCAAAATCAAAAGGAACATCCTTACTTGTAAAAGGCTTAATGATTTTAGAAAAGTCTTTAATTAACCACCAGTAGAACCCAGCATGTCCAAGAAAACTCCTTATGCCTTTCACATTATTGGGAGGAGGAAACTTCTCAATGACCTCAATCTTAGCCTTATCAACCTCAATCCCTCTCTCAGATATCAAGTGGCCCAAGACTATTCCTACCTTGACCATAAAATGGCACTTTTCCCAGTTTAGGATTAAATTCATTTCTTTACACCTCTACAAAACTCTAGAAAGACTCGTCAAGCAATCATCAAAATTAAAGCCATAAACTGAAAAATCATCCATGAATACCTCCATTATATTTTTAATCAAATCAGAAAAATGGCTTGTATATACCTTTGAAAATTTGTAGTGCATTACAAAGACCTAATGGCATACGCCTATATGCAAAGGTTCCATATGGACAAGTGAAAGTAGTATTTTCTTGGTTAGAGGGACGAATAGGAATTTGATAAAAACCTGAGTAACCATCCAAATAACAAAAGTGGGAGTGCTTTGCAAGCCTCTCAAGCATCTGATCTATAAAAGGGAGTGGGAAGTGATCCTTTTTCGTGGGGCTATTTAATTTTGTATAGTCTATGCATACACGCCAACCAGAAACTAATCTAGTAGAAATCAACTCATTCTTATCATTTTCCACTACTGTTATTCCTCCCTTTTTAGGCACAACATGAATTGGACTTACCCATTTGCTACTCGCAATGAGGTAAATCACTCCAACATCAAGTAATTTCAAAATTTCTTTTTAACCATATCTTGCATTTTTAGATTTAATCTTCTTTATGGTTCTCTAGTAGGCTAACTTTCATCATCAACTATTATCCTGTACATGCAAAGAGAAGGGATAATTCCCTTAATATCATCCATGGTATAACATATAACGTTCTTATACAACCTAAGTTGTTCTAGAAGTTTTTCAGTTTCCATAGAGTTCAGTTCAACACTCATAATGACAGGATATGTAGAGTTTGGGCCAAGAAGTGAAGCTAGTAAAGGCTTCAATTCCACCTGGGGGCTCACCACTTTTTCACACATGACCTCAATATCATGTTTTAGTGGGGCTTCTCCTTCAGAGCAATTTGATGTTCCTGTGGGCTCAACCATAAAAATAGATTCAAGTAGGTCATTAGGAAGAATTTCTTCCTTCACCAACAAAATCCACCCTACAACAATCATCATCATTAAATGGTTTTTGTAAAGCATTTTTTAGATTAAAATCAACCTTTTGGTCTCTAATAGTCAGAGATAACCTTTCATTTTTAACATCTACTACCACGCCCGTGGTTGCCAAAAATGGCTTGCCTAAGATAATGGGGATTATCGAGTCCTCATCCATTTCAAGAACAACAACATTGGCAGGAATGAAAATTAACCCACTTTAATCAGGACGTCCTCTAAAATACCCACAGGGTATTTAATAGATCTATCAGCTAGTTGTAAGGACATCCTAGTGGCTTCAGCTCACCCAATCCTAACTTTTCAGAAATAGACAATGGCATTAAGCTAACACTAGCTCCTAAACCATATAATGCTCTATCTATTACCATGTCAGCAATCATACAAGGGATAGAGAAATTACCTAGATCTTAAAGCTTGGGTGGTAGCTTTCTTTGGATCAGTACACTACACTCTTCAGTAAGTGCCACAGTACTATCCTCTTCTAACCTTCTTTTGTTGGACAAGATCTCCTTTAGGAACTTTGCATACGTAGGCATTTGCTGCAAAGTATCAATAAAAGAAATATTAATATAAAGTTTTTTCAAAACTTTTAAAAACTTACTGAACTACTTATCCAACCTAGCCTTGGCTAAACGCTGAGGATATGGTATAGGAGGTTGGTATGGGTTAACCTTCTCTTTCTTCTCTTGCTTCTTTTCCTAATAAAACAAATGGAGTTGATGGGGTCACATCCAATTGAGGATCTTTTTTCGTAGGTATACTTAGACCCTTATATTGTATACCACTTCTAAGCGTTACCGCCATAGTGTGATTGGATAGACCTCATTCTAGTTTTCCAAGAAATGTTCCTGGAACTCTTGAAGAACTTGATGCTTGTTGGGCTATCTGGGTTTCCAACATCTTATTGTGAGTAGCCAATGAGTCCATCTTTAATGTTAAGTTCTTAATAGCCTTGGGAAATTCATCATTCTGCTTCAGCTGAGTAGTCACAAATGTTTCCATCAAGGATTCTAGCTTAGATTTTTGTGGAGCAAAGGATCCTTATGATGGTTTGAAATTATTTTGACTACTTTAGAATGGAAGGGATAGTTTTGGATTCATGTAACACCCTGATTTTCTGGACTCGAATCTTGATGTAATCTAAATAATTAAACAATAAAAATACAAATAAATTACGTTCGAAATAATTTCAAAACACCACCACGACTACATCAAGGCTCGAACCCCAGAAAACCAAAGGGTGAGATTTAATAATCTATAACTGGATCAATAAATAGTTTGCCCATAACGGTATACAAAATAATAGAATTTACAGCGGAAGAAGAATGTGTATACCGGGCATATGCCTAGTCCCATATATGAGGATATGAGAAAAGGCTCAGCAAGGTATGAAACGACATATCATAAGCCTAACAGACAACCATCATCTTTTCACATAATTTCATGAACATACAATGCCTTAAATATATTCATACATATCCATCTATATAGTCATGCAACATACATCTCCAATATTTATATTTCATAATTGACCATAATCAATTCAATCCTCAATTTAGTATTTTAATACTTGTGCATATTTAGAAGATTAATAAATCAACATCCTACTATACACCCACTGGGTATAAATCCAATGCCTCTAATACTAATACATCATCCATACTTATACATATTCATTGTTCATCCATTAATATCAGTAATACCATTTATACACAACTCAATAAATTACAAACGTTGCTGGCCAAGGCATTCCATTACTACTATTTTACCTTCACAAAAGCTGTACTTTAAAAATATCCTCATTCCATGATATTCCTGCATCAATACTAAAAAGTAGACCATATGGGAGAGTGAGTTATACATTTCAAATGACGATATGAATACAATTGAAATTATGTGCATATACATATCAATATCATGTATGCTTTGCTAAACACATCAATGATCATCATGAATTATAAATTCAATAACATATACATATCTCATGTTTATTAATCAAGTCATAGCAAAGCAGGCATATACACATCTACCATAACACCACAATGGGCCAACGTCCTCAATATCGACCTTTCAGGTCTTTTCTTAAAGCCGCCATGGGCTATCATCATTATCATCAATCATAATTAATTATGCCCTACATTATAATGGGCCATAACACACATATCATCATATTCAATATCTTTTTGTTGTACTCATATAATTTATAAATTTTTATATGGTCTTTTAGGTATAACAATTACCCATTTCATCAACACCATACCACAATCTTAATCATCATCATCATCATCATCTAGCATATCTCCATGCTATATACAAATGCTCTTATGACTAATGCATATGCACAATGGAATAGACAACAAATGCGGATCTGACTGTAGGAATAACACCAAGTGTGGGTCGAGCATAGGTGTGCTACTATGCCCCTACTGCAGTAGAAAAATGTGTACACATATCTCAAAGCATGCATGCATATCAACAACATCTTTTACTGGTACCAAACTGTTATCGCCCATCTGTAGCACTAGTCACCCTGTGACTTGCAGATCGACAACATGGCCTCAACTGCCAAAAGTGCTATGGGCCCCTCCCAAACACACATCGAGAGAGCCATGCCCCGTCGGACACCGAGGTACTTGCTCATCAGAGCTGCCCGCCCACTGGGTCAGCCACATAGGGTGCCTTGTCACCAAACTAAGGGTAGCTTCATGACTCACACACCGAGTCACAGGGGAAACAACGAGAATGCTCGTGCACTAAGCCGCTCTCCCACTGGGCCAACCAGGGGAACCCCCTAATATTCCTTACCAGTAGCGTATGATATACCATGGATGCAATGCAATGCAAATCAAATGCATTTCTCACACTGTGCATCATAAATGCCACTCATCAATCATCATCATTATAATCACCAACACCACCACACTCATTTTAGTGGATTTTATGATTGTTGGTTTCTTAGCCATTGTTTTCAAGTTTTATATGTGGCATTTTCATCTCGATATATCATATATTATACGTGCAAGTCGACACTTGCAATCAACCACAATGGCATCACATAAATTATTAACATTTATCCATTATTCATCAATATCACCATATAATCCATTAGTGGATTTTCATCTCATTATTCATCACCATTATTTCATCTATATATATTGGTATGGCATTCACAACATTTCATTAATATAATTCAAGCCACACATGCAAGATCACATTTGTATAAAATACAATGGCATTCACAATCGTCAATAATAACAAACATCCTTTACTTAAGGAAGTGATCAACACCTTGTTTATTATTACATGTCATTGATATTATTTCCAATTCATCAGTTTATAATAATTATTATGTCATTCAATCATCTCCACATCTATTTCACATTCACTCAAGGATGTATCTTACAACACCATCATGTATCCTTTCATTTGTACCCATCATATCATATTATTGGTGGTGAACATCCATGTGTTCATAATATATCTTGGGCATATATACATATAAGGTTTCCAATACCTAAATCGATATAGAGTACCACCATACATGCCACCATTGTATGCCCCCATCTTATTCTCCTCAATTTTTCATAATAGGAAGGGATTAATTATCAACCAAAACAAGAAAATAATATAAAATTTTTTACTGGGCAACTCGCTCAAGTGAGACCTATGCTCGCTTGAGCGAGATTAAGGTGGGTCGCTTAAGCGCCCCCAATTTCCCCTTAAGTGAAGAAGTTCTTAAGTATCAGGCCCTGATCTCGCTTGAGCAGGCCACTCTTGCTTGGGCGAGATTTCTCCAGTGACGTTTCAATGCTCGCTCGCTCGAGTGAGGCTCCTCTCACCCTCATGCTCGCTCGAGCAAAAAATGCCCAGTACCCAATACCATACTCGCTCGCTTGAGCGAGATCAAATAAGCCTCACCACTTGCTTAAGCGAGATCCATCCAGAACTATTTCCTCTCTTGCTCGTTCAAGCGCGACCATACCCGCTTGAGCGAGATTCGTCCAGTAGCTCATCCACCTATTCCACACACGTCTTGCTTAAGCGAGACTTCTTCTCGCCTGAGCGAGATTGGGCCAGAGGCCACCCATCTGATGTAGGGGACTCTTGCTTGAGCGAGAATCCATCTCGCTTGAGCGAGATCACCATCATACACTTAAAATCAGGTTTTTCTTACCCCTCACGTATGCTATTATCCTCATAAGGTAAAATTGGCCTAAGTTAACAAGTCTCATACATTGCATCATGCATGAGAGGCCTAATCCAACAAGTTATACTTTTCAATTTAGATTTAATTCATCAATTACCTATGGGAGGATCTAGAACACTTATCATCATTACCTCACCTATCTTTCTGCATTATCATCATAAACATATTTTCAAACTTTAGGTAATTCACCCATCTATGGGTCTATATCATTAATTTACTCATGTTCAACAAAAAGGACAACTAATCACTCATTATCATTATACATATACACATATGCAATTTCTTAACATTCAATAAAGACCGAGCCATCATTCATCACATCATTTATTCAACATTCAATACATTCATGGCAAGGCAATGCATGAGTTCATACATATACATAATTATCAATTATTCACTCATGCAAATTTGAAATGTAAATTCCTCTCCTACCTCGAGAGAAGAACCACAATCCAAATGCTCTGATTGCCTTGATTATTCTGCATCATCATCCAGAATATAATCCTATTAACAAACACACATTTGTACATAGAATTAATAAGCCATCATAAGGCGTCATTTCTTAAAACTCATCATCAAGTCCTAGACTTGTCTAAACCCTAAATTCATACGCTTATGTTAGGCTTTAGGAATTCCTTTCCCAAAACCAAGATTCTCTAGGTTTCAAAAGGGCTAACTATACCCAACAACATCAACATCATGGCCCATATCCATAAGGCTTCCAAATCATCACATGAATCACTTAACTATCATCACAATTTATTCAAACTCATTATAAGCCTCTTGACTCCATTCAAGACCATCATCAATCAACAATTTCTAAATGGCATATATCAAGGCCTAACACATCATCAAATTAACTGTCCATTTCTTTAATCCACTACCAATGGTCTTCAACCATTATTATCATCATCATAGTTGCCAACACTCTAGGGATTCAACTCCTCCAATCACATACACACTTCTCCCAAACCTTAAGAATTAATACCAATGTAAATATTCATCCTCATATAAAATCATCCTAAGGCATTAAAATCATTTAACTCATCAATTTGGCCAAAAGCCCCAATTTCCAATGCTTAAGGTTTTCCTCTAAAATCACCCAACAACACTCTCAATCAATTTTCTTAAATTAACATGAACATCATAACCTCCTCATTACATAACATTAAATCATAATCAAGAATCACATCTCTATTGTCCAAGCCTAGGGTTTTCATCATTTTCCATCACCCATATAATCCAACATTAATATTTCAAGCATGTGCATCATATAAACTAACAATGGAATAGATGGGTTCAAAATCTTACCTCTTTCTCCTAGACTAATGCCAAACACGAAAATGGAGAGGAAGATGGAGAACCCAAAAATATTTGTCCCAAAATACCATGCAAGCCCTATGAATCCTTGTCCAAGCATTAATTTTGGTAAGAAAATGGAGTGGAGAGAGTGGGGTTCGGTTTTGGCAAGAGGGAAAAGAAGAAGAAGAGGAAAAATGGAGATGGAGTGGAGAAGAGGAGTGTTTTGACGGTTGGGAGAGGAGAAAGGGAAAAGATGACCAAAAATTAGTCATTACCCATTGTGTAAAGCCATGCATCCATGCCCTTTTGTCCATTGTGTTATAAAACCCTTTAACCATTGTGTAATAGAGGGTAAAGTGAGTGAAGGGAGAGAGGAAGAAATAGACAGCTACAACAAATGGAGAAAATGGGATTTTTGGTTTTCTTATAATTTTAATTCGTTCGTATTTTCTCTGTTTAATAACACATGTCGAATCCAATTAATTATTTCATTAACACTAAAAATTATTTCAGCTATATCACCTTAACCACAATAATTTTCTAAACATTCTAGACCCATCAAATATTTAATTTGACCAAGTGGGTCGTACATCATCTATTAAATCATCTAACTCCGATAAATCTTAATTTACCGATAATTTACCTCTAATTGTCAAATTAATTCTCCCACAATTATTGGACCATAAATAATTAATTACCATTATTCAATAAATTGTTTTATTTAAAATTTAGGGTGTTACAATTCTCGGTGACCCCATTTGTTGTCTGTAATTATTTCTATAATTGCCACTATAATTTCCAATTGCATCTACTTGATACGCCTCCGGCTTCGTAACTTGAGGTACTCCAAGCTGGCACCTTGTAGCTAAATGACCTCAAACACCACATACCTTACAAATGAAATTAGTAGTACCTATACCCAGTTTATCAAATTTAAGATTTAAGGCCTCAATTTTAGCTATGAGTAATGAAATAGCATCAAGAGGATACTTACCGGGAATTTTTATTGCCAATTGTCTTTCTAAAGACCATTGGTAGGTATTATGTGCCATTTCTTCTAAAAGGTTGTAGCCATCCCCCATGTTTTTACTCATGAAGGCTCTGCCAGCTGCGGCATCTAGAGTAATTTTCTGGTTTGAAGCTAAGCCATTATAGAAGATGTGAACTGTTAACCATTTCTCAATCCCATGGTGTAGACATTCCCTAAGCATTTCCTTATACCTTTCCCAAGCGTCATATAAAGTTTCATCATCTTTCTGGTGAAAGTGATGATTTGCTTCCTTAGTTGGTCGGTTTTGCTCTAAGGGTAATAGTTACTCCCAACTCGTGATCGAGCCTTTTGGTAATAAGTAAAGGCATGCTCTAGCCTTGTCCCTCAGAGAAAATGGAAATACCCTAAGGCGGGTTGTATCGTTTGAGACCCCATTCACCTTGAGTGTATCATAATACTCAAGGAATATTTATATATGTAGATTTGGGTCTTCGGAAAGCAATCCACCGAATTGATTCTGTTGGACCATGGAGAGTAAAGACGACTTTAGCTCAAAATTATTAGCATCAATCGTGGGTCCGGAAATGCTAGACCCCATCCCATCGTATTAGGTGTAACTTCTGTATTTTCTTAACTCGTTGATGTAGTTTCTTGTTGTTTTCTATGCTTCTTAATAAAACAAAAATAAAAATGTCTAGTCTAATTAAATGACGGTAAGCCAATATTGGGGGAAACACAATCCCCAGCAACGGCACCAAAAACTTGATACGTCCATACCGCAAGCGTACGGTTATCGAAGTAACATAAAAGATTATCGTCTCCACGGGGATTGTGCCCAAGTACTGGTTTACTATGATTAAATTATCTGGATAAATGATATGAATTAAAAAAAGGTTCACTATGAACAGAATTTAAAATACGAGAACAGAAATCTCAAAGCCCTCAAAACTGGAAATCAATCACTTCAAAGAGTCAATCTAAGGATGAATCTTGGGATTTAAAAGGTTCATATGCTTAATAATTGAATCTATGCAATTTAATTTCCCCAATTGTGAAGATCAGTTTCTAAGGTAGATTTTCCTAATGATATTAGCAACCTTTTCTTGAAGTCTTACTAAAGTACCTAATTGCCAAAAAACAGCGTTTGGTTTGTAAATTAGACCCTTTATCAATTTATGAAATCCCTTAATCCTCAAAAGTTCTTTTGTCTATCCAATAGCCAAAAGAACTTAGGTTTAATTTGTGCTTCCAAATCATATACCCACTCTCGTAGCCTATATAATTTAGAATCAACTACGCTTCAACATGAATTTAATAAAAAAAGAAGATTACAGAGCAGTTAAGTCAATTATCAATACATATTACCCCCTTAATCCCAAGAAAAGAGTTTAGTTCATCATAACATTAATTACAAAATCCCAATTCAAATCCCAACATTGAATAACTCCCTAAATTACGAATCTTGGATTAAGAAAAGAGAAAAATAAGCTCTCACTCAATTGATCTCACTCTTCCCCAAAGTGATTAATTTATTGTTTCTTCGTTGTTGATCCTTGAATCCCCTTCGAAATTCTCTTGGAAAGGCTCTCAAAATCCTTGGCTTCAGACTCTCCCCTTTTGATCTATGTGTTGCCCCTTCTTTTTATGTAGAAAAATGGCCCAAAAATCAAGGTTCTAACCTTAGCGCTCAAAACCCACGACCTGGGAAAATTTCCCACGGCCATCGATCATGACAGGGTCCTTTAGTGCGCAATTTCCTCTATTCTGACAGCAAGAACCACGGCCTATGGGAATTTCCCAATCGTGGATTCCTGCCAGTGCACTTTCCTCTGCTTTTCTTGCCTAAACCAGTGAGAACCTAAGACGCCCAAAAAATATGGGGGTAAATTTTTCACGATTTTAAAATCATTAATTAATGAGGAAATGAAGTAGTGAAACTTTAATCAACACCCTGGATCTATGAAAAACCTATATCATATATGAAGATATGAGAAGGTGAGTTAAAAATGATTCATGAGAATCTCTCAATTAAAGACAACGGAAAAATCATTTATAATGGTGCTATATGATTGGATTTAAAAAGGATAAATGCTTCGAAGATTAATAGATCAAACTATGTTAAATACATTTATGTAATGACGCTAGGAGGAGCCTTAATTCAAGGGAAAACCAAAATAATTAAAGAATTCATGTTTGAAGAATCAGAGGGCATTTCGCTCAAGTGAATGCCCCACTCGCTTGAGCGAGTTCAACAATCCACGCCTGGGCGAGCCAACGATCACGCTTGAGCGGAGGGAAAAATATGCATCAAGTACCAATCTCACTTGAGCGAGCTTTGCTCGCTTGAGCGATATCACTCCGGTAGCTAAATGGTTCCCCTTCGCTTGGGCGAGGCACTCTCGCTTGAGCGAAAAAGGGACAGAACCTCACTACCCATATTTCGCTCAAGCGAGGCCAGGCCCGCATGAGCGAAATTCATCCAGAATCAATTCCCCTCCTCGCTCGCTTGAGCAAGCCACCGTACACTGGCCAGTATCGATCCTTCTCGCACTCGCTTCGGTGAGGCCCTGCCTGCCTGAGCGAAATATGGCTAGTAGCCACACCCCTGACATAAGAGGATCTCGCTTGAGCGAGATTATTACTCGCTTGAGCGAGTTATGCAGAACAACAAAAATCTTGGAAATTTTTACATAACTCATGTATCAATTTTCATTTTTTACTAATTATGGCCTAAGCTAACTTATCAATTACAGTCATTCATACATTCAATAGCCAATTAATTGATCATACATATCCAATTCAATGCATGATATTTGAATCATTTTCACATAAACTTCATAAATTACTGTAAGTTGTAAAATACTTCATTCATTCATGGGATTCAATATTAACCAACATCACAATTCATCCACATACATCATCTAGGTCATTAATAAAAATTGGCCATACACACCAAGGTCCAATTTTTGTCCATGACCATCCAAAATCATCATTCAATCATCCAAATTACAAAATATACATATATTCATACTATGTGCTATACAAAATTCAGAGTTTGCCGGCCAAGGCACTTCCTATACATCCATTTACCTCCTTCATCAAAATATACTTCAAAAGAGATTCACATCCCCCATGAATGTCCTGCATCACAAATCTAAAAAGTAGACAACATGGGAGAGTGAGTCATATATTCCAAAAGAATGAATATGAATACCATGTGATTATGTACATATGCATCAAAACATGTATACTTTACATACACGTATCATTCATCATCATAGTACTATCATTCATATATCACAATCATCATTTTAGATTAAGCAAAGTATATAAGCATACACATAATCAAGTCCTTCAATAAATTGGACTATTACGTATCTCATCATATTACTCAATTTATTGTTTGGTATTCATATATTTTATGTTGTCATAATACATTTTCTCATCCTCAACACAACCATCATCATATCTCATCATCTTTGGCATACTTCCTTGCTA
Source organism: Clitoria ternatea (assembly GCA_037962975.1). Taxonomy (NCBI): domain Eukaryota; kingdom Viridiplantae; phylum Streptophyta; class Magnoliopsida; order Fabales; family Fabaceae; genus Clitoria; species Clitoria ternatea. The sequence continues at coordinate 190,475,973 of CM075672.1, read as the reverse complement.
TATGTAAATGCTCTTAAGCTAATGCATATGCACAACGGAGTATTTCAACAATTACAGATCTGACTGTGGGAAATAAACACCAATTATGGGATTCAAGTATGATCATCTAACCATACCCCTATTGTAATAGTAAAATATGTACACTTATCATCCAATTGCATGCATTTCACCAATCTTTTACTGGTACCAAACCGCATTGCCCATTTGTAACACCTGGTTATTTTCACCATGACCGCAGTAACACATATCCAACATATAGTGTTACGGGCCGGCCATGACTCATATCATGGCGGCTGTGATCCAATGGACCACCGGGGTCACCTGCTCATCAAGAGTCACCCCCCACAAGGGTCAGCTACATGTAGCTCCCCATAGCAATACATGGGGTGGTTTCGTGACCTACACATCGAGTCACAGGAGAAAATAACATTTGCTCGTGCACCGAGCCACCCTCCCACTGGGTCAGCCGAGGGAACTCCCCTAACATTCCAATATCGACGGCTATGCAGTATGCCACGGATGCAAATGCTAATCGTATGCATTTCTCACTCTATGCATCCTAATCATGCCTCTCATCAATCATCATTATCATCATCACCAACATCACCATAAGGCTTTTAATGGATTTATTATCGTTGGTTATTGCCATTGTTTTAAGTTTTCGTGTGGCATTCTCAATAATTCTAGTTAACACAATTTAATTCTTTCATCAATCACAATGGCATCAATCTTTCATTATCAAACAAGGTATGTTATTTGTTCACACCATTCTTATTCAATCATTAATAACATTCATTCCTCACTTATGGTGGATGTAAACACAACATCACAATTCATCATAACATTGCAAGCAAGGCAAACATGCATGTTGTCACGTATGACAATCAAATTCTATTCAATTCATGCATTTAGAACATAAAGAATTCTCTCCTACCTCAAGAGAAGAATTCCGATTGAGACGACGTACCCGCCTCGTCATTCGGAATGGATCCTACATTAACATACATATAGAATCACAATCAATTAACCATTCAAGGCACAACTTCAACTCAGTTTAACCATCATCATATCTACAATTTCATAACATGTATAAGACATGTTATAGACATCATTCTTTCATTTATTAGGCTTCAGAAATTCCTTCCTATCAAATCATACACATTATATTTAAAGGCTACAAACAACTATAGCCTAACATTCATAAGAATGCCCCATCAATTAATACCCATATCCTCAATATTATGTATTTTCTCTCAAACACATTATCCATCACACATTTATTATTTTCCTCAATTTCTCATAGTTAGGGTTTCAACCCAACAACATTCATAAATACATCATAAATCTTTATCTCCTTCCAAAAATAAATTCATCTACCTCACCTATTACCACCAAAGCTTGCATTTATGATAACCCATCTTAGTGTCTTCACATTTATGGCTCTCCACCAACCCCCATTCATATACATTACTCTCCCAAGTCCTAATAACTCATAAACATAGCATTAAACCCAAACAAAATGGTGAGGAGAGCTTACCTCACCTAAAAACGAAAATGGGTTCGAAAGAGGGAGTGAAAGACCAAACGAAAATGGGAGAAAAGAGGAAGATAATCCAAGCTCCAATGATTTCCTTCTAGTCCCCTCTCAAAAACAAAAATGAAAGAAGAATGGGTCACTATCTTTGCTAAGGTTTAGGAGAGAAGAAGAGAGGAAGGAAGTAGGAGAAGAAGAAGAAAATATGTTTGCCAAAATGGTTCCAACAAGTAACGAAAAAGGAGAAGGGAAAATATGGGCTTTTGCTTTTAATTTTAATCCCCTCATTAATATTTCATCGTTTTACCACAAATAGGATCTTCGTTCGGGCTCAATACTTTATCTAAAAATTATTTCGAATATATATTCGAACTCTTAATAATATTCTTAACAGCCCTGACCAATATCATTCCAATCAGAGATACTTGGTCTAACACTCATATTTTAATCGGGCTTAATTTCAGCTTATTCGGCTCCAATAAATTATGAATAGTCCCTAAAAATCTTAATTTAATTATTTCTAATATTTTAGGACATTAAATAACCCACATACAACTATTTAATATTTATTTCCTTAATTAATCCTTTATTTTAAAATTTAAGGTGTTACAGAACCATAGCATGTGGGAATTTCCCATGGCCATGGGTTCCAAAAAGGTTCTGCAATTATGATTTTTTTATTCCTTTGTGGCCCAGGAGGGTTCTGGTCGCTTGTTTCTTCTTTCCAAGGGTCGGGAAGGACTTGCTTTTGAGCTTTTGGTGACTTAAACTTCTTTTCATTTGCATAATGTTCAACAAATGTCTTTAATTCTCTAGCATATAGGTCTGTAACATCGTAATTCTTGTAAAACTGACATACCCGAGTAACATATACGGAATGAAAAGAGATATTTGAGATAAAGGGGAAAAACAAAAACACAACCGAAAAATAAAAATGAAATGACCCTAAAACTAATGCAATTTAACCACTTATTAGACACCACCTTTTGCCTCGCCATGCGAAGACCGATGTGATTACTCAAGAACCAAGGTAGAGACTCCTGATTAGCCAATGGACCATAAGAGATAATACTAAATTCCTACTGAAACATAGAATAACATATAAGAGAGACGTGAGATCGACACTAATACCGAAAGAGTTATCTCCCTTTACCGGATAATTCATTGTACTTGAAAAGAATATAAATATATACTGAAATAAAAATCTATCAATTTAATTATGAAATTAAATGGGAACCCTAGCTATTTACCTAATTCCTTAGGTCTAAAGTAACTAGGTTAGCAATCCCAAACATGAAGCTTTCACCATGAATCCTCTCTAGTGATTGCTTTTGAATAAACCTTGTGTTCCCAATCCAAGCAGATAAACTTTGAAATTGCCATGTTCTAAATTTGCTTCAACTGAATCATTTGCTCTAATTAATGGAACTCAAGATCCAATACAGCTTTGATCAATCCTAATCCTAGGGATTTAGGCACACATAAAGGAAAAAGAAATGGAACATGGAGAATGAAGATGCAGAAGATGAGAGAATTTAAAGAGAAAAAATATTAGAGAGAATGGAAATCTAAAAATGAATTAGTTTTATACTAGCTTAGTTACAACTTGGATCTAATTTACAAGTATACATACTACTTTAAACTAACTACCTAACTAAATAACTACAATAGTTCCATTAATGAATATGTACAAATAAATATGGTAACTTAAGTTAACTATAATAAATGAATGTATATTGTTTCACAATGCATAAGCCATGGGCGTGTAGACACTGGTCTAGTGAATCTTGGTCTAGTGGTTGAGCATGTAAACGTCGGGTTGTGATGTATGAATGCAGAGTCCCTGGTTTAGCGAGTTTGGATGGAAATTCCTTAGGCATGTGGAAATAAATGTTGGGCGTAGCCACACCCATCTACTGGAGTGGCACTGATGATGAGCGTGGGTGCTAGCGTGAGTGTGGCGTTAGCCTTTGCCTATACCCTAATGCGTTTTGGTTATAATATGGGCCAGTGTGAGCATAAGCTAGCCAGTGTGCCAATGCATGGTGGGTTGGCTCCTAGTGATGTTTTCTTTTGTTCCCCAGCTTAGTGCATGCTTCCCTTAGCCTGAAACATGATACAAATTCACACACCCAACGTGCCTACATTGGCTCTGGCATAGGTACACTGGTGTTAAATTACTATATTTCATCAAATCCCAAATTAGGTTACAAATTACATAATTAATAACTAAAATACAAATAATTTATAAATTGACTAAATTACCAAACTAATTGAATATTTAATAATTAAGCTTCTAAATTAACAAATAAAGGCCATTAATTAAGAAAATACTATTTAAGATAGACCAAATAGTTAAGCCTTTTAATGGCTTATCATCACAATAAATATTTTTTTGGATTTTCTTACTAAGTTGTATATATTTATAGTCTTAAAAAAATTTTACCCTCATTTCCTACGAAGTAAACATCATTCTTTTCTTACTTTTCTCTATCTCATACTAATAATTTTTATCATTTTTTTTCACACTTTTCTAATCTTAACTTTTAGCATAATTATTACATAACTTGAATGATTAACTTTTAGCATAATTATTACCCTAATAGTATTTTCCAAAAAATTGTATTAGGTAAAATGCCATAACCATAAAATGCATTTATTCATAAAATAGTAGAAAAATAATATTCCTATTACATCATAACATTTTTGAATAAAAAACAAATACATAAACTAATTATTGTACATATTCCAACTACATGCTTTAAATTTCCAATAATCTTTGCAATTAAGTCATTCTTTCGCATAACATATTACTCATACATTGTCCTTCATTCAATACATATCCCTCTGTTGTAGCATTATCATAATGTCGTTCTCCCAAATTTCCACCCTTACAAACATAATACAACATTCATTAAAGATACAAACAAACAACACACAATCATAACCCAAAAATAAAGGTATATGCTATAATGGTCTTGGTTATTATGTGATCATGAGTGGACTTAGGTAGTTGACCTTAAGTAGCAGGTTTTCTAGTTTCATTATTCACAACTACATAAATTTTTGAAACAAATACAATAATAATACGTCAGATTTTATACATCATTGCCCATGTAGTCCTCACTTAAACCACCCTTAAAGCACACTTTCTTCCTAATTGAAACCAACACCTTCATATTAATAAGAATCAAAATAAAAATAAACAACCTAACATAACATTAATAGACAGAGCTTAATTCAAAAGAAAAGATTCAATCTTGCTCTCTTCAAAATCTAATCATTATGCATATTGGGAGGCATCGTTAGCCTTTTGTATTGATCTAGGTAATGGTAAGCCCACATAAAGTTAGCTTCAAGGATTCAACATAAAATGCATAACAATATGAATTTTGAAGATCCATCTTCATTTTTTTTTTCAAAGTCAAAACCACAAAGAGAAGATAGAACAATAGAAAACAAAAGGGGGGAAATGACCTCTTTTTTATTTTTGTTTATTTTCAGAGCCAAAACTATAAAGAAATGATACAAAAAGGAAACTTGGCCTCTATGTCTAAATATTTCAAAGAAAAACTAATGAAAATGGGTAGTTATCTTCCTGGGTGCCCCTTGTGTGCTTTCATGTCTCTTCTTACTCCTAACCATGTAAACACTAGAAACATAGAAAGAGAGTGTTTGATTTAATTCATTTTAGGGCATAGAGAAAGTTTAACTTTTTGTCAAAAAAGCTTGGTGTGAAAACCTTTACACCTTTTACTTCAAGTAATAATTGAACAACCACCACATGTTGTAGAATTGAATAACGATTTACGCCATTATAGGGGTTCACTTCATTTAATTTGTGGAAGGAAAGATTGATACCCCAAGTACGTATCAGAATACAAAAATACCAAACAAAATATAAAACAATGACAAGTTTTAATCTACACCATTGATATTATTTTATAATATATCATTGTGTAAATTCCTTTGCCCATTCATGGTCAAAAGATAATAGGGACCATTTTAGACAAAACAAAAAATAAACAACACAAAACAGAAAAAAATGATGAATCATTATTAATCGACTCTCTCTGATCTCTCTAAAACTTCAAACTCTTTGCAACTTTTTTCTCCATCTACACTATCCCCACCACTGATGCACCGCGACACCCTTATCTCTTAACTTTCCATACAAAGCCAAACACTCCCAATAAGCCCTTCTATTTCTACTATCACCCTTGTTACCCTGTTTTGGCTTACACTCCAAGAAAAGCTCATCAATTAGCCCAATTGAATTACTCTCAATCATTTCCTCCACAACCTCAGCCTCAGCTTTCATCACAACATATTCTTCCTCCGTCACACTTTTCCTCACCCAATCAGAAATCCCAATTTGCGACACTTCTTTCCCTGAAGAATCCTCTGTTACAGTGTCTATCTTATATATCTCAAAATTCTTGTTCCTTGTTGGGTAATTCTTTAGAAACCAATCAGTTCTACTTCCACCATCTTCCTCCGGCAACCCCACATCAATGAAAACATGACGAGAGTAACTCTCCAAAGAATCACCCATTAAATCTGGAAGATAACGAGTACGTTTCAAGTACTTCCTCGATTTTCTTGAAGTCGCTCTTGGTGGCTCTAGAAGCACGTTTTCGAGTTGCTGCAACGCTGCTTTCTTCACCTCTGAATTATACCTCATAAGCTTTCTTGGTGCGGCATAAGTAGGGATGTTATTGATGTTGTTATAATTAATGTTATCTTTGCTTGTTTTCTTCATGGCGATGGCAAGTGCGTTGAATCGTCTCATGTAAATGATCTTGTAGTTTTCTGGCTTATGAAATGCGGCAGAAGGGTTGTCGTTCATGAGAACAATAACGACACCGCCAGACTTGAGAGTCCTTTCGATGAATTTAATGGATGCAAGGAAATCAAATGTGAAAACAAAATCAATATTGTTGTCGTTTATAGAGTTCTGTTTCTCCATGTCGTTTAAGTGAACAAGTTCAATGTTGTAATCGTTTGTGACAACATGGGACATTTCTGCTTCTTCATTGGCGAGGAAAATCGCTTTGTGTTGTGTTTTTTGAGTGAGACCTTCATTGGTTAAGTCACGTAATAAAATTGGTAAGACTTGATCTATGTTTATTAAACGATTGTTAAATTGATCAACAGGATTCATTACAGGAGAATTTTTTGGTGTTATGATCATGAAAAAGACATAGTTATAAGACAAAGCGAAGAGCATGAAGCGGAGACACATTTTGATGAATTGGGAATTTAAAAGCCTAATGATGAGATAATAGGGTTGTAAAAATAGGGTGTTTTTCTTATTAGGGAAGTGTTTTGGTGTTAAGGTAGCGTGGATAAGATTGGTGGCCATGTTGGAAATGATGAATTATGCATAAACAAGTGAATAAGTAAAAGGAAAAGAAATTAGGAGACAGAGAAAAGATGAGGATTTTAGCGAGTGCAAAATCTGGCAGCGGTATGGTTTCCACCCACAAGGGAAACACGGTTGGTTTGCTTGGTTAACCAAAGCAACTCCCTTATCCGTTGCACCTCCATTTCTTTAAATTAAGACCTAGGTCGATGATTTTTGTTATTAGCAACATGTTTGGGACATTTTCATCGATCATGAGTGTATGGAAGGTGGGGGAAGAGGGAGTGATTTTTCTAAGCTTTTACTGTGATGTGCCTATTAGCTTTGCAAGGCTACACCACACAAATATGGTGGCATGAAGGATTGCACTACCGTATAGAGGGCTTATGTATATGTTGAAGGGGATCATAAGGGACAAAAAACCACTGGCACAACGATGTTTTAGTTACATCATTTGCTATTTCCTCATCTCTTTTCAATATTTTACGTTCTTTCTTGTATTAATTATGATGTCCAAAATACGTGCATGCCATATATGAGGTGGAATTAGTCTTGGATATGTAAGTTTAGGTTGGCATTTTACAATTGCTTTCCTGTTTTATGACTATAACTTTCCTTTGCTACTATTAATGATATATATAACTAGATTTTGCATCCATATTTTTGTGTTGATTTATAAATAAAATAATATTTTTAATAATGTTAATTATTGATTTACATGAACTATATACTTTTAAAATATATAATAAATCATTTATTTCTATCTAAAAAATATAAATGATATCAAATTGTTTATTTAATCTATTAAATCATGCACTTTATTAAGTTGTAAATTAAAATATACATTACTTTCATGCTTTTTTATATTTGAGATGTTTATTATCATTGGTATATATTGACATTGATTTTTGTCCACGTATCTTTTTTTTATTGAAAAATACTAAAAAAAGAAAAGAAAATTTTCAAACAATATAAATAATTTCGATTGATTTTAGTCCTTTTTTTTTCAAAAATTTAAATACCATTTTCTTTATGCCTTCATCAAAATAAAAAAGTTTCAAAAATATCTCTTTATTATCAAATTTAGAAAAATACAAAAGTATTTTATTTTATTTTCTCTCTCCCACTCACTCCAATACCTCTCACATGACATGCCCACTCTCAAACACATTTCACTCATTCATTTCACCACACTCGGTCATTAACCCAATTCCACTCAACCATACATAATGGAGGAACTAGTATATATACACTGAATTTTACACAGGAAAGGGGAGAAAAAGGATGAGCAGAATTTTACATAGAAAGGAAAAAATACAATCATATATATATACAATGGGATAAATCACTTCTCAAGGGGGCCATCAGAAAATACACATAATCAATACACCAAAAATAGGGAAATTACACAAAATAATAACAAAATACAAAAAATAAAACCACCCAAGTCGCGGCCACCACCATCCTCTCAATACCACCGTAGACACCATTACCCACAAGACCACCACAACCTCCAAATGACAACTGCATCTCTTCGTCACTCACGACCTTCACCTCCTAAGTAACCACATTTTTCCTCACCATATACCATCCATAACAAAACACTACCTGCGGCCATCAACCATCACCAACAACCACAACCCTTTCATCCACCATCAACCACCCTCCATCATCTTCACCACCTTCAACCACCACCGCCTCAAGCTTCTCTCGCAAACAAACCACTCATAGCCACCACCACCCCTCTCTCACAATCCCTTCACCACATCTAACCATAACTAATCAAACACCCATAAATGGCCACTACCATTCTCCTTCACCACCCAAAACCCTCCTCTGAAACCACTACAAACCATCACAAACCACTTCAACCATGGCCACTCTTTCACCATCGTAACCATCCACTAAACCACCATGAACCACCTTCATCCTCCACCACTGTAAAATATAACCCTCTTCCATCTCAAAGCCACCAACACTCTCACCGTGCCATCACCACCACCTTACTTAGCCCATCACCTCTTTCTATCATGAGCATGCTCAATCCTTGTGTCATTAAGCTAACCACCACCCTTCTCCCCCTCTCATTGTCACGATCTCTCTCTCTCTCTCTCCCTCTCTTTCTCATTTTCTCCATTACACCACCCCTCCTTTCTCTCCTGTTTCTTTTGTTGTTTGTGTTTTTATTTTATTCTATTCTTTTTTGTTTATTGATGGTTAATGGGCCAACTAAGCCTACATGGGCTTCGACCTAATCTTAGTTTTAGGATGTATGTTTTTTCCTTTTTGTCTATTTTATTTATTTCATGATGTAGATGTAAAAAACATGAGAAGGAAATAATAAATCACCCATCTCCCTTTTTGTATGTTTGAGCTTTATGTTTCTTTTTAATCATCATTTTTTATTGATTATTTTTTCTTTAAAAATAAAAATATAAAAATATTTATGGTGTTTTAAGTTAAATTTGGATTAACAACATTTGTTCGACATGTACTCTATCTACATCAATCCTATAAATACACTCTTCCCACAATCTTAGTCTGTGTTACCAACTGAGTCACAACCAATTGGTTCTTTCCTATTATTCTAGTGGATGAAAAAATATACTCTTTCTTACATATGAAAAATCTAGTTGAGGATTATTTTTTTTTGCGTGAATGATAGTAGAAGACTAGTTAGTTTTATTTTATATTTTAATATATTTGTATTTTTTTATAAAATTTAATTACACTTGGAAATGAGAACGACACCCAAGAGTAATTTCTCACTTGATTTACTTAAATTTATATTGTCATGTATTTTAGTTCTCAAATACGATGAGTTTTTATTATGATATATTTTCATTGAAAAAAAGTTAAATCTATGTTATCTATATCATTGATTTCCTACAAATTAAGGAATTTGTCATATGTTTTTCAAATATTAAATATACTAGTTCAAGCAAATTATGATTGAACTGTGATGAAACTGATACCAATAAAGAATTTACCATATTCACCTAGTTAATTTATTATTTAATCGGTTAAACGGATCAATCCAGTTCAGTTTTAATAACAATGACTTTAAAAACATTATCATCAATAATAACAATAACACTAAAATGATTTTCATCAAATTACACATTCAAAGATTCAAAATTATAAATAAATTATTTATTACTACATTAAATCATATTCAAAATACTTAAATTATTTTAAATATAATTATTAGCATATAGATGTCATTTAATATTAGCATTTACTTTCATGTGAAACCAAGGATAATTTTGTCATTTTTGATATACAAAGAATCCTCAATAATCAAAATCCAAAAGAGGTGGAGGGTATATCCACTCAGATATGCCTTAAAACTATCAACAAAGCAATTCAGACCAAGTAAACCTAAAAGAACAGATAAGATTAAGCCCGAAATAACGAATCTCTCTCCTCTTCAGCAGTGTCTTTTTACCCTTTTCATTACATTTTTCTGTCACTGTGCGTCTCTTTCCCCAAAATGCGTTTATCCACGTCACCCTTGACTCAATGGATAAGATTACGAACCGTGTACCAGATTCTCCATTTTTACCACTAAATTGTTGTGCCCGTTTCTCTATATAAATAAATTCCTTTCCTTTCTTTTTCTTAAATGTTTAATGTTAATTGCGTACCCTTTGAGCCAGTCTACAATTATTGAGCTTAGGAAAATCAATTCACCATTTTAGGGTTCCGACAGATACCCCATCAAAATCAACTTGCCGTGCTTATTGATCCATTCTAAACAAAATATCCCTTCATTTAAAAAAGATCAAAGTTTCGTTATTTATAGCCAAAGGTTTTCTGGATCGTTTTTAGATTTTGTTTTTTCATATTTCTGGTTTCGGAGATCACAACCTTGTTACAATGGCGGCTGCTGCTGGAGTTGTTGGTGGTAATAGTTCATCTGCGTCTTTGATGCAATTCAGAGGCAGAGAGAGAAAACAGAACAAGATCAACAGGACCAGGGTTTGTTGCGCTTATTCTTCTTCTGTGATGGATCCTTATAAGACCTTAAGAATACAGCCAGGTGCCTCTGAACCCGAGGTTAGGAAGGCTTTCAGACAACTTGCTCTGCAGGTTTCATGCCTCAACCTTCTTCTTCCCTGCTGTTTTTGACATTGATTTATTTTATTATAAGTTGATTTTTTAAAATATTTGAACATTTGATTCATTAGATTGATATTTATTTAGCCTTTTTTATTTTCAACAATTAATGTCTTGTGATCGGAGAAAACCCTCGACCTAGTTTTAGCATGAATCATTTTAATCCCAATTTTAAAATCAACCGCTTCAGCTAACTTAACAAAAAAAAAATCAATCATTTTATTCCCTGAGAAAGGACCAACATGATTATTTTATATATAAAGTGATTGATTTTAAAATTAGGATTAAATTGATTGGTGTTTATAAAACACCAAAGACTAAGTTGTATCTTTACTCTCGGTGTATGGGTAAATATTATTCTTTGTGGAAATATTAATTAGTTGATGTTTTGTTGTGTTTGCTTCAGTATCATCCAGACGTGTGCAGAGGGAGCAATTGTGGGGTGCAGTTTCACCAAATCAATGAAGCTTATGATGTGCGTTATCTTTCACCTACTCTAAATTTTGGCTGCATAATGAATTGGTCAAAATGTTTATTGAATGAAAACTTAAAACTAATAGTATTTTTGAGAAAAGTTGTTACTTTTTCCCCCTCACCAACAAAAGCAATAATATATGCACTTCCTATGTATTATGGCATAATAATAACTATTGAAGTGTGACCAATTACTGAAATCATACGATATGGTCATCCTCCAGTTAAGATGGGTCAACAGCAACAAAAGCAATATAATTTAACCCTTCTTTAATTGGGCCATACTTTTTTAGCATTATTTAGACACTGCCTAACATGACCATTACCTAATTGGTGTTTCAATTTTGTGTGTGCAGATTGTGATGGCGAATTTGAGAGGAGAATCAATTGCTACAGAAGTGTATGAGGCTTATGATGCAGGCATTGATGAGCCACTGAGGGGAATGAATGAACCAGATTGGGACTTATGGGAAGAGTGGATGGGTTGGGAAGGAGCAGGAATCCGTGACTACTCATCTCATATTAATCCTTACATTTAAAAATGTTAATGTGTAAATTATTTAGTCTTTGGATCATCATTATGCATTGGTTAAAGTGGGTGTCTAGATCTACTTGTCTCCATCCAAAGAAAGTGGTTGGTGTTCCTTTTCTTTGTACATAGTCCAAGTGAATGTAAATTCCCCTCTGCATAATTGAAGTTGAGGAAATGATCTGTTAATCTATGAAGACAAAATAAGCTTCCATCCAATATTAATAATAGTGACAATTAAGAAGGCAACTGGTTGATTGCATTAACAGGGTGCATTATTTTCACAAATTCATCTCTATCCAAATGTAAAAGGAGGACAGGGAGGTTGGTCCCAGGTCATAGCTCGTGACACATCATACCTTAATGTTGTTGGAAAAATAGTCTATTTCAAAAGATATTAAGTCCCATATTGTTTGGACTTGAGATTTGTTTAAGGTTTATATACTAAAAGGTGTGTAAGCCTTGTAAAATGGAATAGAAAGCGTTTGGCCCTCGCGCGCATAAAGTCCGAACACGATGTTGGGAAATTTAGTTCAAAACGACAAACTCCCCCCCTGCGCGCACGATTATCAAGCGACGAAACATTTTTTTAGATACAACCAAAATTAATCTTTTCTCTCCTTGTCTTTGCTTGATTACTATAATTATTTCCTTAGGCTTGGTCCAATACTTTCCTTTTAATGAGTTTTATGAGAAAAGTAACTCCCTTTTATTCTCTAGAATCTAATGGAATAGCAGAAAGAAAAAATAGAACACTAACAGAAATGATGAACGCTTGACTAATTAGTTCTTTTGTACCTGATAACTTATGGGGTGAGGTATTACTATCTGCTTGTCATTTACAAAATAGGATTCCATATAAGAAAATTGGAATAACACCCTATGAATTATGAAAATGTTATAAACCAAACTTAAAATATTTAAAAGTGTGGGGTGTCTAGCCAAAGTCATGTTGCCCGATCTTAAAAAAATAAAATTAGGATCTAGAACATTTGATTGTTTGTTTATTGGTTATGCTGAACATAGTGTTGCATATAGGTTTCTTGTCTTAAAAAGTGATGTGCTTGATATAAATACAATATTGAAACAAAAAATGCTGAGTTTTTAGAACTTGTCTTTCCTTTAAAAGAAAAAATTGTTTCTAAAACACCTTTAGAAACTGTAGTTGAAAACCCCTTGAAAAAACTAGTCATAGTTCTCTAGAAGAATTAATGAGAAGTAAAAGACAAAGGAAAGAGACCTCTTTTGGAAATGACTTTTACACTTATCTTATAGATAATGACTCATCAACCTTTTCTGAAGCAATCTCTTCATCTGATGCCTCTCATTAGAAAGAAGCTATTAAACTTGAACTAGAATCAATAATGAAATGTAACACATGGACTTTAGTAGACTTACCTCCGGGAACTAAAACAATTGGTTGTAAATGAATTTTCAAAAGAAAACTAAACCTGGATGGTTCTATTGATAAATATAAGGCTCGTTTGGTAGCAAAAGGTTTTAGTCAAAAATATAATATAGATTATTTTGATACTTTTGCTCCTGTTACTAGGATCTCATCAATAAGAATTTTGATAGCATTAGCATCAGTTTACAAACTTGTTATTCATCAAATGGATGTTAAAATTGCTTTTCTAAATGGTGACCTAGAAGAAGAAATTTATATGACTCAACCAGAAGGTTGTGTAGTTCCAGGACAAGAAAATAAAGTTTGTAAACTCCTTAAATCACTATATGGCTTAAAACAAACACCAAAACAATGGCATGAAAAATTTAATAAAGTCTTGATTGATAATGGATTCATTTCTACTGATGTTGATAAATGTGTATATACTAAAGTAGAAAAATGTGAAAGTGTAATTATCTGTCTATATGTTGATTACATGCTGATTTTTGGTACTTGTCTTGATATTGTAATTAACATCAAGAAACTTTTTGCTTCAAACTTTGATATGAAAGATTTGGGTGAAGCAAATGTTATACTTGGTATTAAAATCATAAGGAATGGAGATGGCATTATGTTATCTCAAGAACATTATGTTGAGAAACTTCTTAGGAAGTTTGGACATTATGACTCTAAGCCTGTGAGTACTCCTTATGATGCTAATACAAAATTAAAGAAAAATAAAGGAGATCCTGTATCCTAGTCAGAGTATGCCCAAATTATTAGGAGTTTATTACATCTAATGAACTTCACTCGACCTGACATAGCCTATGATGTAGGCAGGTTGAGTAGGTACACTCAAAATCCAAATAATGATCATTGGGCAGCAATAGCTAGACTGATAAGATATTTAAAAGGTACCATCAACTATGGTTTTCTGTATAGTGGATACCCCGCTGTATTAGAAGGATATAGTGATGCAAATTGGATCTTAGATTCAGATGAGATCAAATCCACTAGTGGTTATGTATTTACACTTGGAGGTGGTATCAGCCAAACAAACAACTATTGCAAAATCCACTATGGAATCAGAGTTCATAACTCTGGAGTTGGCTGGGAATGAAAGTGAATGGTTAAGAAACCTTTTAGCGTGTATTCCTTTGGGAATGAAACCAACACCTTCTGTATCTTTACATTGTGATTCTCAATCGGCAATAGTCATTGTGAAAAACAAAACTTACAATGGTAAGAATAGAAATATTCGTCTAAGACATGATGTGGTAAAACAACTGTTAAAAGATAGAATTATTTCCATTGACTTTATAAGGTCAGAAGTGAACTTGGCCGATCCTTTGACCAAACCATTGGGTAGAAAATATATCTACAAAACATCGAGGGGAATAAGACTTATGCCAACTACAAAATTGACTATGATGGACACTCAACCTTTGTGATTGGAGATCCCATGAAGAAGGTTCATATGTGGTAATAACGAAGTCATGGTTAATTGCTATAGCACTATAAATTTTCCCCATTCCTATAGTATGTGCTATAATAAGCATTGAATGAGAGGTTAAGCTCATTGCTTTTAATGACTTTCATAGCCTTTATAAGGTGGTGTATGAAAAATGCATCATACACTTGATGAAGTCACCTATATGAGTATCAAGTGAGGCCACTTGCATGAGATTAAGGCATAATTTCTAGAGTACTCATGAAACACTGGGCACGCGCATGGACTATTAGCACAAACGGCGATAACGACAAGAATTATGGGGGTATGATGTGACATCTAAAGCCTCTAAAATACGCTAAATGTCTTTAGTTCATAGATACTTGCTTCATTAAAGCATTGTATTTTAAGCTTATTTGTTTAGGGTTTGGTTCATAAACCAAAAGATACCAAACTTGATGCATTGAACACTATATAGTAATTTAAGCAAAGACTCTTCTGTTTTATAAAATTATTTCATTAACTATCTTTTGAAATATGTGGGGGGTTGTTGGGAAAATAGTTTATTTCAAAAGATATCAAGTCCCACATTGCTTGGACCTAAGATTTGTTTAAGGTTTATATACCAAAAGGTGTGTAAGCCTTATAAAATGGAATAGAAAGTTTTAGGCCCTCGCGCATATAAAGTCCAAACACGATGTTAGGAAATTTAGTTCAAAATGACAAATTTCCCCCCTACGCGCACGATTATCAAGCGACCAAACATTTTGCTAAAATTTTTATTTAATTTTTTAACCTTCCCGGAAAAACCTGTTTTCGGAATTTAAACTTTGAAATGGAAAGGTACGTTGTTTCTCGCCCTGTACGGATGTGTTCCAGCCAACTGCGAACAACCATTGGAACAGGCATCTGAAAAAACATCTTTCCATGGCAGACTCGCTCTTTAATGGATGTGTACCTATCTTTTCATTTCCTATTTAAAGCCCCCATATTCTCAGTTTTAGATATAACAAAATTAATCTTTTCTCTCTCTATCTTTGCTTAATTACTATAATTATTTCTTATTAGTTCTGATCCTACCCGAGGAGTGGAAGGGTCCGTTGTATCCTGGGGGATTCTGCCATTAGAGGCGAATATATCCTTTAGAGCAGTGCTACTACACGCCTTGGACTTCATTCTCGTACAATAAATATAACAAATTTATCTCAAAAAATAGTATATTGCTCCTCCTTCTCGCCCAAGTAAAAGTCAAAATACTTTTACCAATTGTGAAGTTGTCTCTTAAAGTGGAATTTGAAATGAGGGAATTTGATGACATATTTATTACGCTCATGTTTTTTAAATTAATTAATAGAAAATATTGTTTTATACTAGTTATGAAAAACAACTGAATGCATTGAATTTAAATAGGAATTTTCAATATAATTTTGATCATAGAAAACACTACTATACTCTGATTTATATTTAGTTGGAATGGAGGCATTCACTTTGATCAAGAAAGAAATAAATAATTTCATACTATGTTGATATAAATAAAAGAAATCATAATACTAATCTTCTAATACTCTAAATGAATCACTTCCTATTTCTTAGTGAAATGCTAATGAAGATTTTATGATAATACAACTTTTTCTTTTAATCTAATTTGTTGCTAAAGGTGTGTCTAAGAAAAAGAGCTAGTTTCAGTTTAGACTCTATTATAGATCTTATCAAATGTCTATCTGATCATAAAGTATAAAGATGTGAGTTTGAGAAGGAAGCCATAGTTGTATGAACTTTTTTTCCCTAAAATGTTCTTGTGTGAGTTGGTGGGTGATTTGCTTATATTTGCAATACCATGTGAATTTGATTGGAGACTATGATGCTCAAGTATTACTTTGTGGGCCATTAAGTATAAGTTAATCTACCATCATATAACCTAATATTTGGTGACTTAGTGTGTAGGGATTGCATGTCTAGCCAACAACTTATGAACTATATACATCAATAGTTAAAGACAATAAGTTTTCAATGGTTAACTTGGTTTATTTTATGAATTGAAAAATATTTTGAATATGGTGTTAAGGTTGTTGTAATTACAAAATTAGGTTGTAACATTTATGTCCTTTACGACTTACTTTTTCTTTTTCTCTTTTCCTACACTGGTTTATCTTTTTATAGATGGTTTGCTTCATGAGTATTAGGGATACAAAGCGTGTTGTCGGCTTTGTAACATCAACTTCTATAGCACCTTCGTAAATCAACTTAATAATGAGCTCATTTTGGCACTCTTCCTCTATCATCATTTGGGACAAGATATCCACCCCATCAGCCATGGATTTTGCAAGAACAAAAGGATAACCAATTTAAGCAAAACAAATAGAAGGGCCAATTTAAAGCATCGGGGTGAAGGATGAACTCAAATTGGCAGTTAAAGAAGCCACATCGACATTTAAGATTCTTTTACATTTACAATAGTTCCTCATCCTTTTCGTCAAATAAGACTTTGAAGTTGATTTCAAAGTGTTAGAGTCAAGAAGACTTTTAAGAAATCTTAGATTTATTGATAACCAATACTCAATATTCTATTTTAAGTAAAGTCATGTTATGTTAACATCTGAAAGTTTATTTAAGTGTTTCATGATACAAAGCTTGGGCTATAGAACAAAGGGGGAGTCCCTGCATAACAAAAGTCTAGTAGGACAAACCAAAGCTTGGTCAATGGCAACTCCACATCAAGACTCTTCAAATCAAAGAAAAAAAAGCATCTATTGAAGAAACGAGAACTGGGAATGCTCTCCAAAGTAAAGTTCATCTCATCTGGATTCATACCAGACCCAAACTTGATGAGCCATAATTCATGTATAAGTATATGGAAGAGTTCCTCTCCCCAAAACAAAGCTCTTCAACAACCAGACTCTATCTTTATATTTCATCAAGCTAGAAGCTGTTCTAGATCTCATGAAATATCTCAAACAATAATCTGATTGGATTTGGTCTTAATTCATGAGTGTCATCGTCAACACCTTATGGATCACCAGACCCAGAATTATCTCAGAAGTTTTCCCTACATAAGTCTGGTTCTCAGTATGCTGACTCTCAAAAGCAGTTTTCCATCAAAGCATGAAAGATACTTATGAGAAAAAAAGTATCCAAGCAAGGCAAATCAAGATCCATCCTAAAGCATATGTTTTCACCAATACCCTGCTAACTCAAAAAATCTCTGAATAAGAAATATCCTTCTTGGTGAAACTTATACTATCCTTCTTTGTCTTTGTATGCACAAGTCTCAAAAGCACTCTGCCTTATGCTTCTTGTGCAGAACGACTCTCTCTAACCAAAAGCACTTATCCGTTAAGCAAGATACCCTTCAACAGTTGTATTATCCCTTAATGGTCATCCAACAGGTCTTTCCTTCCTCAGTTGTATAACTAAAAGAAAGACTTATAAATTGTAACTCTTGTCTCCTTCAGAAACATATGAAAGACGATTGGTAAAAGAGGAATGTGTGTTAAAAGAGAAAATCTGTGAGCAAAAGAAAGAGAGAAAGAGAAAAAGAAAAGAATGAAATGGGCACTCAATGAAAGGTGAAAATGAAAGGGAAAACATGAAAAATATTCATGTAACAAAAGCCCAAGAAAATCATAAGTGGCAAAAGTTCATAGGAAAGAAAAGATATAAAAAAATGTCATTGAAGAAAAAGAAAGCTCACTATGTGCATCTCATTCCTATTTTCAAAAGCCATAGCATTCAAAGTCAGAGACATGTAATCAACTCATCAATCCATCTCCTCTGTGAGCACATTGTCTTTGACTAAGCTTTCAAACCTAGTATATTTCTTACCCATCTTATCTATTACATGTACTAAGTAATTTGTGAAATAAGCCTTTCTTTATCTATACAACTCTGTTGAACAGACTCCTTACTTAGCTCAGATAAGTCAAAAGGCTTCTTAATCTTATTGTGTTAATTCTTCCAAATCTTTGTAAGTATAGGTCTGGTAGATCTGTTGAGAAACACTTTTGGCCTGAAGAGGCTTTAGAAAGAATACTTGGGTTTAAGCTAGAAGTGGCATGTGAAAGAATACTTGGGTCTGCCTTAGGAGTGGGCGCTGCCAAAGAATACTTTGTTTGAGCTAGGAGTGGCTGGTGTCAAGAATACTCAAAAATATGTGATGTGCTTAAGCCAAGAGTGGCTGGATTCAACAATACTCAAGGGCACGGTCTTTGCAATATATGTAAAAAGTATAACTTTACATAGTGAAAAACCCTTCAAGTCTGAAGGTACTAGATGTAGCTTTCGTATTGGAAGTGAACCAGTATAAATCCCTTGTGTGCTCTTTCTATTCTTATCTTTACAAGGGTCAGTTGAATTCACACTTATTTCCCTCGATTACAAAAGTATGTTGCCTATTCCACTTTACAAAAAGGTTCATTCAATTGAATGTCACTTTTGGTTTGAAAAAGTGAACAGGCTTATTCAACCCTTCCCCCTTCTAAGTCTGTTCTCCGAACCATCAATTGGTATTAGAGCATGGCCTTTGGGGTTGAACACTCTAGAAAGTATAGAGGAAAAGATTCATGGTGCCTCTCCTCTGTCTGGTACAAAGAAGTTTCAAGAAAAAGACCTACTTCTGTTCATAAAGCCTAAAAATGGAAAGGGAAGGATCTTAGAAGAAAGTGTATCAAAAGCCTCCAACATCAGCAATATGAAGAGGAAGGAATAAAGCTTTAAGGCCTTAAATTGGAAGATAAGTTTCTAGATGACTCACTCAATCAAAAGGATCAACAAAGACTGAAGAAGGTAAAACAAAATGGGTTAGTAAATTTTTCTTACGACTCTAAGTATATCAAATTTTTTCTTTCTCTTTATTTCACTTCAATTAATAAAAACTGAAATCTTTATAAGCTTTTATATATCTACTTTGACATTATATAAGACTAGCAAGAGACTACCAGATCAAGAAAGTATCCTTGTAGGTAGAAAAACAAGTCTAAACCACACAACTCAAAGATTTTGACATTCAAATATTTGGTAAAAAAATTTGTCATTTGTGTTGACTTCATTTTCGTATATATATTATATATATATGATTGTACGAGTATTTATTTTTCATGATCTTAGAAAACTACACCTAATTATTAGAAATGGTGTCTATTCCTTTTAAAAACGTGTATTTAAAATTCTGTTTTCTCTTTCTCCATTAAATGTATATAATCATTTTGTTAAAACATGCCCTAAATATCCAAAAGACTACTCACGTTTTTATTTCTCTCTCCTTTAAAAACCCTTCACCTAATTTCTCCATTCCCTACTTGAAACCTTACCTTGATCATTTAAGCCTTCCTTCTTAGAAAAATATCAAATTTCTCTAAACTCTAAAAATGGCCTCATTCTCTATAAATGGCATTGTTGAATTTGTTTTCTTCTCACTCGCCCAATATAAAGAAGAGGGAAGGGATGTCGTATCTGAATTGATTGGTATTGGTTGGTTACCGTTCTACTCCTTAGCATATGTTTATTCACCTTCACAGTGTCTGGTCATCTCTGAAATAGAAGAATTGAGATCACCATTGACAACATTGCAAATGCGTGTGGATGCCCTAATAAAGGACTGGTGTTTTCAAAAAGCTACATTGGCACCTCTGCCTCAAAAGGTGAAGCCAATATATGTTTATAGAGTCTCCTCCCACACTTTTGGTTAAAGATTTGATTCTGAAAGCAAAATTTCTTCATACACTGATGACATAAATATTTACTCCAAGAAAGAGTGCAAGAGATGTCATAACAAAACTTGACAAGTTTTGTATGGTTTTGATGATGAAGAAAGAAAAGAAAAGTCTCCTTAATGTGATAATGAATTATCTGATCACCTCCATCTCCAAAAGGCAAAAGAAGATTCAATATCCTGGTGTCTTAACCAAGATATTTGAACTTCATGGCATTTCTGTTCAAAATATAAGAGACCTTAAGTTGTTTGGCGGTCTGGTTACCAAAGCTTCTACCTTCTCAGATGTGATTACTTCACCTGAAATCTCTTAAGAAAAATCACTAGAAAAGTCTTTGAATGCTGAGTTAAAGTCTTCAAGTGATAAGTCTTCATCAGACACATATCAAAAAGAGTCTGGGCCTCCTGGAAAGAAAGCCAAGGTATTTGTTGGAATTTCACCTAGAGCCTTAAAGTCTGGTCCAACCAGCAGTACAAGGTATGGTCAAACTAAACCCTCTTTGAAAACAGTTAATCCAACTTCTCCTGTCAGAACCTCTAGAAGGATCACAAGAGGTATGATGAAAGGAATCGGTGTAAGGAAAATTAATCCACAAGGGTCATCTACTGTGAATCCTATAGTATTTGACTCATCAGACTCCAAAGGTGACAATTTTGATGAAAGTTCTCCAGTTGGTTCTCTAGCCTCTCCTGAACCTGAAGCTTTTCCATCTTCCTTATTAGAAAACTTACCTCAGGTACCCTTTGAACAACCCTGTTTGGAAATCATTCCATTTAAACCCTATGTTCCACCTGCCACCTCACTTGAACAAAATCAGCAAACCAGCACACCATCCTTCACCAAAGTGCCCCTACCAAGAATACCCCTCGTAAATCTAGGTCTTGAAGACTATTATCAGAATAATGGAATTAGCAAGTCATCTATCTCTCCATCACCCAAATTTGCTCCACCTATGCTTGCCAAGGAAATTCCTCATGAAGATAGTCCCTGCTCTGCATCAGATGCTGGCATATATTACAAACTCCGTCAGGAACAAAGAGCTATTTTCATGGACATTTAGCATAGAAGATCCCTAACTGAAATCACTAGTGGCAAGAAGAAATCTACCTTCAACACAGATCCTTATTGCACCAGATAGGCTCTGTCCCCCAGCTAAGGTTCACCCCACTAAGAAAGGAAAAGAACCAGCACCTGTATTGATCCAACCGTTTGTGCCTCATGGGATGAGCCACGTCCAATGAGACTCCCTGATGAGGAAGTATCAAGACTTCTAAAGACTTAACAAAATAATAAAGATGATGCAAGAAGACTTTGGAATCACATATTATGGATGATAAGAGAAGTTGGATCCTCCTCTTACAATTCCAATCAGACATGACTTTCCCTACCTTTTTCTTTTCCTTTCCTCCTAGCCAAAAAACTTCTAAACCAATTCATCCCTTCTTACCTCTATTTTGTTGATATCAAAAGGCGGAGAAAAAGCTAAGAAGTTCCTGATTAGTCTTTTAGCTATCTAAGGTGTTAAGTTAGTTAAACATTGTTGAAAAATTCTGATTTTCTAATACAAATATTATATGCTTGACTGATTGTCTCATGCTTGCTATATTATCTTTTTTGATAATATCATTTATTGCTCTAACTCCTTGTTTTTGAAAGAATTCTGTCTAACTTATAAGTCAGGAACAATCTAAATAGAAGTTTATCGCATTCATTGTAAGTATTTCTCAAACTGAAACTCGTTCTTGTTAAGGGGGAGCTATATTAGAATTCACAAGACTTCATTTAAATTAAAAGACTAAATGTTTGCTATCAACAAATAGGGGGAGATTGTTAGAGTCAAGAAGATTTTGAAGAAATCTTAGATTGTTGATAACCAACATTCAGTATTCTAATTTAAGTAAAGTCATGTTATGATAACATCTAAAAGTTTATTTTAGTGTTTCAGGATATAAAGCCATGGCTATAGAACAAAGGGGGAGTCCCTACACAACAAAAGTCTGGTAGGACAAACCAAAGCTTGGTCAATGGTAACTCCACGTCAAGACTCTTCAAATCAAAGAAAAGGAAGCATCTATTGAAGAAACGAGAACTAGGAATACTTTCCAAAGTAAAGTTCATCTCATCTGGATTCATACCAGACCCAAACTTGATGAGCCATACTTTATATATCAAGTATGTGTAAGAGTTCTTCTCCTCAAAGAAAAGCTCTTCCATAACCAGACTCTATCTTCATATTTCATCAAGCTAGAAGCTGTTCCAGATCTCTTGAAACATCTCAAACAAAAATCTGATCGGATTTGGTCTTAATTTATGAGTCTTATCATCAACACCTTATGGATCACCAGACCCAGAATCATCTCAGAAGTCTTCCCTAAACAAGTTTGGTTCTCAGTATGCTAACTCTCTTAAGCAGCTTTCCATCAAAGCATGAAAGATATATATGAGAAAGAAAGTATCCAAGTAAGGCAGATCAAGATCCATCCTAAAGCATATGTTTTCACCAATACCTGGATAACTTAAAAAACCTCTGAATAAGAAATATCCTTCTTGGTGAAACTTATACTATCCTTCTTTTCCTCTGTATGGCAAGTCTTGAAAGCTCTTTGCCCTATGCTTCATGTGTAGAATGACTCTCTCTAACCAAAAATACTTGTTCGTTAAGCAAGACATCCTTTAATGAATGTATTATACCTCAATGGTCATCCAATTTTCAAAAGCCATAACATTTGAAGTCAGAGACATGCAATCAACTCATCAATCCATCTTCTCTTTGAGCACATTGTCTTTGACTAAGTTTTCAGACTTAGTATGTATCTTACCCATCTTATACTCTTACATGTACTAAGTCATCTATGAAATAAGCCTTTCTTTATTTGGACAAGTCTATTGAATAGACTCCTTACTTAGCTTAGATAAGTCAAAAGGCTTATTAATCTTATTGTGTTAATTCTTCCAAATCTTTGTAAGTACAAGTCTGGTAGATCTGTCGAAAAATATTGATGGCCTGAATAGGCTTTAGAAAGAATACTTGGGTTTAAGCTAGGAATGACTTATGAAAGAATACTTGGGTCTGCCCCTGGAGTACGTTCTGCAAAAGAATATTTTGTTTGAGCCAGGAGTGGCTAGTGTTAAGAATACTCAAAAGCATATGATGTGCTTAAGCCAAGAGTGGCTAGATTTAATAATACTCAAGGGCACGGTCTGTGCAGTATATGTAAAAAGGATAACTTTACATAGTGAAAAACCCTTCAAGTCTGAAGGTACTGGGTATAGCTTCTGAGTTGGAAGTGAACCAGTATAAATCTCTTGTGTGCTCTTTCTATCCTTATCTTTACAAGAGTTAGTTGCATTCACGCTTATTTGCCTTGACTACAAAATTCTATTGATTATTCTGTTGTGCAAAAAGGTTCATTCAATTGAATGTCACTTTTGGTTTAAAAAAGTGAACAGACTTATTTAACCCCCTTCTAAGTCTATTCTCTAAACCATCACAAAGCCTTTAAAACCTTGAAGGACTCACAACCAATTGATTCTTCTTTAAGTTGTAAGCACTGGATTCAAAATCGGAATGCGTTGACGTTCAATGTAGACGAAATCATTTTGAACCATTCATGTTTATCTAAATTTGGTACTTCAGTTATGTGGCTTTGAACAACAAAGTAAAAGGGTTTAACATTGTTTCCTTCTATCTTAATGGATTTAGCATATGGTTTAAAATTATAATACTGGGCCCTTAGAACATGTCCTATGCCATCAATGAGTTCCAATCTCCACAAAACATGACGAATATTGAAAAACAAGGCCAACATCAGTTTAAACTTGTATATGTAGGCTAGAGACTTAAAGTTCTTTACAAAAGCCCAAGCATTTAGGTGCAACTAAGAGGGGGCGACAAGAAGGTAATTTAACACCTCTACATTGAACTTAGTAAAAGGTAAATGTACTCTGGCTTTGGAGAACATGGAAGTATACATCCATAACCTTTCCTTACCATGTCCCATGTAAATCCTTTCCTAATCTAGCGGAAACAATATTTCAAGCTGAGATTTGCCACCTTTGGTCAACACCAATAGGGCCCGAGCCAGATATTCTCTGTCCTTTTCAAATACATATTGGGATGCGTAGTCTTAAAGTTCTTTCATAATCCAAAAACTTTCATCTTCTACATGCCATTTGTCTCAATCAATATCCTTAAAGATATGTAATACTTTGTGAACGGTGTTTCATTATCCTATAACTAGAAAACTGAGTCCAGATCGAGAGCAAGTAGTGTTAGAGGACTCTTCACCTGAGGGCAATGTAGATATATCATCGCTTGAAGATTTTGACACTAACATATCTATAGAAAAAGAAAGGGAAATTCTTATTGTTTCACAAATAATTTTTAGATAACGTATTGAGCCTGCACAGAGATCCTATAAGTTATAAAAATGGAGAAAATTTAAATGATAGGCCAAATTAAAAACTTAATTCCTTATTCTTCTCTTATTTCTCACGTTGGCTCTCTCTTCTCCTAAGGCAAACACTCTCTTCTTCTTCTCTTTCATTCCTTCTTCTTCTCCTTCCAAAAACCTAAGTAAGTGGTGTGCCTATCCTTCTCCTCCATTTTCATTTTCCCTAAGCTTGAAGGAGGTGTGAAGCTTCTCCTTCTTTCTCCTTCCCTACATTGGTGAACAAGTGTCACATATATGAAGAGGATAATGTAACTCCTTTGATTCGAGGCAAGCATGAGCCTAAATTGAAGGGTCAATTTTCTAGTTTCAAGAGGCATGGCCAATTCAAAAAGAAGAAATTCTTTTATGGTGGATCCTCCAATGCAAGAAGACATGGTGCGTTTCGAGGTGGTAATGGAAATGGTAACCAAGGTCGTGGCAATGTCTAAGGCCTTACTTGTTTTAAATGTGGTATCTTTGATTCGGGTGCTACTCACTCCTTTGTTTCCGAGGATTGTGTTAGGCGTTTGAAAATGCCTGTTTGTGTGATGAGAGGTTCTATAATAGTGACTACACCGACGGGTACTTGTTTGAGAACAGTGACTCAATGTGAGAATGTCGAGATGACTCTTGAGGGTAGAGAGTTTGTTGTATCCCTCGTGTGCTTACCTATGAAAGACCTGGATATTATCCTAGGCATGGACTGGTTGTCTGCCAACAAAGTCTTAGTGGACTGTCATAACAAAACGGTGATTTTTCCAACTCCGAATGTGGAATGATTTGACATGCAAGGTATCTCTCAGCTTCTTATGATGTTTTGTATGGTTGATGGGAATGGTCCTTCCCAATCTTGTGAAATTCTCATTGTTTCTAAATTTTCTGATGTATTGCCAGATGCAATTCCTGGATTGCCTCCTCTACGTGAAGTGGAATTTTTTAATGACCTTATTCCTAGCATTGAGCCTATGTCCTAAGCTTCTTATAGGATGTCTCCTATGGAGTTGTCTGAGTTGAAAAAGCAAGTTAAGGAGTTGCTCGTAAGAGAATTTATTAGCCCAAGTGTATCTCCTTGGGATGCTCCTATATTGTTGGTAAAGTAGAAAGATGGAAGCATGAGGTTGTGCGTTGACTACCGCCAACTCAACAAGATGACTATTAAGAACAAATATCCCTTTCCTCGCATTGATGTTCTTTTGGATCAATTAAGGGGTGTTATTGTATTTTCCAAGATCAATTTACGTTCTGGATATTACCAAATTCGGGTAAAGACCGATGATATTTCAAAAATTACTTTCTGAACGCGTTATGGCCACCACGAGTATGTGGTGATGCCATTCGGTGTGACCAATGCCCCTACGATTTTCATGGATTACATGAATCGCATCTTCCATGAATTTCTTGATCAATTTGTCGTGGTATTCATTGATGACATTTTGGTATACTCTATGAGCCATGAAGAACATGAAAGGCATCTTCGCCTGGTATTGGCTATTCTTTGAGAGAAACAATTGTATGCCCAATTCTCTAGGTGTGAATTCTGGTTAAGGAGATATCATTCTTGGTCATGTGATCTCTTGTGATGGTGTTGCTGTTGATCGATCAAAGGTTGAAGTTGTTATGGCTTGGGAAAGACCAACGTTCGTGACGAAAATAAGAAGTTTCCTTGGTCTTACTGGCTATTACCGGAGGTTTAATGAAGGATTCTCCCGTTTAGCTTTACCGTTGACGAAGCTAACTCGTAAAAACCAACCATTTATGTGGACTCTCAAATGTGAAGAAAGCTTTCAAGAGTTGAAATTAAGGCTTACTACCACACCAATGTTAGCCTTACCTAATTTGCTCGATGACTTTATGGTGTACTGCGATGCTTCTAAGCTTGGTCTTGGTTGCGTGTTGATGCAAAAAGAGCGCGCGGTAGCCTATGCGTCAAGACAGTTGCGACCGTATAAGGTTAATTACCCGACACATGATCTTGAATTAGCGGCGGTAGTGTTTGCTTTGAAGTTGTGGCGACATATTTGTATGGTTCTAAACTTGTGGTCTTTAGTGATCACAAAAGTCTTAAGTACTTGTTTGATCAAAAGGAACTTAATATGCACCAACAACGATGGATGGAGTTTTTAAAGGACTGAGTTCGAGTTAAAGTATCATCCCAGGAAGGCAAACGTGGTTGTTGATGCTTTGAGCTGAAATTTATTGCATGTTTCCGCAATGATGGTGAAAGAAATGGAGCTAATTGAGTAATTTAGAAACTTGAATGTGGGTGTAGATATATATACCCCAAAAAAGATGTCCCTTGAGATGTTGACGGTTGCTAATGTGTTCCTTGAAATCATGAAATTGCAACAATTAAAAGATGAGTATTTGATTGAGATGAAAGAAGCTCAAGCTAATAAAAAGAATTCATTCCTAATGGAAGGTCATGATGGTATTTGGCATGTAAAGGGCCAAATTTATGTTCCATATAACAGTGATCTGAGAAGATTGGTACTCGAGGAAGCTCACAAGAGTATGTTGAGCCTTCATCCTGGTTCCACTAAGATGTATCAAGATTTGAAGAAAAATTTCTGGTGGCCTGGTATGAAACGTGATATGGCAACCTTTGTAGCATCTTGCCTTATTTGTCAGAAGGCTATGGTTGAGCATCAAAAACCATCTGATTATTTGAGACTATTGGAGATCCTAGTTTGGAAATGGGATAGTATTACTATAGATTTTTTTCTGGGTTGCTCGGGACTCGTGCTGGAAATAATGTTATATGGGTGATTGTGGATCAATTGACAAAGTGTATTCACTCCTTACCCATGAATATGAAGAGCTCATTGGAGAAATTGGCCCAGTTGTATATAAAGAAGATTGTTAGACTACACGGTGTACCGTCTAGTATTATGTCTGACCCTGACCCTCGGTTTACTTCCTAATTTTGGGGAAGTTTGCATCATGAGTTAGGTTCTAAGTTGAAGCTTAGTTCTGCTTATCATCCCCAAACTGATGGACAATCTGATAGAACTATCCAAAGCCTTTAAGACTTGTTGAGGGCTTGTGTTTTGGAGTATGGTGGATGTTGGGAGAGATTTCTTCCACTGATCGAATTCACTTACAACAACAGTTACCATAGTAGTATCTGTATGGCTCCTTATGAGGCACATTATGGCAGAAAGTGTAGAACGCCTCTGTGTTGGTTGGAAATTGGTGAGAATTTGGCCTTAGGGCCGGAGATTGTTTAAGAGACCACCAAGCATATTAGAAAGATACAAGAGAATATGAAGATTGCTCAAGACAGACAGAAAAGTTATTATGACAAAAGGCATAAACCACTTGAGTTTCAAGTGGGTGATCATGTATTTTTGAAGGTCTCACGTGATAAAGGTATTGGTAGAGCCTTAAAGAGCAGAAAATTAAGTCCTAAATTTATTAGACCGTATAAGATTCTTGAGCGAATCAGTGATGTTTCTCTTATCGGATCGCACTTCCTCCGCATCTTGTGAATCTGCACAATGTGTTCCATGTTTCACAGTTCAGGAAGTATATTCATGTTCCCTTGCATGTGATCTTGATTGATGATGTTGATGTACGGGATGACTTGTCCATTCCTTCTGTTTTCGTTCATATTGTTGAGCATTCCGTGAAGAGGTTACAGAACAAATTGGTACCTTTGGTGAAGGTGGCCTGGAAACATGGCAATGTGGAGACATTCACGTGGGAACGTGAAGATGATATTCGGGAGCAGTATCCGAATGCGTTTGAATCTGGTACGTTAAAATTTCAAGGACGAAATTTCTTTTAGGTGGGGTGGATTGTAACATCCCTAATTTTATATAAATGATTAAATAAAAAGGAATAAATATGAAATAATTATAGGTGAGTTAATTAATGTCCCAAAATATTAGAAATAATTAAATTAAGATTTTTGGGAATTATTCATAATTTATTGAGGCTTTATGAGCTGATGACATACCCGATTAAAATATGGGTGTCGGACTAAGTATCTCTGATTTAAGTGCCATTGGTCAGGGTTATTAAGAATATTATTGGGAGTCCGAATATATATTTGGAATAATTTTTCGATAACGTATTGAGCCCGAACAGAGATCCTGTAAGTTATAAAAATGGAGAAAATTTAAATGATGGGCCAAATTAAAAACTTAATTCCTCATTCTTCTCCCATTTCTTACGTTGGCTCTCTCTTCTCCTAAGGCAAACACTTTCTTCTTCTTATCTTTCATTCCTTCTTCTTCTCCTTCCAAAAACCTAAACAAGTGGTGTGCCTATCCTTCTCCTCCATTTTCATTTTCCCTAAGCTTGAAGGAAGTGTGAAGCTTCTCCTTCCTTTTCCCTCAATTTTTGTCACCCACCTTGCTCCTGCTAAAGCTCATTGTTCTTTGTTGGTGAAGGTAAGCTTCTTTCTTTTTTATTTGAGCTTATACCCTTGGTTGTGGGTTTTTGGGTGTTTGGAAGAGTATTAAATGCAAATGGGTTGTTGGGAGAAGCATTTAATATGGAAACCCTAAGGTGGGTGGTCTTAAATGCAAGCTTGATGGACCATTAATGGGGTATATAAAAATTAATGCTTGGAAATGGTAGAAGATGATATGCATTTATGATGTTGTAGGATTTTAGAGAAACCCTAACTTGTGGAAATTAGGGAAAATGATTAATGTTGGTTGGAAGGTGATTTAATGAGGGAATAAATGATATTTGAATAATGGGTATGAGTGAATATGTGAGGAGAGTAGTTATTGATGATGGTTGATAGCATTGATGAGTGTGAATGGCCATTAGTGGTAATTGATGGCCATTGGTAGGTGAACCCATTGGTGGGCATGGTTATAAATACTTGTTAATAAATATGAACACCAAGCCCATGGAGGTTAAGGTGAAATTCATGGAATGGAAAATTACTTGATAATGATAATGTTGTAAACACCAAGTGTTAGATTAGAATATGTGAATCTTGGTGATCTTGAGTGGAAAGTAATGAAATGGTGTCTTGTGAAATGTAGGACCCATTCCAAACGACAAGGCAGGAACGTCGTATCGCTCAGAATTCTTTTCTTCAGGTAGGAGAGGAGTTTTATATTCTAAATGCATGAATTGAGTAGTGTTTGATTGTAATATGTGACAATATGAATGTTTTCCTTGTTTGAGTGAAAATGATGATTTGTGGTTGATAAACATGATGATGATGATGATGAATATGCTTGGCAACATGTAATGTGCATTTGGAATGTTTATGGTATGCTAATTGGTGATGTTGAATTGTTTGGCTAGTGTAATGCATTGATGATGATATGATTGTGTTTTATTCACCAT
Source organism: Clitoria ternatea (assembly GCA_037962975.1). NCBI lineage: Eukaryota > Viridiplantae > Streptophyta > Magnoliopsida > Fabales > Fabaceae > Clitoria > Clitoria ternatea. The sequence continues at coordinate 190,445,661 of CM075672.1, read as the reverse complement.
GAACATGGAATGGTCATTATCAATGATAAATGAGAATGAAAATGGATGATTAGTACACCTATATGATGATGAAAGATTGATGATTGAAATTGAAGATTTGATGCCTTGTGACAATGAGGAATTATTGAAAATGCCACACCAAAACTTGTACAATAGTAATAGCCAATGATAATAAAATCCACTAAGAAACATATAGTCGAAATGATGGTGATGTTGATTAGTGAGTGACATAATTAGGATACATAGTTGTGAGAATACATTATGATTTGCATTGCATTGCATCCATGGCATACTACATAGCCGCCGGTGTTGGAATGTTAGGGGATTTCCCCTGACCGGCCTAGTGGGAGGGCGACTCGGTGCACGAGTATACTTATTTTCCCCTGTGACTCAGAGTATAAGTCACGAAGCTCCCCATCATGTGGCTGACCCTGTGGGGGTGGCTCTTTGATGAGCAAGTGTTCTCAGTGGTCCTATGGATCACAACCGCCATGGTATGAATCATGGCCAACCTGTAACACGTTTATATTGATTATGGTGTTTACCACGGTCATGGTGTAAATGGACAGGTGTTGCAAGATGGGTGATGCGGTTTGGTACCAGTAAAACCTAATGATATGCATGCAATTTGATGATATATGTGTACATATTTTTCTATTGTGGTAGGGGTATGGTTATATGATCATACTTGACCCACAATTTGGTGATTATTCCCACAGTTGGATCTGCAATTAATATTACTCCGTTATGCATGTGCATTAGCTTAAGAGCATTTGCATATAGCAATGAGGTATGCTAAAGGTGATGAGAAATGGTGATGGTTATGATTAGGAGAGATAATACCTAAAGACAACATAAAAGATATGAATATAAATACATGTATGATGTATAATGATTTTATGCGTAATAGCCCAATATGATAAGGGGTTTCATTGTGTGTATGCATATATACTTTGTCATGACCCATAAGGATGATTGAGTTATGTGTATGATTGGTGAGATGTTGATAATTATGATGATGAATGATATGTCGATGTAAAGTATACATGATGTTGAATGCATTTGCACACAATCACATTGTATTCAGTTTCATCCTTTGGAATGTATAACTCACTCTCCCATGTTGTCTATTTTTAGCCTTGTGATGCAGGACACTCATGGAAGTGAAGTTATATCTTTTGGAAATGTGCATTTTGATGGTAGAGGTAAATTAGTGTATAGGAAATGCCTTGGCCCGTGAGTATTGATTTTGTATAGCATATGATGAATGGTGTTTGCTCAATATGTACTTGAATCGTGTATATTCATTTTGGATGTCATTGGTGAAAATTGGACCTTATATGTATGGCTAATTTTTTATTATGACCTACACAATGTATGATGTTAGTTATGGGGCTGAAATTATTTCCTAAGCGATGAAGGGATGATGTTAATTCATGAGTTACAATGTTTTATGAAGTGTATGTAATGTTGTGTTTTTATGCTCATGCCTATTTGAGGAACCAATAGGGTCAAATTGTGTTTTAAGTGGTTTTGATGGTATGTAATGACTCCAATAGCTTAAATTCATGATTTGTGACTTGTAGAAATTGGAATGGACCAATTCCATTGAGAATAGGTCCATGCATTGCACAAAAATGCCTCAAAATGAGTGAAATGCATTTATGCATGTAACCTTCTCGTTTTTGGGAATTTTTGAGTGCAACCAATGGCCACACGTCACAAATGATGTATATAAGTTGGTGTCAAAATTTGGTAGGCATTGGAACTCATACGAAAAAGTTAGGTGGGTTAGAAGTCCAAAAATGTAACTTTGTCTGCATAAAATGGCTTCTATGCTGTCATGAATCGATTTTCAATAGTGTGCGAATCAATTTAAAGCTCACTGGATTCACTGTTCCTAATTTTGGACACTTTGAATTGATTCAAGCCCCCGCATGAATCGATTCAATGCTCCCTAAAATTACTGTTCATGAGGTCCAGACACGTTTGAATCGATTTATGCGAGCTTGAATCGATTCAATGGGGCCTATTTTCATTGTTTGGGCCCCAGAAGCACTTGAATCGATTCTTGGGGTGCCTGAATCGATTAATACCCCTGATTCTTCAAATTTTCATGTGTTTTGTTAATGGATGGGTTCAATTTAGCTGTGGCACGATCGTATGTCCATGTGAGACTTTATTTACCACTTTTAGCCATCAATGCAAGTCTATTTAAACCCTTTCTCATTCTTTTCCATAACTCTCAATTCGATTATGCTTTCTGCTATCCCTTGTTGACGATCCTATGGTCGATTGTCCAAGGAAGACTCTTGATTTAATTTATTCACCTTCTCATATCTTCATATATGGGATAGGTTATTTAAAATGATCCAGGGTTACTTATCAACGATTTATCTCGCAGTTTCTTCTATTCTTAAATTACTTTAAAATCGTGAAAAATCTACCCTCATTTTTTGGGCGTCACAAGTACCACATTCATGCATTCCACTGAGGTCTTACCTTTGGGAGGGGTTATTTTTTGAAATTGAAATCTATGCTTTAGAAAAGACGAGATGACAGAAGACATGCTATGTTGTCTGCCATCCCATTGGATCTTGGCCTGACATGGAGATCCTTCAGATGGCCACTATGACGGTGGCCTAAGGAGCATCTCTAGAGAACTACTGTCATCATTACTATCCTTAAGTTCATGAACAACTACCATATTGAAAGCAAAGTTGAAGAAGAATACATTGGAAACTAGGGGAAATTGACCTCGGTTAAAATAGAAAGAAAGACCTACATCTCGGAGCACTTTCAACTGATGTTATCCCAAAGATATATACACGTGAAAGTGACAAAAATGACTATGAAAAATCATAAATAATAAGGGGCAATCATTACTCTAGCATATTTCCTCATTAATTCATTTTGGCCTAACTAAAAATGGCGTAACCACCGAATCTTCAAACTCATTGGTGGAAGGGTGACACTTAGAAAAAGGTAACTTCCACCATTAATAAGCAATTAAAGAAGGTTGCACATATAGGGTTTAGAAGCCCAATAGACCAATCATAAGTGTCATTTCACATTAATTTAATACTTCAATTAAACTCATTTTTGAAAACATTTAACCAGATTAGTAATTAATTAAGCATGATTTTTATTGTAAATAACATATTGTGTAAAACAAGCTTGATTTGTCAAAATATTTGAAGAAGGTACCAAAAAGCCTTGAAGAAACCAAGAAGAACCAACACATCAAGCCAAGGACGCTTGAGCATGGCACTCAGGCACGCCTAAGCGTGATTTAATGAAGACAACCCTCCCCACGCTTGAGCGCAGCTTGAGCGAGAAGCATTAAGGAGAACCTCACGCTTGAGCACAAGCCCGAGCTCGCTCAAGCGTGACCCTGGACATAGCTGGTGCGCTTGAGCGTGGACTTATGAGGCTTGAGCATGAATAAATTCAGCATCAGCCCCCGTCGCGCTTGAGCGTAAGAAAGGGACACGCAAGCGTGGGTCCGAGAATGCCTGAGTGTGAAGTGAGCGTGGATCAAGCGTAACTCATATAGGAAGGCCACGCTTGAGTGTGGTTAAGATGGCTTAAGCGTGAGATAACCAAAGACCATCAGAACTTTCCACGCTTGAGCATGGACATTAGGCTCAAGTGTGATTCTTGCAGCATGGGATTTGCAATTTTTTATTCACCAATAGTGCGATGCCAACTCACCCACTTTCTTGTGCTCCTGCATGACTCTGAAAGGTTCTTCATGGGTTCTACGCAAGTGGGGAAAGAAAAGCTGAAATGTAATCCCTATAAATCAAGCAGAGAGCATGAATAAGGCATCATCTCCTTCATATCATCAAACACATCTCCTGCATCCCACCATTCATTCTGTATTTATTTCCAATTTTTCTTAAGTGAAAATGCATAGCATGAGTATCTAAATTTTCCTTATTGGGATTCGTTGTAATAAATTCAAACCTGAAGTAATGCTGTTGTAAGTTTTTATGTATGTTAATGAGATTTAATACTTTCTGTATTTCATTCTGCCATTAATGCCTGAAGATACTTGATCACTATTTTCTTGTTTTAAGTTTTCTTAAGTATACTGGGAAGTAACTTTTGAGAGTAGATCTGAATGAAATACTCATTGTGAGTAGCTGACCAGGGATGGCATCTAATGCAATGAACGTCGAAACAATCGATCGGTAATGCTGGAATGGTTTCAAAGTGACTGAGGGATCAGCGGTTTGAAATCATTCTTATAAATTTTGTAGTCGAGGGATCGATATAAATGACTTTGATTGTGATGTAGAAATTATTATTTCAATTTACATACATGCAAATTTATTTAGCTTACAAAAGGTGCGATGCGATGAAACCAATCCCAGTTTTCCAAATCTGATTTTTACCCAAACACTTTACTGTCATTATTTTCATTCAATACTTGTTGTTTCTTTTGTATTCAATCTTTTGTACAATAAAATCAAACCAAACCTTTTGTCAAAATCAATTCAAGAACTAAGATTTTCAAACCAATACCTCCTCAGTGGAACGACATCTATACTATACTACAATCACTATGTTTAAACTAGGCACAACCATTCCATTGAGTTCATATTATACAAACTTGATTCTCTCTCCTTGAACTCTTCATTTCTTTGTATGATACACATAAAAATATTATACCAAGTTTTTGCGCTGCAGCCGGGGAGGTGATTTAAGTTTGAATATTTTAGCATTGAATTGACAAGACTCTGTAAATAAATTTCATTTATCTGCATTTTTCATTTTTTTTTGTGTGGTAACATTGTTGGAATGAGTGCTTGATTTATGATCTTGAGAGGACAAGGACCAAAAGAACAACTTGCATTTGATCCAGAAATAGATAGGCTCCTCAAGAAAATCAAGAAAGCCAAGCAAAAGCATAACTTCCACACAGGAGAAACTTCCTCTGACAGAATGGCGGATGTCAATAGCAACAATCAAAATCCACCAAGGAGAACACTGGGAGATTACACTTTACAACAAGGACCCAGACATTACTCAAGCATTGCTATTCCAAACACAATAAGGGCTATAGAAATGAAACCTGCTTTTCTTAGTTTAATTAGTTCCCACTAATTCCATGGAATGACAAGTGAAGATCCATATACTCACTTGGCCACATTCTATGAATTAGTAGGAACAATGGGCTTTGAACAGGAGATAGTTGAAGCTGCATATCTAATACTATTTCCTTTTTCTTTAGCAGGTAAAGCAAAGGAATGGCTCCAATCTCACCCAAATCAAAGCTTGAACAGTTGGGATATAGTGGAAGAAAAATTCCTACACAGGTTCTTTCCACCATCAAGATTTATCAAAGCCAAATCAGACATTACAACATTCAAACAGAGCCAAGACGAACCCTTCTGTGAAGTATGGGAACGTTTCAAATCCCTTTTGAGAAAATGTCTAAATCATGGCTTGGAAGATATTGCCCAACTCAATATCTTCTACAGTGGACTCAAAGCAGACACCAAAATGATACTGGATGCAGCAGTTGGAGGCACTATGATGACGGTGGATGTAGAACAAGCTACAAGAATCATTGAAGCGTTATCATCCACAGATTACCAAGCCCAGCATGACAGAACACAAGTCCAGAAGAAGGGAATATTGGAACTGAATACAACAGATGCCATTTTAGCTCAAAACAAAATTTTGACTCAGCAAATTGAAGCTCTAACATAGCAAATGGCAAAACTCCCGCAGCAATTACATGCAGTACAAACCTCTACAAACAATCAACAATCACAATTGAAATGTGATTTTTGTGGGGGAGAACATCAGAATGGACACTGTCAAGGAGAGCAAGGAGACCAATCCATCCTCTATATGAATGGTCAAGGTAAGCAGGGTAATTTCAATAACAATCCTTATTCTAACAATTTTTCATAGGGATGGAGAAATAATCAAAATGGCGGATGGAAGCAAGAGGCAAGCACTTCCAACAAACAACAACCTTATCAACAAGGTCCTTCCTTGATAGAAAGAACATCAAAACTAGAGGACACTCTAGAAAAATTCATGCAGGTCTCAATCACCAATCAGAAAAACACTAATGCTTCAATAAGAAACCTGGAGACTCAAGTGGGGCAATTGGCTCGTCAAATTGTAGATCATCATAACTCTCAATTTGGAGCTAATACCCACCCAAATCCAAAGGAGCAATGCAAAGCAATCACAATAAGAAGTGGAAAGGTTATAGGACAACAAGAAGAAAAAAGTAAAAAGGTGGAAGAAAAAAATTATGAAAAAGAAACAAGAGAGGAAGTCGGTGAAGAGAAAAAAAAAGTGATGATGTACATAAGAAGGAGGATGAAGTTGAAAAAAAGAAAGAAATAAAAGAAGGGAAGAAGAAGGTAAATGACCCAGCACCACAGCTTAAAAGTTTGCCATATCTAAAGAACCTTTCAAAGATAGACAAGGAGAGGCAATATGCAAGATTCATGGACATCTTCAAAAGGTTGCAAATAAACATACCTTTTATGGAAGCCATGGAGCAAATGCCAACGTACACAAGATTCATGAAGGAGCTGTTAACAAAGAAGAAAAGATTTTCTGAAGAAACAGTGGAACTCGCAGCAGGATGCAGTGCCATTATTCAAAAAGCATTGCCTCAGAAAACAAAAGACCCAGGGAGTTTCACAATTCCAGTAACTATTGGTACTTTACTAGTAGGAAAAGCATTTTTAGACTTAGGAGCTAGCATTAACTTAATGCCCCTCTCAATGGTAAAAAGAATTAGAGATCTTAAGGTGAAACCAACACGAATGACCCTCCAACTCGCTGATCGATCTATGAAGTTTTCATATGGCATAGCAGAGGATGTGCTGGTACGAGTTGACAAATTCATGTTCCCTATAGATTTCGTCATTATAGACATTGAGGAAGATGTAGAGGTACCTCTCATTTTGGGGAGACCCTTCATGAAAACTGCAAAGGTGATTATTGATGTGGATGATGGGAAGCTAAAGGTGGAAGTGCAAGATGAGGAAGTAGATTTCAATATGTTTGATGCAATGAAGTACCCAGCAGAAAAGTAGCAGTGCTTCAGAATCGACATTGAAGAAATAGCCATTAGAGAACAATCTAATGAATTGCTCAACAAAGATCCATTGGTCGAGTTAATGGCAGACACCGAACAAAGTGGAAAAATAATAGAAGAAAATTTGAAGAACTTGGAGGAGGATAAGCATGACATCTAGAAAACAATTCATTATGAGAAGCTGCCAGAAAAAGCAAAAGAAGTCGTAGCATCAAAAGTGGAGCTAAAGGTGTTGCCCTCACACTTGAAATACGTTTTTCTTGACGAAGATGGTCAAAAGCCTGTTATTATTAATAGGCAATTATCAGAATCAAAAGAAAAACAATTAATTCAAGTATTAAAGGAGCACTCAACAGCAATTGGTTGGAAACTAGAAGACTTGAAAGGAATAAGCCTAGCCTATTGTATGCACCGCTTATACATGGAACAAGAATTCAAACTAGTTGCCCAGCCGTAGAGACGTTTGAATCCAACCATGAAGGAAGTAGTAAAAGGGGAGGTAATTAAGTTACTTGAAGCTGGTATAATTTATCCAATCTCTGATAGTTCTTGGGTGAGCCCTGTGCAGGTCGTTCCAAAGAAGGGAGGAGTAACCGTCATACAAAATGACAAGAATAAATTGATTCCCACAAGGACAGTCACTGGATGGAGAATGTGCATTGACTACAGAAAAATAAACACAGCAACTAGGAAAGATCATTTCCCTCTACCCTTCATGGACCAAATGCTGGAAAAGCTTGCAGGACAAGCATACTATTGCTTTTTGGATGGATACTCAGGTTATAACCAAATAGCTGTTGCACCAGAAGATCAAGAGAAAACAACATTCACATGTCCCTTTGGGGTGTTTGCATACAGAAAAATGCCTTTTGGGTTATGTAATGCCCCTGCAACATTTCAAAGGTGTATGTTAGCTATTTTCTCAGATTTAGTGGAAAAATGCATTGAAGTCTTCATGGATGACTTTTCAGTTTTTGGACCGTCATTTAATCAATACTTGGAAAACTTAAGTATAGTATTGGAGAGATGTGTGAAAATCAATTTAGTTTTAAATTGGGAAAAGTGTCACTTTATGGTTACTGAAGGAATTGTGTTGGGTCATCGAATCTCCAAAAGAGGCATTGAAGTGGACAAAGCTAAAGTAGAAGTAATTAAGAAGCTGCCACCACCAGGGAATGTGAAAGGAGTGAGAAGCTTCTTGGGCCATGCGGGATTTTATCGAAGGTTCATCAAAGAATTCTCCAAAATCACAAAACCTTTGGATCATTTGTCTCGCCTTGTTAACAAGGAAGTCACGCTACTGTAACCAGAAGTGAATGAAGAATTCCATGATGAGAAGCTACTGATGATAAAGGAAAGGCCATGGTTTGCAGACATGGTAAACTTTAAAGCCGTAGGGGTGTTGCCTGAGGATCTTTCATGGCAACAAAAGAAAATGTTTCTGAAGGATGCAAAACATTTCATATGGGATGATCCATATCTATTTAAACTTGGATCAGACCATATTTTACGGAGATGTGTATCCTAAGAAGAAGCTAACAACATCTTATGGCACTGTCACAGCTCCCCATATGGAGGACACTTTAATGGGGAGAGGACTACAACTAAGGTCCTCCAATCAGGTTTTTATTGGCCATCATTGTTTAAAGATGCTAATGTTTTTGTGCAGCATTGTGATTTATTTCAGAAAACAGGTAGCATATCAAAAAGGAACGAAAGGCCACTAACTCCCATCTTGAAATAAAAGTCTTCGATTGTTGGGGTATAGTCTTTGTTGGACCTCTACCTACTTCATTTTCTAATGAGTACATTGGTGTATGGAAAGAATTGTCATCTTCCAGTAGAGCTTGAACACAAGGCATTCTGGGCAATGAAAACTCTTAATTATGACCCAAAGGCATCAGCTCAAGAAAGAAAAATTCAGATGCACAGGTTAGAAGAATGGAGGATGGATGCCTATGAATCATCAAGGATCTACAAGGAGAAAATGAAGGCTTACCATGATAAACACATTATGAAAAAGAATTTTTACCCAGGAAAATCTGTGCTCCTTTTCAACTCAAGGATAAAATTGTTTCCAGGCAAATTAAAATCCAAATGGTCAGGACCATTCATTGTGAAAGAAGTAAGATCTTATGGGGCCATTGAATTACAAGACCCTAAGTCTGAGAGAACCTGGATTGTAAATGGTCAAAGACTCAAGCCTTATTTAGGAGGAGAGGTGGAGAAGGTCACCACCATCATTCAACTGACAGATCCTTGATCAAACAAACAGGCATCAAGCTAAAGACGATAAACAAGCGCTTGTTGGGAGGCAACCTAACCTTTTATATTTTCCCTTAATCTTGTTAGTTTCAATTTGAGCAATCTTTTCGTTTAAAAGTTTTCTTTTATTTTCTTTTTTAGGATCACTCATCACCCATCATCCAAGAGTAAAAAGAAAAACAAGTGTCTTCAATACATTCAAGGGGACTAAAAAAAACAAGAAAAGAAGTAAAAGTGTCAGGTTTGTACAAGCTCAAGCATGACAAGTCACGCTCAAGCGTGGGCATTCTGTTCAAAACTCACGCTCAAGCTTAATCCTACCAGCTTAAGCGTAAAATGTTAAAGCATCAGGGGGGTTACCACGCTCAAGCGTGGATAGTCTCGCTCAAGCGAGCCCAAGGTAAGCCACATACTGTCCATATCATGCTTAAGCGAAGGAATCAAGCCTAAAAGCGTGGCACCACTACAAAGGAAGTTTTAACGAGTCAAACCCGATCTCGCTTAAGTGTTATATATTATGCTTAAGCGAGAGGACCTATAAAAACAAACAAAGACTGCCACGCTTAAAGCAAGAAACTTCACGCTTAAGCGAGAAATTGAAAGAAGCATCAGGTACCAAATTTGTATATCACGCTCAAGCGTGTCTGTTGCGCCCAAGCAAAACTTATTCCAAACTTCATACTCTCAAGCGTGGTCATCTCTCGCTTAAGCGGGGAAACAATTACCATCAGGTGATAACCACGCTCAAGCGTGGAAGCAGAACGCTCAAGCGCATTTGAATTAACCATTACTGGATGATCACGCTTAAGCGTGACATACCCACGCTCAAGCGTGAGGTTTGAAAATTGCCCCTGATGCTAATAAATGGAGCGTTTTGTAACTCCCCACTCATGTAATCGCCCACTATCACTCCTGACTTTCAAAATTTTGTAACTGACACTTCCATTTTCATTACTTGCCCTATTCTTTCTTAATTTAATCTAGCATTTTCAATACATCCTATCCACAATTCCCATCAAGCGTCATTGCAATATCTCTTCTGCATCAATTTCTGATTCTCTCCAAGGTAACCACTGAACTCTCTCTCTTTCTCTAATATTCATTATGCTGTTGAAGAGAAGTGATAAACCCTTTTTAGAAATGCATGCATTGAAGTCTTGAAAATCTCTTTATATCCATTTCTACTATATGACTATCATGACGCATAAATACTTCATGCTTGATTATTTTGTGGGTTGTTTAAAAAGGGATTGATGCTACTACTCCTCAACTTCCTTGTTAGTGCATGTTAATTGTTTGTGAAAAGTCCTAAAAGAACTCACTTTGCATATTGGTCATGATCCACATCATACATATTAAGCAATGGTATGTATATGGTCTACAATCTTGACATAGGACACTACACATATGGACTTTCCTTGTCATCCTTATTTGAAGTGTTTTTTTTCTTTTGCATAGAATGGCCAGGACCAAGCAAGTTGCACCAAGTTCTCCTGCAACTAATTCCCCACCAAGAAGTTCGAGAAGAAACAAGGGAAAGAGGCCAAGGACCGAAGATCAAGATAACGCCCTAAAATTTAGAAACAAAGATAAGCATAGGTATAACACCCCCAATTTTCTAGACCCGAATCCCGATGTAATCAAAATAATTAACTAATAAAAAAATGCGAGTAAATTTTTCACGTTTGAAATATTTCCAAAACACAACTACGATTACATCAAGACCCAAATCACAGAAAATTGAAGAGTGAGATTTAATAAAATATAACTGGATCATTAAATAGTTTGCCCATAACGGTATACAAAATAACAGAGTTTACAGCGGAAGAAGAATGTGAATACCGGGCATACGCCTAGTCCCATATGTGAAGATATGAGAAAAGGCTCGGCAAAGCATGCAAACATACAACACAAGCCTGTTAGGCCATATCCAATCTTACACGTAAATCATAAACATACAATGCCTTAAATATAATTATACATATCTATATGGTCATGCCTCATACATCTCCAATACCCATAATCCATAATTGACCATATTCATTTCATCCTTAAAGTCATACATTATACACATTACATCCACTAATAACAATAATTATCAACATCATAATATCTACCTTATACACAACATAATAAATTATAGCGCTACCGGCTAAGGCATTCCATTACCACTATTTACCTTCCCAAGAGCTTTACTTCATAAATATTCTCATCCCATGGTTTTCCTGCATCGATACTAAAAAGTAGACCATATGGGAGAGTGAGTTATACATTTCAAATGACGATATGAATACAATTGAGATTATGTGCATATGCATATCAACATCACGTATGCTTTGCTAAACACATCAATATTCATCATAAATTCTCATGTCAACTATATGTATATTTCATATTCATTATTCAAATCATAGCAAAGCGAGCATACACACATAACATCCAACGCCACAACGGGCCAACATCATCAACATTGACTATTCCGGTCTTTTCTCAAGCCGCCATAGGCTAATCATCATTATTATCAATCATAAATAAATACGCCCTTCATTACATTGGGCCATAACATAAATAAATACGCCCTTCATTACATTGGGCCACAACACTAAACATTATTTCGACTATATCACCCGAACCACAAAATTTTTCTAAACATCCTAGACCCATCAATTGTCTAATTTGACCAAGTGGGTCCTACATCGTCTGTTAAAACACCCTGTTCCGGTAAATTTTAGTTTATCGATAATTCACCTCTAATGTCAAATTAATTCTCCCACAATTATTAGACCATAAATAAGTAATTACCATTATTCAATAAATTTAATTTCTTTAAAATCTGGGATGTTACAATCCACCCCACCAAAAAGAAACTTCATCCTCGAAGTTCAACATCGGTATATATCGCGAGGCCATATTTCGGCCATGTATCATTAGGGTTCATGACACTATAAAACAATATCGGACTTTCTAAAGTCCAGCAGAACATGGTCATTATCATTCCTTTATCCAAGTATAAAACTTCATTTATCCAAAATAAGTCACCACTCATTAATTCTCAAGTTTGTTCATTACAACTCTCACATTCTTATCCAGTACCACCGGATACGTTCAATACATTCACTGTAAGCAGTTACAACACTACACTTGCCCGGTCTATGTGTTGCTGCATCCGACATACAAGAAGGCGTCCCAATCCCGTAGTGATTACCATAAGCACATGAGATCAGTGCATAAGTGCACGTTGCCACAATGCCTATGGCATGTAAATACATATCAGGATAAGTACCTTCACGTCTTATTTCTCATATTATCCATATTAGTTCAAATAATGTGTCCTCATACATGAGACTTCGTAAGAAGTCACACAAGCCCACGAGTAATACACTCACATCATATCATCATTTAGTCATGATCCGACGTACTTCATGGCATATAATTCATCAATCGTCCGTCACCATAACCATATATTGACATATCAACTATATATCTCCAATCATCATAGGGTAATCACCCCATCATTGGACTTCATCCATCCCAAAGTCATAGTCAAATAACTTAGAAATCATTCCTTTAATCTAAACATTGTCGGCTATAATTCGATTCAAGCCTAACTAATTCACCAAACTCATATCAAATATACACCCTCAAGGTTAGAATATGGTCCATAATCATGTAATGATCTTCCACACTAGTGGGTTTCCTCATTTATCATAGCCAAAGTCCATAAATTTGACGTATAGTCTGTGTAATATCACATCACTATGTGGTTTATATTACTAATACAACTCCTTTTAGACCATAAAGGGAGGTATCAACATGATTAAATTCAATTTACCAACTCATGTTCACATACATTACCTCTACATCATACCATAATTCATAATCAATCTAATGTTTACAACATTAAAGGCATACAATCTAGCCCAAAATAATATCATAAAGTCACATATCATTGCCAATACCAAATCATACCCCGAATTCAACATCATTATTCACTGAATACTTAGGGGTTTACGTTCATATTTCTAATCCAATCACACATCGGCTCTAGCCTCAATAATTCATTCCATAATTTATTTCACTACGGCTCAATCATTCATAAGATTCAATCTATCATCAGGCTTAGAGAGTTCAAGGGTTACCTAGTACCCATTGTGGTATGCTTCCATAACTCATAAAATCAATAAACATGGCTCATAGAAGCATCATAAAGCCTAGACCGTCATAGGGTCTAATTCAACAAGGTTCGATCATTGTTAGTCCTCAAATTTTAAATAAAAGCTTTAATAAAAATTTCATAAAAATTACAAAAATTAGTTTAATTTGTTAGAAAATTAGGATTTAAATTCAATAAATGGATGTTGTTGGAAAAAATCTACCCTTGATCAATTTTCTCTAAGTTTTGCAGTGAAAAAGTTAAGAAATCAAGAGAAAATTACACTGGAGGAGCTAACGCGTAGCCTCAACCCACGCGTAGCATCAACAGCTATTTTTGATGCTAACACTACGTGTCACAGCCACGCATAGCGTCAGTGCTGCGTGGTCTCCACCTCCACTTTGGCCAACCACTCCACTTGGACCCAATAATGGGAACTCCACTCAGCACCAATGGGCATCCCACTCAGCATGAAAGGCCAAAACTCGGTGGAAACATGTTCATATGGCCAGGCATGATCAAATTTAATAATTTGAAGTGGCCATTATCAAGTGTTTAATGGAGGCTGAGTCAGGGGTCTGACGTATAGCGTCACACTGACGCGTAGCGTCAGCACCCTTGCTCACCCCTATAAATAGGGCCATCCAACACCATTCTATCCCATCCCATAGCATCCCATTCTCTTCTTTTCTCTCTTGTGCTCAATTTTGAGTACTTCTTTTGTGAGTTGTAGTTCTAGAATAGTTTTCTAGATACTTGAGTGTGTTTCGGTGTATTGTGATCGTTGTATCGTGAGGTTCCCATTGTCTTCGTAATGTCAAACTCTGTAAGTGTTGTTTTTACTTTCACCATGTGTAACTAATTTGTTTATGTTGGAATTGGTGAACTAATCTATTGAGTATAATGTTGTGAATTCGACCTCTGCATGTTTATGATTCAAGTCCATGTTAGTATTTCAACCTTTTATTAATATGAACGTCAAACGGGAGAATGATTTTCATGTGTATTGAAACTTGCTTTATTAGTATGAATGTCAAATGGGAGAATGATTGTTCATGCCATATTGAAACTTGTTTTGACGAAAGTAAAAGTTGGAATACCCTTGGTATCTCAATTCTATAGGGGTTGTTAACCATTGTTGCCATAAGGCCAGGTCTTAATGCAAGTTTTTACTGAGAAAGCTCACGAGGGATCAGACTTTACGGTGAATTCTTAGAATTTATATCACGGGGGATCGGTTATAATGATTTTAAGCTGCAATGACATGAAACTTGATGATTAAATATGCATGTCTTGAGTTCCTCATTGTTATTCTAGATTAGGGATCCAATTTCCAACATAATTTGTTTATCTGTGTTTATCTCAAGTATCTTACCTATTCTAGATTGCAACTCAACTTTTTAGATAGATTTTATTTTCTTTTTATCTTATGAACCACTCAATCATGCTATCCTGTGAATATTGTATAAATTGTATATAAATCATTCTTTTGTCTATAACTTCCTTCACATTTACCATAGTAAATAGAAAATTACTGTTGTTATTGGACTTTCAATCCCAGTGGAACGATATCTAAATTTTAAAAACTACAAACGATTAGTACGCTTGCCAATTAACAACCCGGTGGTGGAAACGAACTGTTGAGACGCTATCGCCAGGTTAACAAGTTTTCTGAATTTGGAATCAAATTTTTGAGTTAGTCCGAGAATTTACAACAAAAAGTAATTTTCTTAATTTAACTAATTTTGTAATAATCAAAAATTGGTATCAAGTATAACAAAGGTTTAATGATAAAATTTATTTACAATATTCTATTAACAATCAAGCAGAATTTCAGGCTTACCTCACAAGTGTTTATCTCTATGTAATAGGTAACCTGTTTCACTTAATCAATCATAAGATCAAACGAATTTAACTTTATTTGTCATCTAATCAATGGTTATTTATACAGAATTAGTTCAGAAATCACAAGGTCTTTTCACGGGTTGTAATGAGGCTTGGCTTACAAGAATCAATGGTTTTTCTTGGAATTCAAAAACCTGAAATCATAAAAGAGCATTTTATAATAATTTTTTTTTAGGCTTTCTCTTGACCCAAACTCTCATTTCTTTTGTTGATGAAAAATAAATACCCCCAACTTGATTCTTTTCACTATTTTTGACTTTTCTTTTCCATACTTTATTTTTTTTGAAAAGAATCAAGTTGCTTATTTTCACTCCCCATTTTTGTGAGAACACTCAAAATATTTTTCATTTATTTCAACTGCTCTTTTAATCAATCAAGTATAGGGAATGGTAAAAACAGATTTAGTTTTAAGGGTACCAAGGAATTTTATTTTAGGCTCAAATTGGCTTGCAAAGGATAAAAGAATTTTTACCAAGGTAAGCTGTTTGGCCGAAGGTTTTTTTTTTCAACAAAATGTGCGTTGATCATTTTCCTGAATTTTCTGTACAACAACACAAATCAAAGATTAAAGCAAAATCAATTCGAATTGAAAATATGTCGATTAAACCCTCAAGTATAAAAAGATATCTCTCTGCTCACCGGGCTATCGAAATTTGCTTGATGGTTAATAAACCTATTGTAATTAAATTTATCAAAATTGCTAAGTTATAAAGAACTAATAATTGATTTTACAAAATTAAGTTTCATTGTGTAAAAACTCTAAGTGTATTTACTAACAAAAATTTGATTGATTTATTAAAAGATAAATTTTATTTTTGGATTTTTGGATTATTTTTTGAATAGAATATGCAAAAACAAATAATTACGTAAAAACACACCACACAATAATAAAATACCATAATATAAAGTGTAAATGTAAATGTAAATATAAACTAAAAATAACTGTACTCAAAGTAAATGCAAGAAATAAGAAGATGGCATCATCAATCCTCCATCTGATCATCCTGCTCCTCCTCCTCATCATTGTCGTCAGAGTCAGCCTGTGCGCCAGATGATCCACCAGTCTCAGGGTAGGTAGGTAAATCACCGGGCCAAGCTACATGTGCTGCAAACTCGGCCGGGGTAACATAAGGTGCTCCCTTTCCCTGTAACCTGTACTGATAAAATTCATCATGAAGATCAATATAAGCTCTATGAGTGGCAGCCATCATCTGCATCATATGTTGATGCTCAAGTGATATCCAGGCAAAGCCCTGTGTGACAACATCAGTAGATGGAGGCTGCACTGGTGGTCTCCTCCTCCTAGGTCTGGTCTGAGCCTCTTGCTCTAGTGGTGGAAGCTCGCACTGCTGGACGAAATAATCTCTGTTCACTAAAACTTTGGGGACTCTCCCCGAAGAACTAGTGAACTCAGGTGAAGGTATGACGACTCCCTGCCTCCTCAGTAAGGCATATATAATGAGAGGAAATGGAATGGGGTGGTTCACTTTATACCCAAGGGCATACAAGTGAATCTGCTCAGATATAAGCTCAGCTATGTCAATGGTATGACCCTGGAGGATAGAAAATAGAAGGCAACAATGCTCAACTGGAAGAGATGAAAGATGGGTGACAGGAGTGATGTTATGAAGCCTAAGGTGGGACCACGCCTGGGCTATAGGGGTATTTGTTAGTCCTCAAATTTTCAATAAAAGCTTTAATAAAAATTTCATAAAAATTACAAAAATTAGTTTAATTTGTTAGAAAATTAAGATTTAAATTCAATAAATTAATGTTGTTGGAAAAATCTGCCCTTGATCAATTTTCTCTAAGTTTTGCAGTGAAAAAGTTAAGAAATCAAGAGAAAATTACACTGGAGGAGCTGACGCGTAGCTTCACCCCACGCGTAACATCAACAGCTATTTTTGATGCTGACGCTATGCGTCACAGCCACGCGTAGCGTCAGTGCTGCGTGGTCTCCACCTCCACTTTGGCCAACCACTCCACTTGGACCCAATAATGGGCACTCCACTCAGCACCAATGGGCATCCCACTCAGCATGAAAGGCCAAAACTCAGTGGAAACATGTTCATGTGGCTAGGCATGATCAAATTTAATAATTTGAAGTGGCCATTATCAAGTGTTTAATGGAGGCTGAGTCAGGGGTCTGACGCGTAGCGTCATACTGACGCGTAGCGTCAGCACCCTTGCTTAGCCCTATAAATAGGGCCATCCAACACCACTCTATCCCATCCCATAGCATCCCATTCTCTTCTTTTCTCTCTTGTGCTCGACTTTGAGTACTTCTTTTGTAAGTTGTAGTTCTAGAATAGTTTTCTAGATACTTGAGTGTGTTTCGGTGTATTGTGATGTTGTATCGTGAGGTTCCCATCGTCTTCGTAATGTCAAACTCTGTAAGTGTTGTTTTTACTTTCACCATGTGTAACTAATTTGTTTATGTTGGAATTGGTGAACTAATCTATTGAGTATAATGTTGTGAATTCGACCTCTGCATGTTTATGATTCAAGTCCATGTTAGTATTTCAACCTTTTATTAATATGAACGTCAAACGGGAGAATGATTTTCATGTGTATTGAAACTTGTTTTATTAGTAAGAATGTCAAACGAGAGAATGATTGTTCATGCCGTATTGAAACTTGTTTTGACGAAAGTAAAAGTTGGAATACCCTTGGTATCTCAATTCTATAGGGGTTGTTAACCATTGTTGCCATAAGGCCAGGTCTTAATACAAGTTTTTACTGAGAAAGCTCATGAGGGATCAGACTTTACGGTGAATTCTTAGAATTTATATCACGAGGGATCGGTTATAATGATTTTAAGCTGCAATGACATGAAACTTGATGATTAAATATGCATGTCTTGAGTTCCTCATTGTTATTCTAGATTAGGGATCCAATTTCCAACATAATTTGTTTATCTGTGTTTATCTCAAGTATCTTACCTATTCTAGATTGCAACTCAACTTTTTAGATAGATTTTATTTTCTTTTTATCTTATGAACCACTCAATCATGCTATCCTGTGAATATTGTATAAATTGTATCTAAATCATTCTTTTGTCTATAACTTCCTTCACATTTACCATAGTAAATAGAAAATTACTGTTGTTATTGGACTTTCAATCCCAGTGGAACGATATCTAAATTTTGAAAACTACAAACGATTGGTGCGCTTGCCAATTAACAACCCGGTGGTGGAAACGAACTGTTGAGACGCTATCGCCGGGTTAACAATCATACAGAATCATTTCAAGTTATCTGGGGTTTCCACACTTAGTGGGTTATAATCAAATCATCATTCACTCGGTTCACAAACATAGAACCGAGTCATAACCCCAATCATGTGGCAACATAATTTCATATTCAATGAGTATACCATAGTTATGAGCCACTTCATAATTCATAGACCTAAGCAAATATTTCAATTTCATTATACATACATATCAAGGTCTCAACATTTCATGATTTATTACCATATTATTTCACATTTAATATCTCCTATCCGAGATCAACACACGGCATAGGTCCATCCTCAAATCAATTCATATTCAATATATCATATCCATGATCATACATGGTACAAATTTATCATCTATTCAACTCATACTCAACATATCAATATTCAAATGCATAATATCAATGTATTCGTCATTTGAAGGAAATAGTGTAAGGAACTTGGCCAGACTTACACAAATAACCATATCAATCACATTAAGGAATTCATCCATATATATATATATATATCCAATCTCATGATTTCATTAAGTTTTCCAATGAGCAACTATGCTCCACAAGTTTATCATACAACCTCAATGACAAAAGGGCATACTCCCATAAACATCAATCATAACATGAGTAAGCATTCACAAGGAATCCTTAATAAAAATCAATCATAACTTAACTTTAATGATTCACAACAATCCTCAATAAGCAACATCGTCCCTATAATTCGTTTCATAATTTTTAGACAACTAGTCATTCATAAATCCATATAGGGCAATCAATGTCTCTACATATCATCATCCTCTTGATAATTACCACTCTTAAATCTATACAATCAACCATATTCCAACAATGAGCATCCCGCTCCAAAGATCACCATAAATATTTCACAATTGAGCAATCGCGCTCCAATCATACCGAATACCATTTCGATAAAGAGTAATCACAACCTACCAAAATTAATGCTTTCAATATAGAGCAACAAACGCTCCACTAGTAATTAGCAATACCATTTCAGAGCAAAACATGCTCTGATACCAGATTATAACACCCCCGATTTTCCAGACCCGAATCCCGATGTAATCAAAATAATTAATTAATAAAAAAATGAGAGTAAATTTTTCACATTTGAAATATTTCCAAAACACAACTACGATTACATCAAGACCCAAATCACAGAAAACTGAAGAGTGAGATTTAATAAAATATAACTGGATCGTTAAATAGTTTGCCCATAACGGTATACAAAATAACAGAGTTTACAGCGGAAGAAGAATGTGTATACCGGGCATACGCCTAGTCCCATATATGAAGATATGAGAAAAGGCTCGGCAAAGCATGCAAACATACAACACAAGCCTGTTAGGCCATATCCAATCTTACACGTAAATCATAAACATACAATGCCTTAAATATAATTATACATATCTATATGGTCATGCCTCATACATCTCCAATACCCATAATCCATAATTGACCATATTCATTTCATCCTTAAAGTCATACATTATACACATTACATCCACTAATAACAATAATTATCAACATCATAATATCTACCTTATACACAACATAATAAATTATAGCGCTACCGGCCAAGGCATTCCATTACCACTATTTACCTTCCCAAGAGCTTTACTTCGTAAATATTCTCATCCCATGGTTTTCCTGCATTGATACTAAAAAGTAGACCACATGGGAGAGTGAGTTATACATTTCAAATGACGATATGAATACA
This sequence comes from Clitoria ternatea, assembly GCA_037962975.1. Lineage (NCBI taxonomy): Eukaryota > Viridiplantae > Streptophyta > Magnoliopsida > Fabales > Fabaceae > Clitoria > Clitoria ternatea. The sequence continues at coordinate 190,425,301 of CM075672.1, read as the reverse complement.
ATTGAGATTATGTGCATATGCATATCAACATCACGTATGCTTTGCTAAACACATCAATATTCATCATAAATTCTCATGTCAACTATATGTATATTTCATATTCATTATTCAAATCATAGCAAAGCGAGCATACACACATAACATCCAACGCCACAACGGGCCAACATCATCAATATTGACTATTCCGGTCTTTTCTAAAGCCGCCATGGGCTAATCATCATTATTATCAATCATAAATAAATACGCCCTTCATTACATTGGGCCACAATATACATATCGTCATATTCGATATCATTTTGTATATTTATATCATTTATTACTTTTATGTGGTCTTTTAGGTATATTAATTACCCATTTCACAAACACCACACCACAATCTCAAACATCATCAATCATCATCACCACCTGGCATATCTCCATGCTATATACAAATGCTCTTAGGCTAATGCATATGCACAATGGAATAATCAACAACAAATGCGGATCCGACTGTAGGAATAAACACCAAATTATGGGTCAAGCATAGGTGTGCTACTATGCCCCTACTGCAGTAGTAAAAGTGTACACTTATATCTTATTTCATGCATGCTCAACATCATATTTTACTGGTACCAAACCACTATCGCCCATCTGTAGCACTAGTCACCCCGTGACTTGCGGATCAACATGGCCTCACTTGCCAAAAGTGCTATGGGCCCCTCCCGAACACACATTGAGAGAGCCGTGCCCTATTGGACACCGAGGTATCTCGCTCACCATAGAGCCGCCCGCCCACTGGGCCTGCCATATAGGGTGCCTCGTCACCAAACTATGGACAGCTTCGTGACTCACACACCGAGTCACAAGGGAAAAACCATAAGACGCTCGTGCACTGAGCCGTCCTCCCACCGGGCCCGTCTAGTGGAACCCCCTAATATTCCATATAGGCAGCTATGATATGCCATGGATGCAATGCAAATGCAAATCAAATGTGTAACACCTTATTAATTGCAACTAAAAATTCCAAAAAATATGAGGAAATTTTTCACAAAACAGTCCCGTATTATTCGATATATGAGGAAGCAGGCAAAGGAAGAACGAAAAGCATTCACACGCATATAGCAACCTACAGGGAAACTAAAACTGGGGCCGACTCAATGGGTTTATCGTAACGCACCAACACTAGGGCAGATTGCACAACACCGTTTATTCGCTCAGACGGGGTCTGACACCGTCCAGGCGGAGTATGGTAATGCAGCAGCGGATAGAGGAGATTTCGCAAGGAGGCTTCCCTTCGGGTAACACTGGTCACTCAACGGGAGGAAAGAGATAAGGGAAATATGTTAATACATTCACACGCGTAGCATTCGGTGGAAGGCGGAGTTAGAATCATCCTACTTGGCTAGGCGGGGTATATTCATCTTGGGCGGGTTGTCCTAGTTACTTGGGCGAGGTATGACGCCGCCTAAACGAAATCTACATAACGCCTCTTAACACAACTACAAGGTAATTTCCTCCATCGGGTATGGACAAGGGTTCACTAAGTAAATCCTCACACTTGGCGAATTGCTCCCACACTTCGGGCGGGGTACGACTCCGCCCAACGTATCCGACATAAATTTTCTTAAGACAATTTTCGGTTCACTCAGACTTGGCTATAACCTGCTCAATCAGACTGTCCCTGCGTATCCATTAAAGCACAATTATGAAACAAGGCAGCATATAGCATCACACACACCAAAACCATACATCCATATATATACATAAAAGTGTATGTCAATATTTACAATACAAAATCGGACTTCTCCTTGCCCGTAAAGTTCTATTCATCCCTAAAACATTAACATCCGGTATGAGCCAGTCCGGGCTTAATCTAACAACGCCTTAATTAAACCTTCCAAATGCATCAGCACTCCGCCCAGCATTCCAGCTCTGCTTTTGATCCTCCTCACGAGAAACATTCACTGAAAATGACCACTGCAGGGGTGAGCTTTTACATGTATAATGATACTCACAGACTCGATATCAGCGTCAGTAAACGCTCCTGCTATCATTCAACCTTTCTCAAGTAACCAAGTTCACATAGTTCAAACAACATTCATGACATACACATGATACACAGAGTTTATTCCATATCCAAATATATATTCATGCATTCCAAATCACACACATATACATACATAGATTTATACACCACCACAATCAGCCTTATTTCTATATGCATGCCTGCGGATCCGACTCGGGTAAAGACTCTCAGTTACGGTCCCCTTTTCTTCTGGCCCCTCGTCCCTCAGCTCTTACCAGGTGGCACCGGCCTCCCCACGGCGTCTCGAGACTCTCTTCTCTAGCTCCAACGGCTACCATGAGCTCTATTGGGATCTAGCCAGGGTTGGTAACTGGAAGTCGTTTCCCTTGGGGTTCTTGACCTTCTATGGGTCACCCCACTCTTACTCATGCAACTAACACATTCATTATTACACATCATCGCGCCATGAACACCTTACCGTAGTCATTAAGTAAGAACGGATATCCCCCACTACTCGTAATCATTCAGTCAGTCACACCAGCGCATGTTACAATCGGTCGTCAGACTAACAACATTGAGCAATCCAATTAAGAACATGCACATACATACTTTTCATAGTGACAACAAAATAGATCCATGCATATCATCCATCATTATCATCCACGAACAGGCTACACCATCGCCACGAAGATCACTATCAGAATCTCAAATCATGCATCAGTTTTAGTAATTATGAATACATGCACACATGCACAGCATCAGTTCTAATGATTATAAATACATGCACACACACACACCCGCACTCAGCAATACGTTCATCCGGTACCGTTCTTAGACCATGCATTCGACATGCAAGCGCCCCCTACCTTTAGAAGAATCCTCAGAAACCTTTTTCGTTCTTGTTGTTGGGTCCGATGTCCTTCTCCTGGTTCGTCCGGTCTTCCTTAGCTTTGTCGTATCCTGCGCCTGATTCTGGGATGAAGTGTGGTCCGTTCCCCCGTACTGCAACCAAGACCTCCGGGAGTGAAGAGTAAGATAGAAGAAGGAGAAAGATGGAGACAAAGGGAGGAAGTAGAGAATGAAGTGACGGAGAAGGGAGTCTGAAGAAAGAGTAAGTGCGTTCCTCCCCAAGGCTCACATTTTATATATATATATATATGTGCATGCGCACAGTAAAAGAAGAGTGGGATGGGAGAGTGCGTGCCCAGCAGTCACGTGCACTCCACCCCATCCCCTGACCATCACCATTTTTAATATTTTAATGGCTTGATCCTAATTAGTTAAATGCAATTAACAGTTATTTCTTAGTTAAAATCAAATCTTAATGGTTTATTCTTCATTCAGCATTTAATTTCAAAACTGGGATGTTACAGTTCTCCCCCACTGAAAAAGAATTTCGTCCCCGAAATTCTGTCGGTACTTACCTAGGTAAACAATTCGGGGTACTGCTGTCGCATGGCGTCTTCGCGTTCCCACGTGTAGGAGGTGGTCTTGCCTTGCTGCCACTCCACCTTAACTAGCCTTACGTTCTTGTTTCTTAAGCGTTTTACCGATCGGTCCACGATCCCAACCGGTGTAGTCACAATGGTTAGGTCTTCCTTGATCTCTACCTCGTCGTCAGGCATCGTGTGGCTAGGGTCATGCAAATACTTCCTTAGCTGAGACACGTGAAATACGTTGTGCAATCGGGACAAGTGAGTTGGTAACGCGAGGCGGTATGCCACGGGGCCAATCCGTTCTAATACCTCATAAGGCCCGATGTAGTGAGGGCTTAACTTCCCACTTTTTAAGGCTCGTCCAACTCCTTTACTCGGAGAGGTTCTCAGAAACACTCGATCTCCGACTGGAAATTCCAATGGCTTGATGCGCTTGTCATGGTAGCTCTTCTGCCTGTCTTGTGATGCCTTCATCTTCTCCCTTATCACCCGGATCTGTTCTGTGGTTTGCTTCACGATGTCTGGTCCCAATAGTAGACTTTCACCCGCTTCCGACCAGCAGAGTGGGGTTCGGCATCTACGCCCATATAATGCCTCGTAAGGTGCCATGCCAATGCTGTGATGATGGTTGTTGTTGTACGTAAACTCGATCAAGGGAAGGTACTGCTCCCAGTCCCCACCGTACTCTAACACACACGCTCTCAATAAGTCTTCTAGACTCTGAATTGTTCGCTCGGATTGTCCATCTGATTGGGGGTGGTAGGCAGAACTAAGCCAAAGCTTCGTCCCCAATTCTTGATGCATGCTGGTCCAAAACCTGGACGTAAACCTAGGGTCCCTATCTGAGACGATGGAAGTAGGTATGCCATGCAATCGGATAACTTCTTGAATGTAGATTCGAGCCAATTTATGCAATGGGTACTTCATATTTACAGGTAAGAAGTGTGCACTCTTCGTCAATCTGTCAACAATGACCCAAATGGCATCATGGCCCGCTCGGTTTTTGGGTAATCCCATGATAAAATCCATTGCAATTGAGTCCCATTTCCACACGGGGATCTCTAGAGGCTGCATTGCACCGTACGGTTTTTGGTGCTCTACTTTCGATTTCTGACAAGTGATACACTGGGCCACGTACTCCGCCACATCCTTCTTTAGTCCGGGCCACCAAAACTGTCTCCTCAAGTCGTGGTACATTTTCGTGGTTCCTGGGTGAATGCTGAGTAGGCTTTTGTGGGCTTCATCAAGCACCATTCTTCTCAATCTTCCTTCACTTGGTATGTATATTCTGTTTCTCACCCGGAAGATCCCATCTGACCCCTCTGCCAAGGATAAATCCTTTCCTTTAGCCTGAATTTCCTTCATTTCAGCTAGGTAAGAGTCCGCCTGTTGCTGTTCGTACACGGATTTTAAGAATTCGTTGGCAATCCTCAACGTACCGATTGTCATCTTCTGAGAGGAAGGGGCGTCAACATGCAAGTTCATGTCTCGGAACCGCTCCAACAACTCAACTTCTTTTGCCATCATGGCTGCTATGTGGAGGGATTTTCGACTCAATGCGTCTGCCACGACATTTGCCTTACCTGGGTGGTATTTCAACTCGAAATCATAGTCCTTCAAAAACTCAATCCATCTTCTCTGCCTCATGTTCAGCTCCTTTTGGTCGAATAGGTATTTGAGGCTCTTATGATCGCTGTACACTTCAAATTTGGACCCGTACAAGTAATGCCTCCAGATTTTTAATGCGAAAACTACTGCTGCCAGCTCCAAGTCATGGGTCGGATAATGCTGCTCGTGGGGTCTCAATTGTCGAGAGGCATATGCTATCACTCGATCTTTCTGCATGAGTACACATCCTAATCCGAGTCCGGACACGTCACAATAGACCACAAAGCTTTCTCGTAACTCAGGTAATGCCAACACCGGAGCAGTTGTCAACTTATTCTTCAGCTCTTGGAAGCTGTTCTCACACTCCGGACTCCACACAAAAGGAACGTTCTTCCGAGTCAATTTAGTCAGGGGTAATGCCAACTTAGAAAAACCTTCGATGAACCTCCTATAATAACCTGCCAAGCCCATAAAACTTCTTATTTCCGAGATCGATCTGGGCCTCTCCCATGTCATTACAGCAGCTACCTTCGCAGGATCCACCGAGACGCCTCGCTCGGAGATCACATGCCCGAGGAAGTGGATCTCATCCATCCAGAATTTGCACTTTGAAAGCTTTGCAAACAACTGTTTCTCCTTCAACACTTGGAGTACCGCTCTGAGATGTCCTTCATGCTCCTCAGACGTCTTAGAATAAACTAGGATGTCGTCGATGAAAACAACAACAAACCGATCTAAGAAGGAGTGGAATATGCTGTTCATGTAATTCATGAAAATAGCAGGGGCGTTTGTCACACCGAACGGCATCACTACATACTCATAGTGACCATACCTAGTCCTAAAGGCAGTTTTAGGAATGTCCGAGTCCTTCACTCGGATTTGGTGATATCCTGATCGTAAGTCAATTTTCGAGAAGACTGAGGCTCCACGCAGCTGGTCAATTAAATCATCAATTCTAGGTAATGGGTATCGATTCTTGATTGTGAGTTTGTTAAGCTGTCGATAATCTATACAAAGTCTCATGCTGCCATCCTTCTTCTTAACAAGTAGCACAGGTGCGCCCCATGGTGACACGCTTAGTCTAATGAACTGCTTCTCAAGTAACTCATCCACTTGTTTCTTCAACTCTGCCAATTCAGTTGAGGACATTCTATAGGGTGCACTGGAGACCGGTTCGGCTCCAGGGATCAAGTCTATAGAGAATTCAACTTCTCTATTGGGAGGCACACTCGGGACGTCCTCTGGGAACACTTCTGGGAATTCGCAGACAACCAGAATTTCGTTCACTAGGGTCTCATTCTCATCTTTGGTTAGACAAAGCATCATAAATAGTTGGGTTATACCTAGTGCCGTGCCATCTTCAGTGGGTTGTTTTGGGAAAACTATCTCTCGGTTTCTACAATCTACTAATACCTTATTGGCTGAAAGCCAATCTATTCCAAGCACAATATCAAGACCCTTTAAGGGCATGCAAATCAGATCGAAGGTGAAACTCCGATCATACAACTCAAATGCTACATTTTTACATATTGACGATGTGAACACACTAGGGCCAGTAGGGCTGGCCACTTCCAAAGTCCGGTTCATAGACACAGTTGGTAGCTTCAACCGTTCCACGCACTCATCAGCTATAAAAGAATGGGTTGCTCCCGAATCGAAAACAACATTAAGCGTATTCATTCCAAGTGAGCATTTACATTGTACTAGATCGTTTGCTGGTGCAACATCCTCTGCATTGATGGTGTAGATCCTTCCTGTCGCTGTTGGGCCGGTGTTCCTCTCTCGGCTGTTCGGAGCACGCATCATATTTCCTCTGGTTCCGTTGCCTCTGCCACCAGGTCGTTGGTTATCATTCACTCTGGTTCGATCTTGAAATCTTCCTTGACGCACATTGGTGTTTGCCTGGCGGAGTTGGGGGCAGTCCGGGCGAACGTGTCCCTTCTCTCCGCAGTGGTAGCATTTAACATTTGTATCATTGCAATCCTTAGCAAAGTGGTCACCGCCGCATTTAAAGCATCCGCCATACCTTGGTCGTCCACTCATTTGTCTCCCTCGGTCATTATGATTCTGATATCTGGTGAAGGGTTCATTCCTCCTCACGTTCCCTGGCCTCTTGAAACATGATTGCTGAGGCCTCAGGTGCTGGTTGGCTCTGCTGCACTGGCCCGAATGGGCCCTGTCATCCTCTTCGAATATTCTACACTTGTTCACTAAGGCAGGGAAACTCCGGATTTCATGGTATCTGCAGGCCCTCTTGATATCCGATCTCAGTCCGTTCTCAAACTTAAGACACTTGGAGTGCTCCGTTCCTGGCTGCTGGAAGGGCGGATAGAATAGGCACAATTCCTCAAATCTGGTCGCGTATTCTTCCACAGTCATGGAGCCCTGTTTTAACTCCATAAACTCCAGCTCTTTCCGACTCCTCACTGTGTCGGGAAAGTATTTGTCTAAGAAGCAGGCCTTGAAATCGTTCCACGTCAGTTGATTGTCATCTTCGGGGAATCGGCTCCTGGCTATCTTCCACCAATTCTCCGCTTCATCTCGCAGCATATACACTGCGCATTCCACCTTCTGGGCTTCGGTACAGCGAAGACCCCTAAAAATTCTCTCTAATTCCTGAGTCCACTTGAACGCCGCCTCAGGGTTCCGTCCTCCTAAGAATTCACTCGGCTTCCTCTTCAGGAAGCGGTCCAGCACATGGCCATCCTCAGGTCGGGTCTGGTCTTGCCTTTCAAATACATCAGCAAAGCGTTGGAATGCTGTGGCTATAGCCTCCATACTTTGACGATGCGCCATTCCTTATCCTGAAATTGACATTTAAGGATAAGTATACGGAGCCACTTACTACCGATCTAGTTATTAGTCCAACAATTAATAGCTTAGCACATTATATCATTCGCCTAGGTCATACACACAATCGGACCGGGGAAAAACAACCCCTTGTTCTCAAGTCAATCATCAATCAAGTCAACTAGCATCAGAACAATTTAAACCATTCAATCAAAAAGACACACACACACCACCGCTTACACTTGGTAAGCATACTTTGGCCTTGGACTTTTCGGTCCGCTCTGATACCAAAATGTAACACCTTATTAATTGCAACTAAAAATTCCAAAAAATATGAGGAAATTTTTCACAAAACAGTCCCGTATTATTCGATATATGAGGAAGCAGGCAAAGGAAGAACGAAAAGCATTCACACGCACATAGCAACCTACAGGGAAACTAAAACTGGGGCCGGCTCAATGGGTTTATCGTAACGCACCAACACTAGGGCGGATTGCACAACACCGTTTATTCGCTCAGACGGGGTCTGACACCGTCCAGGCGGAGTATGGTAATGCAGCAGCGGATAGAGGAGATTTCGCAAGGAGGCTTCCCTTCGGGTAACACTGGTCACTCAACGGGAGGAAAGAGATAAGGGAAATATGTTAATACATTCACACGCGTAGCATTCGGTGGAAGGCGGAGTTAGAATCATCCTACTTGGCTAGGCGGGGTATATTCATCTTGGGCGGGCTGTCCTAGTTACTTGGGCGAGGTATGACGCCGCCTAAACGAAATCTACATAACGCCTCTTAACACAACTACAAGGTAATTTCCTCCATCGGGTATGGATAAGGGTTCACTAAGTAAATCCTCACACTTGGCGAATTGCTCCCACACTTTGGGCGGGGTACGACTCCGCCCAACGTATCCGACATAAATTTTCCTAAGACAATTTTCGGTTCACTCAGACTTGGCTATAACCTGCTCAATCAGACTGTCCCTGCGTATCCATTAAAGCACAATTATGAAACAAGGCAGCACATAGCATCACACACACCAAAACCATACATCCATATATATACATAAAAGTGTATGTCAATATTTACAATACAAAATCGGACTTCTCCTTGCCCGTAAAGTTCTATTCATCCCTAAAACATTAACATCCGGTATGAGCCAGTCCGGGCTTAATCTAACAACGCCTTAATTAAACCTTCCAAATGCATGAGCACTCCGCCCAGCATTCCAGCTCTGCTTTTGATCCTCCTCACGAGAAACATTCACTGAAAATGACCACTACAGGGGTGAGCTTTTACATGTATAATGATACTCACAGACTCGGTATCAGCGTCAGTAAACGCTCCTGCTATCATTCAACCTTTCTCAAGTAACCAAGTTCACATAGTTCAAACAACATTCATGACACACACATGATACACAGAGTTTATTCCACATCCAAATATATATTCATGCATTCCAAATCACACACATATACATACATAGATTTATACACCACCACAATCAGCCTTATTTCTATATGCATGCCTGCGGATCCGACTCGGGTAAAGACTCTCAGTTACGGTCCCCTTTTCTTCTGGCCCCTCGTCCCTCAGCTCTTACCAGGTGGCACCGGCCTCCCCACGGCGTCTCGAGACTCTCTTCTCTAGCTCCAACGGCTACCACGAGCTCTATTGGGATCTAGCCAGGGTTGGTAACTGGAAGTCGTTTCCCTTGGGGTTCTTGACCTTCTATGGGTCACCCCACTCTTACTCATGCAACTAACACATTCATTATTACACATCATCGCGCCATGAACACCTTACCGTAGTCATTAAGTAAGAACGGATATCCCCCACTACTCGTAATCATTCAGTCAGTCACACCAGTGCATGTTACAATCGGTCGTCAGACTAACAACATTGAGCAATCCAATTAAGAACATGCACATACATACTTTTCATAGTGACAACAAAATAGATCCATGCATATCATCCATCATTATCATCCACGAACAGGCTACACCATCGCCACGAAGATCACTATCAGAATCTCAAATCATGCATCAGTTTTAGTAATTATGAATACATGCACACATGCACAGCATCAGTTCTAATGATTATAAATACATGCACACACACACACCCGCACTCAGCAATATGTTCATCCGGTACCGTTCTTAGACCATGCATTCGACATGCAAGCGCCCCCTACCTTTAGAAGAATCCTCAGAAACCTTTTTCGTTCTTGTTGTTGGGTCCGATGTCCTTCTCCTGGTTCGTCCGGTCTTCCTTAGCTTTGTCGTATCCTGCGCCTGATTCTGGGATGAAGTGTGGTCCGTTCCCCCGTACTGCAACCAAGACCTCCGGGAGTGAAGAGTAAGATAGAAGAAGGAGAAAGATGGAGACGAAGGGAGGAAGTAGAGAATGAAGTGACGGAGAAGGGAGTCTGAAGAAAGAGTAAGTGCGTTCCTCCCCAAGGATCACGTTTTATATATATATATATATGTGCATGCGCACAGTAAAAGAAGAGTGGGATGGGAGAGTGCGTGCCCAGCAGTCACGTGCACTCCACCCCATCCCCTGACCATCACCATTTTTAATATTTTAATGGCTTGATCCTAATTAGTTAAATGCAATTAACAGTTATTTCTTAGTTAAAATCAAATCTTAATGGTTTATTCTTCATTCAGCATTTAATTTCAAAACTGGGATGTTACAAAATGCATCCCCATACTATGCATCCTAGATGCCACTCATCAAGCATCATCATTATAATCACCAACACCACCATACACACCTTAGTGGATTTTATCATTGTTGGTTTTAGCCATTGTTTTCAAGCTTTAAGCGTGGCATTTCATTTAACATCTTTCATATATATCTATATATATATTTCATATCACACATGCAAGACAACACTTGCAATCAACCTCAATGGCATCACATCATTACATATCATTCATAAATATCACCACAAATTCATTTAATGGATTTTTATCCCATTATTCATCACCATTGTCTTACATATTAGTGTGGTGTTCACAATGATTCATAAATATAATTTGACCATACAAACAAGATCGCGCTTGCATCATAAATTCAATGGCATTCAACAGTTATCATTAATAATATTCACCCATCTATTCAAGGGATGATCACAACATCATTTATTGTAACACGATACCGACATCATCGCCGATTTATCGGTTTATAACAACCACCTCATCATTTAATCATCCGCTCATTGGTTTAATAACTATTCTAGGGTGTCTGGGATTGAAAAGAGGTCCACTAATGTCCTATTTAACTGTTAAAATGGCCTAAGTAACTAAGGAATACGAGATAAGTATTTAAGAGTAGTAAGAATGCCATTTCCAAGCTGATCTAATCCATTAAACAAGTGATAATCGATTATGGAGAATAAGGTAATCAATTACAATGGTTCTATAAGTGGTATAATACATCAGGTGTTTAGCCTAATCGATTACAAGGCTAGGATAATCGATTACCTTGGCTCTGTTTGTTACATAATCGATTATAATACTAGGGTAATTGATTACCTGGGTTATGTTTAGTACATAATCGATTACGACCTTGAACGTAATCGATTATAGTGTTGCGTACAGGGTTGGAATCAATTAAGCTAATCGATTAATATCGAAACAGAATCCTAGTAATCGATTAAGCTAAGGAGCTAATCGATTACAGCCTATCAGGATGCAGAGATTATGTAGGAAAATGCAAGATTTTAGACTTCTAACCCCTCTAACTTTTTCATATCAACTCCAAATGCTACCAAATTTTAACACCAACTAAATTACACCATTTGTGACGCGTGGCCACCAGTCTCACTCAGAAGTTCTTTAAAATGAGTGACTTATGCATATAAATACGTTTTACCCATTTTAAGCCATTTCAATGCAACTCAAGGGTCATTTCTCCTTTAAATTGACCCATTCCAATTTCTATAAGTTTTAATTTATACATGGAAGCTATTGGAACTACCCTATGTCATCAAAACCACATAAAACTCTATTTGACCCCTTCACTTCCATGATTATGCATTGAAATGCACTTTGTGAACTACAATATGACTCAAATCATCTATCATTCATTTCATTATGGGTCTTTCATTGCAATACATCAATTCCCATTAAGGGACCACTAACTATTCATCACCATCTCATATATATATATATATATATATATATATATAAAATTTCCAAAGTTTAACAATTTGCCAAGCCTAGCATTCACCACATCATCGATTCAACATTCAACATAATTATGGTAAGGCAATGCATGAGTTCATACATATACATAAATCAACAATTATTCACTCATGCAAATTTGAAATGCAAACTCTTCTCCTACCTCGAGAGAAGAACCGTAATTCCAATGCTCCAAATGCTCCGCTTCATCATTCGACTTTGAATCTACATGTTGCAAACATATGCATATGCAATTAATAAGCCATTACAAGGCATTATCTCTTAAAACTCATTGTTAAGTCCTAGACTTGTCTTATGTTAGGCTTGGGGAATTCTTTTCCCAAAACCAAGATTCTCTAAATCTTAAAGGGCTAAACAAATCCAACAATAACAATACTATGGCCCTTATTCTTAAGGCTTCCAAATCATCATGTGGATTACTACCCATCATCACAATTCATTCAAATTCATTATAAGCCTCTTGGCTCCATTCAAGGCCATCATCAATCAATAATTTCTAAATGACACATATCAAGGCCTAAGACTTCACCAAATCAAATATTCATCTCCCTAATTCACTATTGATGGGTTGCACCCACTATTAACATCATCATAAATATCAACAATCAACATTAATTTCCCCTAATCATATACATGCTCATATGTACTCATCTCCCAAACCTTAATAATCAACACCAATGCATCAAACATTCATCTCCTCATATAAAATCATTCTAAGGCATCAAAATCATCAAAATAACCTATTTAGCCAAAACCCCCAATTTATTATACATAGGGTTTCCTCTAAAATTTCCTATCAACAATTTACAATCATCAATTTCAACCATTTATATACATTCATAGGTTAACAATAATACATCCCACTCATCATCAACAACAATACTAAATCCCCAAGAGTTTTCTAAGCTAGGGTTTGGTTCCTCAAGCCATTTTCCATCAAAACAACACCCAATCTCCCATCACAATACTTAAATAGGCTCAAAACCATAAACTAAAGCCATAGGTGTTAAAAATCATACCTCTTTCTCCAAGCTCAAACCCCAAAACAAAAATGAGAAGGAAAGAAAAGGAGATGAGCCAAGCTTTGCTCTAAAGTCCCATTTGTGCTCCATGAATCCAACCTTAGATTTAGTTTTGGCAAGAAAATGGGAGGAGAAGGAGGTGGTTCGATTTTAGTGGAGAATGGGAGAAGAAGAAGAGAAAATGAGAGTGTATGAAGAAGGAGGGAAAACCATCGGTAATGAAGAGAGAAGGAAAGAAAAATGACCAAAATTGGTCATTAACCATTGGACAAAAATGTGCATCATCATGCCTTTTCCATTGGTCAATAATCCCTTTACCCATTTTACAAAAAGGAAATAGTAAAAGAGAAGGGAATGGCTTTACGGTTGAGAGGAGAGGAGAAAAGGAATTTTTTTATTTTCTTTTAATTCCATTTTGGCTTGTATTTTCTCCGTCTAATAACATACGTCATGTCCGATTGATTAGTTCTTTAACACTAAAAATTATTTCGACTATATCACCCGAACCATAAAATTTTTCTAAACATCCTAGACCCATCAATTGTCTAATTTGACCAAGTGGGTCCCACATCGTCTGTTAAAACACCCTATTCTGGTAAATTTTAGTTTACCGATAATTTACCTCTAATGTCAAATTAATTCTCCCATAATTATTAGACCATAAATAAGTAATTACCATTATTCAATAAATTTAATTTCCTTAAAATCCGGGATGTTACAATAGGCGTTATAAGGACATTTCTAATTGGACATTCATCCCGGAAAGAAAGGTAGATTTGGCCTTAGGAGAACGTGATGCGTTTTTACAGGTTGTGAGAAGAAGAAACTGGCTCAATATCTGCTATCCAAGGGAGAAGTATGACCCCAGAGATAGTCAGAGAATTTTATGCTAATGCTTGGCCCAAGGAGAGAGAGGGTGACCGTAGAACATGGGTAAGAGGTCATTGGCTCTCATATGGCAGGGATGAGATTAACGTCTACCTCGGAAGCATCATGGAACTAGGAGAAGGAGAAATCTGTGAATACGTTGCTATGCTTGCAAGAAACCAATTCATTACCACCAATGATCTTGAGGAGGCCATATGCATTCCAGGTCGTCACTTTCAGATGGGCCAAGGAGAGTGTAACATCCCGAATTTTAAAATAGAGGATTAATTAAGGAAAATAAATATTGGCAAGTTGAATACGAATTGTTTAATGTCCCAATAAATGGAATCTAACTAAATTAAGATTTTTAAGGGCTGTTGGTAATTTTTGGAGACCGGTTAAGCTAAAAATGAGCCCAGTTGAAATATGGGTGTCAGACCAAGTGTCTCGGAATGAGATGATATTGGTCAGGGCTGTGAAGAATAATATTGGAAATCCGAATGTGTATTCGGAATAATTTTAGGATGAAGTATTGAGCCCAAATGAAGAGCCTGTTAGTGACAAAAACGATGAATTTTAATAGATGAAGTTAAAATAAACCCAAAAGCCCAAAACTTCTTTCTCCTATTCACGTAAACCCGCTGAAGCTTTGGCAAACACACTTTACTCCTTTTTCTCTTCATCTTCCTCCATTCTCTCTTCTCTTCCTCTTCCAAACCTTAAACATAACTTGTGCTATCTTCACCTTCCCTATTTTCGTGTGAAGCTTGGAAGCTTGGTGACCTTTCCTCCTCTTCCCCTCATTTCGTGTGGTTTCCCTCTTCTTTGATAACCCATTTCGTTTTGGGTGTGAGGTAAGCACTTTCACCATTTTTAGAATGGATTGATGATGGTAATATGGGGTATTATGATTTGGAGAGGAGATGCATGTGCATGGGTGTTTATTAGAGCATTTAATGCTTATGCCCTAGAATGGGTCATTATAAATGTGAGTATTTATGAAGAGAAAATGGTAGTTGGTGTATTAATGAGGGTAGAGAATGAAGGTTTATGATGTATTAATGAAGGTGGATGGGTTTTGGAGGAAACCCTAACCTTGAAGTTGAGGGAGAAATAGTTAAAGTTAGTTTAAGAATGTGTTTAATGGAGAAATATATGTCGTTGAGGAGTTTTGTGAAGCTTAGGGATAGGGTTGTCTTGTAACCCTTGAATTTAATGATGGTGGCTTAATGGGAAGGAATTCCCGAAGCCTAATAAAGAATAAAAATGATATCCATAACATGTCTAACACATGTTGTGACATTATAAATATGAATATGACTAAATAGAATTGAATTGATGACTTGAGTAGTTGATTGATTAAGGTTTTACATGAATATGAATGTAGTACCTATTCCGAACGACGAGGCGGGACCGTCTTATCAACCGAAATTCTTCTCTTGAGGTAGGAGAGGAGTCTAAGTTCTAAATGCATGAATTTGAATGTTAATTGATTTTGGTATGTAGTGTGATGCATGTTAACCTTGCTTGAATGTTGTAAGAAATGATGACTTGTGGTGTGATGTAGTTAATATGTTTGGCAACATGCTTTTGTGCATTTAGAATATTCATGGTATGTTATGTTAAGTTGTGTTTACCATGAATGTGACATGAATGATGAAGTTGTTTGTTGAGATTGAGAATAAAGAGAATGCCACTTAAAGATTTAAACTATTGTGAACAATCAATGTTAATAAAAGCTTGTGGTGATGTTAATAATGGTGTTGATGATGTTGGAAGATGAGTGGTATGTATAGGATGCATAGAGTGAGGAATGCATATGATTGCATTTGTATCCATGGCATACTGCATAGCTGTCGGTGTTGGAATTTTAGGGGATTCCCCCGGTTGGCCCAGTGGGAGGGCGGCTCGGTGCACGAGCAAGTTATATTTTCCCCTGTGACTTGGTGTATAAGTCACGAAGCTGCCCATGTTGTGCTTCGGGGAGCCACATGTGGTTGACCCTTGTGGGGGGTGGCTCTTGAGGAGCAGGTATCCCCGGTGGTCCTCGAGATCACAGCTGCCATGATATAATTTGTGGTGTGCCCGCAACACTATATGTTGATATGTTGAGTACCGCGGTCATGGTGAAAATGACCTGGTGTTGCAAGATGGGCGATGTGGTTTGGTACCAGTAAAACTGTTGGTGAATGCATGCAATTTAAAGAATGAGTGTACACATTTTACTACTGCAGTAGGGGTGTGGTTAATAGACCATACTTAAATCCCACAGTTGATGTTGAATTTCCCACAGTCAGATCTGCAATTGTTGAAATATTTCTTGTGCATATGCATTAGTTAAGAGCATTTGCATATAGAAGGATGTATGCCAAGGTGGTGAGATGTGATGAGGATTGTGAGGTGGTAAAAGTATATTTAAGACAACATAAAAGATATGAATACCAGTTAAAAGTTGTGTGACAATTCAATGGTTGAATGGTGTGATTATGTATATGCTTGTGTGCTTTGTGTAAAATTGTGTTAGTATATGGCATGGTGATTATTATTGATGTGCAAAGCGTACATGTGTGGATGCTTATTTACATAATCACTTGGTATTCATATTCATTCCTTTGGAATGTGGACTCACTCTCCCATGTTGTCAATTTTAGACTTATGACGCAGGGCATTCATGGGAAGAGTAAGCATTTTGAAGTATACTTATGGCTGTGGAGGTAATTAGTGTATAGGGAGCGCCTTGGCCGGCGATATATGTAAACATGTATTTTGTGTAGCAGGAGGTGTAATGAATATTTGTTTTGGAAGTTTACATGATAAGTGATTTTGGAGGGTCATGGAGGAAAATGAGAAATTGTATATGTATCTCATTTTCATTTGTGACCCAAGTATGTATGAAGGATTCATTTATATTGGAATGTTCCTATATGCTGATGAATGAATGAAGAATTATATTTGACTGTCGATTTTATTAAGTTGAGAAGATGGAGAATTGAATCTTATATGTGTTTGGAAAGTTGAATGGAATTTAAGAATAAGATGGTGTATGATCAGTTTTAAATGACCTGAATGATGATTGATATGTAACGCATTCTGGTAGAATGGGTGAAGTTCAATTTTATGTGGGTTGTGTCGTGTAAATTTTGAGTCCTGCATGATGTCTGATAATTTCGCTCAGGCGAGGTGGATTCTCGCCCGAGCGAGAGCCCCACCTGTTTGGAGTTTAGCTTCTGGGCAATTTTCGCTCAGGCGAAAGTGAATTTCACTCAGGCGAGATTGTCCCAGTATCAGTGTTTAGATACTGGAGGAAATTCACTCAGGCGAATGGAGTCTCGCCTGAGCGAGGACGAAGGAATTAGCTACTGGTCTGATTTCGCTCAGGCGAATGGCCAGTTCGCTCAAGTGAGAATGTTAGGAGAAACAGGGATTAGCTACTGGACGAAATCCGCCTAAGCGAAGGGTCTGGGGAATGGCATTCGCCCAGGCGAGACCATTAGATGGTGAGTGGGTGAGTTCATGAATGGATCCTGCCCAAGTAGAAGTTTGAAAATAAACTAAGAGGTGGTGAAACTTCTGAGTGAATTCCGAGTGACTTAAGTCCGAGTCATAACTTTCTGAGTGAGGAAGTGGACGTAATCCGAGTGAGATGGCTCTTGAGTGTGATGGTCTGGGCAGTGGAGTCCCGAATGGGGAATTTCCGAGCCCAGTATACCCTGTTCCGAGTGGAGTGCCCCGACTATGAAATTTACCGAGTGGAATAGCACCGATTGGGGATACTCAGGGTGAGTTGCCCAGAATTTTCCCTGGAATAACTCTCCTCAAGTGAAAAAGAGAGGTAGTCGGATTTTAATAAAATGCCGAGTGAAAGCCAAACAGACAATGAGTCGGTCTTGGAATGAAATTCCGAGTGAATGACTAAATAGGGGTGAGTCGGTTTCTGAGAAGTTTTCCGAGTGAAACACCGAGTGGGTGAAGTCTTGAACTTGGAGTAAATTTACCAAGTGGAGGTTTGTGTGAGGAAGGACTCGGTCTGGTCCGTTGTTACCGAGTAGGAGATTGAGTAAACAATGGTCGGTCAGGATGATTTTGCTGAGTGAGAACTCGAGTGCCTTGAGTCAGTTTTGGAGAATTATGCTGAGTGACAACCTGTGTGTTGAGAGTCGTATTTGGAGGGACTTTGATGAGAGAAAACTTAAGTGTTGGAAAGCCTTATTGAACGAGTGGATATAGGCTGGGCACTGGAGGTCTTTCGCTTAAGGGAGAAAGTCTCGCCCAAGCGAGTTTGTACTAAATTCGATTCTGGAGGATTTTAGCCCAATGCTCGCTGAATCCGCCCAGGCGAGGCTTGAGGGTCTCGCTCAAGCGAGTCGGACTCCGCTTGAGCGAGGGGGACTCTGATGGTCCTGCTTGTGTTATTTATTAATTTCTTCTTCTCTTCCACACTGAGACCTTATTCCATGATACTGATGCATACTTGGAGTATATGATTGGGTTTATTAATTTCCCAGTGGTTGGTTTCTTAAAATATAAACACATTTCATTCGTGTTTTCAATTTTTCTTCTGCTGATTTAAACTTGGAAAATTATCCTGAAAATTTAATCTTTTAATTCCACCCTCTCATATCTTCATATATGGGAGTGGTTCATCATTGATCCAGGTACTGTGTCAAAAATGCTTCTGCACTTAATTTCTTTCATTGAATTTATGATTTATAAAAATGCGAAAAATTTACCCAGATTTTTGGGGTGTCACAGAGAGAACCCACTGCGTATTTTAAGGAAAGACATGACCACCATCTCTTAAGTATGGACTTCTTTCATGCTTGCTAACATTGCACCTAATGCCCATGTTTCAGATCTCATTTTTAGTAGGTGCTATTTACTATATTGCATTTTGCAAAATGACATATCCATTGATCTAGCCTAAATAATCTCGGATGAAATTCATAAGTTTGTGAAGGCTGATCAGAAATACTCCCAAGCAGGGAAAAAGGTAAAAGGAAGTCTAGGCTTTCCTGCCTTTATCATTGATTTTTATGCAGCTCATGGGATTAAGGTACAGGACCTCAAACCCATCAAGCCTTTTATAGACAAACGCTTCATTGAGCGTCATTGCAGTGTGCAAGCAACCCCTTCACCAATTGCACCTCCACCACCTACTTCAGATACACAGCAAGCACCACCAGCATGATCTGAACTCCTTCCTCTTTCTCTCAGCACAGAAACATCCATGGTTTTACAGGGCATTCACCTTCTAAAGATCCAAATTAACCACCTTTTGGCACAACAGAATGCTAATCATCAAGGTTTAATGCATATTCATAATGGCTTATACTATAGCATTCCTGCAGGGCAACCCAACCCCTGGATGGATCCAGTCCAATTTGAAGCCCTCATTGCTTGGCCTGGGGACAGGCCTCCTTTTATAGGAGGGGGTGAGACTTCACAAGCCAGGCCAGGACCTTCTTCACAAGGACCTCCAGAAAAGGAACAGGAGACAGAGGATGACTCTTCTGAGGATGAGTGATGAGTTTACTGCTTTAGTTTTTAATTGCTTCAATCTGCTACTTTAATTTTTCTTTCTGATTGACATTTTATAGTTTTACTTTGGGTTTTCAGTTTGATACTACTGCAGCATACTTTGGAAATTTTTAAATTTCTCTGTGATTTTGTGTTATGACTGTTTGGATACAAATACATGTTTGAAAAACAACAGTTTTGAAAAACCCAACCAAGATATAACTTTTTGAACAAGAAAAATTTCTAAGCAACAAAATATTTTTAGACAGTAACACTGGTTTCCAAAAGGCAAAATGGCTGAATTAAGAACCAAGGAATTGAAATGAATGTACTTTTGATTGTTTACATGCTTGAACCCTTTTCTGTTAGAATATGGAAGTAAGCCTTACAACCCGGTAAGAAGTGAGAAACTTAAACATTTAGAGTCTCATTAGAATTTGCTAAAACTGCATTGCCTAATTTTCTGATTAAATCTTTTTATAAGAAATTAAGCAAGGAAATGATAAAGGCAATTTTGAAGATAAAATATCCCAGAGCCAAAAAGTTGCCCTAAAAAATATGTCCTATTCTATGATAACCCATTTTTGAGCCAAAAATTTTATTCAAACACCCTAACCCAAGCATGAGAAATAAAATCTTACCTTTTCAGCATGCTTAATTTTGATAAGAGCATAAAATACTTTTCCAAAGGGTGATGAAAGAAAGGGAGGCTGAAAAATGAGAAAGTTCTCCAGAAATGTAAACAAAACTAAAAAGAGAAATAAAGAATTCTGTAGCACAAAAAGGTAGAAGCCTCATAAAACTTTGAAAATCTCAGAACATATACTCTTCTTCATGCATGCACTTTGAATCCAAGAAAAACCAAGAATTCTTGACAGCCCAGCCTCATTACAACCCTGATGGGTTCAATTTAGCTGTGGCATGATTGTATGTCCATGTGAGACTTCATTTACCACTTTTAGCCATCAATGCAAGTCTATTTAAACCCTTTCTCATTCTTTTCCATAACTCTCAAATCGATTATGCTTTCTGCTATCCCTTGTTGACGATCCTATGGTCGATTGTCCAAGGAAGACTCTTGATTTAATTTATTCACCTTCTCATATCTTCATATATGGGATAGGTTATTTAAAATGATCCAGGGTTACTTATCAATGATTTATCTCGCAGTTTCTTCTATTCTTAAATTACTTTAAAATCGTGAAAAATCTACCCTCATTTTTGGGGCGTCACAAGTACCACATTCATGCATTCCACTGAGGTCTTACCTTTGGGAGGGGTTATTTTTTGAAATTGAAATCTATGCTTTAAAAAAGATGAGATGATAGAAGACATGCTATATTGTCTGCCATCCCATTGGATCTTGGCCTGACATGGAGATCCTTCAGATGGCCACTATGACGGTGGCCTAAGAAGCATCTCTAGAGAACTACTGCCATCATTACTATCCTTAAGTTCATGAACAGCTACCATATTGAAAGCAAAGTTAAAGAAGAATACATTGGGAACTAGGGGAAATTGACCTCGGTTAAAATAGAAAGAAAGACCTACATCTCGGAGCACTTTCAACTGATGTTATCCCAAAGATATATACACGTGAAAGTGACAAAAATGACTATGAAAAATCATAAATAATAAGGGGCAATCATTACTCTAGCATATTTCCTCATTAATTCATTTTGGCCTAACTAGAAATGGCGTAACCACCGAATCTTTAAACTCATTGGTGGAAGGTGTAACATCCTGAATTTTAAAATGAGAGAATTAAATACCAGAATAAATATTAGAAATTAGTATGTGGAATATTTAATGTCCCAAACTATTGAGAATAATTAAATTGATAATTTTGGGGACTGTTAGAAAATTATAGAGACTGGTTAAGCTGAAATTAAGCCCGGTTAAGATATGGGTGTCAGACCAAATATCTCGGAATGAGATGATATTGGTCAGGGCTATTAGAAATATTATCGGGAATCCGAATATGTATTCAGAATAATTTTTAGATGATGTATTGAGCCTGAACTAAGAACCTGTTAGTTATAAAACGCTGAAGTTTTAATGAATGGGAATTAAAATAAATCAAAAACCTAAATTTCGTTCACTATTCACGTATGTTTTCGCTGAAGGCAGTAAACAATTGCATTTTCTTCTTCTTCTCATCATCATCTTCTCCATTTTCCTCTTTTCTTCTTCCAAACCCTAGCAACTTGGCTTCGTCTTCCATTTCCTCTCATTTTCGTTGGTGGGAGCTTGAAGGGAGTTGGTGGAGCTGCTGTTTTCTCCTTCTTTCCCTCCATTTTCGCAGCTTTCTCTCCCTCTAGTGAACCCATTTTTGTTTTTGGGTGTGAGGTAAGAAATACTCACTAGTTACTTGGGTTTTTGCCATAGTTGTATGAAAATATGAGTTTGGGAACCATGCATGTGTATGGATGTCCTTGAGGAGAGTATTAAATGCAAGAGTTTAATATGGGTTTCTATGAGAGTAAGGTTTCTTTGGGAAGTAATGAAGTGGATGCATTTATAGTTGGAAGGAGAAGAGTATTTATGAAGGTGGATGGAATTGTTATGAACCCCTAGCTTCACAAATTTGGAGGAAATGTATAATGGAGGTTGATGAGTATTTATTACTGGAAATAAATGTGAGTTATGATGAATAAGGGTCATTGGTGATGGTATTTTGTTGGTGGAAGTCATTAATGGAGAAACCCATGAAAGGGTTTTGTTGTTGAATGCATAATAATAAAGGGTAGCACCTAACCCATGGTGGTTATGGTGGATAAAGTGAAATAAAAGAGGTTTGAGAGTTAAAATGATATAAACATCAAGTTATTGATGTATGTATAAGTATTTAAGTCTTAATGAGTAAGTAGAAAATTGATTGTATAATGTATTGTGATGTAGGAAGTGACCCCATTGACGAGGCGGAACCATCAAACCGCGTTGATCACTAGTTCACTTGAGGTAGGAGGGGGTAACTTTTCTAAATGCATGATTTCATCCATTGATGATGTGAAAATATGTATATGTGATCATTTTGATGATTGTTTGAATGGATGGTGTGGTGATGTTATGATTTGAATGCATTTAGAATGATGATTATGATGTGACATTGTGTTTGGGATAATATTGTGATGTGGTGATGATATTATTTTGATAAAGTATGATGATGGTTTAAAACCATGTGTGAAATGGAATTATGATGTGAATATCCCGAAGATATGTGCATAATCTATTGAATGTGTATGTCACTAACTATTGATGTGAATGAGTGAAAAAGAGAATTGGGATTGGATGAGAATGATGAGAATATTGAAATCCACCAAGTGGTGGTGATGAAAAATTGAATGTGGAGTGGCATCTAGGATGCATAGTGTGAGGATGCACTTGATTTGCATTTGCATTGCATCCATGGCATAGCATAGCTGTCTATGTGGAATATTAGGGGGGTTTCACTAGGCGGGCCCAGTGGAAGGGCGGCTCAGTGCACGAGCGTATTGTGATCTTCCCCTGTGACTCGGAGTATAAGTCACGAAGCTGTCCATAGTTGGTGACGAGGCACCCTATGTGGTGGGCCCAGTGGGCGGGCGGCTCTATGGTGAGCGAGTTTACCTCAGTGTCCGACGGGACACGGCCCTCTCGATGTGTGTTCGGGAGGGGCCCGTAGCACTTGTGGTAGTTGAGGCCACGATGTTGATCTGCAAGTCACGGGGTGACTAGTGCTACAGATGGGCGATAGCGGTTTGGTACCAGTAAAAATTATGATGATATAAGCATGCATAAATTGAGATATATGTGTACACAATTTTTTCTACTGCAGTAGGGGCATAGTAGCACACCTATGCTTATCCCACAATTGAATTAATATGGTATTTTTCCCACAGTCGGATCTGCATTGTTTTGATGAGAAATTCTTGTGCATATGCATTAGCTTTAAGAGCATTTGCATATAGCTGGAAATATGCCTAGGTGAAAGCCCATGGTGGCAACAGATGAATGAGAATTGAAAAGGGGAAAGAGTTGGATACTAACCCTATGTGTGTTTTAGGCAATCCAAATGAATGAAATTGTGAATGTATACTTGAGATTATGAGATGTATTGTGTATGATGTATGATGTGTTGTAACGATTGATATGTGAGCAAGCATACATGTATTTCATCATAATGTATGACTTTAATTCATTTGGATTATGTTACTCACCTCCCCGTTGCCATTTTTAAAGTTGATATAGGTATGACTTAAATCCTACAGCTTTTGGAGGCCGAGTTTGGAAGGAGGTAAATATGGATAGGAATGTGTACGCCTTGGCCGGCATGAAATCTGTTTTGGTAGAGTATATGAGGTTCATATACTCAATTTTGTAATGTTGATAATTTTGGAGGTCATGGGAGAAAATTGGACATGTTGTGTAATGACAATTTTCATTCATGACCCAAAAGTTGTAAAGAATGAATCTTGATACTTGTCTTTGATTAATGAATGTATGCTGTGTTTTTATGCCATTCTATGGAGTCGTGAAATGATGTTGGATCCAAATGTATGTAGGGAGTGTATGTGGCTTGATGATGAATTTAGATTATATGCATGGAATCAATATTAGCATGATGATGTTGGTGGTATTTGATTCAATGAAAGAATTATGTAGTTTTAGATTATAGTATTGTATGAATTGGTACATGCATAATGAAGTAAGATATGGTCATAGGTAAGGCCAAAATGAATGGAGTTGATGGTTCATGTGCTAAGTTAAGGTAAATTTCATTTCTGCATTGTTCCTGCATAACTCGCTTAAGCGAGTAGAAATCTCACCCGAGTGAGATTGTTATAAAAACAGGGGATTCGTTTCTGCCCCAAATTCACTCAAGTGAAGGTGCATTTCGCCCAAGCGAGATTGCCACAGAATCAGAGTTTCGATTCTGGACAATTTTCGCCCAGGCGGATGAGGGAACGCTCAAGCGAAGGAGAAGGATTTAGATACTGGACGATTTTCGCCCAGGCGAGTGGTGCCTCGCCCAAGCGAAAATTGGCCAGTGAGATACCTTCAATTCTGGACCAATCTCGCTCAAGCGAGTCATGTACCGCTCAAGCGAGATTGGGACCTGATGCCCTTTTCTTCCTTCGCTCAAGCGTCTCGCTTTCGCCCTGATGCTTATTCCTCTCTTTCACCCAAGGTCGCCCAGCGTTTGCTCAAGCGTAGGTACGCTGGCTCGCTCAAGCGGATTGACTCTCGCTTGAGCGAGTGGCACCTGATGGTCATGCTATTATTTTAAATGGATTTTCAAATTCTACGCACTATTTCTTCCTTAAATATTATTTTAAAGGTATTGAGGAGTATATTTTGGATCTCTAGACTATATAAACTACCTTCCACATTTTTATAAAATTCCTCCTCTTTTAAAGGTATTGGCCAATGAACAAATCGAATGAATCTTCCGTTGACTCTGATTGAGAAATAATCTTTTAATTTCACCCTCTCATATCTTCATATATGGGAGTGGTTTATTTTAGATCCAGGGGTTTGGTGAAAAATACTTCACCACTCTAATTATTTGATTTATTATTATTATTATTTTCAAAGACGCAAAAAATTTTCCTCTATTTTACTTGGGGGTTTGGGGCGTCTCAGAAGGGTGACACTTAGAAACAGGTAACTTCCACCATTAATAAGCAATTAAAGAAGGTTGCACATATAGGGTTTAGAAGCCCAAAAGACCAATCATAAGTGTCATTTCACATTAATTTAATACTTCGATTAAACTCATTTTTGAAAGAATTTAACCAAATTAGTAATTAATTAAGCATGATTTTTGTTGTAAATAACATATTGTGTAAAACAAGCTTGATTTGTCAAAATATTTGAAGAAGGTACCAAAAAGCCTTGAAAAAACCAAGAAGAACCAACACATCAAGCCAAGGACGCTTGAGCATGGCACTCAGGCATGCCTAAGCGTGATTTAATGAAGACAGCCCTCCCCACGCTTGAGCGCAGCTTGAGCGAGAAGCATTAAGGAGAACCTCACGCTTGAGCGCGATCCCGAGCTCGCTCAAGCGTGACCCTAGACATAGCTGGTGCGCTTGAGCGTGGACTTATGAAGCTTGAGCGTGACTAAATTTAGCATCAGCCCCCCTCGCGCTCGAGCGTAAGAAAGGGACGCTCAAGCGTGGGTCCGAGCGTGCTTGAGCGTGAAGTGAGCGTGGATCAAGCGTAACTCATATAGGAAGGCCACGCCTGAGCGTGGTTAAGATGGCTTAAGCGTGAGACAACCAAAGACCATCAGAACTTTCCACGTTTGAGCGTGGACATTAGGCTCAAGCGTGATTCATGCAGCATGGGATTTGCAATATTTTATTCACTAATGGTGCGATGCCAACTCACCCACTTTCTTATGCTCCTGCATGACTCTGAAAGGTTCTTCATGGGTTCTACGCAAGTGGGGAAAGAAAAGCTGAAACATAATCCCTATAAATCAAGCAGAGAGCATGAATAAGGCATCATCTCCTTCATATCATCAAACACATCTCCTGTAACCCACCATTCATTCTGTATTTATTTCTAATTTTTCTTAAGTGAAAATGCATAGCATGAGTATCTAAATTTTCCTTATTGGGATTGGTTGTAATCAATTCAAACCTGAAGTAATGCTGCTGTAAGTTTTTATGTATGTTAATGAGATTTAATACTTTCTGTATTTCATTCTGCCATTAATGCCTGAAGATACTTGATCACTATTTTCTTGTTTTAAGTTTTCTTAAGTATACTGGGAAGTAACTTTTGAGAGCAGATCTGAATGAAATACTCGTTGTGAGTAGCTGACCAGGGATGATATCTAACGCAATGAACGTCAAAACAATCGATCGGTAATACTGGAATGGTTTCAAAGTGACTGAGGGATCAGCGGTTTGAAATCATTCTTATGAATTTTGTAGTCGAGGGGTCGATACAAATGACTTTGATTGTGATGTAGAAATTATTATTTCAATTTACATACATGAAAATTTATTTAGCTTACGAAAGGTGCGATACGATGAAACCAATCCCAGTTTTCCAAATCTGATTTTTACCCAAACACTTTACTGTCATTATTTTCATTCAATACTTGCTGTTTCTTTTGTACTCAATCTTTTGTACAACAAAATCAAACCAAACCTTTTGTCAAAATCAATTCAAGAACTAAGATCTTCAAACCAATACCTCCTTAGTGGAACGACATCTATACTATACTATAATCACTGTGTTTAAACTTGGCACAACCATTCCATTGAGTTCATATTATACAAACTTGATTCTCTTTCCTTGAACTCTTCATTTCTTTGTATGATACACATAAAAATTCCATACCAACCAACTACATGTTGTTTAAGAGGATATCGTCCAAAAAGCAGTTGAAGACGATACTCCAGCAACATCCTAAATTGAGGGGCATATGATTTGAATATATCATACGAGGCTACATCGTACCTGGACGACATACTACACCAACAACAATGGGGTAGCTTGTCCCATATGCAAATGGGGTATAAAACCTCAACAAGATGACATCGTCCATGTAGACAAACATGTTACTAACAAAACCTGCAAAAATACTAGGCAATTGCATTATTACCACCATACATAAGCCTCCATTATAAATACATATGTCAAAAATAAGAAAGGTACACATTTATTACCCAATTACTCTGTGATTCTTACCTTGTGATATAGTTTTCACTTGCTCCGAGCTCTTTGGACTTATGCATTAGAGATGCCCTATGGGTCACATCCCTCTTTGTGCGGGTCGACTTGGCCTAACCCAATAAAAGCCCCACTAGGTGGAGGCCTTTTCAGTCTAGGTTAAAAATAACCTACTTTTAAATTGGGATCCTTTTTTACGTTCATCTCGCCTATTTTACACAATGGGCCGTGTAACACCCCGGTTTTCCAGACTCAGATCCCGATGTAATCAAGATAATAATTAATAAAAATACGGGTAAATTTTTCACGTTTGAAGTATTTCTAAACACCTCGACGATTACATCAAGACCCGAATCACAAAAAACTGAAGCGTACGATTTAATAAAATATAACTGGGTTGATAACTAATTCGCCCATAATGGTATATGAAAATAGTGGAGTTTACAGTGGAAGAAGAATGTGCAGACCGGGCTAACGCCTAGTCCCATATATGACGATATGAGAAAAGGCTTGGCAAAGCATGCAAAACACCTAACATAAACCTATTATTATAACTCAGTCATGCACTTACAACAGACACATGCATTGCCTAAGATATAATATAAATATGCATATACATCTGGGGTCATGCCCTAACTATCACCACTGCCCATCATTAATGTATATTATTCAAGTTCAATTCCTTAAGTGTTCATCAAATCATCACTTATGTACTAATACATAGGTTCACCATTTATGCATTCACGATTATCTTATACATAACCAAAATCACTAAATCATCAATATCATTATATACAATTTATTCATTACATTACATTTCACAAATGATGCCGACCAAGGCACTTCCACTACCACTATTTACCTTCCCAAGACTTCAATTTAAAATCTGAACTCATCCCATGGCAACCTGCATCACAATGCTAAAAAGGAGACCACATGGGAGAGTGAGTTATACATTCAAAATGACGAATATAATATATATTGTGATCATGTGTATATGCATATAATCATCATGTGTGCTTTGCTATAAAACCATTAAATTATCATTCAATCATCACCTCATTATTATAATAGGCATACAAACATCATGAATCGCAATTCACAACATAAACAAGCACAAGCATCTACTCAATCACATTGCCACTTATCATGAAGGGCATTCACAATCATCATCATTATTTTATTAAATCTTTATTCACTTCCTCCTCGCAAGGGGTTTCTCATCTCTCATGGTCATCCCATCTCAAATGCCATGCACCTATGGCTAATGCATATGTCAACTGTTTAATGCATATGTAATGGATCCATTTCATTTCCTCAGGTCATCGCAACCACCATATCGTTCATTCATATGGGTTTCCCGCCTCGCAAGGGGTACTCCCTCTAGCAGCCTCACAAGGTGCTTTCTCGTGATCGCAACCATGTTCAATAATTCATAATGGTTTCCCGCCTCGCAAGGGGTACTCTCGCCTCGTGATCGCAACCACGGGCATCATAGGAACTCGCAACCACTGGCTCAATATCATATCATCATCAAGTTGGTTTCCCGCCTCGCAAGGGGTACTCCCTTCATAGAATCCCGCAGGATCTTTCATCACTGTGATCGCAACCACATTTCAATGTTATGCCATGCCATGAATGCAAATGCAATAATGCATATGCCCATCAACCTCGTAAAGATATCTCACCTCTCACATAGGGATATACTTTAATTTGACATTTTCAATCAATAACATACAATCATTTACAAAGCCCCTCAAAGCACATCATTCATATACTTGGCATTTCAATAACCACTATATTATTCACAAGTTATTCCACGCATGGAAATCAAGAAGCATAGCAGGCATCACAGTATGAGCCCATACATGGGAATCAATCCAAGCATATTGATAAACACATTTCAAATACATAGCATCACATGCTAGCCATCACAATTAATTCTATATGTACAAGATTACACTTGTATCCAACACAATGGCATTGCCATCATTAATAATATAAATCACCATTAAACCAAACAACAATATCCCATTTCATCCAACATCATTAATCATCATTTAATGTGTGTGTCCTTATCCATTTTTGATCATCACTATTACTATTTCAATTTCATTGAGTTATCATAACTCATTGCCACTCAATTGTCCCCTTATTAGTTCCATAAAAGATAATTCTATGAAGAAATACAATGGAGGGCTTGGGTCGATTCCCTAAATCTATGAAAAACCCATCATATATATAATGATATGAGAAGGTGGGTAACTTAAAAATCAAGAGTAATCATTGGACAATCATCCTTACGATCATCAACAATGGGTAGCGAAAGCACGTAGTTGTCATGAAGGGTATGGATGGATTTGAAAGAGATATCAAAGTGCCCAATCATTATAAAATAGGCTTAAGAAGCCAAGGAATTCAATATGGGTGTTCAAGTAGTGAAATTTCCATTTTCAAATTGGTATAATCGATTAGGCCAAGTGCTAATCGATTGCACTAATCGATTATAAGGTTGGGGACAATCGATTACAGAGCTCCTGGAATTTATGTAATGCATCAGGTATTTCACCTAATCAATTACAAGAACCAGTGTAATCGATTACCAAGGTTCTGTTTGGTTCATAATCGATTACAACACTGGATGTAATCGATTACCTTGGTTCTGTTTAGCTCATAGTCAATTGCAACTTTAAATCTAATCGATTATGGGACTGTAGTTGATCGATTTCCTTAAAGGCAGAAGCCTTGTAATCGATTAGGCTAAGGGGGCTAATCGATTACACCCTATCAGATTGCAGAAATTATGTAGAAAATGCATGATTTTGGGACTTCTAACCCTTCTAACGTTTTCATATCAACTCTAAATGCTACCAATTTTTGACACCAACTAAATTACACTATTTGTGACGCCACCGGTCTCACTCAAAAATTCTTAAAAATGAGGGACTTATGCGCATAAATGTGTTTTAACCGTTTTGAGGTACTTTTGTGCAACTCAAGGGCCTATTCTCATTAGAATTGGCCCACTCCAGTTTCTACAAGTTACAAACTATGCATAGAAGCTATTGAAACTATCCCATGCCATTCAATCCTCATAAAACTCTATTTGGCTCTATTAGTTCCTTAATTATGCATTAATGTCAATACCTAATTTCACATTTTGAGCAATTTCTCTACCAATATAAACACTAATGCCATCAAATGGGCCTTAGCCTCTCATTACCAATATTCATTCGTCAAAATCACATGGAATTCTAAATTCACATGGTATATGCATACTTTAACCCCTCATGGTTATTCATCATCATATATACACATATATTATCACCAATAGACAATAATTTACTATTCACATCATTTCACTATAATCATGGCAAGGCAAGCATGAGTATCATGACATATAATAATTATCAATTATATAACTCATGCAATTTGAATGTAAACTCCTCTCCTACCTCGAGGGAAGAGCCAAAATCCAAGTGCTACGATTATTCTGCGTCATCATCTGGAACACAATCCTACCAATAAACATATATGTATTCATTCAATCATAAGCCATCACAAGGCTTTCATCATAATTCTTAAACAATCACAAACATCCCTTAAGGCTTGGTAACAAGTTCTAAATATGTCAAAACACCTATTCATATACTTGTGTTAGGCTTCGGGATTTCCTTTCCCAAAACCAAGATTTTTTAAATCTCAAAAGGGCTAACCAACCTAACAACAACAATGTCACATCCTTACCAATATTACTCCCAATCACATATAAATCATCATATATCCTTTTAGCTTCTTTTAAGACCCTCATCAATCAACCATATATTATGGCCTAAGGCCTTATCAAATCACAATCTTATTCCATTTGTTTACCCTATCACAACCATCATGGTTTTGGTGTTCAAACTTATCATTATTCATTTAAAGGCCATACTTATCTATAGGTTCCCATACTAATGACTTTCAACCATCACCATTAACCACTTACCTCCATTAATGGCATCCCTCATCATCCATAAGTATCCTCCCAACATCATCAACAATGCCCATATTTTAAATATCATATATTTCCACCTAAAATCAATCCTCAAACCAACATTACATATTTTCCCCAAATTCTAAAGGCTAGGGTTTCATCAAAACCCAACCACCATTATTAATATTCATCAACCATCATCAATGGCTACATTTCTTCATTAATATCATTCCCTCACATCATTAAACACACATTCTACTCATATTTTACATTTCCCCCAATTCCTAGGGTTAGGGTTTCATTAAAAATCCAACAACCACCATAAATAATCGTCATCTTCCATCACCAAACACCACATTTTCGTGTACCCCTCTACATCAACACAAATACATATTTATCACACCCCACCTTTGGGTCTTGCCTAAAAATGGTTCCTAATCCATAACCCTTGCATATTTTACACTCCCCCAACAAATAAACTCATAATCAATGGCATAAACTCAACAAAATGGTAAGGAACTTACCCCAAGCCAACAAACAAGCAAGCTTCCCAGAGAGGGAGGAGCCACACAAAAATAGGAAGAAGAGAGGAGAAGGAACTTCAAACTCTAAGCTTCTTTCAAGCTTCCTTGAGAACGAAAATGGAAGGGGAAAGAGCATAAAGCCTTCTCTAGGTTTTTGAGAAGAAGAAGAAGAAGAAAAGAGTAATGAGAGAAGAGCAAAGTGTGTTTTGCCCTTGGAGAAGAAGTGCCATGAGATAGAGGGTGAAAATTAGGTTTTTCATTTAAATTCTTAACTTACCACTTAAACTTCTCCGATTTATTATGAACAGGATCCCCGTTCGGGCTTAATACTAAATCCAAAAATTATTTCGAAAGCATGTTCGGATTCCCAATAATATTCTTAACAGCCCTGACCAACGGCATCTCAATCGGAGATACTTGATCCGATACCCATATCTTCACCGGGTATAATTTAACTCTTAAAGCCCCAATAAATTATAAATAATCCTCATAAATCTCAATTTAATTATTTCAATATTTTTGGGACACTTATTAACCCATTTATAATTATTTAATATTTATTCCTCCTATTTAATCATTTTTATAAAATTCAGGATGTTACAGGCTGACCCTGACTGATGGGCTCGACTCATTTTGATAGCTCTAGATCCAAAAAGTCAGCATAGGGGCCCTGATAGCCCCGAAAGTGTCCCCAAGAAGCCTTCATATCATCTTATACAACATCACATGCAGGTAAAATCAATTTGAAATGGTATTTTATATTTACATTAATGGTTACCACAAGAAGAAAACCATTGATAATTATAATGATGTTAGATTAAATAATGGAAGAGTAAGATGTTTAGTTTGGTAATTTATTTTAAAAAATATTACCTAGTCCTAAACCATTGATTTGAGGGCCATGGGAGTGAATATAATATTATATATTTTTCTATATGAATTTTTATTAATTTCTACATTTATCAAATCATTATTAATTGAGACCATGAATGACGTGTTACTCAAGACAATCTAATAATTACTCTTTTAAAAGTATAAGAAGATGTTCCCCCTGGATCAAGGATGGGGCCCATATTTCCCCCTCTTTTAAGAAAGAATAAAGGGTAATCAAAATATCCTTGATCTATGCAAGATATAGTTATCTCCATGTCACCTTGGGCCTGGATCGAAGCCCCTATTTTCTTTCCTTTTTACTTATTATATAAAGGGCTCGAGCCCCCTTTTGTAATTTGAGTGTCACATTCTAAGAGTAATACAAACCTATTTTTCCTAGGGAAGTTTCTAGGGTTTTTTGTGTTTTACATTCTCATTGTAAACAGTTTGGTGCTAAGGGTGGGGCCTGGTGAAATGGAAACCTTACAAGAAAAAAAGAACAGTGATGACTACGCACAGCAACCCCAGCTGTCAAGAGGATGGCAATCACCATTGACAATAACAACAATAATAATAACAACAGGAGCAACAACAATAACAACAACAGGAACAACAATAACAACAACAACATAAAGATGACTGGGTGCAGGAGTTAGCGACTATGGTCAAAACGCTGTAACACACGATAAATGAGTTACATCTGGAGAATGAAGAGTTGCGCATCCATGGGCAGGAAGAGAAAGAAGCCTCTAGTTACCATAATACCTAGACCATGAGACAAGGAACAGAAAAATCTGATACCTTACACCTTTATGCAGCCCATCCATTCACGAAGGAGATCATGGCAGCGCCAACCCCCCGAACTAAAAACCACCAACGATGAAGAAGTATGATGAGAGGGGAGACCTAGAGGAGCATATCACCATGTTTACCACCACCAAGTTGATCACGAGAGTGTCAAACGCTCTGCTCTGTAGGACGTTCCCAATCACCCTAACCAAGTCTGCTCTATAGTGGTTCTCACACTTTCCTCCGAGAAGCTTATTAAGTTTTGCATAATTGATAGAGAAGTTTCTAAACCAATTCACATCGAGTCGGGTGATGCAACAAACTTTGCATAGCTTGGTGAATCAAAGGAAGACCTGGGATGATACTTTCAAACAATTCATGGCTTGTTTCAATGAGTAAGCCATCCTAACTTGCATACGGGTTTTCCAATATTGGTATCCTATTCCATTAAGCACAGGTGGTCTATGAATGAAATTTCCCTCAGGGAATATGGGATTATAAGAGGCCATAATTATTTCTTGAAGTTTTTAAACCTTATACAAGAAGCTAGCTTTGATATCACTTGTTGTTCAAGTGGCCTCTAATAACTTAAGAAGGGAGGGGTGAATTAAGTTTTCTTAATTTTATCAAGTAGGTGGTATATTAAAATTCTTAGTTATGTTAAAGATTGAAAGTCTTAAATAATAAAAAAACTGAATGTATGCTAGGAGAAGGATAAGAAATAGCAAAAAGTGATTTTATACTGGTTCGGCCGACCACTGCCTACGTCCAGTCTTCTCAAGAAAATCTTGAGGATTCCATTAGTCATAATTTACAATTACACAGATCTTCCACACCTTGGATCTCCTTATCCTTGTATGAAATTCTTTACACCATAAGAGATTCTTTCTTTTGTAAAAAGATAACACCACTTGGGAAACTCTACCCAAGCAACAATGATTCTCACAAAGCAATTGATAATATAAAGTAATTTCTCTCTATAAGAGCAAATTAACAACTTGAAGTGTTAAATAACTTAATAAAGATAATATATCCTTTTTACTAGTTAAAGAAATATTGGAAGAATTGAATGATGTTTGCAAATGAATTCATGGCCTATTTATAGTTTGGAAAAAACATTGAAAGAATGAAATTGAATGGTCATGAATCATGAAAGGATGCATTTTTAGAATGGGTGCATTGTTTCATGAAGGATCATGGCTTCTCAATTCAAAACAATGAAGAATTGCAATGTTTTCGCATTCTAGGAAGCCAGTAATCGATTACATGTATATGGTAATCGATTACACACTTTTAAAAACTATTTTTCCAAATGTTGCACCTTGTAATCGATTACAATAAGATGGTAATCAATTACCATGTTTAAATTTTGATTCTGAACAGTTGTATATGTATTGTAATCGATTACTGCATGTAAAAACACATTTTTTATAAAAGTCTTTAATTGTAAATGATTTCTTAAATCATGTAATGAATTACCATGAATATGTTTAGGTTTTTATTTTTTCTTTTCAAGCCATATTATTTTTAGTAAGTCTTACATGTATTCCTAGGTCTTGGGTATTAATGTGGACATACCCAAGGAAGACCCTCACACTACATTGGAGAAAGGACTTGAAGCATATAGAGGTCCCCTCACAAGGGCAAAGACCAAACGGGCCAAAGAGAGCATCCATAAAGCCCTTTTCTCTTTTCTCTCTTCTAGTGGGCCTAAGCCCAATAAGGAACCTATGAGGATCTATATGTACTTTACTTGTAATATACTTTCTAAATAGTTTCTCTAGGCTTATAGGATAGCTTTGGGCCTTACAAGGTCAAATGGGCCACTTTTAGGCCTTGTACTTTCCCTTTTTGGGCCATGTATAGGCCATTTGTTCATTTTTTCTCTTAATGGGCCTTGGATCCATGACCAAGCCCATCTAGCTAGTCCTTGGGCTAAATTCCCATGGCCTATATAAGGGCTTCTCCTTTTGTAATCAAGAACCATTAATTCATTTACAAAATTTGAGAGCACTTAGGTGTTTCCTAGTGAGAGATTCTCCTCCTTTTGTAATCAAGAACCATTAATTCATTAATCCATTAATGTTAATATATTATATATTAAAATATTAAATATAAATATATATTTTGTATTAAAATATTATTAATATATATTTTATAATATATAATATATATTTAATATGTTATATATATATATTCTATATAAGTTTTTATTTTATTTTATTTTATTTATATATATATATATATGTAAGAATAAAAGATATTATATTTAATAATATTCCCTATTTGTATCAAAAAAGTAGTTGTCCTAGTGGTTGTGGTATCACGTTGTGATCCATGGGGCACAGGTTCGACTCCTGGTCTGGGCAATTTTGTTAAGTATTTTCCCCTGTGTAAAATTCGTCTTCCCACCAGACGAATTTGACCAGTCAAATTCGCCCCTCCACCAGACGAATTCAGACACGTGGCGACGTCTGCCAATTTCGCCCCCCCACCAGGCGAAACTTTGACACGTGGCAGAGCTGTAAAATTCAAATAAGATGTGACAGATTCTACCCCAGACAACTAAATATTTTTTTTTCAACCCCAAAAGTGCAAATATTTTTTAAAAGTGTCCCATTTTGGTTAAAAAACCTATTAAAGATAAAATTGTTTTTAAACAGAAATAGAAATAGACAGAATCAGGGAGGTAAGCAGGAAAGGATGGTTTGTAGAATGGTGTCAACATGGTCAAATCGATCTCTTACATAAGTACGTAAGGATTGGAGTAGTATGCTTTGGAATCCAGTCACCAAAGTCATCTTGCTTATACCTAAAAGAGGAAAATGTATGTTTGCCAATCAAAAAGGAGTGTTGTGGTTTGATGCATAATTCTTCAGCAATAGGAACTTTGAAGTAGCGGAGAATCCGAGTGATGAGTCCTGCATATGATAGAGGGGCATTGGCTCAAAGAGCCTTTTTCATACAATAACGAATGAGAACAACCCAGTTGAGTGGTCAAACACTAAGTAGAGACCACGTGAGCACCAAATCTTCTTCGGTTACTTGAGCAAGGTTGGTGGTGCGAGGGGCCAAAATACGGACTATGAGGTAATGCATGACTCGACAACTGAAAGAGAGAGAACTGGCAGGAGACGTCCTCTACGATCAGCATTATCAGAATAAACTAATTCCCTTGCTTTAAGAATACTAAAATCATTTTCCCAGGATTCAGGTAAAGTTCCTTCATATAGGTCACCAGCAGAAGGAAGATCAGTCAAGTCAAAGAATAGGTGAGTATCAATGACTATTGGAACTTTCTTAACCTTAGAGATGATACATCCGTTAGTGATTTAGACATTGGAGTAGATAAGGCGAACCAAACTTGGATAGTGATCTTCTTTGCGTGTGTTTGGTTCTTCTTTTAAACGGTGTTAAGTTAACTGAACGACGTTGGTTTCTCCGTCCAGTCCGTTTGGCTCTCCAACTCCTCTGTTCCGTCACCTCAACTACGTTTAACAGTTGCCTCGGTGTGTGTGCAGCTCTGTTTGGCAGAAGGCAGGTCTGGGCTCCCTGGACAAAACCCAGTTTGGCGAAAAGTCCTCCATGCCCTCGGTTGAGGGTTAAAAAAAGGGGCAAAGAAATGGGGTTCTCACGCTGAGAGCCAACATAACTGCGCGGCAAGGGAGCTTGGCACGGTGACGACCTTTTTTTGGTGGAGATCAAAAGCGGGAGTGGCCTCCGGTGGTGTGTATCCGACGTCAACAAGCTCTACATTTTTCCTTTGAGCAATGCCAACAACCCTCTTGTCCCATGCCAAAGTCGTTTCCTTTGTAACATGAACGTGGCCAAGGTGAGGAATTTGGGGCTCATCCAGGTGGTGAATAACCGTTACCATGGTTCATGTTTATTACACAAGCCAAAGGATAATAATGGCTTAGGCTCTGTGGTGAGATGTGCAAGTTGGAGTACGGTGACGGCGTTGGAGAGAGAACTGGAAACTGAGATGAACACAAAGGATCAAAGCATCGGACTGGCAAGGTTTAGGCACAAGTATGGAGAAGGGAAGAGTGTGGTGGAGATGTTGGAGTGTTTGGAAATAGAAGCAATTATGGGTGATGATGTGGGAAAAGAGCCTGTTGATTACAACAGAAGGGCTCAGATATTTGATAGAAGCTCTAGAGTGTTCCAAGCTCTTAAGGAACTCAACAGTGATGACACATGCTTTAAAAACATA
This sequence comes from Clitoria ternatea, assembly GCA_037962975.1. NCBI lineage: Eukaryota > Viridiplantae > Streptophyta > Magnoliopsida > Fabales > Fabaceae > Clitoria > Clitoria ternatea. The sequence continues at coordinate 190,387,794 of CM075672.1, read as the reverse complement.
AGAGCTGCATTTCAACCTTATATTTTAGATTGCATTTGCATAAAATATTTGAAAATTCTAAAGAATTTAAAAATCTCAAGAAAATTCTAACTTGATATATTATCATCTAATTTGTTCAAAAATATATTTATTTGATTAAAAAATAATAGGGTATTCTTAAATAAATTTCTATTTTGTTAAAAATAATCCAATTATAAATAATATTATATATATATATAATTTGATATAATATGTATTTATATTATTAATATATATACATATTTAATATATTTTTCACTAATACCCTTTTTGGTAATTTCTCATCAAACCCCCATTTACCCAACCCAACTTTTTCTCCAACCAAACACAATCACTACTTCTCAACCCACTTTTTCCTAACCCAACTTTTATATAACCAAACACAACTCCGTTTACTAAACCTCAGTTTTCTCAACCCCAGTTTATAAAACCTCAGTTTTCTCAACCAGGTTACCCTAACGGGTATCCAAACGGACCCTTTGATAGATAGAAAAGGAAGAAGGTCTTGGATATCAAAAAATTAATAACATTCAACATTGCTGAGAGATTATTCATTAGTATATTTTGGATTTATGACTTCTCTATTGTGAAATAAGGAGTAAAAATGATCTTGTTAGCCAGAGCTGGAGAAGAATTCCACAAAGGTGTGTAGAGAAGGAGTTCTTGCAATAAAATCTAAGGAGGAGGAGCCACGAGCACGTTTGCTCTTTTTAACATGAGGAGGGGTTGGAGAAGGAGGAGAGGAAGGATCCATTTGGGGTGCTCTGCACGTATGGAAGAAAATGAAGGAACGAAGGCACAAGTTAGAACGCGGAGCATATTATATGAAGAAATTACATACTAAAGAAGCACCTAGGACGGTAATCGATTACAATGTAAAGTGCACATAAGGATCAGTTATCATGAGTCATGCAAGTTTTAGAGGCAGAAGTAGGAAGCATGCCACAGACATGGGAAAGTGGGGAGTTGAAAGAGGGTGACATAAAGTAACTGACATATAACTTTTATGCATTGAACCCCAAAAAATCTATTTACAGGAAGAGATGTGTGAGACATTGGAAATTAGAATAAAGCTAACTAACAATTATTTAAAAAAACTTTAGGCAATAATGAGGCTATGATAACTGACACGTGAAAAAGTAACTGACAAAGGCTTTATGCATTTGACAAAGAGAAACCGACATTAAAAAACTTGATGTAGTTTGAAATTTGTTTTTAAAGGAAATGGCTTTAAAAGTAGGGGTGATCAGATCCGCGCAATCCAAACCGGGCCGAACAATCTGGTACAATCCGCAAGGTCCGGTTTAGTTAATTTAAGATCTAGAAAATAGAAACCCAAAAATCGGATTAAAATGGGTAAAACCGGTCGGATCTGGATGAAATAATTTTTACCCAACAGTATCCGTAACCGACAGAAAGTAAATCTAAAGACCTTTTTCCATTTTCATTGAAGGCCCAACCCATTCGGTCCAATGTCCACTCTACACATCATGTTGCTTGCTTTAGTGGTTCACTTCTTCTGACACTCATATGTCTTTTCCAATTCAAATTCTGAAATAAAAAAAGAAACCCCTTAAGAGAGAGAAAAAAGAAGAGACTAGAAGCAAGCAGCAGCAGAAGAGTCTTGTGTAAAGACTCAAACCCTCAAATTTCCTCCCTCCCAAGTTTTGTTTTCTTTCCACCGTCACCCTGGCCAACACCTCAAACCACAACACCACACGACACTTCCTAAACGGCTAAACCCAAACTTTGTCTTCTTTATTAGTTCGCTTGTATTTGACTGTGTCCTACTATCCTTAACCTCGTGACTGTACTTCTCCTTCTCTCTCGTGAGTTGGTGCTTCTGGCGACGGTCATCTCGAGATCAGATCAAGGTATGTTATGGTTTTATGTCTCCCTATTTTTTTGTTTTTTTTCTATCCTAGTTAGTGCTTCCCACCATAAGCATCTCCCTATTTTTTTATCAGTTTATCTCTCTGACCTTGCGTGTAGCTTTTCTCTTCTGCTATCTTACGACTTGTTGTTGTGTTTCTTCTGAGCAACATCAAGGTTAGGTATGTTACGTGTCTTCATTTTTCTATTTTTCATCTAAGTAGCATTTTAGACATCTTTTGGGGGTTTGGTTTCTAATGATGATGATGTTAACTGTTAAGGGTTGGGGGTTTTGTTTTTTTGTTTTTGGTCAGTGATTTCTTTGGGCATGTATCTAATTAAGCTTAGGGTGTAAACTGTGAAGGGTTAGTGTGTCTATATTTTTGTGTTTTAGATGTCTTCATCCTTAGGTTATAAATTATGGGTGTCTATTTTTCTATTTTATATGTGTTTCTGTTTTTATGTGTGTCTTCATCCTTATGTTTTGGGTGTCTATTTTTCTGTTCTATGTGTGTTTCTGTTTGTGTTCATCCTTTATGTCAAGTGTATCTACCCCTTTGATTTATAGTATAACATGAATGAGCCGCCAACAAAAAATTGAATTCACTTAATTTATCTGATTAAGCTTGCGAAAGTTGATTAATATTCATAGGTGAACTGTCATTAGTATCACCATTTAAGAGATGTTCAGCTACAATATAGGTATCAAATAGTTATCTAGAAACTTTTTGAACCAAGTTCCACTTCAAAGAGAGCTTTTTAAACCAAATTGAGAGCCACTGGAAAATCAATTAAGGAGATAATTTCTTCTCTGGTATTTGCTAAGTTATCAATTTGTGCATTAAAGTTGATTTTACCACCCTGTTGATAGCATATCAATTAGTTTATAAATAGTATTCAAATTAAATAAACAATTCATTCCTTAATGAAATACAAAGAAGACAAAATTTATGCCTTAATTTGAATATTTGATCATTTAAATGATTGAATAACAACTAATTAAAAATGGATAAATTTACGCCTTAAATAAAAAAATAACATAATGAAATAATTGATTATAGATATATAATAATTATATAATCAAGTTAATGTTTAAAAAATTTTATTTACTTCTATATAAATGACATGCATGTTTTTCACTGGAATCATACATTTAATTCTCTTTGCCTTCTTTTCTCTTCTTAAATTTTATACTTTTGTCATTCTTATTAAAAAAATTTATTTACTTCTATGTTTGTGTTTTTTTGTTCTCGTTAGTTGTTAGGTTCTTATAGTGTTTCTTTTGTTCTCTTTAGTTGTTTGTGTTTTCTTGTTCTCTTTAGCTATTTGTTTTTATATCTATATTATGACATTTTATCATATTAGTTTCTCAACTTTGTGAGATTTTAGTTCATTAATTTTTAAATATATACTCTTAGTTGTTTGTGTTTTTTTTGTTCTCTTTAGCTATTTGTTTCTATATCTATATTATGACATTTTATCATATTAGTTTCTCAACTTGGTGAGATTTTAGTTCATTAATTTTTAAATATATACTCTTAGTTGTTTGTGTTTTTTTGTTCTCTTTAGCCATTTGTTTTTATATCTATATTATGACATTTTATCATATTAGTTTCTCAACTTGGTGAGATTTTTGTTCATTAATTTTTAAATATATACTCTTTTTAGGAAACATATTAACTGGTCTGACATTTTATTAGAGTTAAGTTATTGGTTTATAAAAAATTATAGAACCTAACAGAAATGAATAACTCTTACTTATAATATCAGTAACTATTCTTCTAATGCAAAAATGACCAATGGTCCTTTTCGAATACAATTGTATAGGGTTCATAATGCTGCTAGAATATCACTTGCTAAGCTTATTCTAAACAATAATAATTTTTTATTCCATTTTTTGTCTCATCCTACAAGGAACTTGATATGACAGATCCAAAAGTGAAAGGATTGGATCATTTGGCTGCTACTACTAGACATGATGGTATGCATATAGCTTTAAATTGTATTGTTAATTAATTGACTTGTCAATTTGTATATATATTTGATATGTTTAATGGTATATACCCTTTTAATTGATTATTTGCAACAATGTTTATGTCTTTTGTTAATATGTTTTATGTCTTTTATTAATGTATAATAAGAATGATTATTTCGTGGTATTTGATGTTTGACTATTTTTAATAGTGTATATAAATAATAAAATAAAAATAGATTTTATATTTATGTTTCATTATTAGTATTTGAATATTTTCAGTAGTATTTATATTAGTCTTTTTAGAAGCTTAGGTTTGTGCTCTAATTTTAATTTTAATTAATTTATCATATTGAATATGTGTTAGTCGCATTTTATTTTTATGAGTAGATAATAAAAAATGAATATGTATGCCTTTTATAGATGAATAATAAGAATGGATTCTGCAGGTGAATATATTATAAGAAACTTATAAGTTTTGAATAATATTAAATAATCTATGTTTATTATGGTATAACATAAGACACTAACAAGCTTTGAATAATAAGAATGAACTATATAAATGAACCTATATATATTTCATTCTTATAAGATAGTAACAAGCTTTGAATAATTTAACAGTTTTGCAGCAAACTAATAACAATGAAGTTGTAAATACGGGGGTTGAATCAGTTCCCACCAACCCTACACATGCTGCAGGTGTTGATGGTGATTGTCAGCCTAATGAAAAACCTAATGAAGCCACTAATAAAAGAAAAAATACCAAATACTAGTGGCACTAGAAAGAAATCAGTCGTCTGGGGTCACTTCATTAGATTACCAGTAGTGGATGGAAAAGAGCCCGAAGCTAAGTGTAATTATTGTCCGAAGAAATTTTATTGTGACACCAAGAAGCATGGAACCTCTAACATGCTTGCTCATGTGAAATCGTGCTTGCAAAACCCCATGAACACAACATTTGATCTAAGTCAATTTGTTCTAACTTTTGCAACAGATAACAATAAATTAGGGTCAACATTAAATAGCTTTGGTAGGGATGCATGTAGAAAAGCTAAGCAGTGTTCATCATATTAGATGAGCTTCCTTTTAAGGTTATTGAAGGTGAGGGGTTCAAACATTTGTGTAAGGTGTTATGTCCCCTTTTTAAGGTCCCATCTAGATTGACCATTGCTAGGGACTGTTACGAATTATATGTGGGGATAAAGTAGAATTGAAGAACCTGTTTAAATCTAACACTAGTAGCGTTGCCTTAACAACCGACTGCTGGACATCAGTCTGAAACCTAAATTATATGAGCCTAACGGCTCACTTTGTTGATAATGAATGGGTATATCAAAAGAGGGTCATCAATTTTCTTGTAGTTGAGGATCACAAGGGTGATACTATTGGAAAACAGGTGGAGAAATGTTTAAGGGAGTGGGGTCTGAGTCGTATTTCCATAATCACAGCGGACAATGCATCAGCCAATGATGTGGCTGTTGCATACCTGAAAAATAGACTTAATAACATTTCTAGTTTAGTCTTTGATGGTGAGTTTCTACATGTTAGATGTTGTGCTCATATCCTTAATCTTATAGTTCAGGATGGAATAAAGGAACTTAGTAAAAGCCTCTCAAACATTAGGCATGCTGTGAAGTATGTTAGATCATCTCTACATAGATTGAGGAAGTTTAAACAGTGTATTCAGGAAGTTAGAATTCACAGCAGTAAGTTAGTTTGTTTAGATGTCTCTACAAGGTGGAATTCAACTTATCTTATGTTGGATTCTGCTGAAAAGTTTGAAGAAGCTTTTGAGAGACTAAAACTTCATGACCCTGGTTATTTAGAATGTCTTGGATCAGATGGTGTACCTACTTATATAGATTGGGCAGATGCTCGTGTGTTTGTGAAATTTCTAAAATTTTTTTATGATGCTACCAAAGTCTTCTCAGCCTCAAACACAGTTAGCATCAATAATGGGTTTCATCAATTAGTCCTTATTCATTGTGAAATTAGTGAGGCGATACATAATATTGACAGCTCTCTAAGCAAAATGGGTGTTGACATAAAAAAGAAATATGATAAATATTGGGGTAATCTACACCAGATTAACCACTTGTTATATTTTGGTGTCATTTTGGACCCGAGATACAAGTTGCAGGTTGTTTCATGGGCATTTAGAAAAATGCATCAAGGTGGTGTGTTGTCTCCATCTGAACTTGCACGTAGTGTGAAAGATAGCTTGCTTAGGATGTTTACATGGTATGCTGATCAAAATCGACCTACACCCTAATTTGCACATGGTTCTCAAGGGTCTAGTTTGGTAATTGTTAATGATAACCCATTAGAATTGGAAGCTCAAGGCAGGGAGAAGTTAGATAACTCTTTCCAAGATTTTTTAAATTCTCAAAGTATGCTTGACCAAAAAAATGAAATAGAAACATACCTTGATGAACCATGTGTGAAAGGGGATAACAACTATGATCTTTTGATTTAGTGGAAACAAAATGCATCAAGATTTCCAATTTTGTCCCGTATGGTTAGAGATGTGTTATCCACGCCAATCTCAACTGTAGCTTCTGAGTCTATATTTAGCACCAGAGGTAGGGTGCTAGATATATATAGGAGCTCATTAAGTCCTCAAATTGCTGGAGCCCTTATATGTGGTCAGAACTTGTTAAGGCCAACTCTGAACCCTTTTTTGGAGCTAAATGTGAGTCAGGAGCTTCAATCTTCTGGAGATATAGTTCAAGGTTAGTTTCTATCTATCATTTTTTTCAAAATATTATTCATTATTCCTATGATTTAAGTATACTTTTAATTTATTAAAATTATTGCTAGATATTGAGGATGACAAGAAGGTAAGCAGTCACATTGGACAACAAACTGGGGCTGTCACAGGAGTAGGATCTGTAACAGGTTGTGCTGCAGGACCTAGTTAGTCTTAATAGATTAAATGGTATACAATCATCAAATAATGTATTTACAATAGTGTCTTAGAAACTGTTAAAATTACAATTATTGATTTATATATATTTTGCTTGTAGCATTGTTTGGATGGTGTTTTTTTGGCAAAGGTCATTGTATACAATATTATTGGTGCTTGGATCAATTAACAGGTATGAAGGGTCCTTATTTTTTTATAGTAACTTGCTCCAATTATTTACTTACATATACTGTTTGTTTGTATTATTGTTTTAGATGATTTTTTTCTTTGCAAAGGTCACTATATTATTTAAATGCAATGTTACTGGTGCCTGGATCCTAGATCAATTAACAGGTATAAAGGTTTAGTTTACCGTATTTGCATTTTTTAACCATTGGGTTGCAGTATGTAATTGTGATTGAAATGTAAATAAGGTCATCTTCAATTATTGTTTTTTATTTTTTACAGATCAGTTTTGAAGCAAAGGATTTAGGAATTCACAATATTTTGAAGTCTGACATTCTCAGAATTTGGATCAATTAACAGGTATGAAGGCTTAGTATACTATATTTTCCTTTTTAAACCACTGTGTTGCACTATGTAATTGTGATTGAAATTATGAATGAGATCATCTTTAACAGTTATTTTTTATTTTTTGCATATCAGTTCTAGTAAGCAATGGATTTAGGATTTCATAATTTTTTAAAGGCTGACATTTTTAGAATTTGGATCAATTAACAGGTATAATTTATAAAGACTTAGTATACTGTATTTGTATTTTTGTAACCATTGTGCTACATTATGTAATTATGATTAAAATTATGAATAAGGTCATCTTTAACCATTGTTTTTCTATTTTTTTACAGATCAGTTCTAACTTTGAAGCAAGGGATTCAGGAATTCATAATATTTTTGAAGGTTGGCATTTTCAAAATTTGGATCAATTAACAGGTATAATTTATAAAAGGCTTTACTGTATTTGCAATTTTGTAACCATTGTGCTGCAGTATGTAATTATGATTGAAATTATGAATAAGGTCATATTTAACAGTTATTTTTTTATTTTTTGCAGATCATTTCTATCTTTGAAGCAAAGGATTTAGGAATTCACATTTTTTTAAAGCCTGACATTTTCAGAATTTAGATAGTTATTTGTGCTTATACATATTCATGCACAAATTTAGAATGCTCTCATTACTCATTTTGAGAATTTAGCATGTTTATGCACAAATTAGTCCAAAGTCACCTACTGTTCAAACTTTAATTTTACATAGTTTGTTATGCTTATGAATATTTATACACTTATTATGTAACATCCCTGATGTTTTAATGAAAATTATAAAAGTGGAAAAATGTTAGTAAATGTTTTAGAAATTTTATTTAGTATTTGTTCTGTCCGAGCCGGAGTCGGAAAATTCGGTGTCGGTATCGGTCTCAGAAGCGCGGGCAGACGGGGTTGGAGATCGGATGAACAAGGAAGAACGAACAAAGGCGTCCGGTCTTGGACTAACCGGTGTGAGGAGAGCGCCTTACTAGGAGCTATAGCCCGGGTCAACCTCTTATAATGACTGAAACCATGGGTGTATGCAACCGAGAGGTGAGAGCGGATGAGAGATCCGGCCTCTCAAGTTGTAGTTCGGATTTCCGAGGTGTGGGCACTAGGTTGGAATACCGGTTGGCCGGTATTCATCTGGGCCTATACTCTTGCGAAGTATTTGAGCATTGTGAATGATTAAGCGTTGAGGGAATAAATAAGTGTAGTTGATTTGATAAACTAAGAAATAGTTCAATATGGCGAAATTGATTAAAATTTAATGAGAATACAAATGAAATAAAGGAAAAGACGACCTTGCCCCTGAACTTTATATATAAAAGGAGATTCTCTTCTTTCCCTCTTCATTATTTGTGAGTTATTTCTTCTACTGGTCTGTCCCCTTCCTTTCACTTTCTCCCCTCTTAACACTGAGTTGCATGCGCTGAAGAAGGACTCCATTCATGTCTGAACTTCAATCAAACCCCATTCCTGTGATCGAGGCTTCAAGGTGAGTCCACTAATCCGTTTTAACTGTGACTTCGTATCCCATTCGTTCTCTGGTGGTCAAGGGCCATGCATGGCTGTATTCGAGTCCGTTCTCCACTCCTTTGGTGAGTGTGAGCCCAAATACGGTCTACGAACTAAGGGCGTTGAAGTAACGGGCTTTACCTTTTGACCCGTAGGTAGTGGGTTAAGCAACGGAAGACTGCGTAACGGAACTGAGACTGCGAACCCAGCGCTCAGAGGAAGGAATCGACACAGGGAGCAGCTTATCAAAGCGTGGAACCAAGGTAAGGGGGTGTTCGGGTTATAATTAATTAGAATAGGATGTACTTATTATCTAGGCCGCTGAGTGGTGTAAACAAGTTAAGAAAATGTTGCTGAATGTGGTTGTGTGTTTGCACTTGTACATATGTGATTGTGTGTACCGATCAGTTGAGGATCGGGTGTGTGGTTGAGTTCATTATGTTATGACTTTGAAATATCTAATGTCGAAATGATTAGTGTTAAGTGAATTTGGATTTGCAAGAAGGTCACCCGAGTGATGAGAAATTGATGTAATATGTTAAATGTGAATTGTTGAATGACTATGTGGTGTGGGATAGCTGACGGTATAAGATAGCCCCTTATTTCTGGCTCCCGTGGTTTTTGTGCCCAGTTGAGCTACCCAGTGGTCAAGTAGGACCCAGTGGTCGAGGTGGAGAGTCAAGCAGGACTCGGTGAACCAAGCAGGGTTCACGGGGTGTCAAGTAGGACCCCCAGCTGAAGGCCAATCCTTTAGTATCCGGATACTAGGAGTCAGATTGTATGAGAGTCAGTGGTGATTGTGATGAATGAGATATAATTGTTTAGTTTGAGTTAATATGTTTAACGTGTGTAATGTGCTATATTTCCGAGTGCGAGTGGATAAATCTCCGAGTGAAAAGTGAATATATTTAAATAGTGTGAGTTGACTCTGTGATAAATGTAAATGATGTAATTGTTGAGTAAATTGCTATTATTCCCGAATGATACCTAATGCGTATATATATATATCTGCTAAATTCCATTCTACATTAATTACAATGCCAAACACTCACCCTTACTGTTGTTTCAATTTAGTAACCAGTGACAGGGAGGAGGGAGGAGCCATGGAGTCGCGCCAAGGGGGAGATCGATGCCAGGATCCGAGTGACTTTGAGTGATTCAGTAGAGTTATATATGTGTATGAGCAATTTCCGAGTGCTATTATTAGCTGTGTATTAACTAAGACTGAATTGGTTATGAAACTACATTTTTAGAAATACGTTGGTGTCTGTTTGTATAATTTCATGTGTGCTAAGGCAACTAGTTAGCTAACAAGATTACCCCCGAGTGAGAGGTGATCGGGCGAGCCAGAGAGGTTTGGGTGTTCCGAGTGGAATTGACTAGGAGAGAATTCCGAGTGAGGAAAATGTATCGAGATTCAGAGTGATGAGAAAATGGGCAGGCCGAGTGGAAATTTGAATTTCTTCTGAGAGAAGTGAGAATAGTGTATTCACCGAGTGAGGGTGTCCAAAGAAGAAATGAACGAGCGAAAGAAGTTGAATGATTCCCGAGGGAGTTCTGGCCGAACGAAGCCCTGAAGTGAGGGGTAGTAGCGAGTCAAGGGTGGAATGACCGAGTGAATGGAAGTGGTGTGTTTTTCGAGTGAAACCCATTTATCGAATGAATTATTTTTCTGAGTAAAATCGTGGGGGTTTGTTCGTGTGCATTATTCGCCCAGATTTAGGAGGGATTCGCTCAAGCGTGTCGATACTCGCTTAAGCGACCCTTGAGTCGTTTGGGTATCTTGAGGTCCGCTCATGCGAGTGATCCCTGTTTTTCTTCTTTTCCTTCCTCCGCCCTTCTGCTCCTGTCGCTCCTAATTCTACCTGGCCAAGCGAGGTATTCCCAATTGGATATTGTCTTGCGCTTCATTGGGTTTAAGAGAAGTAAATATTATTTTACATTAAGACTTAAATATTTATTTAAAGTGAAAAATTTATTACGAAAATTAACTAATTAAATATAAATAAATGTAAATAAATGTAGGATGTTACACTTGGTATCAGAGCAGTTCTTTCTAGAGTCGGGTGTATGGGTCGATCTAGTGATTGTGTGAGTCTCATGAAGGCCGATTGCGTTTCATTGTATTGTGGTTGTTGTATGGCTTGGCATCGTTCCCTTGGCACTCCACTAGCGTAGTATTCTATGTGTCTAAGGTAAATTTCCGACTCCCTGGCTGACCTTGGTTATTAATGGTGATGTGTTTGCTCATTGTAGAATTACTAAATGGCCGAAGGAACTAGTTCTGGGGAAGGAGAGGATTTCTTCTCCAAATTTACTCAGCTGATGAGTAGGACCGAGTCTGGTCCCACTCTGGATAAATTCTTGAAAAGGAATCCTCTGGTCTACAAGGGGGGACACGATTATGATGAGGCATACATTTGGATCAGGGAAATCGAGTAGGTCTTTGAGTATTTTGAGTGCTCAGAAGAGAAAAAGGTTTTATTTGCTACTTACCAACTAAAAGATGAGGCTAGAGTATGGTGGTCCCGAGTGAAGGTGCAGATGAACGCAGTAAATGAGCCATTAATATGGGCAAATTTTTGAAGGAGGTTCCTTGTTAAGTACTTCCCGGATAACTACAAAATCTGGAAGGAAATGGAATTCCTGAAGTTGGAGCAAGACCGGCTGTCTGTGGCTGAGTACACCAGCAAGTTTGACGAGCTGTGTGATTTTTACCACCCTTTCTCGTTAGAAGGGACTGAGGGCAGCAAGTATGCCAAATACGAAGCCGGACTACGGATTGAACTCCGTAGTGTGATTGTACCAATGGAGATCAGGGACTATCCGACCCTGGTGAACAAAGCAAGACTGACTGAAGAAGTGCAGTTACAAAGGACGTCTCAGCTGAGAGATAAAAAGCCACTGAAAACGAAAGGATTCAGCTTCAAGAGGATGAGTCAATTCTTCCGGGGCGGCAAATCTTCTGTTGCCTCCTCATCCTCTTCAGGCCGGGGTTCCACTGGTCGCTCGGGTAATCCTTCTGGTAGTCGAGCATGCTACAATTATGGTCAGGAAGGTCACATTACCAAATACTGTCAAGCCAATCAAATTGTGTGCTTCCAGTGCGGACAGCCAGGGCACCTTAGGACCGATTGCCCTTAGAGGCAGCAGCAGGGCAGGCAGGGCAACCGAGCTAACTCATCTGGGACTCGAGGTTCCAACTTTCCGAGAGGAGGTAGGAATAGAGCTGGTAGAGGAAACCAACAATCGGGAAGATCTAATGCCCAGTCCAGTGGTGCCCAGAATGCCATGACCGGGCGAGTATTTGCGTTTGATGCCTCGGAAGCTACAAGGAATGACAATTTGGTATAAGGTAAGTGCCTCATCTATGGCTATCTTATTGATGTGATTTACGATTCGGGTGCAACCCATTCATTCATTTCCGAGAGTTGTGTGCGACGACTTGGTTTGCCGATCGGTTTAATGGAGAACGCTCTTATTGTTTCCACTCCAACCGGTTCTACTTTTCACGCCACCACCATGTGTAGAGAAATGCCGATGCAAATTGAAGACCGTACTTTTTGAGTGAACTTCATCTGTATACCATAGAAGAACTTAGATGTTATTCTAGGTCTCGATTGGCTCGCTGCTAATCATGTACTGGTCGACTGCTATCGAAAGAGTATTGCTTTCTCTCAGGAACTTGACACGAAGCACGTGGTGAGCGATGCCCTAGCCACATATGCTATTCTATTTGCTTCGGAGGGTCGGTATAACCTTCTGCCGAGCGATATTCCAATTGTTTACGAATTCCCTGATGTTTTTCCGAAAGAAATTCCGGAGTTTCCTCCCAGTCGGGAGATTGATTTCTCTATTGACCTGGTTCCCGAGGCAGAACCTGTGTCCCGAGCGCCATATAGAATGTCTTCGGTGGAATTGGTCGAAGTGAAGAAACAAGTAAATGAACTACTAGAGAAAGGCTTTATCCGACCCAGTGCCTCACCATGGGGCACTCCGGTGTTACTGGTAAAGAAGAAGGATGGTAGCATGCGAATGTGCATTGATTACCGATAGCTGAACAAAATGACGATCAAAAATAAATATCCACTGCCTTAGATTGACAATTTATTGGACCAGTTGAGGGGCGCCGTTGTGTTCTCTAAGATCGACTTGAGGTCGGGGTACCACCAAATCTGAGTGAAGTCAGAGGATATCCCAAAGACAGCATTTCAAACTCAGTATGGGCACTTCGAGTACATTGTAATACCCTTTGGAGTGACGAATGCTCCTGCCATTTTTATGGACTATATGAACCGGACTTTCCAACCGTACTTGGACCAGTTTGTGGTGGTCTTCATTGATGACATTTTGGTGTATTCGAAGTCAGTCGAGGAGCATGCTCAACACCTCCAAATTGTTTTACAAGTACTCCGAGAGAAGAAGTTGTACGCTAAACTATCTAAGTGTGATTTCTGGGAGAGTAGTATACAATTCTTGGGGCATGTGATTTCCTGAGAGGGAGTCTCAGTTGATCCAACCAAAATTGAGGCGGTTATGGCTTGGGAAAGGCCGAAGTCAGTAACTGAAATCAGGAGTTTCCTCGGATTCGCTGGATACTCTCGACGTTTCATTAAGGGGTTCTCTCAGATAGCACTCCCTCTGACTCGGTTAATGAGGAAAGGAAGCCCCTTCGTGTGGTCGGAAAAATATGAATTAAGCTTCCAAACTCTCAAGCGGTGTTTAACGACTGCCCCTGTGCTTGCAATGCCCGATGTAACACAGGAATTTGAAGTATATTGTGATGCATCCAAATTTGGATTAGGGTGTGTGTTGATGCAATCCGATCAGGAAATTGCCTATGCTTCCAGGCAATTGAGGCCACATGAGGAAAATTACCCGACTCACGATCTGGAACTAGCAGCAGTGGTGTATGCACTAAAGATTTGGCGCCATTATCTGTATGGAGCTCGCTTTGTGGTATTTAGTGACCACAAAAGTTTGAAGTATTTATTCGATCAAAAAGAGCTGAATATGAGGCAGAGGAGATGGGTGGAGTATTTGAAGGACTATGACTTCGATTTGAAGTATCACCCGGGAAAGGCGAATGTTGTGGCGGATGCATTAAGCAGAAAGGTATTACACATGGCTTACCTAATGGGCAGAGAACAGGAATTGCTGGAAAGCTTTAGGGATATGAATATTGGGGTTGTTATGGACGCTCCAAACCGAATGACGATCGGAATGTTGAAAATCTCCAACAAATTTCTGGAGTTTGTTGTTGCCGCGCAAAAAGACGATGAGGAGTTGCTGAGGCTGATTGACACTCAGGCCCGAGGCAAAAATATAGAGATAACTCGGGGCAACGACGGGATATGGAGATTCAGGAACCGAGTGGTGGTGCCTGCACATGGAGGTTTCAGGCAGGCTATGCTAGTAGAGGCACACAAGAGCTCTCTGAGTATACATCCAGGTGTGACAAAAATGTATCATGACTTAAAGAAGGAATTCTGGTGGCCAAGCATGAAGAAGGCAATAATCGAGTATGTTAGATCCTGTGTGATATGCCAGAAGTGCAAAGTTGAACATCAACGACCCCCAGGTTTGCTTCGACCCCCAGAAATTCTGATCTGGAAGTGGGAAAGTATCACTATGGACTTCATGTCCGGACTGCCTCGCACTCAAACCGGATGCAACACAATTTGGGTGATTGTCGATCGACTGACCAAAAGTGCTCACTTCCTAGCGATAAATATGAAATGGTCGCTGGATTGATTAGCTAAATTGTACATTGCTGAAATTGTACGACTGTATGGTGTGCCCTCAAGCATTATTTCCGATCAGGATCCCCAATTCACTTCAAAATTTTGGGGAAGTCTGCAACTATAACTGGGTACTGAGCTCAAACTGAGCTCGGCTTACCATCCCCAGACCGATGGCCAATCAGAACGGACAATACAAACTCTTGAGGATATGTTAAGGGCGTGTGTGCTGGAACAGGACGGATCATGGGAGAAATACTTGCCCTTGGTGGAGTTTGCATATAACAACAGCTATCATAGCAGTATTGGGATGGCTCTATATGAAGCTCTTTATGGTCGGAAATACCGTACTCCATTGTGTTGGAATGAGAATGGCGATGCCATTCATCTGGGGCCTGAGTTGATTCAAGAGATGAACGAACAAGTTACTTTGATCCATGAGAAGATAAAAATTGCTCAAGACCGACAGAAGAGCTATTACGATAATCGGCATAGGCCCCTCGAGTTCCAAGTGGGTGACTGGGTGTTCCTAAGGATCTCACCGACCAAGGGTGTGGGTCAAATTTTAAAGAGCCAAAAGCTTAATCCGAAGTATATTGGACCATACCAAATACTAGAACGGATTGGTGAAGTCGCCTATCGACTGGATCTCCCCCAGTCATTGACTAGCATCCACAATGTGTTCCACGTATCACAACTTCGAGCCTACATTCCGTGTGATACCATGATTGTACCAGGTGACTCCATTGAAGTGAAGGAAAACCTAACGGTGGAGGCTGTACCAATCAGCATCGAGGAGCATCAAACTAAACAGTTAAGGAACAAGGAGGTACCGTTGGTGAAAGTGAAATGGCAGAATTTACATTGGATGAACTACACTTGGGAGTTAGAATCCGATATGAGGCAGATGTACCCTCATCTTTTTCAACCAGAACACTGATTTCGGGGACGAAATCCCCTTTTAAGGGGGTGGATGTAACATCCCTGATGTTTTAATGAAAATTATAAAAGTGGAAAAATGTTAGTAAATGTTTTAGAAATTTTATTTAGTATTTGTTCTGTCTGAGCCGGAGTCGGAAAATCCGGTGTCGGTATCGGTCTCAGAAGCGCGGGCAGACGGGGTTAGAGATCGGATGAACAAGGAAGAACGAACAAAGGTGTCCGGTCTTGGACTAACCGGTGTGAGGAGAGCGCCTCACTAGGAGCTATAGCCCGGGTCAACCTCTTATAATGACTGAAACCATAGGTGTATGCAACCGAGAGGTGAGAGCGGATGAGAGATCCGGCCTCTCAAGTTATAGTTCGGATTTTCGAGGTGTGGGCACTAGGTTAGAATGTCGGTTGGCCGGTATTCATCTGGGCCTATACTCTTGTGAAATATTTGAGCATTGTGAATGATTAAGCGTTGAGGGAATAAAAAAGTGTAGTTGATTTGATAAACTAGGAAATAGTTCAATATGGTGAAATTGATTAAAATTTAATGAGAATACAAATGAAATAAAGGAAAAGATGACCTTGCCCCTGAACTTTATATATAAAAGGAGATTCTCTTCCTTCCCTCTTCATTATTTTGCGAGTTATTTCTTCTACTGGTCTGTCCTCTTCCTTTCGCTTTCTCCCCTCTTAACACTGAGTTGCATGCGTTGAAGAAGGACTCCATTCGTGTCTGAACTTCAATCAAACCCCATTCCTGTGATCGAGGCTTCAATGTGAGTCCACTAATCCATTTTAACTGTGACTTCTTATCCCATTCATTCTCTGGTGGTCAAGGGCCATGCATGGCTATATTCGAGTCCGTTCTCCACTCCTTTGGTGAGTGTGAGCCCAAACACGGTCTACGAACTAAAGGCGTTGAAGTAACGGGCTTTACCTTTTGACCCGTAGGTAGTGGGTTAAGCAACGGAAGACTGCGTAACGGAACTGAGACTGCGAACCCAGTGCTCAGAGGAAGGAATCGACACAGGGAGCATCTTATCGAAGTGTGGAACCAAGGTAAGGGGGTGTTCGGGTTATAATTAATTAGAATAGGACGTACTTATTATCTAGGCCGCTGAGTGGTGTAAACAAGTTAAGAAAATGTTGCTGAATGTGGTTGTGTGTTTGCACTTGTACATATGTGACTGTGTGTACCGATCAGTTGAGGATCGGGTGTGTGGTTGAGTTCATCATGTTATGACTTTAAAATATCGAATGTCGAAATGATCAGTGTTAAGTGAATTTGGGTTGGCAAGCAGGTCACCCGAGTGATGAGAAATTGATGTAATATGTTAAATGTGAATTGTTGAATGACTATGTGGTGTGGGATGGCCGACAGTATAAGATAGCCCCTTATTTCTGGCTCCCGTGGTTTTTGTTGCTTAGTTGGATCAAAACCATGTCCGGTTTTGTTAAAGTGATAGCCTTGTTTCCCAAGGAGTATGTTTAGATTGTCCCTACCCATTGTGAATTTTCTAGAACATTTTTTAAATCTTTAATTTCCTGAATTGATTTTTTACATGATATGCATGATTGATTATTTTGACTTTTAATCTTGGTTTCTAAGTTTTCTTTTTCTATTTTAACTTGATTTAATTCTTTAATCATTTTAAGACTATTTTCTTTTAGAAGAGAGTTAGTATTTCTAATTTTAATAAATTTCTTAGCAAGTAGTTGATAAGGGGCGAACCAAGCGCTTGCGCGAAGGAAGAAGCGAATCAACCAGAATGAAGACAGGGAGGAGAGGTGAAAGAGATATTTTTGAGCCTGCAAAAAAACAGCAAGCAACAACGGCTGAAAAGCCGTTGCGCGCTAGCTTGTAATTTAGAGGGTAGGGGTGCGTTCATTGTGTAAATCTTCAAATGCATCCTGTAATTCTTTAAAACTAGGATTGAGTTGATCTAGATTACTTACTGCATCGATGTCTGCCACCAGGCAAAGATTTACCTCTTCATTATCTGATTCCTTAGAGGAGCTCATGTCATTATCTTCCCATGCTATATAGGCTCTTCTCTTATTTTTATTATACTTATTTTCTTGCTTTTCCACCTTTTTATTTAAGTTTGGACACTCCATCTTCATATATCCAATTTTAACACACTCGAAACATTTTGGGCCTTGGCTGAATTCTTCATTTTTCCTGAAGTATTTTCTGAAAGTTAGTTTTCTTTGTCCTTCCTTCCTTTTTAGGAATTTATTGAATCTTTTGACAAGCAACCCCAGTTCCTCAGTTTCGTCCATACTTCTTTTTCATCTATATTTTCCTTATCACTTCTGTTAAGAGCTTGTAAGAATGTTTTGAGTGCTATTCCTTTCTTTCTTTTGTCTCCTTCTTCGTGTTGATTTAATCTTATAAGTTCCAATTCGTGTTCCTATAATTTTCCAAACAAGATGGCAAGAGACATTGTTGCTAAGTCCCTTGATTCAGATATGGCAGTTTCTTTTAATTCCCATTCCCTGTTTAAACATCTCAGAACTTTATCGATTAGATCTTCATTAGAAAAAGTTTTTCCTAAACATGCAAGATGGTTAACAATATGAGTGAATCTTTTTTACATATCTTGTATGTTTTCATTGTTATTCATTCTAAATAATTCATATTCACATGTTAATGTATTTATTCTAGATCTTTTTACTTCGCTAATACCTTCATGGGTTATTTCTAAAGTATCCCATATTTCTTTTGTTGTTTTGCAATTAGAAATCCTAAAGTATTCATCCATTCCTAAGGATGAAGTGATTATGTTTTTAGATTTAAAATTATATTGAACTTTTCTTTTATCATCTACACTCCATTCATTTCTAGGCTTTACTACGGTTAAGTTATCAATTGTTTTGGTAGGTATAAATGGACCATTTTCTATGGCTTCCCATATGTCTAAATCAACAGCTTCTATAAAAATTTATATATGGGTTTTCCAATATTGGTATCCTATTCCATTAAGCACAGGTGGTCTATGAATGGAATTTCCATCAGGGAATATGGGATTATGAGAGGCCATAATTACTTCTTGAAGTTTTTAAACCTTATACAAGAAGCTAGCTTTGATACCACTTGTTGTTCAAGTGGCAATGCTTTCTGGATGATGGCACTGCATCCAGCCTCTAATTCATCTGTTTCTTTTGTAAATCTTTTCTTCTTTGAAAGTAGATCTTTCATGAATTTTGCATATGTCGGTATTTGCTCCAGAGCTTCCATGAATGAAACATTGATCTGCAATCTCTTGAAGGTATCCATAAAATAAGTAAATTGTCTTTCTTTATCTCTTTTGGAAGGATTCTTTGGATACGGTAAATTTTTCAACTGTGGAACCTGACTTTTTGCATTCTCTTTCTCTATTTCACTCACTTTCTTTTTATTTTTCACTTTTCTTCACTATTTACATCTTCTTTATTTTTTTCTTCTGCTACTCTTTCTTTTTCAATCTCTTCCTTACCTTCTGCCTCTCTTTCTTCACTCAATTTTTTATTCACAATTCCTTCGTCAATCTTTTCATTCTCACTCTGGTTTACTCCTATAACTCTACCCTTTCTTGTAGTTACAACTTTGCATGGCTCTTTTGGATTGGCTTGGGTGTTAGCTCCATAATGATGTCTTTATTGATCTGCAATCTGACAGGCCAACTGTCCTACCTAAGTTTCCAAATTTTTGATAGTTACCTCAGTGTTCTTTTGATTAGTCAAAGAGGCTTGCATAAATTTTAATAATGTATCCTGCAACTTGGATGTCTTTTCATGCAAAGATGGAAAATTTTGCTAGTAATTTGGTCTGTAAGATGGACCAGCTTCCTGCTTCCATCCGCCTTGGTTCTGAATGCTTCTCCAGCCCTGAAATTATTGGTTAGAATAATTAGAACTAAAATTACCTAACCTACCATGATTACTCATATAATGCATTGATTCCTCAAGAGAGCCACACTGTCCATTAGGATGTTTACCTCCACAAAAGTCATATCTCAGTTGCATAGAAGAAGAGTACACCACATGTAGTTGTTGTGGAAGTTTAGCCATTTGTTGTGTTAGAGACTCTATTTGTGGAGTAAGAATTTTATTTTGGGCTAGGATGGCATCTGTCGTATTCAAATCAAGGATGCCTTTCCTTTGCACTTGATGACGATCATGTTGTGCCTGATAATCTGTGGAAAATAAGGCTTCGATAATTCTTGTTTCTTGTTCTGCATCTACTGTCATCATGGTACCTCCTGCTACAGCATCTAAAATCATTTTGGTGTTAGCTCTCAATCCATTATAAAAGATGCTTAATTGGGAAATATCTTCAAAACCATGATTGGGACATTTTCTCAACAATGACTTGAATCGATCCTAGGCTTCACAAAATGGTTCTGATGCATTCTCATTGGATGATGAAAATCTTGGCAAGCACACAAATTGTTAAAATGTAATATATTTGATTGTTCCTACGGGGATTGTGTTAAGTACCATAATCTTGAGAAGTTTCTAGCTGAACCTCACAGTAGAGCCAATAAAGTCTCACAGTGTTCTGAATTTTATATTGTTTTTATGAATTTTCATATAGTAATGTCACAAGTAGAATTAAGTTAGCAAGTAATCTAAACTAAACATGCAGATTGGAATTGATCTCAGCACACAACTTCACTTAAATCTTAATGGCAACAGCTTTGGATTCAATTAAAGCATAGTCAATCTCACAAATAAATAACTCCTAATTCCTTAGGTAAATATTACTATTTTAACACAAAGCAATCCTAATTCCTTAGGTATCAGATCATGTCAAATCCAATTGTGAAATTAAAAGGAACCCTAGTTATTCCCTAATTCCTTAGGCATGAAGCAGCTAGGTTAGGAGGTGCAATCTGAAGTTCTCAACGTGATTCCTCTCTAGAGATCACTTCTTAATGAGCCTTGGATTTCCCTATCTAAGAGGTGTGATCCAGCATTTCCACTATTCAGAACTTGCCTCAAGTGAATCTTTAATTTCAGCTACTTGAATCTGAGTTCAGTTGCAGCTTTAATCAATCCCAATCCCAGGGATTCAAGCACCCATGGAGGAGAACGAAAATGGATACAGAGAATAAGGTTAGGGATGAGAGAATTTAGAGAGAGAAGGCCTAGAGAGATGAGAGAAATTAGAGAATGAATTGGATCTCCAAGTTAGTTTTGAAAATTAGTCTGAAAGTTAGATAGATAAGCTTTTATAATCAAGCTATATATAATTTTCCTAGGCTTATCTAAATATCCTAATTAAATAATTATAGAGAATAAATGTAATTAAAGAGGTATAAAATAAATAAACAACTTAAATTAATAAAATTATGCATTTACAGTTCTGGAAAGAAAATAAAAATTAAGGGGACCAGTCAGCTGGCGTAACCACGCTAGATCTGGGCGTAGGTACGCTGGATGATTTGTACTAGCAACAGTAGCTACGCGTAGGCACGCTTGTACCAGCGAGGGTATGCTGGTTCTCTGGGGGTCAGGGTCTGATGTGAATGCTTTGTGCTTGAGTACGCTGGGTTCTAGTACCGGTACGCTGGTTTACTGTGCTGGCATGCTGGGCTAAAGCATTGCAACGCTTGGTTGCTGAAGGTCTCCTACTTGGCATTGGGTGTAACATCCCAAAATTTATAAAAATGATTAATTGAGAGGAATAAATAGTAAATAATTATATGAGTTGATTCATGTCCTGAAAATTTAGAAATAATTGAAATATGATTTATTATGGATATTCATAATTTATTGAGACTTAATGAGATGAAATTATACCCGATTAAAATATGGATGTTGGACCAAGTATCTCCGATTGAGGTACCGTTGGTCAGGGCTATTAAGAATATTATTAGGAATCTGAATATATATTCAGAATAATTTTTGGATAAAGTATTAAGCCCGAATAGAGATCTTGTTTGGCATAAAACGGTAAAATTTTAATGAAGGGATTAAAATTTAAAACCAAAAACCCTATTCTCCCTTCTCTTTTCACGTTGGTTTTGCTTCCCCTTAGCAAACACTCTCTTCTTTTCTTTTACTCATTCCCTCTTCGTCTTCTTCATCTTCTTCCTCTTCTTCTCAAAAACCTAGAGAAGGTGGTGTGGCTTTCCTCTTTTCCATTTCATTTTTCTTCATTAGACAAGAAGGAACCATGGTAGATTGGAGCTCTCCTCCCTCTTCTCTTTCATTTTCATCACCGTCCCTCTCTCCCTTGGAGACTTAATTGTTTGTTGGGTTGAGGTAAGTTCCTTTCTATTCTTGTTGAGTTTATGCCCTAAATTATAGGTTATTATGATTTTTGAGAGAGGCATATGCATGGGTAATGGATTGGGAGTCATTTTTATACAAAGCCCTAAGGTGGGGTATGATAAATGTGTTAGTTTTGTGAGGGTGTACATGGTAAACGAAAATGGCATGATTGATGGTGGAAGATGATGAGTGATAATGGTGATTATTGGTTTTTAGTGAAACCCTAACTCTAGGAATTGGGGGAAATGTAAAATATGAATAAAATATGTGTTTAATGATGTTAGAGAATGATATTGATGAGGAGACATAGCCATTGATGATGGTTGATGATTATTAATAATGATTGTTGGGTTTTGATGAGACCCCAGCCCTAAGAATTTAGGGAAAATATGAAATGTTGATTTGAGAGTTGATTTTAAAAGAAGATGTATGATATCTAGATTGTAGGTATTGTTAATGATGTTGTAGAATTATATTATCCAAAAGTGGATTAGAATGAATATGTGATGGAACCATAATGGTTGTGATGGATTAATGAATTGAAATTATGGGTTGATGAGACCTTAGGCTGTGGCATGTGCCATTTGAATTTGTTGATTAATGATGGTTTATTGGAGGCTAAGATAGCTAAGTTGAATTTTGAATGGCAATGATGACATCTAGATGACTTATGCAATGTTGAATGCATTTTGGATAATGGAAGTGGTATTGTTATTGTTGGGTATGGTTGACCCTTTAAGATTTAGAAAATCTTGGTTTTAGGAAAAGAATTCTCGAAACCTAACACAATTGTGTAAATTGATGTTTTGACAAGTCTAGGACTTGATATTAAGCTTTGTGATATACTAGCAATTGTGTAGACTCATGATGATGCCTTGAGATGCTATATTGATTTTTAGTATGTTTGAATGCCCCAGAATGGTTTCAATAGTGCCTATGCAAGATGTAAAACTTATAGAAACTGGAATGGGCCAATTCCATTAAGAATTGACCCTTATGTTGCATAAAAATGTCTTAAAATGGGCTAAACGCATTTATGTGCATAAGTTTCTCATTTTTGAGAATTTTTGAGTATGGCCAGTGGCCACACGTCATAAATGATGTATATTAGGTGAAAATTTGGTGGCTAATAGAATTGATATGAGAAAGTTAGGGTGGTTAGAAGTTGGAAAATTATGAAAATTCTACATTATGCAGTAGGGATGCTGTCATAAATCTATTTATGAGTCCCTTGAATCGATTCATGAGCCCCTAGAGCAGCTTGAATCAAATTACACACCCCCGGAATCGATTCAAGAGCTGCTGGAATGCCTTGAATCGATTCACATAAGCCTTGAATCAATTCAAGAACTCTTATTTTCACTGTTCACCCTTTCACCCTTGCTTAAATCAATTTATACGAGCTTGAATCGATTAAAGGGCCTCTGCTTTCACTATTTTGAGTCCCAAGAACGTGTGAATAGATTCATGAAGTGTCTGAATCGATTCATGGCCCTGTTTTATGGAAAAGTCATAAGTTTTGATGTTGTTGGCGTTGTCGAGTCATGACACTCATATGCAATCGATTGTACACATTTTTAATACGTGTTAGCAATCCATGTGTGATGATATTGTTATGTCCCTTAGATAACTTGGTTTTTAAAGGTTGCTAAGTACTTATTAATACCCAAAACCCTTTTATTATTTGGAAAACAAAGAGATTGTATTAAGGGTATATGATTATGATGTGTCTTAGTGGTGATTAATAATGGGTTAAGGCTTGGGAAAAGTATTGCATGCTTATGGCATGCTATGAAAACATGAATACTCCACCGCTATTGATATGTTATGATGATTAATGGTAGAAGTTAAATGATGTGGTCGTATAACACACCCTTGGGTAATGATAAGACTAATGAAGGGACAATTGAATGATAGTGTGCTATTATACACAATGAATTGGGACGATCGTTGATAATGAAAAAAAATAAATATTATTGGTAATTGTGATTGATGCAATGTGGATTTGCAATTGTGAGTTGAAATTACACTCGATGGAAAATGTTGATAAGGAATAAAGATAAGTGTTGTTGTGGGTGTATGTATGATACTACACATGTTGAATAACGAATATTGATGTTAAATGAAAGGGGATATTGTTGTTGAACATACCCTGGATCAAATGGTGATTATTATTATTGATGATTGTGATGCCATTGAGGTTGATACAAGTGTAATCTTGTATGTGTGATTTGAATTGCATTAGCAAGTATGTGATACTATGAAATTGAAATATATTTATTAATATGCCTTGCTGTTTTCCATGTGTGGATTAACGCTATGATGATTTATATGCTTTTGATTACCATGCGTGGTTTGATGTAACTATGAATGTTGTGCCTTGAGGGACCTTATGATTAATTGTATGCCACTAATGACAATACTAAATGGAAAAATATACCCCAAAGTGAGAGGGAGAGAGAATCCTTGCTGGTTAAGATTTGACATATGCATTGTTGCATTGTTGCATTCATGGCATGCATGACATAACATTTGATATGTGGTTACGATCACAATGAAAAGTCTTACGGGAATATATGAGAAAGAGTACCCTATGCATGGGGGAATGAGTCTGTGGTTGCGATCACATGACAGTTTGAAATGAATGAACGTGGTTATGATCACGAGAATATTAAATTGAAAAGTCTTACGAGACTAGATGAGAATGAGTACCCTATGCGTGGGGGAATGAGTCTGTGGTTGTGATCACATGACAGATTGAAATAATGAAGGTGGTTGCAATCACCAATATATTGAAATGATGAAAGTCTTGTGGGACTATGTGAGGGGAGTACCCTATGCGTGGGGGAAACCAATATGAGAATGATTAAGATATGGTTGCGATCACAATGAAAGATCCTGCGGGATTCTATGAAAATGGGCCCTTGCGTGGGGGTCATATGTTTGATGAATTATAAGTGGTTACGATCACCTAAGATACCATGTGCGCATGGGTGATTGAAATGGATCCATTGCATATGCATTAAACAGTTTGGCATATGCATTAGCCATAGGTACATGGCACTTGAGATGGAGATGACCCCAAGAGAGATGATAACCTCTTGAGAGTAATAATGATTAAAGATGCAAAAATTTAATGATGAACAATTGTGATAGCCCATGATGATGAGGGCAATGTGAATGTGTATGTGCTTGCTATGATTTATGAATAATGAGGCTTGTATGCCTAAGATTTAATGATAGTTAATTAATGAATTGATGATTTTATTGCAAATCACACATGATGTTTATATGCATGTACACATGATCACAATGTATTTAAATTCATCATTTTGAATATATAACTCACTTTCCCATGTTGTCTCCTTTTAGCATTATGATGCAGGGTTGTCATGGGATGAAAGTGTGCTTTCGAGCTAAAGCTTTCGAGGAAAGTAAATAGCTGTAATGGAAAGCCTTGGCTGACAAAGAATTTTAATTTTGATGTGATGACTCAATTGTATAAGATGATAGTTGATAATCATTCATTTGATGATATTGTATAGATGGCAACGTATATGAAAGATGTATTGATATTTGGTGTATTGGGACTTATGCCCATTTTGATGGATGAAATGATGTTGGCCATGTAGTCCTTTTGTATATGTACAAGTATTGATAATACATCAACTGAGGTTGAATTTCATGATAGGCAATGAATGATATTTGGATGTTTGTTTGTTTGTGGCTAAATAGGCTTATGACAAGTAATTGCATGCCTTGTCGAGCCTTTTCTCATATCTTCATATATGGGACTAAGCGTGTGCCCGATATAAATATTCTTCCTCTGTTGTAAACTTTAATATTTTTGTATACACATGTGGGCAACGTATCTTATGATCCAGTTATAATTTCTTAAATCTCACTCTTCGATTTTCTACGGTTTGGGTCTTGATGTAATTGTTGAGTTATTTTGGAAATATTTTAAGCATAAAAAATTTACCTGCATTTTTATTAATTATTTATCTTGATTACATCAGGATTCGGGTCCAGGAAATCGGTGTGTGACATTGGGTCAGGCAGCATAGGTACGCCCATCTTCAGTGTGCTTACGTTGGTTGGCTCAAAACCTGAAATTTCCCTTTTTTATTAAACATCATAATTTGATAAATAATTAATTATTTACTTAATAATAATTAAATACATTATTATTTAACTAAATTACTAAAAATCCTAATTAATTACTAATTAAATAAAATAATAATTAAATTGATATTTAAATTATTAAAATTTAACTAGAAATAATGCTATTAAATAACCTTTTCAAGACTTATCACATCCCTAAACTTAAGACTTGCTTGTCCTCAAGTAAGAACTTGACTTAATCCATGCACTAGGTTCATTTTCCCTACCAAGCCAAACCTGCACAAGTTCAATTGCAATGCACAAATGATCAACCTCTCAAATGATCCACAATAACCTAAATACAATGCTTAAGTGTGGAAGTCATGATGATGATGCTTTTAATCTCACAAGTTAAGTGTATTTCCCTCTATACTCAAGTGTATATGGTTCATGAATATGCACACTCACTTGCAAAGCAACATGTAAACATAGGCTTGCAACTCCCCTAAGCATCATACATAAAAGCAACTACATAAGGATCAATAAGGACTTTATTTGGCTTGTAATGAGGTTAAGTTACAGGCTCTATTTTTATTTTTCTAGTCAATGCAAGGGTAATGATTGTGTTCATTGATGTTTGCCTTGCCTTGAACCTATTTTTCTTTCCATTTCTTTCACAGAACAACAAAATGTGCTATTTCCTCTTTACTTTTCTCAGCTTTCTTTTTACATTTTCAGAGCTTTGCTCTTTTTCTTTTATTTTCTAATCCTTTGGACTCTTTCCTTCTTCTTTTTGAATTTTTCTCAATCAACTTTTTTTTCTTGATTGCACCTCTACCTTTTCTTTTCCATAACTAAATTTTTTTCAAAGTGCGGCATTTTATTATTGCTGTTAGGCACACTTTATCTTCCCAAACTTAAATGTTGCTAGTCCCTTAGCAACTATCAAGACAACACAAGCCATCAATGACACCTCAAGGGTAAATACATGGTTTTTCTCAAAATTATAAGGCTTGTAATGTAGGTAAAAGTTATAAAACAAAAAGGCTTTGGCTCAATAATTAAGGTTAATGGATAAATATGAATAAGGTAGGCTGTATTTCGCTCTAGCTAATCATTAGAAACAGGGCCTTTATCATTTCCAATTGTTAATTACAATCAGGCATAAGCAAGGAAATAGGCAAGTTCTGCCATATTATTGCCAAGGAAGCACCCTTACAATAAAATTTAGGCATAAGTCTCACAATATACTGAGATAAGCATTAAACATCACATCACCAAACTTAAGACATTGCAATGATATCAAGTTATCATCCTAGGCTATCACAAGTACACTACAATAAAAGCATGGCAAAATACTTCCAATAAAACTAGCACAAAAATGCAGTTTTGAACAAGTGTTGCCCAAGATAAGCTATCTTAGCAATTTAGAAAGGTGAAAGTTTGAAAGTTATTCATAGTGCTAGCATCCTAATATACATATCTACAATGTTTTCCATTTTGGAATGATTGATTAGTGAAGATTAGAAATGGAATTATTTACAAAGAAATGAAAATAACGATGAAACAACACACAATGAAAGAAATGGTTGCTATACAATGGTATGGAATATAAACACAACTGAAACTTATTTATGTATTTTTTTCAAAATTGAGGAATTGAAATGACATGAATTGGAACTACCTGAATGGTGAAAGAAAGATGGAGTAGAGGTGCATACACTGGTGGTCTTTACTCATGGAAAAGGGATGGGCGTAAGCACGCTACCTGGGAGCATCAAAATGTTGTTATTCTGGGCCAAGGTGGATGCAGGGGGCAGCCAGCATATGGGTGTAAGCATGCTATGGGTTAACGATTTTACGCATGGCTTGTAGAGTGGTTCCTAAAAAAGTGCCTAACTTCACACATAGGCACACTTAGTGGCAAGCGTAGGTACGCTAGTCCACTGTGTGATCCTAAAAATTCTCTTTTTCTTTTTCTCTTCTTTTACTTTCAAACTCTTTTTTTCTTCTTTTTCTCTTTCTACTTTATTTATGTACAAGAAAAAATAACCATAGGCTCATCCCTCAGGGTCCTATTGCCTATGACATAAACTTTTGTTCTTTTGGCTCCAACTTTCTCCTTATTGTGTTTGAGGCTAATGTTCAACACAACTTTCCTTCTATCTTTCTTTTTCCAAACTTTCTACTTTTTCTCTTTCTTTTCTTGCTTTGACTTTTTCTGTTTTGTGTTAGTATTCATCTTTTTTGCCATAAGCAATGTTCTTCTTGACTTGACAATTCCCGTTTCCTTGTGGTTTCTATAGTTGCAGTAGTCACTATTAGCAAACGCTCCTTTTGACATGGCTAAACTTTATCTTTTATATTCTCAACATCTAAACATGTTAACTCTTCTTGTGCATAAACCTCTTCTCCTCCATCTATATTCATACGTGGCTCCAACCAAATTTCAATGTCATTATTGTTTTGCCAAAATGTGGTTTCCATCTCAACTAAGACCTTTACCTTTTCTATTACTTCTTGCTCAACAACAGTATCTAATTGATTCCCAGCTTCCTCAATGGCTTATGTTGTCATTTCTTCAATTTGGACTCCTGCAACACTTACATTATCCAAGAAATTATTCAATGACAACTCTTGCTCTTCCTCATCAGACCAATTTTCTTTATTCCAATCATCGAAGAACACTTCACTTGGTATGTCATCTTCTAACTCTAAAGTATAATCCATATCTCTTTCTTCTTCATATTTTCAATTAGCTCTTCTTCCATCAAACACTCATGAATTTCCTCATTTTATTTTTCTTCTTGTGTTTCAACATCAACTTCAAGTTTAGGTTCATTCATTTCTTTATTCCTTTCATCATAAATGTTTTCTAGTTGGTCTTCTTCTTCCCCAAACTTAGTTTCTTCATCTAGACTAGCATCATCATCCCATGGCTCTTTATATTGGTTCGCCCTTCATACAACCTTTGTATTTCTTTGCTCTTCAGCTAATTGTTCTACAATAAAATCCACTTACTTTTGAATGTTCATGATTGAATTATCAAAATTTTAGAGGCCGGTTTGTGTGACTTTAATGAATTGAATTAAAATTCTTTCTAACTCTGATGGCTCTTCTTCAATTAGTTGTATCTCATCCACATGATTCATGCATAGGTTTTGTGAATATTGAAGAAACTCTACTAAGGTGTCATCAAAATCCATTACCTATAACTTTTCACTTTGCAAAGTAACTATAAAAACCATAAATGCAATAACTAAATAGACACAACACTACTACAACGGTTAGTGCTACAACTGACAACTACAATCAAAATAGTAGAAACAATAAATAATAATTTAAGCTATACTTAACACAATTCTACTCCTATAATGAAACTCACTAACGACTAACAAAAATCATAGAAACTAAAAAAAATGGTTCAGTCTAGCAACTCCCCAAGGATTGCTGATATTAATCAATAATCCCCGGCAACGACGCCATTAACTTGATGTATTCTTATCGGATGATGAAAATCTTGGCAAGCGCACCAATCGTTAAAATGTATATATTTGATCGTTCCCACGGGGATTATGTTAAGTACCATAATCTTGAGAAGTTTCTAGCTTAACCTCACAACAGAGCCAATAAAGTCTCACAATTTTTTGAATTTTATATTGTTTATGTGAATTTTCATATAGTAATGTCACAAGTAGAATTAAGTCAGCAAGTAATCTAAACTAATCATATAGATTGGAATTGATCTCAGCACACAACTTCACTTAAATCCTAATAACAACAGCTTTGGATTCAATTAAAGCATAGTCAATCTCACAGATGAATAACTCCTAATTCCTTAGGTATTTATTACTAATTCAACACCAAGCAATCCTAATTCCTTAGGTATCAGATCATGTCAAATCCAATTATGAAATTAAAAGGAACCCTAGTTGTTCACCTAATTCCTTAGGCATGAAAAAACTAGGTTAGGAGGTGCAGTCTAAATTTCTCACCATGATTCCTCTTTGGAGATCACTTCTCAATGAGCCTTGGATTTCCCAATCCAAGAGATGTGGTCCAACACTTCCACTGTTTAGAACTTACCTCAAGTGAATCTTCAACTTCAGCCATTTGAATCTTAGTTCAGTTGTAGCTTTAATGAATCCTAATCCCAGGGATTCAAGCACCTATGGAGGAGAAAAAAAATGGATACAGAGAATAAGGTTAGGGATGAGAGAATTTAGAGAGATAAGGTCTATAGAGATGAGAGAAATTAGAGAATGAATTGGATCTCTAAGTTAGTTTTGAAAATTAGTCTGAAAGTTAGATAGATAAGCCTTTTCAATTAAGCTATATATAGTTTTCCTAGGCTTATCTAAAAATCCTAAATAATATTTACAGAGAATAAATGTAATTAAAGAGGTACAAAATAAATAAACAACTTAAATTAATTAAATTACGCATTTATAGTTCTAGAAAGAAAATAGAAATTATGGGGACCAGTGGCGTAGGTACGCTGGATGGTTTGTACTGGCAACAGTAGCTGCGTGTAGGCACACTAGTTCTCTGGGGGTCAGGGTCTGATCTGAATGCTTTACGTGTGAATGCGCTGGGTTCTAGCGCTGGTAGTTGGTTTACTGTGCTGGCACGCTGGGCTAAAGCATTGCAACGCTTGGTTGCTGAAGGTCTCCTGCTTGGTGTTGGGTCAGGCAGCGTAGGTACGCCCATCTTCAGCGTGCTTCCATTGGTTGGCTCAAAACCTGAAATTTCCCTTTTTCATTAAACATCATAATTTGATAAATAATTAATTATTTACTTAATAATAATGAAATACATCATTATTTAACTAAACTACTCAAAATCCTAATTAATTACTAATTAAATAAAATAATAATTAAATTGATATTTAAATTATTAAAATCTAACTAGAAATAATGCTACTAAATAAGTCTTTTCAAGACTTATCAGGTTCCTTTGCACCTTATCTTAAGGTAGAAATGTCTGATTTAGCTTTTATAAATCTTGATAGAGGAAAAAACCTCTGTAAAAATTTCTCTTTAACATTTGACCAATTGTTCAAACTCTGGTTTAGATGAGATTGAAGCTATTCTTTTGCCTTTCCTGCTAAGGAAAAAGAAAATAGTCTCAAGTATGCTGCTTCTAAAACTCTTGGTTCAAAACCCATTATGATAACCAATTCATAAAATATTGATAAGTGAGTGTAAGGATCTTCATGTGACATTCTTGTGAACTAATGAGCACTGATAAGACTAAGAAAATAAGGTTTCATTTCCAAAGCTCTCGTTGTATTGGGAATGACAATTCTTGAGAAATATCTGGGGCCTTTATGAAGATTGTTATTTCATTCCTCTTGGAAGATTGTTATTTCATTCCTCTGCCATTGGTTCAGATTCTGGCTTTTGTGAAGTTTTTGGAACAGGTGTAGAAAAAGAAGATTGACCTTTCTCTGATGGTTGCTTCTTTTTTGCCTGGCCTTTACCTTTATGAATGGTATTTTCTATTTGAAGGTCAAACACCAATTGGTCTTTCGGTCCCTGTCCATGTAATAACATAAAGCAAGCAAATTTTCTGCAAACAACTATCAGTCCAAGATAAAGTTAAGTAGAAAACAATTAAAGAAAGTAGAACTATTCATAATGCCTGATAGTTCTAAATCAATATTTGCAAAATCACATTGCCCCCCGACAGCGGTGCCAAAACTTGGTATGGTTATGCTTGTAATGGTATTTTCTTGATATAGCCTATGGCAAGTTTTTCCACATCAATTGTAGTATAATAAAGTGTCGTTCCACTGAGGGGTGGTTGTTTAGTAAATATAATTTGAACTATTTTGATGGGAAATATATAAAATCATTATGTGAAAACAAACAAGAAATTAAATAAGTCAACAATGTAAAATTTTACAAAAGTAATAATGATTTAAATGTAAACAAATATTAAAGACTGGGATTGGATTTCATCTATCTCTCCCTCCGGTATTCTATATATGTATTTATATGTTGACACAGGTTTTGATAATGACACAACAAATGAAGAATCAAGATCAAACATATATAATTATGGACAAATTAATTATGTTTGATGTTTAAATTTGATGAACAACTAAGGATTTGAGTCAAGGAATTTACAAAGGATTAAAACAAGTGAAACATGTTCATTTGAGTGCCCAGGGATTAAAGGAACCAAGCCATATACAATTACATCTCAAAAAGGGTGAAAAAATGCATGAAAAATAAAGCAACAGCCTGATGAATCGATTCAAGCCCCTACTGAATCGATTCATACGTGTGAAAAGCTCAAGGATATGATTTTTTAAGTGATGAATTGATTCATATATAGCCTAAATCGATTCATACAACTGGGCAGTGCCAAAATCAGCAAAAATCACTCTTGAATCTATTTATTTGGTCCTCGAATCTATTCATTTCAATTTTGATGTGTAAATACACTAAATGAATCTATTCATTTGAGAAATGAATCTATTCATCTAGTTCAAATTTGAATTTTAAATTTAAAACTTCAGAAACTCAATTGGACAGCCTTGCATCGCACCATGAATTTTCCACATCGCATTATGAACTCAATCATGGTGCATTAAGCAGACAGATAGGAATCGCTCCATAACTCCACTACGTCAAATTACAAGCTTGGAAAGGATTTTTAATTGCAAACACCATGCCTTGCATTTGCTATAAATAGAAGAGGAAGTTGAAGGCTGAAAACACACAACAACGAAGCAAGTCTTGCTTTCTTCTTTGCTCTCTTATTTTTCTCTAAGTTAATAGCTCTCTATTCTTTTATTTTGAAATCAATTTTGAGAGTTAATTTGTGAGCAAAATTATTTTTGAGTGCTAAAATTTGCATATCCTCTCTTTCAAAGTTATCATTTTGTGAAAGCTTTAATTTGTATATCCACTCTATTAGAGAGTTATTCTTTGTAATCTTAAATACCAAAAATTCTAGAGTTTGGGGTTGGGTTTCAACCTTGTAAATTGTGAGATTGAGAGATTGGGTGGGGTGCCCTTGTATTTGTGAGAATTGGGTTCTTGAGTGTGGGACACTAGGAAGTTGCAATTGCTCAAAGTTGTATCTCTAATCTCCAATATTGGATTTCTTCAAGTGGGTTACTTGAAGACGAGATGTA
Organism: Clitoria ternatea; assembly: GCA_037962975.1. Classification (NCBI taxonomy): domain Eukaryota; kingdom Viridiplantae; phylum Streptophyta; class Magnoliopsida; order Fabales; family Fabaceae; genus Clitoria; species Clitoria ternatea. The sequence continues at coordinate 190,354,779 of CM075672.1, read as the reverse complement.
CACCGGTTTAGTGGAACTCGTTATATCGGTTTACAATTTTCTCTTCCCTAAACTCATTTAATTTGTGCACTTAAATTCCTTGCTTAATTTATTATTTTTAAAACTTGATTGATTAAACTCCTTTATTATTGTAAATTAATTTGCTTGTTAAAATTAAGTGCATATTCTATTAGCTTGATATAAATTGTAAATTATTTAGATTAAATTTGTTGAAATTATTTAAGTAATATTCTTGAATTAATTATGTCGAAATTAGTTATTATTTTTCTAAGTGCTCAAAATAGTATGGTGATTAATTTGATATTATTACTTGTTCTGTTGAATATTACTTTAACTCTTAAGCGAATTTACTTGCCATATACTTAGTGTTTGTTAATTTTCCTTGTGTATAAATTGTTATCATTTGTGATTAAATTTACCATTTTCATTAAGTATATTTATTAAAGAATCAATTTCAAAAGCATTCTAAGTAAAATTTTTAATACTCAATTCACCCCCTCTTGAGTAATTGAGGCCTCTTAGTTAATAAGTGGTATCAAAGCTTGACTCTTAGTAAATTAAGCTTAACAGCTTCAAGAGAACAAAATGGCCTCAACTTCTTATAACCTTTTTCTCGAGGGTGGTGCCACAATTAGACCTCCCGCTTTCAATGGTGAGGGTTACACTTTTTGGAAAGAAAGAATGAAAATCTTTGTTCAATCAATTGATTTGAAAATATGGAATGTTATTGAAAATGGTCCTTTTATACCTATGCATACTGTTGATGGTAGACAAGTTGAAAAACCCATGGATGATTGGACGAGTGATGAGGAAAAGAAAGTTCAATACAATTACAAAGCTAAAAATCTCATCACCCTAGCTTTAGGTCCTGATGAATTTTTTAGAGTTGTAACTTGTAAAACCGCAAAAGATATGTGGGATACTCTTCAAATCACCCATGAGGGAACTAGTGATGTAAAGGATTCAAAGATTAGCACACTCACTAGTCAATATTAATCATCTTATTACTCTTGGTAAATCTTATACTAATAAGGAGCTCATCTATAAAGTTCTAAAAAGTCTTACTAGGGAATGGCAACCTCTTGTTGCTGCCATCAAGCAATCTCCCAATATAAATGAGATGTTGTGACATCCAGAATTTTTTATAAAAATGATTAAATATGCAGAATAAATATTAAATAATTATGAATGAGTTAATGAGTGTCCCAAAAATATTAGAATGATTAAATTAGGATTTATTATGGATTATTTATAATTTATTGAGATGTTAAGAGTTAAAATTATACCCGATTAGAATATGAGTGTCAGACCAAGTATCTCCGATTGAGATACCATTGGTTAGGGCTGTTAAGAACATTATTGGGAATCTGAATATGTCCTCAAAATAATTTTTGGGTAAAGTATTGAGCCCAAATGAAGATCCTGTTTATTATAAAACGGAGAAATTACTAATGAGGGTTAAAAATAAAACATAACACTCTCTTCTCTTCTCCCTTATTTCACGTTGCTTTCCCCTCCTCTCTCTTTCTTCATTTCTTTCTTCTTCTCCATCCCCTCTCTTGCTAAATATGACCACCACCACCCATGGCCATTTCCACCCAAAAATCAAGAGGATTCCTTGAGTTTATGAAGCTTGTATTGGACATGGAGGCAAGCTTGGCTCATCTCCTCTTCTCTCCCTCTCATTTTCGTTTTGGGGCTTGAGCTTGGAGAAAGAGGTATGATTTTGATCACCCATGGCTTTTGCTTATGATTTTGAGCTTACTTAAGTATAGTGATGGAAGGTTTGATGTTATTTTGATGGATAATGGTATATGAAACCAAACCTTAGGTTAGAAAAACATTGGGAAATTGTTGTTGTTGTGGTTGATGGTTAGAATGCTATGTTGTTAGCTTATAGGTGCTTGGAATGAAGCTTATGAATAGGCGAAATTGATGATTGAGGATTTTTGATGGAAACCCTAGGCATTGAGGTTTGGGGCTTTGGGGAATCCTTAAGAAAATTATGCGTTATTGATATGAGAGTGATTTTATATATGAGAAAGAGTTTTGAATGAGTAATATTGATGATTAAGGTTGAGGAATTATGGAATCAAGAAAATTAAAGTAATGACCCCAAGTTGTTTAGTGTGCTAAAGGAAAAAAAATATGGCTAAGAAAGGCTTGAATCATAAGAATGATAACTATTGAATTCTTTAAAGAGTCCTAATCTTAAGATTTAGAAATATGTATATGGTGACTAAGAGAATTGATTTTGATTGTTGTTGCTTATGATGATGATGATAATGGTGAATGACTAATAGTGATAGATTAAGGAAATGAAATGAGATTGTGACTTAATGAGGTCTTAGACCATGTTAGAGTGCTAATTGAACTTGTGATTAACGATGGATTTAGTGTGTCCAAGATAGCATATGTTGAACTCTAAGTGGCATTCGAATGATTGATGTAAGATGGAATGCATCTTAGGTGATAGAAGGATGTGATGATGTTGTTATTAGGTTTGGTTAGCCTTTAAGATGTAGAGAACCTTGGTTTTGGGAAAGGAATTCCCGAAGCCTAACACAATGGTATAAATTGGTGTTTTGACAAGTTTAGAACTTGTTCACAAGCCTTACAATATGTAATTCATTATTTAGAATTTATGATGAAAGCCTTGTGATGGCTTATGATTGAATGAATACATATATGTGCGTTGTGTAGATTACGTTCCAAATGATGGTGCAGGATGATCGGAGTATTCAGATTTTGGCTCTTCTCTCGAGGTAGGAGAGGAGTTTACATTCAAATTGCATGAGTAGAATGATAATGATTATTGTATGTGATTAGTACTCATGCTTGCCTTGCCATGTAGATATTGAAATAATGTGAATGGAAATCTGTGATTATTGAGGATGGTGTATGAGAACATGTGATGATTGTTATGGAAATATACATAAATACATATATGTGAAGATGATAAGTTAAATTTTAACATGATTAAGGAATTGGAATGAATATTATTGAGTATGAAGGTTTGGGACAAGTTTTAAATGCCTATTATGATGTATGTGTTATATCAGTTTTGATCAATTTTACTTGGGGTAAGTTTTGGCATATTGAGTTGTGAATTTCCCATGCTTTCTACGCATGGTCTGGTATTCTTGCTCAAGCGAGAATCCCCTGTGTTGGTTACATGGCCTCTGGCCCAAACTCGCTCTAACGAGTGAGTATCTCGCTCGAGCGAGACGTGTATAACATGGAAAAGTTGGCTACTGGAAGATCCTCGCTCAAGCGGGAGTGGCCGCACTTGAGCGAGCATGATGTAGATGGGGTTCTGGATGGACCTCGCTTGGGCGAGTGACAAAATTGGTGGAGTCTCGCCCGAGCGAGCGAGCAGGAATGAGGCACTGGTGGAATCTCACTCAAGCGAGAATCGCTCGTTCAAGCGAGATTGGCACCTGATGCTTCCCCTCTTCTTCGCTCAAGCGCGCATGCGTGATGAGAGCTTCTGTGGGAATCTCACTCAAGTGAGTGGATGTCTCGCTTGAGCAAGCAAGCATGGAAATAGACAATGGTGTGATTACACCCAAGCGAGCCGAGGCGGTCAAGAGAGAAGGAATTGTCTCACTCAAGCGAGTAAGGGTCTCGCTTGAGCGAGTGACACTGATTGAAATTTTCTTTTCTTTTCTTTAGTTTGCTAGCGATGGGCCCCATTCCAATTATGGAAAATTAATGAAACATATATATATATATATGGGGGCATATAATGGTTATGAAATAATGAGGGAATGCATTAATGGGATTTTATTTCATTTTCTTGATTTTAATGGTGTTGAACTCGATTCTTTTATGGATAATTAAGGAAATGTGTATATAGGTGTGGGGTATATGAGGACAATATATGTGGGGGTGTTGATATAAGTTGAGATATTGAAATATAAATAAATATATATATATATACCCATGATATGTTGGGAAAAACATAATTTTCCCCCATAAATGACATGATATGATAAGGACAATAAGAGTGAAATGATGGGTTGTGAGACGCCTTCTCATGAAATAATGAGACCAATAGGGGATGGATAAACGACGTAGTATTTGTTATAAATTGATAAATTGGGAATGGCACTGATAATGGATAATGATAGATGGTGATGTCGATCACTCCCTTGAATAAATGGTGATTTTTATTATTGATCAAATTGTAGAATGCCATGTGTGTGATACAATTGTAGATTTGTACGTGTGATTGGAATTACAATAATGGATTGTTGTATTACTCCATTAGTTATGAAACAATGGCAATGATGAATGATAATGTTGATTGAAAGGGATCTTGTTGTTGAACATACCCATGTACAAACAGTGATGGTTATCGTTAATGAGTACGATGCCATATGAATGATGCAAGTGTTTGACTTGTATGTGTGAGATGCAATGGTGATTGCTAAATGTATATTCTGAAACACCTTGTTGTTTTACATGTGTGGATAAATGCTATGATGTTTAATATGATTTTAATTACCATGCGTGGTTTAATGTGACTATGAATGTTATGCCTTGAGGGGCCTTGTGATTTCTTATTTGCCAATGATAATAAAACTAAATAAACAATATATCCCTAAGTGAGAGGGTGAGATATCCTTGCGAGGTTGATTGGCATGGTATGACATTGAAATGTGGTTGCGATCACAATGATGAAAGATCCTGCGGGATTCTACAAAGGGAGTACGCCTTGCGAGGCAGGAAATCAACTTGATGATGATATGATATTAAGTCGGTGGTTGCGATCACCTGGTTGTTGAAATGAAAAAGCGCATGTGAGTTCCTATGATGCCCGTGGTTGCGATCACGAGGCGGAAGTACCCCTTACGAGGTGGGAAACCAATATGAATTATTGAACGTGGTTGCGATCACGAGGAAGCACCTTGCGAGGCTGCTAGAGGGAGTACCCCTTGCGAGGCGGGAAACCCATGTGAATGAATGATGTGGTGGTTGTGATCACCTGTTAAAATGAAATCGGATCCGTGCATATGCATTATCAAACAGTTGACATATGCATTAGCCATAGGTGCATGGCATTTGAGATGGGATGACCACGAGAGATGAGAAACCCTTTGCAAGGAGAAATTGAGTAAAGATTTAATGAATTGATGATGATAACTTGTGAATGCCCTTGTCGATAAGTGGCAATGTGATTGTGTATGTGCTTATGCTTGCTTATGTTGTGAACTGCGTTTCATGAGGCTTGTATGCCTATTATATTAATGTGATGGTGATTGAATGATGAATTGATGATTTTATAGAAAAGCACACATGATGAATGAATGCAAGTACACTTAATCACAATATATGTATATTCGTCATTTTAAATGTATAACTCACTCTCCCATGTGGTCTCCTTTTTAGTATTATGATGCAGGTTGCCATGGGATGAGTTCGGATTTTAAATTGAAGTTTCAGGAAGGTAAAGAGTGGTAGTGGAAGTGCCTTGGCCGGCATCATTTGTGAATTTTAATGTAAAGAATAAGTTGTATATGATGATATTGATGATTTAGTGATTTTGGTCATCTATAACTAATCATGAATATATGAATGGTGAACATATGTATTAGTACATAAGTGATGATTTGAGGAGTACTTGAGGAATTGAACTTGAATAATATACATTGATGATGGTGGTGTTTTAGAGTTAAGCCAATAGGTGAATAAGTAGGCCAATTATGAGGTATGGGTAGTAGTGATAGTTGGGGCATGACTCTGGATGTATAAGCATATTTATATTATATCTTAGGCGATGCATGTGTCTGTTGTAAGTGCATGAATGGGTTATGATCCAATAGGTTTATGTTAGGGTTTGCATGCTTTGTCGAGCCTTTTCTCATATCGTCATATATGGGACTAGGTGTATGCCCGATATACACATTCTTCATCCACTGTAAACTTTACTATTTTTGTATACCGTTATGGGCGAATTAGTTATCGAACCAGTTATATGTTGATAAATCTCACTCTTCAGTTTTCTGTGGTTCGGGTCTTGATGTAATCGTTGAGGTGTTTTGGAAATATTTCAAACGTGAAAAAATTTTGCTCGTATTTTTATTTGTTTAATTATTTAGATTACATCAGGATTTGAGTTTGGAAAACTAGGGTGTGACAGATGTCTCTTGCTAAACTATTTGGTAAACTTCAAGAATAAGAGCAAGAACTAAAAGATTTAAAGATTGCGGAGGAGGAAGAAAGGTCCTGTAAGAAAAAGGGACTAGCTCTTAAAGCCACTTCAATCGAGGAGAATGAATCTGAAAGTGACCTAGATGATGATGATGATGAGCTAGGCCTATTTGTGAAGCGTTTTAGAAAATTTATGAGGAACAAATGATTCCAAAATAACTTCACTTCCAAAGGTAAGAAATCTACTCCTAAAGATAATAATTCTCCACCTACTTGTTTTGAATATGGTAAGGAAGGACACTTCAAGGCGGATTGTCCAAATCTTAAAAAGAAAAACAAAAATTGGAAAAGAAAGAGAAGAGCATACATAGCATGGGATGAAAACGATGAAAGTAGCTTGAACGAATCAGAAAATGAAGAAGCCAACCTTTGCCTTATGGCTAACCATCAAGATGAAGAAGATGAGGTAAACTTCCATAACTTACATAAAGATGAATTACTTGATGCCTTTGAAGAATTATATGACAAATTTGCTAAAATTTCAAATAAGTATAAGTTGTCAAGAAAAACAATTGACACTCTTGAAATGCATCTTGTAGAACTCGATAAAGAAAATGAAATTTTGAAAAAGGAATTTGTTAATATTGAAGCATGCTATAAAGATAAATCTTATGAATTCTTCAAGATATATGATGTATTGGAAAAGAAAGTTTTTTACTTAAACAAAACTCTTGAAAAAGTCACCAATGGTAGAGACAATTTAAATGCTTTACTTGGAAAACAACGTTGCATGTTTGATAAAACTGGATTAGGATTCAACTCAGGATCTAATACTTACAAGAAAGAGAAACATTATAAGAATTTCTTTGTACCACCTAGTAAATCATCTTCACCTTTTATGAAATGCAATCATTGTGGTCTCAAAGGACATAGTGCCTCTAATTGTTATGTTAGAAAATTAAGGCCAAAGGTTATGAAGAAAGTATGGATTCCTAAGGGAACATTACCGCAAACTAACCTACACGGACCCAACATAAAATGGGTACCAAGATCTCTAACTTGATTTGTTTTGTAGGTATGTTTTAAAACAAACAACACTCATTGGTACTTGGAAAGTGGGTGTTCTAAGTACATGACGAGAGATAAAAGTAAGTTTATATCATTTACTCCACGAAATAAAGGATTTGTTACATATGGAGACAACATGAAGGGAAGAATACTAGGAATCAGAAATATTAGTAAAAACTCTTCCACTTGTATAAATGATGTATTATATGTTGAGGGACTTAAACATAACTTACTTAGTATTAGTCAATTATATGATAAAGGCTATAAAATTATTTTTGAATCAAATTGTTGCATAATTGAAAATAAACTAAACAAGGAAATAAAATTCGTTGGTCAAAGAGTTGATAATATCTATATGATTAATCTTGATTGTCTTGCTTCAAATGATGTGTAATGCTTCATAACTAAAGAGGATGAATCATGGCTATGGCATAGAAGAATTGCTCATATTCATATAGACCATTTAAACAAACTTGTTTTGAAAGATTTAGTAATTGGTTTACCAAAATTGAAATTTGAAAATAAATTTTATGATGCATGTCAAAAGGGGAAACAAGTAAAGGCATCTTTTCAAGTAAAAAATGTTGTTTCAACAAATAGACCTTTACAACTTTTACACATGGATTTATTTGGACCTTCAAAAGTTAAAAGTTTTGGTGGAAATTATGATGGTCTTGTGATTGTGGACGATTATTCTAGATATACATGGACGTTATTTCTTACTCATAAAAATGAAGCATATCATGCATTTAAGAAACTTGCTAAGATTATCCAAAACGAGCAAAATTTGAAAATTGCATCCATTAGAACCGATCATGTGGGAGAATTTGAAAATCAACCTTTCGAAAAGTTTTGTGAAAAATTTGGCATTGAACATAATTTTTCGGCTCCTAGAACTCCATAACAAAATGGAGTAGTTGAAAGGAAAAATCGATCTTTAGTGGAGCTCGTAAGAACTATGTTAAATGACAACAATATTACGAAACATTTTTGGGCTGATGTGGTAAATACCGTTTGTCATGTTATGAATAGATATCTAATAAGGCCTATATTAAAGAAAACCCCTTATTAGCTTTATAAAGGAAGAAAACCAAACAATTCTTATTTTCATGTGTTTGGATACAAATGTTTTATATTGAACAATGGAAAGGATAATCTAGGAAAGTTTGATGCAAAATCTGATGAGGCAATATTTCTGGGTTATTCATCAACTAGTAAAGCTTATCGACTCTTTAATAAATAAACTTATACTATTGAAGAGTCCATTCACGTCAAATTTGATGAAGTTAACCAAAAGTCTTTGAGAAAGGAAGATGTTGATGATCTTGTAGGTATCTTCCAAGAGATGATATTGGACAACAAGGAAGAAGAAGTCAATAACGAAGGAGAAGTAGCCCCAAATGAGGAACCGCAATAAAAGAATGGATCACCTTAAAAGGTCATCCTTTGGACAACATTATTGGTGAAATAACAAAGGGTATAAGTACTCGTAATGCTATTAGAAGTTCTTTTAATCATTTAGCCTTTGTTTCTCAAATTGAACCTAAAACCATTAATGAGGCTATTATTGATGAACATTGGATGTTGACCATGCAAGAAGAATTGAATCAATTTGAAAGAAACCAAGTTTGGGAACTTGTGCCAAAACCCAATGATCATCAAATAATAGGTACTAAATGGGTTTTTAGAAATAAGCTTGATGAAAATGGAATAATAACAAGAAATAAAGCTAGGTTAGCTGCTAAAGGATATAACCAAGAAGAAGGTATAGACTATGAAGAAACGTATACTCCCGTAGCTAGACTAGAAGCCATTAGATTATTGTTAGCCTTTGCATGTTGTATGGGCTTTAAACTGTATCAAATGGATGTCAAAAGTGCTTTTCTAAACGGTTATATTCAAGATGAAGTTTATGTAGATCAACCTCCTGGTTTTGAAAATCACAAATTTCTAAACCATGTTTTTAAATTTAGAAAAACTTTATATGGTTTGAAACAAGCTCCAAGAGCTTGGTATGAAATACTTAGCAAATTTCTTTTAGAAAACAATTTTGAAAGAGGAAAGGTTGATACTACACTATTTATAAAACGTAAAAATAATGACATCCTCTTAGTACAAGTTTATGTCGATGATATAATATTTGGTGCTACTAACAAACTTCTTTGTCAAGAGTTTGCCAAGATTATGCAGAATGAGTTTGAAATGTCCATGATGAACTTATATTCTTCCTTGGGTTACAAATCAAGCAAACCAAAGAAGGGACTTTTATAACTCAATCCAAATATTGTAAGGAACTTCTTAAAAGGTTTGAAATGGACAAGGCAAATGAAATAGTAACACCCATGAGTACATCATGCTACTTAGACAAAGATGAAAAGGGTAAGGCCGTTGAGATTACAAAATACCAAGGTATAATTGGATCCTTACTTTACTTAACTGCGAATAGGCCCGATATTATGTTTGCTGTATGTATGTGTGCTAGATATCAAGCATGTCCTAAAGAATCACATCTCACTTCTATAAAAATAATTTTGAAATATCTTGTGGGTACTCAAAATGTTGGTTTATGGTATCCTAAAGGCGCTAAATGTATTCTTGTAGGATATTCTGATTCTGATTTTGCTGGTTGTAAAATTGATAGAAAGAGTACTAGTGGTACTTGTTATTTGCTTGGTAGTTCCCTTGTTTCTTGGCATAGCAAGAAATAAGTAAGTGTTGCTTTATCAACAGCTAAGGCAGAATATGTTGCAGCTGGCAGTTGTTGTGCTCAAATTCTTTGAATGAGGCAACAACTTCTTGACTTTAGTGTTGTGTTAAATAATGTGCCTATTAAATATATAACACTAGTGCAATAAATATTTCCAAAAATCCTGTCATGCATTCACGAACAAAGCATATTGAAATTCAACATCATTTTATACGAGATCATGTTTTAAAAGGCGATTACATTCTTGATCATGTCGTTACTTCTAAACAATTAGCTAATATTTTTACAAAACCCCTTGCTAAAGAACAATTCATTAATATTAGAAGGGAATTAGGAATTTTGGATATCTCTAATTGTGTTTAAGAATCAAATCTCATACTTTACCTTGATATATTTGTATATGATATGTTTTGAACATGTGATAAGTTTGAGTATGAAGTATATAATTATCTGAAAATACGTATTTGTTATGATGCTAAAGGGGGAGAGAAAAGGATGTTATATATGCCAAAAAAAGGGTGAGAGAATTACTATGATAAGATTATTGTTTTATTTTTGATGATGCCAAAGGGGGAGAGAATATCATGTTATCATGTTATCATTTTGCTATTAGAGGGAGAGATTACTAGATTACTATTGAATGATGCTAAGAATTATATGAACTATTTTGTGGTATCTATTGCATGATTAAGGGGGAGTTTTATGTTTATATGCAATAATTTTCTTTAATAACAAATGGTATCTGTCTATAATATGTTGTTTCATGGTATCTATTGTTTCAACAAGTGGTATTCTTCTTCAAAATGACTATGTATGATTCTACATTAACAAGTGGTATAAAAATTAGTTTGTCAAAAATATTAAACTAGAACTGTTATGATACTAACATCCCAAGAAATGAACATTTGTTGTCATCATCAAAAAGGGGGAGAATGTATTTATATATTGACATAGGTTTTGATAATGACACAACAAATGAAGAATCAAGATCAAACATATATAATTATGGACAAATTAATTATGTTTGATGTTTAAATTTGATGAACAACCAAGGATTTAAGTCAAGGCATTTACAAAGGATTAGAATAAGTGAAAAATATTCATCTAAGTGCCCAAGGACTAAAGGAACCAAGCCATATACAATTATATCTTGAAAAGGGTAAAAAAGTGCATGAAAAATGAAGCAATAGCCTGATGAATTGATTCAAGCCCCTGCTGAATCGATTCATGCATGTGAAAAGCTCTAGGATGTGATTTTTTAAGTGATAAATTGATTCATATATAGCCTGAATCGATTCATACGACTGGGCAGTGCCAAAATCAACAAAAATCACGCATGAATCTATTCATTTGGTCCTCGAATCTATTCATTTCAATTTTGATGTGCAAATACACTAACTGAATCTATTCATTTAGGAAATGAATCTATTCATCTAGTTCAAATTTGAATTTCAAATTTGAAACTTCAGAAGCTTAATTGGACATCCTCACATTGCACCACGAATTTTCTACATCGCATTATGATCTCAATCATGGTGCACTAAGCAGACAGATAGAAAACGCTCTATAACTCTACTACATCAAATTGCAAGCTCGGAAAGGATTTTTTAATTGCAAACACCATGCCTTGCATTTGCTATACATAGAAGAGGAAGTTGAAGGCTGAAAACACACAGCAACGAAACAATTCTTGCTTTCTTCTTTGCTCTCCTATTTTTCTCTAAGTTAATAGCTCTCTGTTCTTTTATTTTGAAGTCAATTTTATGAGTTAATTTTTAAGCAAAATTATTTTTGAGTGCTAAAATTTGTATATCCTCTCTTTCAAAGTTATCATTTTGTGAAAGCTTTAATTTATATATCCACTCTATTGGAGAGTTATTCTTTGTAATCTTAAACACCAAAAATTCTAGAGTTTGGGGTTGGGTTTCAACCTTGTAAATTGTGCGGTTGAGATATTGGGTGGGGTGCCCTTATGCTTGTGAGAATTGGGTTCTTGAGTGTAGGACACTTGGAAGTTGCAATTGCTCAAAGTTGTATCTCTAATCTCCAATATTGGATTTCTTCAAGTGGGTTACTTGATGACGAGATGTACACCAATTTGGTGGAACTTGTTATATCGGTTTGCAATTTTCTCCTCCCTAAACTCATTTAATTTGTGCACTTAAATTCCTTGATTAATTTATTGTGTTTATAACTTGATTGATTAAACTCCTTTATTATTGTAAATTAATTTGCTTGTTAAAATTAAGTGCATATTCTATTAGCTTGATAGAAATTGTAAATTATTTAGATTGAATTTGTTGAAATTATTTAAGTAATATTCTTGAATTAATTGTGTTGAAATTAATTATTATTTTTCTAAGTGCTCAAATAGTGTGGTGATTAATTTGATATTATTACTTGTTCTCTTGAATATTACTTTAACTCTTAAGCGAATTTACTTGCTATATACATAGTGTTTGTTAATTTACCTTGTGTATAAATTGTTATTATTTGTGATTAAATTTACCATTTTCATTAAGTATATTTGTTAAAGAATCAATTTCAAAAGCATTCCAAGTAAAATTTTTAATACTCAATTCACCCCTCTCTTGTGTAATTGAGGCCACTTGGTTAATAGTATATAGCTATTTAAATGGTTTTCGAACTATCACTTTTTACGCCACAATCAAAGTCATTCGTATCGATTGCTCAACTACAAAATTCATAAGAATATTTCTAAATCGTCGATCCCTCGAGCACTTTGAAAACATTGTAGAATTAAGATCGATTATTTCAACGTTTGTTTGTTGATTATTATTCCTAATAATCACCACAACCAGCATTCCATTTAGATCCCTTTTTAGAGATCATTTCCCAATAACCAAAGAAAACTAAAATCAAGAAACTATTGATCAAATAGATTTAGCATTAAGCATAAAATGAAATGCCAAAAACAATAGAACAAAGGTACCAAATATATAAATATATCAAGCATGCGTCGGGGTTCAAATCGATTACATCCAATGCAAAAGAACAATTAGCTACTCATGGTAGCCGTTACAACAGAACAAACTAATAAAAGAATGGAAAGATGAAGAGGGGAGAATCCTTGGTCTTCGATGGAGAACTGGTGGTGAAGAGAAAAATGTTATGCAATCTGTGATCCCCATCAAAATTTCCTAAGTTTCCTTTTTATACCCAATCAATTCGCTCAAGCAAGTTTAAACTTGGTTAAGCGAATGAGAATCCTTCAGCTAGAAGAAACCTTCTGTATCCATTGTTTTCCCTCAATAACTCGCTTGGGTGAGTAGTTCACTCAAGCGAGTTCACATTATATTGTTTTCCTTGTTTTACATTCGCCTGAGCCAAATGATCTGCTCGCTCAAGCAATTTCTTTTGAATTTGCCTCTACCTGGTTTTTGCTTCAGACAAAATTGCTCACTCAGGTGAATTTCTCCTTAATGCATTTGGATGAATTTCGCTCAAGCGGATCCAAAATTGCTCAAGTGAATTCTACACCTGATACTTCAATTCTTTACTGCCTCTCATTCACTTAAGCGATATTGTCCTCCGCTTAAGAGATTTCTTTGCTCAAACGGATTTCAAGCTCACCCAAGCTTGTCAATTGAATCTTGGGCTTTTCTTAGCTCTAAATGAGGAATTTCTTGATAGAATTCTTCCTTCTTATCTTCCTCATCCTTTTGATCTATAATTACACAAAAACTTGGGATAAGAGATGCATATCTATATCAATCTCAACAAAATTATTTGGATTTTGATTTCATTAATTAATACCCAATAAATAATCCAGACACTTTGCTTTCTTATCAAAATCTTGCCTAATTGGTCATGAAATATACATAATTTAGGCATTTATCAACTCTTCCTGACCTAGAACCTTGCTTGTCTTCAAGCAAAAGGTATCAAGATATCAAGGTGAATACAAGGTTGCTTTAAATCAAACCAGTGTATAAGGAAATATGATAACTTAATATATATATATATATAGATATAGATAATAGCTCATGGTGCCTTTAGCATTTAATAAGATAAATACCCAAGTCTGTAAATCACAATTTAAGTTGAAAGAAACCAATTGCTGTAAAAACAAGAAATCTGCTTAGTTTCTTACAGATGAGTGTTTTACCCATTCCATCATTGATTATGCACAAGTTAGAATTGTATTTCATTTCATTTTAGAAAACAATCAGCCAAACAAGGATCAAGAGGTCTTTAAAAGGTTGTAATGAGGCTGGGTTATACAAGAAAGATTTGGGTTTTTCTAGGAATTCAAAGAGCATGTTGTAAGAAAAGAAAGAATATACTAACTGTATATAACTATAGCTGCTCTTGCTTAACATTATCTAATATACTCAATATTTTTCTTTTTAATTCCTATTGTATTTCTGAATTCCTCATCTTTTGGATATTCACCTATTTACACATATTTCAATTGAAGAATTTCTTTTTCTTTTCATCTCCACTTATTCCTCACAACCTTTTTTCTTTCTTTTACCAGAAAAGCCAATAAGTAGAACATAATCCTATATGTACACAATGTAATCATACTCTTCTACCTTCAACATGCTATTCAGGTAAGGATAATTATCAAACATGCTTATTTAAAACACTAGCAGTGAAATCCAAATCATATACCCACTAAGTAAACAGTATCAACAAAAAGTAGATAAAAAGTAACAAACTGAAGTAAATTATTAAAAATAAATTACTAAAATAAAATAAACTAACAAAATAAACTATAGAACCCATCAGGAGTCCGATCATATGTTGCAACTTATAATATCACTATCAACTCTGTTAAGTTGCTCTACAAACTTCTAATCCTCAATCTGCTCCTGTTGTGTCTCCCGGTGCTCAATGCCTGTTGACTCTGTTGGTGGATCAACTAGGTCAGTTGGTAATGGAACTGTTGGCTCTCGTGATGGGTTTGCTGCAGTATTAGTTGCTCCAAATGTAGCATTAGTGGCTTCATCCCTTCCTACCGAAAAAGGCCTGTGCCCAGGCCAGGCTAGGTAAGTAGCGAACTGGTCTGGGTCCATGCACTAGCCTTGAGAACCTGAGGTACTACCCTGATAAATAGCATAGTGAAGGTGAAGGAGTCCTCTGTGTAGTGAGGCCTACAGCAAGTGAGTATGAGCTTGCTGATCCTAGATAAGGGTAAGCTCAGTCAAAACAGTCTCTGGCAATAAGGCAAGTGATGATGCGGCTGCTGATGGTGTTACTGTAAAAGAAGAAGGTCTGGTGAAAGATGAAGGGGCAGAAAAGGATGGACCGGTAGCAAATAGCACTCCTCGACAGTTCAATTTAATGAACTTTCTATCAATGAATGGTCGAATTAGAGTAGTAGGGTTTACATCCACCCCATGAACTGCACAAAAGTCGGTGATAAAAGCGGGGAAGCCCAAGGTCCCTTTCGATGTAGCACCGATAATGGTGGTCTTTGCATCAGACTGAACAAATCGGAAGATCTCATCAGAAATAATACGGGTGATGTCAACTGCCATATCAACCTGTAAAATACAATATAACAAATTACAACGGGGAATAGGAAAATTAGACACATAGTTGATAGGGATGATGTTGCCAAGGAAGACCTTCATGTCTTTACGTAATAGAAGGACAGGAAAACTACAAGGTCCAGCCTATAAGTGATGGCCTAGCAAACATGATGCTCCCTCTAATTGGCTGGTAAAGAAGATGTGGTTCCTTTACTTCAGGGTACCATAAGAGCACAAGTCTCCCTCAGCTAGTCTCAGAATATCACCCAGGTGGCTGTTGATGGTGTCTCGGGAGTAGGAAATCCAGGTGCCTCAGACGTATGTCTTCTGCTACAATGATCATTCCTTGTTCCAAGCATTGGGATAAAACTCTTGAACAACTTCTAGATCAAATATAGGCCTCGGGATGTTTTTAAATCGTTTGGCTCTTTCTTTGTCTCGGAATCATGGGCTGGGCGAAAGAGCAGATTCAAAAGTCCTTTTACGTTTGCGCTTACAACCAGGGTCAGATGGTCTAGGCAGTGGTGGTGGTGGTAGTGGGCCAGTAGTCTTTGCGTGAACCATCCTAAAAAAGCAAAGTGATAAACAACTAAATCTCATCTAGACAGTTCAGAAATACAACAGAATTGGCAATGCAAACAAAGCACCAATATCAAACAACAACCTATAATAATATACAACCATCCATAATGAACCTAGGGTACTACAACCACAACAAAAGACCCTTTCAAACAAAATTTCACAAGCGAAGTCATAGAAACACTTCATCATACATCCACTTAAAGTTTTATGGGTGATACATGTGTTTGTATGTTGAAACAGGTTTTGATGAATGACAAAGAATTGAAGGATCAAGATACAAAGGATTTTGTACAAGTAATTAATCAAAAATTCATAAAGATCAAGTTTATACATATCAAGAAATTAAATGCATAAAAATTATCAAGTACAAAGAAATGATTCAAGGCATTCTTATAAGTGTAAAACAAAGAGAAATAATTATTCATGTGCCAAAGAATCAAGAACCATGAGCCAAATGTATCAAAATGCATAAAAAATTCAAGGAAACAACAGGAAAGCCAGGAATCGATTCAAGAGCTACCGGGAATCGATTCATGTTGATTTTTACATAGAGGAATCAATTCAAGATTTAAGGAATTGATTCAAGGGGCTGGGAATCAATTCCCCCCTTAAGGAATCGATTCATGCACATTAATACCTCAAGGAATCGATTCATGCTATTTGGAATCGATTCCCTCTGCCAGGAATCGATTCATACACTATTTTTGATGGGAAAATAGCCTGGAGGAATCGATTCATAGCTGGAATCATATGGAAATTATCAGTACGTATTTTTAGAAACTCAACTCTGCTGAATCCTCTCTCGAGTCTCTCTAATTGAAACAACGTTGTATTTATTGAGGCAGACAATTGCACTACTCAAGTCAGGAAACATAGATCATTGGCAAATTAAGTCTTCCAATGCATTAATTAAGGAATCAATGGAAATTTGTTTTTGGTAGCAAGTCCCTTGAAGTGCCTATAAAAGGAGAAGAAGTGAAGAGGTAGAAACACACCTTGGAGCAACGAAAAATTGCCTTGCTTCCTTTCATTCTCTCTTTGCTCAAGATATTTACTCTCTGTCTCTTTTCTTTGTAGTATTAAGTTTTGAGAGTTATATTATGAGAAAAATATTTTTGAGTGCTAAATTTGCATACTCTTTTTAAGAGAAGAAAAATATTTTTCAAGTGATTAAAATTTGTATATCCACTCTATTGAGAGAGTCACACTTGTAAAATCATATTCACAAATTCTGAGAGATTTTGGGTTGGGATTCAACCTTGTAATTGAGAGATTGTGAGATTGGGTGGGTTTCCCTTTTGCTTGTGAGGATTAAGTTCTTGAGTGTGGGACACTAAGAAGCTGTAATTGCTCAAAGCGTGTATCTCAAATTCTCAATAGTGGAAATCCTCTAAGTGGGTTACTTGGAGGCGAGACGTACACCGGTGTGGTGGAACTCGTATATATCAGTTTGAAAATCTTCTCTTCCTTAATCTCTTTAAATTTGTGCATTTAAATTGCTTGTTTAATTTGTTACGTTCAATAACTTTGTTATTTAAACTTCTTTATTATTCTAATTCGAGATTAAGTTTATCATCTTCACTAAATATATTTGTTAAAGAACCAATTTCACAAGCATTGCAACGAAAGTTTTTAATACTCAATTCACCCCCCCTCTTGAGTAATTGAGGCCACTTGGTTAACAAGTGGTATCAGAGCTTGACTCTTGGTAAATTAAGTTTAACAGCTTTAAGAGAACGAATGGCGTTAAATTCTTTAAACCTTTTTCCTGAGGGTGGTGCTACAAACGGACCTCTTGCTTTTAATGGGGAAGGTTATGCTTTTTGGAAAAAAAGAATGAAAATTTTTGTTCAATCAATTGATCTAAGAGTTTGGAATGCTATTGAAAATGGTCCTTTCATACCTATGCATATTATTGATGGTAAACAAATAGAAAAACCCATGGCTGATTGGACTAGTGATGAAGAAAAGAAAGTACAATATAATTATAAAGCCAAGAATCTAATCACTCTAGCCTTAGGTCCCGATGAATTTTTTAGAGTAGTAACCTGTAAATCTGCCAAAGAAATGTGGGATACTCTACAAATTACTCATGAAGGAACTAGCGATGTTAAGGATTCTAAAATTAGTACTTTAACTAGCCAATATGAAAGTTTTAGAATGAATTCTGGTGAAACCATCTTAGAACTTCAAAAAAGATTTACCTTGATTATTAATCATCTTATTACTCTTGGAAAATCTTACACTAACAAGGAGCTTATCCATAAAATTCTAAAAAGTCTTACCAGGGAATCGCAACCTCTTGTCACCGTTATCAAACAATCACCAAACATAAATGATTCGGTAAGCTTCAAGAGCAAGAACAAGAATTAAAAGACTTGAAAATGGTGGAGGAAGAAGAAAAGACTTCCAAGAAGAAGGGGCTAGCTCTTAAGGCCACCTCTATTGAAGAAAACAAATCTGAAAGTGATCAAGAAGACAATGATGATGAGTTAGGCCTATTTGTGAGGCGTTTTGGAAGGCTCATGAGAAACAAAAGATTCCAAAAGGGCTTTACTTCTAAAGGTAAGAAATTTGTTCCCAAAGATAATAATTCCTTACCAACTTGTTTTAAATGTTGGAAGGAAGGACATTTCAAGGCAGACTGTCCAAATCTCAAAAAGAAAAACAAGGATCAGAAAGGAAAAAGGAAAAAAGAGAGCATACATAGCATGGGATGAGAACGAGGTTAGCAGCTCGGATGAATCCGAGAATGAAGAAGCAAACCTCTGTCTCATGGCCAACCATCAAGATGAAGACGATGACGTAAACCTCCATGATTTAGATAAAGATGAATTGCTTGATGCGTTTGATGAATTGTATGATAAATTTGTTAAACTTTCTAGTAAGTATAAATTATCTAGAAAAACCATAGAAACTCTTGAAACGCATCTTATCGAACAGGTAAAAGAAAATGAGATTTTGAAAAAGGAAGTAGTAAATGTTCAAGCATGCTCTAAAACCAAACCTTGTGAATTTGTTAAGAAATGTGACATACTAGATACTAAGGTTTTAGACTTGAGTAAAACCTTAGAAAAATTTACAAATGGTAGAGACAACTTAAATGTTTTGCTTGGAAAATAATGGTGTATGTTTGATAAAATGGGACTAGGTTTCAATGCCTATAAGAAACAAAAGAATTATAAAAACTTCTTTATACCACCTAGTAAAACTGCATCACCTTTCATGAAATGCAATTATTGTAGTTTTAAAGGACATAGTGCATCTAATTGTAATGTTAGAAAACTAGGGCCAAAGGTTGTAAGAAAAGTATGGGTTCCTAAAGGAACATTACCTCAAACTAACCTACAAGGACCCAACATAAAATGGGTACCAAGTTCTCTAACTTGACATGTTTTGTAGGTATGCTTTAAAGCGAGTAACACCCATTGGTATTTGGATAGTGGGTGTTCAAAACATATGAAGGGAGATAAAAGTAAGTTCATTTCATTTACTCCATAAAATAAAGGATTCGTTACATATGGAGACAACACAAAAGGAAGAATACTTAGAATCGGTAACATTGGTAGAAACTCTTCTACTTCAATAAATGACGTACTATATGTTGAAGGACTTAAACATAACTTGCTTAGTATTAGTCAATTATGTGACAAAGGATACAAAATTGTTTTCAAATCAAATTATTGCATAATTGAAAATAAGCTAAACAAGGAAGTAAAGTTCATTAGTCAAAGAATCGATAATATTTACATGATTAATCTTGATTGTCTTGCTTCAAATGATGTGCAATGCTTCATAACTAAAGAGGATGAATCATGGCTATGGCATAGAAAAATTGCTCACATTCATATAGACCATTTAAACAAACTTGTTTCGAAAGATTTAGTAATTGGTTTACCAAAATTGAAATTTGAAAATAAATTTTGTGACGCGCGTCAAAAAGAAAAACAAGTAAAGGTTTCTTTTCAAGCAAAAAATGTCGTTTCAACAAATAGACCTTTACAGCTTTTACACATGGATCTATTTGGACCTTCAAAACTTAAAAGTTTTGGTGGAAATTATTATGGTCTCGTGATTGTGGATGATTACTCTAGATATACATGGACATTATTTCTTACTCACAAAAATGAAGCATATCAAGCATTTAAGAAACTTGCCAAGATCATCCAAAATGAACAAAATCTGAAAATAACATCCATTCGAATTGATCATGGGGGAGAATTTGAAAACCAATCCTTTGAAAAATTTTGTGAAAAATTTGGCATTGAACATAATTTTTCGGCTTCAAGAACTCCACAACAAAATGGAGTAGTTGAAAGGAAAAATTGATCTTTAGCGGAGCTCACAAGAACTATGTTGAATGAAAGTAATATTGCAAAACATTTTTAGGCCGATGTAGTAAATACTTCTTGCCATGTTATGAATCGATGTTTGATAAGGCGTATATTAAAGAAAACCCCCTATGAGTTTTATAAAGGAAGAAAACCAAATATTTCTTATTTCCACGTATTTGGATGCAAATGTTTTGTTTTAAACAATGGAAAGGATAATCTCGGTAAATTCGATGCAAAATCTGATGAAGCAATATTCTTAGGTTATTCATATACTAGTAAAGCATATCGACTCTTTAACAAACGAACTTATACAATTGAAGAGTCTATACACGTTAAATTCAATGAACTTAACCAAATCCTTCTGAGAAAGGAAATTGATGATCTTATAGGTACCTTCCAAGAAATAAACTTGGAAGATAAAGAAGAAAACAAAATTGAAGAAGATGCAACACAAAATGACGAACCTCAATAAAAGGAGTGGATCACCGTAAAGAATCACCCCTTGGACAATGTCATAGGTGAAATAACAAAAGGTTAAGTACTTGAAACGCTATTAGAAATGCATGCAATCACTTAGCCTTTGTATTACAAATAGAACCCAAAAACATTAATGAGGCTATTATTGATGAACATTGGATGTTGGCCATACAAGAAGAATTAAATCAATTTGAAAGAAATAAAGTTTGGGAACTTGTGCCAAAACCAAATGATCATCAAATAATAGGCACTAAATGGGTTTTTAGAAATAAGTGAAAATGGAATAATAACAAGAAATAAAGCTAGATTAGCTGCAAAGGGATATACTCAAGAAAAAGGAATAGACTATGAAGAAACGTATGCTCCCATAGCTAGGTTAGAAGCCATAAGATTATTGTTAGCTTTTGCTTGTTGTATAAACTTTAAGCTTTATCAAATGGATGTCAAAAGCGCTTTTCTAAACGGTTATATTCAAGAAGAAGTTTATGTAAATCAACCTCCTGGTTTTGAAAATCACAAATTTCCAAACCATGTTTTTAAATTGAGAAAAGCTTTATATGGTTTGAAACAAGCTCTAAGAGCTTGGTATGAATGACTCAGTAAATTTCTTCTAGAAAACAATTTTGAAAGGGGAAAGGTTGATACAACACTGTTTATAAAACGTAAAAACCATGACATCCTTTTAGTACAAGTTTATGTTGATGACATAATATTTAGTGCTACTAAGAAAATTCTTTGTCCAGAGTTTGCTAAGATTATGCAAGATGAATTTGAAATGTCCATGATGGGAGAACTCACATTCTTCCTTGGGCTACAAATTAAGCAAACAAAAGAAGGAACTTTGATCAGTCAAACAAAATACTGCAAAGAACTACTCAAAAGGTTTGAAATGGATAAAGCAAATGAAATAGCCACACGAATGAGTACTTATTGCTACCTAGACAAAGATGAGAAGGGTAAGGACGTTGAAATAACTAAATACCGAGGTATGATTGGATCCTTACTTTACTTAACAGCTAGTAGACCCGATATTATGTTTGCGGTATGTATGTGCGCTAGATATCAAGCATGTCCTAAAGAATCACATCTCACTGCCGTAAAAAGAATTTTAAAATATATTGTGGGCACTCAAAATGTTGGTTTATGGTATCCCAAAGGTGCTGAATGTATTCTTGTAGGATATTCTGATTCTGATTTTGCTGGTTATAAATTAGATAGAAAAAGTAGCAGTGGTACTTGTTGAAACAACCCGACTTAATAAAGAATAAAATCAAGACTAGGGAAATTTTTTTCCAAAATATAGAACGTTCCAAACGTTCACATACAGCACAGAATAATGTCGGGGTAAATTAGAACAAATGAAAGGCAAGGGAAAGTAAAAACCGATCAGAGTAAAGGGAAGACCGAGTCAGCCACATGTTGGTAAGACTCAGCTTCGGTCAAATAGACCAGCGAAAGTTGTAGCTTAAGCGAATCCTTATTCGCTGTAGCGAACCTTCCACTTGGGTATTCCGTCACTCGGAATTTGGGACCACGTTCACTCGGGAACGGCCCCCACATACATGATTCACCCGGTAAACTCACATAGCCATATACTTGTCTTATACAAAAAGGTCACAGACATGCTTCATTCAGAAGCGTCTTAATCTCCACTCGGGAAATGGTTCCCTCGGTTATTCCGCTCAGAATCCATAAGCTTTCCCTCACCCGGATTGTTTCCCTAGTCCAATATCACTCGGTATAATTCAATCACAATTCACTCAGAATACATTATCCATTCTGCACTCGGCATAATTTGATCTTCCTTGTAACGACCCGAAACGTTGATTAAAATTTTCGAATAAATTTTTCACTTTTTCGAAAGATCATTTTAAAATTCATCAATTTATTTCAGAGTTTATGTAACAGTTGATAACAGCGGAAAAATTATCATACATGCTAGACGTGAATAATTAAATTCAAGAAAATACTTAAGTAGCGGAAACGATTTAGAAAGTAATGGTACATGACATGTTATACTTATTACAAATCATAAAATTAGAATAAATTTGAAATCCAAGCAATAATTCACATAAGCATCAACCATAGCATCACTCTGCATTCTGCGTGTCATTCGCTGTAAAAATTAATGTAAGAGTGAGATAGAATATAGAATAAATATAAAATAGATATAATTGCACAAACACAATCAACAACTCATAATGATATGATGAATATGCCAAACAAGTCCATTTAATAATTCTTCAATTAGTTAAATGATGTCATGCTGGATCCATTTGGTTTGGTGGGAATACTGCAGTAAAAGTCTCATAGAGACACAATTAGGGCTTTAGCATATACCATGAATCCCTATACTTCATGGCGCTTACACAATTAGGGCTTTAGCATATACCATGAATCCCTATACTTCATGGCGCTTACACAATTAGGGCTTTAGCATATACCATGAATCCCTTTACTTCATGGCGCTTACACAATTAGGGCTTTAGCATATACCATGAATCCCTATACTTCATGGCGCTTAAACAATTAGGGCTTTAGCATATACCATGAATCCCTATACTTCATGGCGCTTAAACAATTAGGGCTTTAGCATATACCATGAATCCCTATACTTCATGGCGCTTAAACAATTAGCATATACCATGAATCCCTATACTTCATGGCGCTTAAGTACCGAAGTACACAATTATCATAAGTAGGGCTTTGCATAGACCATGAATCCCTACACTCCATGGCACACAACAAAATAGGGCTTAACTCATCATAGAGTAACCCCCCACCAGGGTAGGCAATCACGGAACCCCTAAATTCCATGATGCGTCCAATGCTTATGATGCATGAATGCCTTTAATTCTCTTTATCATTTAACATACCATGATATCCACATTTCCAAAACCTCTTGGATAATACAAGTCCTCAAGGGACACAATACACATAATAATTCATAAAATCATGGATTTACTGTTTCAACCACACATGTCAATAACCACAAGGCATTCATGTACATATATATTAATTATGTCATTCATAATTATTCACCATCATAATATACTAACTGTGTGATACTCAACAGCATTTATAATAATTCATAATCACTCAAGAATTCAATAATAAATCATTACTCATAGAGAAAACATCATTCTTATCCATAATAACCATCATAAGTAAATTTCAGCATTTCCAAACAGTGACATGCATTAGTAAAATAGTCATAATATGAGCAAATCAACTCCTTTTTAGGTGATTCCACTTTCTATAGTTCAATAACATAATAGTATACAACTTTCATGAAGAACACAATTTCAAATTCCGAACAGAAATATTATTTATCCACGAAATACCACACTGCCTCAAGGTGAGTTTTCAAAACGTACATATATTAGTATTTTCAACGTTTTTAGAGCTACACAAATGATTTTAACATGAAACCAGTTCTAAAATACTCTTAACATAATTATCTACAACTTTCATGAAGACACCAACAACTAATTCATACCACAAAATTCCCAGTATTGAAAACAAGATTCGGATTTCATAGTTAACAGATTTGCATCATGAACACACTTCTGTATTTTAAGCATAACTAGAGCTACAAGCATCTTTTTAACTTGAAACCACTTTCTATAAATCCCTAACATGTATATCTACAACTTTTGTGGAGACATCAAAGGCTGATTATGCATGTACAATTCCCAGAATATCAAAATATGCATAGAACATAGCTTAAACATTTCACTCGGTCATGCTGTAGTATTTTGGCTATAACTTTTGCTATACATATCCAAATCAGTTGAATCAGGTATCAAAATTCACATAACAAAAAGATATACAACTTTCATGAAGAAGTCAGAGTCAAATTCATACGTTTTCAGCTTCAAAATTTAGCAACAAGATATGAAATTAAAACTGGAATTCTAGAACAGCATACAACTCTACCCATTTCACAAATATTCACAACCCTGTCCCCTCTTACCTTAATGGAGTCCTTTGTTTAGCAAGATATGTCTTGTAGTTTCCTCGTTCCAGTCCGCAGTGGAAGAAATGAATATGGAAAGAAAAGCCTCTGAACGTATAAAATGAGAAGAAGAAGGGTGTGTGATTTGCTAAGTGGTTCGTATGTAGGAGTGTTCTGAGAGTCATATCACTGGGTTAATAATAAGAAAGTGAGTGGGGAACATCGGTTGGAGGATTAGGTGGGATAATGGAGCCTTTTGATTCCTTTCACAGTCAGCTTTGCATTGATTGGGATAAAATATATAAAAGTATTATAATGGATGTACTTTCCCCTGTGATTGGTTCGTTGTGCCACTTATTTTTGAATTCATGTGATTAAGTGGGCTGATCACTAGTTGAAGTGGAATTAAAAAGATGTTCAATGTTGGAGGATTTGAGGAGGTTGGTATTGCATGTGAGGGCGGAGTGGGGTGTGAGGGCGGTATTGAGTGTGAGGGCGGTCTTGATGGTGAAGGGCGGTGTTGAGGGTTAAGGGCGTTGTTGAGTGTGAAGGGCGGTGTTGAGTGTTAAGGGCGGTATTGAGTGTGAAGGGCGGTGTTGAGTGTTTCTTAAGGAATATTCATGCCCTAAAAGACGTTCACGTTACTCCGCCAAGGCATTTGACCTCGTCAATGCTTATTACTCTGCCAAGGCACGATACCCCGCCTAGGTTTATTACTCCGTCAAAACTTGTGACTCCGCCTAAGCTTAATACTCCGCCAAGGCATGAGACCCCGTCTAGGCTTATTACTCCGTCAAAACGTGTGACTCCGCCTAATCTTATTACTCCGCCAAGGCATGAGACTCCGCCTATGCTTATTACTCTGTTAAAACGTGTGACCCCGTTTAAGCTCATTACTCCGCCAAGGTACGTGACTCCGCCTAAGCTTTACTCCGTCAAGGTACGTGACTCCGCCTAAGTTTTACTCCGTCAAGGTACGTGACTCCGCCTAATTTTTACTCCGCCAAGGTACGTGACTCCGCCTAAGTTTTACTCCGCCAATAAGGAACAGTTCAATTACCATCCAACTATTCAGTAAGCAACTAACAACTTCCAATAGCCAACAGTTTGGAAAACTACACTGTCCAGCAACCAATAAGACGTCACTCAGTCTTGTGGTCAATTAATAAGCTTTCCACTTGGCTTTGTAGGAAAGCCGTACCCTTTCCACTCATTATTATCTTCTTTTCTTGGACGGACTTAATCCGGTCTGCATCATACTGGGTCCTTTCTTTCTTTCATCAGCATTCCAATGTGAGATAGAGGACATCGGGTGGTTTCTGACATCGGATTGCTCAAACGAGCAAGGGTCCTTCTCGCTCAAGCGGAATCCCACTTGCTTGAGCGACTCAACCAGTTCTCGCTCGAAATTCCTCTGAAACCGACTCAAGTACTTTGATTTTCTCACTCGGTTTCTGTCACTCGGCTAAGATTGATTCTAAACCGACCCAAGACATATATGTTGTCAATAGGAATTTCTTCGTTCAGGATTGCAACTTCTGATCCTAATTGACTCGGAAACGAGTCTTTGGAATATGCTTGACTCATGAATGAGTCTCTCTGGGATGTTTGACTCGGAAACGAGTCACTTAGGAATAATTGACTCTGGAGTGAATCCTTTGAAGAACTTGACTCGAAATTTGAGTCTTATCTATGAGAATCTATGAAATTTCTAAATTTCATCCAAAAATAAAATTTTTTTGAAATATAATAGACCATTTATAAAGCGTTCTATTCATTGTTTAACACATATAGACCTTCCATGCTTTATAAATTACAAAATAGAGCTATTATTAAAAGCAGGATGTTACAATTCTCCCACCCTAATAAAAATTTCGTCCTCGAAATTTCAAAGCTGAAATCTTTCCGTATCATCATTCGGAATACAATCCTATTACAATATACATATTTATGCCATTAATATACCATCGTAAATATCCTCCTCCAATACTCTTTATCAAATCCTAGCTCGTCTAACTTCAATTTACATGCTCGTGTTAGGCTTCGGGAATTCCCTTCCCAAGTCCAAGATTCCTTAAATCTTACAAGAGCTAATCACACCCGTCAATAATAATACTATGGTCCTTAGTTTTTAAGATCATCACATGAATCATTCAACTATTACTATTTCAACTACTTCAAAGTGACTCTAGTATTTATTACCTTAATTCACTATCAATTGCTTGCAACCATTATTAACATCATCATAAACATCAACAATCTAAATTTAAGTCCTCTAATCACTCACATACTCATATACACTCTTCTCCTAATCCCCAATAATCAATACCAATGTTTTAATAATTTGATTCCTCATATATATCATCATCCTAGAGTATTAAAAGTCATCAGAATCATTAACTTAACCAAAATCCTCAACTTATTATACTCTTCATCAAAACTTAATAATCATTTCTAATAACTACTAATCTTCGTTATTAATAACACCTACACACACATTATCATGGGCTTCCACAAAATCACTCTTCATAACATTATCATTCATTTTTCCCAAATCCTAGAGTTAGGGTTTCACTAAAATTAAATAGTTACCCTTAACAGCCATTATCTTCCATCTCAAATCTTAAAATCTTCGTATACCATTTCACACTTATCCAAAGATACTTAAGACATATTCTTCCTTTGGGTTTCACATGAAAAATGATTTCTATTCTTAAACTCATTCATAAAGTATTCTTCTATCACCATAGAAACCAAAACCTAAAACCAAAAACAACAAAAGAGTATAAGAATTTCACCTTAAGCTCCAAGCTATCTCTAGCCTTAGTATGTCTAAGAAAATGAAGAGAGAATAAGGAGTTTCCAACATTTGGACTATCTTGGTCTCGTTATGACAGTCTATTAAAACTTGATTCACCGATAACCAATTCATTCCTAGGATTACTTCCATATTCTTTAAAGATAAACAGGATTGACAAGAAAGTTCCTACCTTCTGTGAGTTCAGAATAATCGTTACACATCTTAGTAATCCTAAGTTGTGTACCGTTGGGAATGGAAATAATCAAGTCATATATTATAGGCTTTACGGGTAATTGAAAACGTCTAACTTACTTCTGTGTAGCACCCGAATCAGACAACACAGATAAAATGGTATCATTGATCTCACACTTACTTTGCATGAGGTCGCCTGCTTGGTCTGCCTCTGAGCTGCTAATGTCAAAGACTCTTCCTGTATGTGATCTTTCGTCTGTTGACTCCCTATACTGTCTTATAGGTTGAACAGTGCGAGTGTTTCCTCTACAGACTTCTTGATAACCCGAATCTCTTTGTTTCTTCATAGTGTTATTGTTGTTATTGATTCACTGTTTCAGTGGACAATTTGGGCTGATGTGACCCTTCTGATTGCATTGATAGCAAGTGATATTTTCTAAGCGTCTATTGCAATCACGTACATGGTGATTACCTTTGCACTTATGACACTTTATATTCACATGATTGTTACGTTTTTCAGAAGAAGATGATGATCCTCCCTTGAAACAATTTGGATAAAATGATCCTCTCCTTTTGAAGGTAGTTGACTGAGGTTTCAGTTGTCTATTAATCTCTTCTCGTGCCAATCTGTCTTGGTGATTTTCTTCGAAAATTCTTAGTTGATTCTGCCTTTCTATAGCTTCAGCCAAACGGTTGATAGCAGCTGCCATAGCGTCGTTCTTGTTCCTTGTCATCCTATATTCATGGTTTGATTTATACTAATCCTATGGGAAAATATATCGTATGTATATATATATATAATATTATAACGTAACTACAATTTATCAGATAAGCAATAAGTCATATAACGCACATTTATCATATCATCAAGCTAGTAATCAAACAAATCACTTTGCAGTTTATCAGTCAGGCACAAGTCATATAGCACATATAAGACATATTCTCAAACAATTAATCAAACAATTCACATAGTATATCAAGAATCAAGGCATATCATAGTAATTGGTCCTGAATTTTTTGAAAATGCTCTGATACCAACATGTAACGACCCGAAACGTTGATTAAAATTTTCGAATAAATTTTTCGCTTTTTCGAAAGATCATTTTAAAATTCATCAATTTATTTCAGAGTTTATGTAACAGTTGATAACAGCGGAAAAATTATCATACATGCTAGACGTGAATAATTAAATTCAAGAAAATACTTAAGTAGCGGAAACGATTTAGAAAGTAATGGTACATGACATGTTATACTTATTACAAATCATAAAATTAGAATAAATTTGAAATCCAAGCAATAATTCACATAAGCATCAACCATAGCATCACTCTGCATTCTGCGTGTCATTCGCTGTAAAAATTAATGTAAGAGTGAGACAGAATATAGAATAAATATAAAATAGATATAATTGCACAAACACAATCAACAACTCATAATGATATGATGAATATGCCAAACAAGTCCATTTAATAATTCTTCAATTAGTTAAATGATGTCA
Source organism: Clitoria ternatea (assembly GCA_037962975.1). Classification (NCBI taxonomy): domain Eukaryota; kingdom Viridiplantae; phylum Streptophyta; class Magnoliopsida; order Fabales; family Fabaceae; genus Clitoria; species Clitoria ternatea. The sequence continues at coordinate 190,325,506 of CM075672.1, read as the reverse complement.
TGCTGGATCCATTTGGTTTGGTGGGAATACTGCAGTAAAAGTCTCATAGAGACACAATTAGGGCTTTAGCATATACCATGAATCCCTATACTTCATGGCGCTTACACAATTAGGGCTTTAGCATATACCATGAATCCCTATACTTCATGGCGCTTACACAATTAGGGCTTTAGCATATACCATGAATCCCTATACTTCATGGCGCTTACACAATTAGGGCTTTAGCATATACCATGAATCCCTATACTTCATGGCGCTTAAACAATTAGGGCTTTAGCATATACCATGAATCCCTATACTTCATGGTGCTTAAACAATTAGGGCTTTAGCATATACCATGAATCCCTATACTTCATGGCGCTTAAACAATTAGGGCTTTAGCATATACCATGAATCCCTATACTTCATGGCGCTTAAGTACCGAAGTACACAATTATCATAAGTAGGGCTTTGCATAGACCATGAATCCCTACACTCCATGGCACACAACAAAATAGGGCTTAACTCATCATAGAGTAACCCCCCACCAGGGTAGGCAATCACGGAACCCCTAAATTCCATGATGCGTCCAATGCTTATGATGCATGAATGCCTTTAATTCTCTTTATCATTTAACATACCATGATATCCACATTTCCAAAACCTCTTGGATAATACAAGTCCTCAAGGGACACAATACACATAATAATTCATAAAATCATGGATTTACTGTTTCAACCACACATGTCAATAACCACAAGGCATTCATGTACATATATATTAATTATGTCATTCATAATTATTCACCATCATAATATACTAACTGTGTGATACTCAACAGCATTTATAATAATTCATAATCACTCAAGAATTCAATAATAAATCATTACTCATAGAGAAAACATCATTCTTATCCATAATAACCATCATAAGTAAATTTCAGCATTTCCAAACAGTGACATGCATTAGTAAAACAGTCATAATATGAGCAAATCAACTCCTTTTTAGGTGATTCCACTTTCTTTAGTTCAATAACATAATAGTCTACAACTTTCATGAAGAACACAATTTCAAATTCCGAACAGAAATATTATTTATCCACGAAATACCACACTGCCTCAAGGTGAGTTTTCAAAACGTACATATATTAGTATTTTCAACGTTTTTAGAGCTACACAAATGATTTTAACATGAAACCAGTTCTAAAATACTCTTAACATAATTATCTACAACTTTCATGAAGACACCAACAACTAATTCATACCACAAAATTCCCAGTATTGAAAACAAGATTCGGATTTCATAGTTAACAGATTTGCATCATGAACACACTTCTGTATTTTAAGCATAACTAGAGCTACAAGCATCTTTTTAACTTGAAACCACTTTCTATAAATCCCTAACATGTATATCTACAACTTTCATGGAGACATCAAAGGCTGATTATGCATGTACAATTCCCAGAATATCAAAATATGCATAGAACATAGCTTAAACATTTCACTCGGTCATGCTGTAGTATTTTGGCTATAACTTTTGCTATACATATCCAAATCAGTTGAATCAGGTATCAAAATTCACATAACAAAAAGATATACAACTTTCATGAAGAAGTCAGAGTCAAATTCATACGTTTTCAGCTTCAAAATTTAGCAACAAGATATGAAATTAAAACTGGAATTCTAGAACAGCATACAACTCTACCCATTTCACAAATATTCACAACCCTGTCCCCTCTTACCTTAATGGAGTCCTTTGTTTAGCAAGATATGTCTTGTAGTTTCCTCGTTCCAGTCCGCAGTGGAAGAAATGAATATGGAAAGAAAAGCCTCTGAACGTATAAAATGAGAAGAAGAAGGGTGTGTGATTTGCTAAGTGGTTCGTATGTAGGAGTGTTCTGAGAGTCATATCACTGGGTTAATAATAAGAAAGTGAGTGGGGAACATCGGTTGGAGGATTAGGTGGGATAATGGAGCCTTTTGATTCCTTTCACAGTCAGCTTTGCATTGATTGGGATAAAATATATAAAAGTATTATAATGGATGTACTTTCCCCTGTGATTGGTTCGTTGTGCCACTTATTTTTGAATTCATGTGATTAAGTGGGCTGATCACTAGTTGAAGTGGAATTAAAAAGGTGTTCAATGTTGGAGGATTTGAGGAGGTTGGTATTGCATGTGAGGGCGGAGTGGGGTGTGAGGGTGGTATTGAGTGTGAGGGCGGTCTTGATGGTGAAGGGAGGTGTTGAGGGTTAAGGGCGTTGTTGAGTGTGAAGGGCGGTGTTGAGTGTTAAGGGCGGTATTGAGTGTGAAGGGCGGTGTTGAGTGTTTCTTAAGGAATATTCATGCCCTAAAAGACGTTCACGTTACTCCGCCAAGGCATTTGACCTCGTCAATGCTTATTACTCCGCCAAGGCATGATACCCCGCCTAGGTTTATTACTCCGTCAAAACGTGTGACTCCGCCTAAGCTTATTACTCCGCCAAGGCATGAGACCCCGTCTAGGCTTATTACTCCGTCAAAACGTGTGACTCCGCCTAATCTTATTACTCCGCCAAGGCATGAGACTCCGCCTATGCTTATTACTCTGTTAAAATGTGTGACCCCGTTTAAGCTCATTACTCCGCCAAGGTACGTGACTCCGCCTAAGCTTTACTCCGTCAAGGTACGTGACTCCGCCTAAGTTTTACTCCGCCAAGGTATGTGACTCCGCCTAATTTTTACTCCGCCAAGGTACGTGACTCCGCCGAAGTTTTACTCCGCCAATAAGGAACAGTTCAATTACCATCCAACTATTCAGTAAGCAACTAACAACTTCCAATAGCCAACAGTTCGGAAAACTACACCGTCCAGCAACCAATAAGACGTCACTCAGTCTTGTGGTCAATTAATAAGCTTTCCACTTGGCTTTGTAGGAAAGCCGTACCCTTTCCACTCATTATTATCTTCTTTTCTTGGACGGACTCAATCCGGTCTGCATCATACTGGGTCCTTTCTTTCTTTCATCAGCATTCCAATGTGAGATAGAGGACATCGGGTGGTTTCTGACATCGGATTGCTCAAACGAGCAAGGGTCCTTCTCGCTCAAGCGGAATCCCACTTGCTTGAGCGACTCAACCAGTTCTCGCTCGAAATTCCTCTGAAACCGACTCAAGTACTTTGATTTTCTCACTCGGTTTCTGTCACTCGGCTAAGTTTGATTCTAAACCGACCCAAGACATATATGTTGTCAATAGGAATTTCTTCGTTCAGGATTGCAACTTCTGATCCTAATTGACTCAGAAACGAGTCTTTGGAATATGCTTGACTCATGAATGAGTCTCTCTGGGATGTTTGACTCGGAAACGAGTCACTTAGGAATAATTGACTCTGGAGTGAATCCTTTGAAGAACTTGACTCGAAATTTGAGTCTTATCTATGAGAATCTATGAAATTTCTAAATTTCATCCAAAAATAAAATTTTTTTGAAATATAATAGACCATTTATAAAGCGTTCTATTCATTGTTTAACACATATAGACCTTCCATGCTTTATAAATTACAAAATAGAGCTATTATTAAAAGCAGGATGTTACATTCCTCACTCGGAGATCACTCAAACCCCCATTCCTTCGAAAGGAGTCTCCACAATCAAACTCCAATCAGAATTTCTCTGACTTCTCATCACTCGGAGGAATTCACCAAGTTAAGTCACTCGGACTTATTTAATACTTAGCCACTCGAAATATATTTATATCCTCGTTCACTCGGAAGAGGACTCTCTAGAACACCTCAATCAGACCCATCACAACCCTTCTTCCCTCGGAAGAAGTTCATTCGAGATTTCCCACTCGGGAATATTCAAACCCTTCCCCACTCAGGGTTTACTCATATTTTCACTGGGTAACATATGGACTAGTCTTCCCTCGGAAGTAGCCCACTCGAGTACATCTTACTTGGAACTATCTTATGCCTTTATCATTCGGAAAAGGCCCACACACTAAAGCCTTACTCGGGAATGGCTCTCCCAACAATATTCTACTCTGAACTCTTTAACTTAGCATTATTCTTTCGACATCGCATCCCAGTCGATACAAGTAACACCATATCAATATAAAATATATATATGTATATATATATATATATACTTGTTCACAACCCGATAGTCAACCCATATAAATAAATACGTTCGAATTACAAGAGAGCCGGCCAAGGCTTTAACATATCTATTTACAATATATATACTATGTATGCACTTCAACAATCGGAGTGCCCATCACTCAGACTTGAGGCCATTTCATCATTCCCAGTCCCACCTGCATATACTGAAAAATATAGCCACAGTAGGGGTGAGCTTTTACATATTAAATGACAGTTATTGACTCGGATTTAATCCTCAAATCTCAACCATACAATGACATCATTCAATCAACATTAATACACCCTGTCATTCAATATGAACACTCTAATAACATCATCCACTCGAGATTCATGCAATTCAATCAAAACTGAGTAATTCATATCATTCATAATCACCTTGCACTCGGCAACAGTACCACTATACATATATTCACCCAGTCGGAATTCACACCAATCATTCATGGCTATATTAATCATGCTATTCACAACAGTATTTACACACACACATATATATATATACCATCACATTGAGCTCATCAACAACATAAGTGTGCACTCAGCAATAGCATCAGTATACATGCATTCATCCACTTGGATATAAGTGTGCACTTGGCATAGCATTAGTATACATGCATTCATCCACATATTCATACAATTCACATTGAGCTCAATAACAATTACAAGTGTGTACACATCATTTCAGTCAGATCCAATTATTAATTATTCATTTTTATTGTTGCAACATAGGCTCCAAGCCTTTTCTTAGCTCCAAGCTGATCCGGCCGTTTTAGTTGTACCAAACCGTTTGCCCTCACATGTAACACAGTCACTCCAAGCGACAACGGAAGTGTTACAGGCAGCCCCGAGTCCAACTCGGTAGGCTTGCCTTGAGTCCAACCCAAGGTCTTTAAGCGTCCAACGCTAATGCACTCGGCATTGCCTCGAGTCCAACCCAAGGTCTTTCATTATATTTCACATGTATTCATCTGATTGTCGATTCAGTATTAAGCGTCCAACGCTATATGCACTCGGCATTTCCAATGGCGAATCAGATGCATACGGTTTATTCATCAGGAATCCAACGCCAATGCACTCGGCATCAACATACATTTTAATATAAACACATGGATATTTATCAACTCTATCAGTATAATGCCCTCAGCAATCATAGTAACACACATGCATTCACTCGGCACCTTCATGTTTATCAATATTCATCTCATGGACGGACATCATCATGCACCACAGTTCCTAAACAACACACATCCGGGCTATCACTCAATCGGCATACAACAATCAACACATTTACAAATACAACACAACACAGTGAAGTAATTTCACCCGGAACCCGTCCATAAACCATACATTTGAGATGTAAATCAGCCCCCTACCTGGAATGAAGATTCCAGCAGCTCCCCGAGCTTGCAGCACAGTACTCTGCTCTAAAGGAACACCGAGCCACTCACTCTGGAACGGCTCTACCTCCATGACACTCCATGCTCTCCATGCAGCCAGTGGAGAGTTCCAAGCCTCCAAGGCACACGCTGTCCTCTCACTCAGTCCAGTGGAGGATTCCAAGGCTGCTCCCACACTTGAACAGCCAGTCCTTACCAACAATGAAGGACTTCCATGCTTCCAAGCACCCATCAACGTTTAGGCTGAACAGTGAAGGATCCCAGCCTCCCAGACACTCAGCACCATGTTGTTTTCGCTTCGTGTTCCCACTTCCCACTCGTGGTTCTACTCAGTGTTCGAGTGGAAGAAAAGAAGAAAAAGAAGAAGAAGAACAACAAGGAAGAAGAAGAGTCTCCAGAGAAATTCTAGATAGACCCAAGAGTGTTTTTCAGCATAACAAAGTAAGAATGGGCAGAGAGTGGGTAAGAAACGTGAGGCTACAACATTTATCATTACACTGCCATGCTTCAGCTTTCACTCTCCATCAAAAGTCACATCCTCACTTAATGCTAATCCCATCAGCCATCAATCACAATCAGCATGATTAATGAAGGAGAGAGGGAGGACCGAAACTCCTCTTAAACCACCAAGGGCATATGTGTAATTTTTCCTGGCATTAATATTATTATTCAATCAATAATTTTAATTCCGTAATTAACCTTAATCGATAATTAAATCTAAACCAGGATGTTACACTTGTCATATGCTTGGAAGTTCTCTTGTTTCTTGGCATAGCAAGAAACAAGTAAGTGTCACGTTATCCACAGCTGAAGCAGAATATGTTGCAGCTGGAAGTTGTTGTGCTCAAATCCTATGGATGAGACAACAACTTGTTAATTTCGGTGTTGTTCTAGATCAAATACCCATTAAATGTGACAACACTAATGCCATAAATATCTCCAAAAATCCGGTTATGCATTCACAGACAAAACACATAGAAATCCGTCACCATTTCATACAAGATCACGTTTTAAAAGGAGATTGTGTTCTTGAGTATGTTGAAACTTCTAAATAATTGGCAGACATTTTTACTAAACCCCTTCAAAAAGAGCAATTTATAAATATTAGAAGGGAATTAGGTATTTTAGAAATTTTTTAATGACACTTAAAAATTCATTTTTTTTAATCTCTTAAATATTTTTGAACATTTCATTTTTTCTTTAATTTTTAATCTTAAAGATTTATTATAAAATTCTCTTTGAGATACATATTATCTTGAAATACACACATTTTCATTAATCCTCTAAATAAAATCTCTTGTTTTATTTTTCCCATTTAAGTATATACTTTATTAAAAACATACTTCTTTTTTACAAAATGATCTCTTATGAACCACATGATCTCAAAAACAAATGCAAATTAGCCTTTGATTTTCTTGATAAATTTATGAAACAAAATCATTGGTAAAAATTGCAAAAACTTAAAAGTCCTTTATGTAACTACATGACACCATCAGGAGGGAAAAACAATTGATAAACACTACCATACAATTCTCGTGACTTCTTATTAGTGCCTAGATATTCACTTCCTATGCAAACTCATGTGAATGTGTTAAGGCATAAGGACAAAGGTTCCTATCTCATGACTTTATAAGCCTTTCACGTGAACAAAGAGACAAGAAAAAACAATTTCCAATGTGTAAATTCCACTCTCATGACCTTTCAGCATTCGAGACATGCAAAAAGACAAGAAGAATCGATTCCCTCTCTCCAATGAATCGATTCACGTGCCTTAACAAAGAAGATGAATCGATTCTTCCCTCATTTTGAATCGATTCCCACGTTCAAAAAATGCTCCCACTATTGAAAATTGTCTCAATGAATCGATTCCCCTCTGAATTGAATCGATTCATGTGCCAAATCATAGCCAATAGGAATCAATTCTTATAGCATTAAATCGATTCATGCCTCAAATTCATGCTGTCTCACGCTGGTTCTTCTATATATTAACATGATATTCTATGTTTCCCTCACAACACTCCTTGCCACTTCCGGTCCTTATTTCCATTTTCTAAAATCCTCTCTATTTCCTCTATCTCACTCAAAAAAATATGGCTTCATCATCCCACTCTAGAAAGAAGAAACGAGGAGATATTGGTTCCTCATCCTTAAACACCAATGATCTCTCAAGACTTTTCGATAATAAAATCCAACTTGAAAGGTACCTCGAAAAATTTTCAGAATGACTCCTCATACCTGCTCATTGGCTTGATGTTCCACTCTTCGACGAACATGATTTTCCGGTACTCAACATCCTTAGGAAAAAAAATCTTTTGGAGTTCGTCGCACTTGAAGAAAATCACATTTATCTTGAGTTGATTAGAGCCTTCTACTCAACATTAAGGATCTCTAATGGACGCTGCCTAGCCAAAATCAAAGGGGTAACCATTACCCTTGATGATAATGTTCTTCATCAAGTTGGGAAGCTTCCATTAAATAATGTTGATTTCTTTGGCTTTGAACCATCTACCGATTGGGAATATAATTCTATTGATGCTCGTGCTTTTCTAAATCTATCTTCTACTTCCAAAAGCACCGTTGGGGAGCTAAACATTGATCATCGCCTTCTGCACTACTTCTTGGTCAAAATCATTCTTCCAAAAGGGTCAAACAATGCTAGAGTAAGTGAGAACCAAACTCTTATTCTTTGGGCTATGCTCCATGAAAAAGAGATAAATTAGACCAAACTTATTCGCAATCATATGATTGACTCTGAAAGACTCACAAAACTTCCTTATGGGGTTCTAATCACCAAGCTTCTCAAACATTTCAATGTTGATCTTTCAAATGAAGTAAAGGAAGCAGTTGGGCGTAAAGGTAAAATAGGGAGCACTCATCTCTCAAAAATAGGTTGGCATAACCAAGATGGTGCTTGGCAATACTCACCTCCAAATGCACAAAGTAGTGATGACAATGATGATCAACCTCAACAACAAGCATTTCCACCACCTCCTTTAAATCCAAATGATGCTTTTTTTAATAGGTTGACCTCTCACTTTGGTACCAGCTTTGATGCAATAAATGCTCGCTTTGATGGGATGACTTCTCGCATTGATGGAATAGAGAACAATATGAATGCACGTTTTGACCAAATAGAAGACAACATGACTACCCACTACAATAAACTCTCTCAACAATTTTCTAAATTCTGATTTTTTAATCCTTAATGTTAGTCTTTATTGTATCCATCCTTATATGTATCGTGCTTAATAAAATCTTGTTTCTTAATTTTTGATGATGCCAAAGGGGGAGATAATATCTAAAATAAATATCTCTATCTATCCTTGTTAAATTACATGATTAAGGGGGAGCCTTATAAAATATTTCTTTAATATTTCTTCATTACAAGTAGTACACAATTAAATTTGATATGGGGAGTTGTACACTTTGAAAATATAACTGTTATGAAACTAACACCCTAAGAGATGAAAAATTATTGTCATCATCAAAAAGGGGGAGAATGTGTTTGTATGTTGAAACAGGTTTTGATGAATGACAAAGAATTGAAGGATCAAGATACAAAGGATTTTGTATAAGCAATTAATCGAAAATTCATAAAGATCAAGTTTATATGGATCAAGAAATTAAATGCATAAAAATTGTGAAGTACAAAGAAATGATTCAAGGCATTCTTAGAAGTGTAAAACAAAGAGAAATAATTATTCATGTGCCAAAGAATCAAGAACCATGAGCCAAACGTATCAAAATGCATCAAAAATTCAAGGAAACAGGTCCAGGAAAGCTAGGAATCGATTCAAGAGCTACCGGGAATCGATTCATGTTGATTTTTGCAAAGAGGAATCGATTCAAGACTCAAGGAATTAATTCAAGGGGCTAGAATCGATTCTCCCTTAAGGAATCAATTCATGCACATTAATACCTCAAGGAATCGATTCAATTCCTGCAAGAATCGATTCATGCTATTTTTGATGGGAAAATAGCCTGGAGGAATCGATTCATAGCTGGAATCATATGGAAATTATCAGTACGTGTTTTCAGAAACTCAACTTCGTTGAATCCTCTCTTGAGACTCTCTAATTGAAATGGCGTTGCATTTATTGAGGCAGACAATTGCACTTCTCAAGTCAGGAAACATGGATCATTGGCAAATTAAGTCTTCCAATGCATTAATTAAGGAATCGGTGGAAATTTGTTTTTGGCAGCAAGTCCCTTGAAGTGCCTATAAAAGGAGAAAAAGTGAAGAGGCAGAAACACACCATGTAACAATAAAAAATTACCTTGCTTCCTTTCCTTCTCTTTTTGCTCAAGATATTTACTCTCTGTCTCTTTTCTTTGCAGTATTAAGTTTTGAGAGTTATATTGTGAGAAAAATATTTTTGAGTGCTAAATTTGCATATTCTTTTTAAGAGAAGCAAAATATTTTTCAAGTGATTAAAATTTGTATATCCACTCTATTAAGAGAGTCACACTTGTAAAATCATATTCACAAATTCTGAGAGATTTTGGGTTAGGATTCAACCTTGTAATGAGAGATTGTGAGATTGGGTGGGTTGCCTTTTTGCTTGTGAGGATTAAGTTCTTGAGTATGGGACACTAAGAAGCTGTAATTGCTCAAAGCGTGTATCTTAAATTCTCAATAGTGGAAATCCTCTAAGTGGATTACTTGGAGGCGAGACGTACACTGGTGTGGTGGAACTTGTATATATCGGTTTGCAAATTTTCTCTTCCCTAATCTCTTTAAATTTGTGCATTTAAATTGCTTGCTTAATTTGTTACGTTCAATAACTTTGTTATTTAAACTTCTTTATTATTCTAATTCGAGATTAAGTTTATCATCTTCACTAAATATATTTGTTAAAGAACCAATTTCACAAGCATTTCAACGAAAGTTTTTAATACTCAATTCACCCCCCCCTCTTGAGTCATTGAGGCCACTTGGTTAACAATAGACTGTACAAAAACAAAAAAAGGAGGAAGCAACATGAAATTCAAAAACATAGTCCTAAGTACAAAAAACCAGTGCCCAAAAATTTGGTCCAAACAGAAGTCAGTCCTAAGTACTAAGTTATTAGAATTTTGTAACTATTTCAAGCTACATTCAATTGTTACAAGTTATCAGAATATCACAATGCAACTCTAAGCTTAACTATAGGGTGATAAATTTCCTACTTCTACTTCAACACCAAAATAGAGTATCCTATGTTCAAGTTCATCACCATGCAATGCACATTATTGTTAGAGCTATAGAACTTTAAAGAAGCAATGTAAAAGAGATTAACTTTATCCTAACAAAACAAAATTAACAAACCATCAATGGCAATATGAACAACAAAAATAGGGATGGGGAATTGAAAATAGAAACAGAGCAATGCTAAAGTGGTGAAAAAAGAAAATGATACAACTACTATTTACGAAAGAAAAGGAGATGAGCTTACCTAATAACAATGGAAGTGAAAGGAAGAGAAGGAGGGGCTAGGGCACGTGAGAGGAAGACAGTTCCAGGGAAGAGTATCTTTTGAAACAAAAATGTGTAACTGCTAAAATGAGAGTAATTCGGGCTTTTTAAAAACATATATCGCATTTATCCGCTTAAGCGAGGTTAATTCGCTTAAGCGAATTAACTTGGAAAAGTCCAGAAGTCGCGATTTTGCTCAAGCGATCCAGAGTCGCTTGGGCAAAATTTTCACAGAAATAATTTCCCCAATTAATTTACTTGAGTGATCTATTCACTTGGGAGAATTGTTAATAGTGTCAAATTTCAAATAGACTTTGCTCAAGCGAGCTTATATTCGCATAAGCGAATTCGTTCTGGAAGCTCCTCTGTAATACTCTTCAATTTTTTGCTTAAGATTGCAGTTCTCGCTCAGGAAAATTTTGGATAGAATAAAAATTAATTTAATTCACTTAAGTGATCCACATTTTACTTGGGCAAGATTGTTCCCGAATCAAAATCCAATTACTTCGCTCGAGCGACTTATAGTTCTCTTAGGCGACTTAATTATGGTGTACCCCCGATGCGTTTAATGCAATACTCGCTTAGGCCATTTAAATTCGCTCAGGAGAAAATCCAACAGAATGAATTTCTCATGAATTCGCTTAATTGAAATTATTTCTCCAGAGTGAAATTATTTCGCCTGAGCAAAATTGTTCCAGAATCAAATAATTCAGAATTCGCTTAGGCGACTGGCACATAGCTTAAGCGTGATGATTTCTTCATTGAAAGTCACTTGGGCGATACTCCACTCATTTGAGCGAATTTAGAAGACAAGTATTTATGAGCATTTATGAGGTTCTCTAAAATATTCGCTTGAGCGAATTACCCAAATTTGCACACAATTCTAGAATTTTCATTAGATTTTCTTATATCCTACATGAATAATTAACACATGACCATTTTAACAAAATTTGATGAACTTTAATCATCAATTCAAGCAAGTTCAGGATGTAAATTGAAATTCTGATGATGCCAATTCAATCTTTATGCAAGAATCTCACAATCATATGCAATTAACATAAGATCCAACACTTATACATGCTTGAATAATCATTTTAACAATTTGCATATTTTTGGTATAAAAATAATCATAAATGCAACCAAATAAGTACAAGCACGCATATCACCTTTAATTTAACATGCTACATCATGTATGCATCAAAATTAAGATCTAAGTGCTTGAACCTTTCAACAACATGCCTTCAATCATGCCTTTCAATTATAAACTTTAAGAACTACATAACATATCTGCTCTATATCCACTTTATGCATAATTTTCCTAATCTAATTCCGTACTACACTAAAAGCCTGAGTATGGATATGCCCACTTAGGGGAAGGCAACTCATTAAATTACATTAAGTCCTTAAAATCGAAGTGAGGATTCATTTACTCGGGGGTAACGACAACTCTAATTAAATTATGTTAAGTCCTAAAGACCCAAGTAAGGATACACCTACTCGAGGTTAACGGTAACTCTCATCAAATAACGTTAAGTTCTAAAAACCCGAGTAAGGATACGCCCACTTAGGGGTGACGACAACTCTCATGAAATTACGTTAAGTCTTAAAAACCCGAGTGAGACGCCCACTCAGGGGGTAATGGCATCTCTCATCAACTTACTTTAAGTGATAAGAACCTGAGTGAGGATACGCCCACTCGGGGGTAATAATAACTCTCTTCAACTTACTTTAAGTCCTAAAAACCCCAGTGAGGGTATGCCCACTCGGGGGTAATGATATTTCTCTTCAAATTACGTAAATTCCTAAAAACCCAAGTAAGGATACGCCCACTCGAGGGTAACGACTACTCTCATCCAATTATGTTATGTCATAACTTCCAGAGTAAAGATACGCCCACTCGGGGGTAATGGTAACTCTCATCAAAGAACGTTAAGTCCTAAAAATCTGAGTAAGGATACGCGTACACAGGGGTAACGACAACTCTAATTAAAATAATGTCCATTAGGGGTAACAACACGGGTCATTGAATTATGTTAACTTCTAAAAACCGGAGTGGGCAATCCATGGAGAGGTAAGAGATGAAAATGGAAATGGAAGACATAATGGAGTGTAGAGAGTTTAAAGAGAGAGAAATATGGAGAGAAGATGAAATCCAAAGAATGATTCTATATATGAAAATCTTATTGATATACTTACATCATTCAAGCTATTTATATCAACTACTAATAACTAACAATTAACACTAAATTAAATTTGAAATTTATGCTTAAGGGACTTACAAAATAATTAGGAAAACTTAAATTAACTAATTTACAATAGAAATTCAAAAGCTAGGTTGATTTCCCTCGTAACCATGGGTAGGCATGCTTTTCACCAGCGTTAGTACACTGGTTCTCTACCTAGAAGTTTCCCTCTGAGCTTTGCCTGCGTGTAGGTACGCTTATGGTCAGCGTAAGCATACTGACCTTTTGTTTTCTTCTGAGTCTGTTCCTTTCATATGTGCGTCAGCACACTGGTTACCAGCGTAAGTATGCTAGGCTTCTGTTCTTGATTATTCCTCAATGCTTCATTATGCGTAACTACGACGCTGACCTTCCGGACCGACACCTAATACTTATTAATTCCAACGTAAAAGTGGGCATAGGTACGCTGATCTCTAAACCTCTTCTGCTCAACTACGTGTAGGCACGCTGAGGAACAGCGTAGATACGTTGTTCTCCTGACTCGAATTTGGACTTGAGTGTAATCCTCAACATAGGTGTAACACCCTAATTTCTAATTAAATAAAATTAAAGGGGAATTTTTTTTGAAAAACCTAAGGTTAGCAAACCGTGCATACTCTGTCCAGATTAACAAAATCGAGCACGACAAGGAAAAGGAGGGGAAAGAAGATAAGGAAAAGGGCTCATGCACCGCGAAAGAAGGGAACACTTAGGCGAATCTAATGGCACCCGGTACATTCGCTCAAGCGAAACTAACTACGCTCGGGCGATTCTACTCAAGTTCTCCAGTCCACCCATCACACGCTGAAGCAAAGCTACTCTCGGTATCCAGTCACTCCACTCGGTTTTTAGCGTATGGTTCACTCGGGAAGGGTCCACCCTCAGCTTACTCGGATTTGAGACAATCGTTCACCCGGTATTGACTTAGCTCACTCGGGATTTGTTCCTAGGATCACTCGGTGAAGGGGGCTCTTTCCACTCGACTTCATCCTCATATGCTCTATAACTTAGTTCTTTACTTTTATTCACATGCCACACAATAGTCCACTCAAGGGGTGAGGTTTGTTCCATTCGGGAACCAGGGGTATTCTTTACTCGTACAATCTCCCCAATTCTCTATCATTCGGTTATCTCACCCATTTTACACTCTCTCGGACCTAACCTAATCCTAACCACTCGGAATACCATTCTTTGGTCACCCGGATTACGTATATATGCCATTCACTCAGAATTTATAAAAAAGGGGGGTGTTTCTCTCAGAATCCTTTTCAGGTAATCCCCACTTGGAGAGACCCAGCTACAAGTCACTGACATACAACACATTCTAGTCAGAAAACCTTTACTCGACGATTCTCGCTCGGAAATCATTAATTAATCCTTACTCAGGGGATCTTACAATTACCACTCACAGGATTCAACCCAATTCCTCCTCCAGACTATACGACCACAATCACTCGGCTGTTCAACTCCTCATTACTCGGAATGGCTCACTATCTCGCTTTTCCCCAATCTTCATCTTAGCTACACTTCTACCCATCGCCACACTGACCTTACACGCTTGGAAAGTATACTCACACATCTATACCTATCACTCGGGCATCACTTACAGCGTAAAACAAACACACAGTATATATACATAGGGAGGTATTTGAATAATTACAAGAGTATCATCATGTCTTTTGTTCACCCGAAAGTGTTCAAGTTCTAACGTAAAGACTAAAACCAAAATATGAGCCGGCCAAGGCTTAACAGGACCTTATACATAGTATATACATATACACATATATTCAATATTACTCGATTACTCTACTCTGCACTCAGCTCCTCCTTCATCCTTCATTCCGAGAGATGTTCACTGAAAATGTAGCCACTGTAGGGGTGAGCTTTTACATGTAAAATGACAATCAAAGACTCGGTACCAGTGTCAGTACGCACACTTACTTTCACTCAGTCTTATTCAGATTAAACTAAGGCCATGCAATTCAGAATAATATCCATAACATACATACTACATAAAGTTCATCTTCATTCACACGTATACATGCATCCACACACTCGGAATCATTCATAACACTCAACACATGCTATGAGTACTATCCTAACCAACATTATATCTACATGCATGCCTACGGATCCGACTTGAGTAATGACTTTCAGTTACAGTTTCCCCTTTACTGGCCGTTCGTCCATCAGCTCTTCCCGTGTGGTACCGGTCTCCCATTGACGTCTCGAGACTCATCTCTAGCTCCTACGGCTACCACGAGCTCTCACAGGATCTAGCCAAGGTCAGTAGCTGGAAGCCATTCCCTCAGGGCTCTTGACCTTCCACGGGTCACCCCATTCTTACACATGCAGCTAATGCGTTTACCAGCAAGCATCATTACTCAACTGATACCTCCTTTGCAACCATCATAGTAGAAATAGATTCAACACAGTCTTTATATTTACTTTGTCAACCACACCAATGTGCACAGCAATCGGACAATCAAGGTAATAACATTTGACAAGTCAACTAACAATCACACATCCATATCCTCACAGTGTTAACAGAGATAGAACCATGCATCTCATTCGTCTCTAACAAAGGCTAACAGACTACATTACCACCATCTTGATTACATGCAATTATTGTATAACTACTATCTTACACACAGGATCCAGAATCAACAATCATGCATAATACCCAATCGCCACAAACACATACACACACTTAAAACAATACATTCATCCGGTACCGTTCGTGGACCATGCATTTGACATGCAAGCGCCCCCTACCTACAGAAGGAACTCAAGAAGCTCTCCTGCTCTCAACGTTTGGTCTGACGCTCTATCCGACTCGTCCAGATCCTCCTTCGCACCGTCGTACTCTGCAATCGGCTCGGGGATGAGAAGTTATTCTTCCTCTGCTTCAATAATCGTCTTCCACCAGTTGGAGGGGACTCTGACCTTCCTTCAGCACCGTCGTTGCGATCTCCAGAAACGAAGAGCAAAACAGGGGAAGGGAAAAGAGGATGAAAACGAAGAAGAAGAAAAGAGAGGATGAAGCAGTGGGAAAGGATGAGTATCCATGGTGATAAGGGTATAAATGCATGCGAAGAGAAGGAAGTGGGATGGGAAAACGTGAGTCGCAGCCCACTCACGTAACTCGCTAATCACAAACAGCCGTCTTTCACCAACTAAGCCTTAATTAACTTGTCATTATTCCTTAAGTTAATCCGATTATAATTGTCAATTAACTTCTCACTTTGAAATCAAAACCTTAATAGTTTATTTTTCATTCGGCATTTAACTTCAAAATTGGGATGTTACAACAGGTACACTGGTCTCAACATAGGTGTGTTCAGGTCTCGTGTAACTACATTGAGCCTCTAGACTCCTCCTAATTAGGCATAAGTATGATTGAACTTGGTGTGCCGCTGGTCTCTTAGAACCTGTCTTTCAACATAAAACAAAACTAGCGTAGGCACGCTAGAGGTGGACATTAGTACGCTCAGGCGACTTACAACTCAAGAAACAACATTTCTTAATTTGTTATCTATTTATTCCCAATTCTAAAATTAATTGATGAAATAATAATTAATTAATGAAATTGCACAAATAACAAATACTTTGTAATTTACATCCAATCTTAATAATTAAACATATTCTTTCACATAAAATAGGGTTAGATAACTAAATAATTAAGTCTTTTCAAGACTTATTAGTAATGACAACTCTCATCAAATAATGTTAAGTTCTAAAATCCTGAGTGAGGATACACCCACTCTCGAGTAATAACAACTCTTACCAAATTACATCACATCCTAAAACTCTGAGTAAGCATACGCGCACTCGGGGGTAAGGATAACTCTCATCAAATTAAGTTATGTCCTAAAAACCTGAGTTAGGATACGCCTACTCGGGGGTAACAAAAACTCTCATCAAAATGTTAAGTCCTAAAAACCCAAGTGAGGATACACTAACTCGGGGGTAATGACAACTCTCATCCAATTACGTTAAATTCTTAAAACCCAAGTGATGATACACCCACTCAGGGGTAATGACAACTCTCATCAAATTATGTTAAGTTCTAAAAACCCAAAAGAGGATACACCCACATGGGTGTAACGAAAACTCTTACCAAATTCTATTAAGTCCTAAAAACCAGAGTGAGGATACGCTCACTCGGTGGAAAGAATAATTCTCATCCAATTACGTTAAGTCCTAAAAACCTGAGTGAGGATACACCCACTTAGGGGTAATAAGTTCTCATCAAATACCGTTAACCCATAAAAAATCGAGTGAGGATACACCCACTTGGGGCTAATGATAACTCTCATCAAATTACGTTCTGTTCTAAAAACTTGAGTAATTAAATGCGCACTCAAGGGTAACGACAACTCTCATCAAATTGTTTTAGGTCCTAAAAACTTGAGTGGGGTTATGCTAAGTCGAGGGTAACGAGAACTCTAATCCATTTATGTTAAGTCCTAAAAGCCTGAGTGTGCATACAACCACTTAAGGGTAAGGCAACTCATCAAATTATGTTAAGTCCTAAAACCCGAAGTGAGGAGTCACCTACTTGGGGGTAACGACAACTATTATTAAACTATATTAAGTCTTAAAAACCTAAGTAAGGACACACCTACTCGAGGTTAACGATAACTCTTATTAAATAACGTTAAGTTGTAAAAACCCGAGTGAGGATACGCCTACTCAGGGGTAATGACAACTCTTATCAAATTACGTTAAGTCTTAAAAACCTGAGTGAGGATACGCCCACTTAGGCTCTAATCAAATTACGTTATGTCCTAAAAGCCCGAGTGAGGATATACCCACTAAGGGGTAATAGAAACTCTCATCAAAATATGTTAAGTCATAAAAACCCGAGTGAAGATACACCTACTCAGGGGTAACGATAACTCTCATCAAATAATGTTAAGTCCTAAAAAGCCGATCATAAGGCTACTGGCAACTCTTATTAAATTATGTTAAGCCATAAAAAACTTGAATAAAGATACGCCCACTCTCACACCCCGATTTTCCCGGACTCAAATCTCAATGTAATCAAGTTAATTAATCAATAAAAATATGAGTAAATTTTTCAAGTTTAAGGAAGTCCAAACCCTTCAACATTAAATCAAGATCTAAACACCGGAAAACTGAAGAGTGAGATTAAGAATATGAAAACTGGATCGATAGATAAATAGTTCTAACATGTATGCACAATAATCGAGTTTACAGTAGAAGAAAAATGAGTATATAGGGAAATACGTTGAGTCCTATATATGAAGATATGAGAAAAGGCCCAAAAATAAGGAAAGAAGTAAGAAAATTGAATCCTGGTCCACTCACTTAAGCGAAGCATAATTCGCTTAGACAAAATCATGTGCATTCGCTTGAGCAAGCCCTAATTCGCCTGAGTAAGAAACAATAGACAATCAGACCCAAAAATTTTGATTGGGCAAGCCATATCTGCCTGACCTAAAATAGTCCAATAACTATTTCCATTTAATTCGCTTAAGTGAGACACCAGTTGCTCGAGTAAAAAAATCACAAAACCATTTCCTCAAGAAGTCACTTGAGCGAGGCTTAGCCTGTTAAAGCAAAAAAAAGGCAGGATCAAAATGGTTGTTGTTACTGCTGCTAACGAACCCATAAGTTCTTCTGTTATATTTATGAACTGCCCTATCATTATTGATGGAAGGTCCTATTAGGTGGACCTAGTCTGTTTGCCTTTGATTGATCTGGATATTGTTTTAAGAATGGATTGGCTTACTACTAATCATAATTTGAATGACTGTTATAGTAAGTTTATATCCTATGGAGTCTTGTCACTTGAGCCCTCTCAGCTCGGGAAGTCTGAATCTGTTGTTGCTACTTAGGAGGTAACTTCACTCCGAGCAGGTGCGTGAGTGTTTATGGTCCTTGCCAGCACCAAGTGTTAGAAGAAGCTAGAGCTAAAACATGTTCTAGTTGTTTAAGAATTTCCTAAAGTTTTCCTGGAAGATATACCTAGGATACCGCTTGAGAGAGAGATCGAGTTTAGCATCGATATTCTACCGGGTACTAGGATGATCTCTAACGCTCTGTATCGAATATCACTAAAGGAATTGAAAGATCTCAAGAAGCAGATTGAAGAGCTTTTAGAGAAAGGAATGATTCAACCCAATGTTTCATCGTACGGAGCATAGTGTTACTAGTAAAGAAAAAGGATGACAGTATACATCTGTGTGTAGATTACCGTCAACTGAACAAGGTTACGATCAAGAATTGGTACCCTCTTCTACGCATTGATGATTTGATGGATAAGCTACAAGGAGCAGTCATCTTTTCCAAGATTGATTTGAGGTCAAGCTATCACCAGATATGAGTGAAAAAGGAAGATATCCCTAAAACAACATTTCAAACTCGCTACAGTCAGTATAAGTATCTTGTCATGCCTTTCAAAGTCACGAACGTGTCTACTATTTTCATGGATTATATGAACCGTACCTTCCACCCGTACCTCAATAAATTCATGGTTGTGTTCATCGATGATATTTTGATATACTCTAATAGTGATGAGGAGCATGAAGAGCATTTTAGGATTATTCTAAATAATTACGCGCAAGGAAGTTATAGGCAAAGTTGTCCAAATGTAAGGTTTAGCTCAAGAAATGTAATTTTTGGGTCATTATATCTTAAAAGAAAGCATAGTAGTGGACCCCGTTAAGATTAAAGCAATGCTATAATGGGAAAGACTGAAGAGCGTAACAAAAATTCATAGTTTCTTGGGTGTTGCCGGCTACTATCGCAGGTTCATCGAGAATTTTCTTGAATAGGTTCACCTTTAACCAAGTTGACTAGCAAGGATCAACCTTTCGTATGGAGCGACAAGTGTGAAAATAGTTTCCTAGAGCTTAGAAAGAACATGACCAGCACGCTAGTTCTGATCTTGCCCGATCCCGCTAAGTCATATAAGGTGTATTGTGATACATCTGGGCAAGGATTAGGATGTGTGTTGATGCAAGAAGGGAAAGTGGTAGCTTACACGTCGCGTCAGTTGAGACCCCATGAAGTGAATTACTCGACACATGACCTAGAGTTAGCCGCAGTCATTTTTGCCTTAAAGATCTAGAGGCTACAAGACAAAGTTTAAAGTTTTCAGTGACCATAAGAGTTTGAAGTACCTCTTTGATCAAAAGGAGCTGAACATGAGGCAGAAATAATGGATGGAATTTATTAAGGATTGCAATTTTGAGCTTCATTATCACCTTGGTAAAGCAAATATGGTAGTTGATACACTCAGTAGGAAAGCATTGCACTTGTCTTACATGATAACCAAGGAGCTAGAGCTAATGGAACAATTTCACGATTTGAATCTCGTCGTGTCACCCAGAGTAAGAAGCCTGATGATAGGATTGTTGGACGTCTCTAATGAGTTTTTGAATCAAGTTAAGGAAGCCCAACTGACTGATGAGACCCTGTAGAAGAAACTTAAGAAGACAAAGACAGAAGGATTTGTGCGAGATGGACAAGAAGTGATCAGGTATCATGGGTGGTTATATGTGCTTGAGGGCATTGAGTTAAGAAGATTCATCCTCGAGGAGGCTCACAAGACCAACTATAGTGTGCACCCAGGGGCAACAACGATGTATCAAGATTTGAAAAAGATGTTCTGGTGGCAAGGAATAAAGAGGGATATTGCTGATTATGTCAGTAAGTGTCTGACTTGTCAGAAGATAAAGGTACAGCAGCAGTGACCATATGGAACTCTTCAACCCTTGGAAATCCCCGAGTGGAAGTGGGATAAGATCACTATAGACTTTATGTCTAGGCTTCCAAGAACCCCGTCCAAATATGATATAATTTGGGTGGTCATGGATTGACTTACGAAGACTGCGTACTTTATTCCAGTCAACATGAAGTATTCTTTGGAGAAGCTCAGCTAGATCTACATTAGAGAGATAGTCAGATTGCATGGTGTACCGTCCACAATTGTATCCGATCGAGATCCTCGTTTCACTTCGCATTTTTGGGGGAGCTTGCAACGAGCATTGGGAACCCGGTTGAAGCTAAGTTCAGCATATCATCCGCATACCGACGGTTAGTCCAAGTGCATCATCAGAACTCTTAAGGATATTCTAAGGATGTGTATGCTAAAGCATGGGGGAAGTTGGCAGGAGTATTTACCACTTGTTGAATTCACCTACAACAATAATTACCACACTTGCATTGGGATGGCACCATACAAAGCATTATATGGGAGGAAATGTCCTACACCCTTATGTTGGTTCGAAACGGGAAAAAAGGCTATGATTAGACCAGAGGTTATTCAGGAGACCATAGAGCAAATCAAGGAAATTCAAGTAGCAATGAGGACTTCTCAAGATCGTCAGAAAAGCTACCATGACTAACGTCGAATGCCGCTCGAGTTTGAAGAAGGAGATCATGTTTTTCTATGAGTCACTCCTGTGATAAAAGTAAGAAGAACCTTGAAGACGAAGAAATTGTACCCCGAGTATGCCAGACCATTATATCGAATTCTTGAAAGAAGTGGGCCAAATGCTTACCACATAGCCCTACCTCTTGAATTTTCTAACCTCCATAACGTCTTCCATGTCTCCCAACTTCGAAAATATATGCCACATGGTGACCATATCCTGAAACCTAACCAACTCGCTCTCAACGAGAATCTTACCTATAAGGCAGTACTCGTAAGGATTACAGAGAGTCGTCTGAAGAAAAATGAGAGGGAAAGATGTACCTTTGGTAAAGGTAATCTAGAGCCAGTCTGACGAAGGAGACGCTACATGGGAGCTTGAGGAAAGAATGCGAACTCTTTATCCTCATTTGTTTGTCAGCACTAGGTAAAATTTTGGGACAAAATTTCTAAAAGGATGGAGGAGTGTAACGGCCCTCATTTTGTGTAATGGTTCCATAAGAGTGGATACCTTGTTTATATGTTAAATTTTATATGTATTGATGACTGGGCTACGACCGACCTGCCTGTGTACGATAGCTGATTAGTATTCTAGAAAGATTTAATGAATTAGAGGCGATTATCTTTACTTTAATTATGTAAATGATAATAATAATAGAAATAATTATGTTAGTAATTATAATACTAATCATAACAATGATTAATTAATTAAGAATATTAGTGATTTAATAAGAATATTTAAACCATATTATTTTTAAGTTATTAAAATTGCACAAATTCTCTCGGTTCTGGCCAAGAGGTTACTTAAAGCATTTGAGATAAGTCATTTAAACTTGAAGTATCCCTCATACCATGTCTTGTAATTTTCATGATGGGTTCGATGCCTATTTTCAGTCGCCTAACCCCAAAGGTTTATTTTTGAGTTAATCGTATGGACCAAACTACGCACCTGTATGTATTTTGGACATAATTTCTTCTCCCATTATTAGAATCGAGTTGTTTTTGTCCCAAAATTTCTGTATCAAAATTATGTACCACTTTGATGTTGACCACAAAAACCCATTCCAACTCAATAAATCCAGAATTTAAAATACCATATTGATTCACGTTTTCCTGATGGCAGTTTGCACTATGTCTAGCATTCTCCGCGTTTCTTACTCGTATGACCATGAAATCGAATGATTCTTTCGCCAAAATTTTCCAAACTCAATTTCTTATAACTTAATGGCACAAAGATTATTTCCTCACCAATTTGGCCGAGAAAATTATTTCTTGTAAGAAATATTAATTCTATAACAGCCCTGCATAGTTTTCGTAAAATGGCCATATCTCCCTCGTTTCTTGATGAAATTTTTTGTTCAATTTGACATTTTAAAGATGAGACAAAGATCTACAATTCTAATTTTTAGAATTATTTCAAATTCATCCTGTAACACCTCTAAAACTCATGACAAGTTGCTGAACCTGTTGCTTGACACATCAACTTTGCATGAATTAGGACTAATCACATTGCACCACGTCTTGGACACATGCCTAGCCAATACAAACTCCTTCATCCACACTCTATCACCTGAACATGACACCTAGCTATTGCATGGAACCAACTTGACACCTCTCCTTCTCCACTCTAGGCCGTGGGAGTCATTTGGCCAACAAGGGGTCACATGCAAAACTTTATTTTTCCAAAATAACACTTTGCTTCTTCCAACTTCTCTCTTTTCTCTAAGTTATGTGAGATTTATAGCAAGCTTTTATTCTTCTCTACCCTCCCAAATTCATGTTAGATCATCATCATCCACCCAACAACCTCACGCTCTAAACACTCCACCACCTCTTCTAGCCTTCATGCAAGAGATGACACCTCCTAAACACTTCACCTTCTCTTGAAACCTTCCAAAAATAGCAACATTTTTACTCCTTCTCATCATCATATTTATATTATTCCCATCCATCCAACCTCCATCCATTTCATTTCTTTTGGTGTAGCAACTAGTGGTAGCCTTGAAGCAAAACTTGGAGCTCTTGGTGTTTCCTTCCTTGACGCCGAAACTCTTCATGTAAGGGGGAGAGTATTTGCTTAACTAAAATCTCTATTTTTCAAATGCATGGTGAGGGATAAATGTCCCTAACATTTATACCTTGGTACCTCTCTTAAAGATCCTTATTTTGTGGGTTAGATCATGAAAATTGTTTTAGAAAATTTGTGATCTTTTGGGTGGTATCATGGCTGCACCATGATCAAGTTAAATCTTTCAATTTTATGAAGTTTAAATTATAAACTTCGTAATTTGTTAATTGTGTTGCTGCAAATTTTTTTTTGTGCATGCATGTTGGTGTAAATGCTAAGATATTGTGTTTTCTTTGATTTAAGTGGTTGCTTGTGGTATCATTATATTTTTAGAAGATTTAACATGCTTGGAAAATGAGTTTGAAGCATAAATTAATTGTATATTACTGATTGAAAAATTTTCTCTAAGTTAAATAACTTGAAGTTCATGAGGCTTATCATAGAAATCTTGCTTTAAGTAATCTAGTAATTAAAATTTGTTTGCATGGCTTGATCTTTGAAATTTCATTGATAACAATGAATTTTTAGATGTATATTTAATTCTGGAATTTTATTAAATTAAAAAATGAATTATTTACACTTATGATAATTGTGTTGTATGCTTGGAATTAAAGGAAATAATTTAAAAATGTGCAAAGTTTAATTCTTGGTGAAATATGAGATGATAGGGCTGCTGTATTTTTGCTGTTTTAATACTGAATTTAATCACAAAATTAGTGTAAGCATGGTATTAAATGAAAGATTAAAAAGGGACCCGAGTTTAGACACGAACGACGAGTTTGAAATGGAATAAAACGTGTTTTCGTGGGCAAATAGAGGAATTTGGCCAAACTGTTTTGGAGGTGTATTTTATAGCATGAGAAGTGAATTTTGAACATAAGAAAATTACCCAAAAGAGGAAAATTGGGTTAAAGAATTTCCGACGTGCAATTTGTCCTTAAATGCGTTTTTACGACGCTAAAACAATGAACTTTGGCACCTTGATAGCTTTTCATGTAGGATATGTTTCTGGGCAGAATTAGCATTTAAATTTATTATATTTAATTATTATCTTAAAAATTAAACACTTTTTGCTTTGGAATCACTCAATTTGGAATTTTCTATATAAAATACGGCAAAAACAAAGTTTTCAGAAAAATGGTAAGAACTAGCGACTTTTATGCTTTTTTGTTTGATTAAAGAAAATTTCATTTTTGGGTATAGGAATAGAAAGGATTTTAAAGATTATGAAAAAGTATTTTACTTAAGGTCTTAGTAATTTTAAAAGAATTAAGGCCAATCTAGTCAGTCTATCGTAAGTCAATACGACGAGACGATATTAATAAAAGGTCGAAAGGACGTAAGAAATATACTTTGTTCTCATTTTCTTTTAAATGTAATATCTAAGTATAAATTCAAATTTTAGAAAAAAATGGAATGAGTTAGGAAAATTTGTTTCTATAATGCATAACAAAAGAAAAACACCCTAAATTATTCTTTTAGAAAAAAGGATTTGAAAACAAATTAGATGATAAAGTTCTAGAAATTTTCTCGTATTAAAAACTTTCCTAGAGACCAAACCTCAGTGCTCTTATGAGGAAATTAATTAGGTAGCACCTAGGCTTTGGTTCCAAGTGTCCACTTTACGAAAAAGAATTTACAACGAACGATTACACGCTTTAAGGACAAATACGTCGGACAGGTAAGGTTCCGTCTAGTACTCGGGCACCCTTGTGCTAAAATGAGTAAGTTGCGTAATGCATTTGGATTTGAGAAGGGATGTTAGAGTGATTCCGTAGAGCATACAGTGATGGGTACACTGAAGAAATAGTTGGCGTCTCTATTCCCTGAGGGCAGTCTTAGGAGTATATCGGGGGCGGACCTCCAAATGGCTCGGATTTGTACCCGAAGCCAGACAGCCCCAAGTAAAGTTTGATATACTTTGACTTAGGACAAGGGTTTCTATGACAGTGTAGTAGTCATTCTGATGAGATGTATGTTGGATCTATTATTGATGGGACTATGAGTCCTTACCCCTTTTTTGAACATAGAATAAGGCGAGCTCTGGTGGTTCTAGTTGGGTAGGGGGAATAAGGTAGGTTTGTTGTGACATGGATATTGTTATGTGAGATTGATAATTGGAAGTTGGGGCCCTATTGCATACTGGTATTCAATCAAGATGAGCAATAAATGAATCTAACACATGTATAGCATACCATAATTATGGGACTAAGCCTGTTGATGCACTTCTTCCTTATATGCTCTGTAATACTGAATGGTTGTTCTGAGCCATGTTTTATAGAATCTTTTTGCTTGCTTGACTCATGTATGACTATCTTATATTTATGGCTACCCTTGCATGTGGATTATATGGGTTGAGAGCTTATTCTAACCTATTTTATGTTATGTGCTTACTTTCCTTTTTGTGATCATCGGTTTAATGACAGGGCGAACATGAGTAGGATCTGGATCACCTGTAGTAGAGGACGTAGACCATGGGCATCGATTGTTTATCTTTGCTGCTAGTGTTGAGACTGTTATAGGTCCTGACGTTTATTTCATGCTATGTTATGTTGCTTGTAATAATTGTTATTGGGAGCCTGGGAGCCCCATACTCTTTTGAGTACACTTGTTATGGAGAATTGATCTATGTTATGAACTTTACTTAAACTGTGTGTTGATGATCACCAATAAAAAAACTCCTATTTTTCTAAAATAATTAGTGACTCCTTAATTAAATGGGACACTCCAGTATGGGCATTAGTCCTAGTTAATCGAGGGTATCACATTGGTGGTATCAGAGCATGGTTGATTCTTCTAGCTTGGGGTGTGGACTACTAAGGTTCCCTCGTACTCAAAAGAGTTATTCTTAAGACGTTAGTACTCGCATAGTAGGACTTCATTGTTTGTTTATGTGTGTGAAGCCTTCCAATGCAGGAAGACTCGTTGAATTCTTGTTAAGCCATGTCTTTCTTTCAGTCTTCATGACACATCAAAACAACAAAACTTGAATGCTCTGTTAGATAGGATGGTAGAAGCTCTAGAATGTCAGGGGGTGAATGCTCCCCAAGTTCCACCGAGGCACGACCAAGGACTTATCGACTTCCAAAAGAATAACCCCGCGTGATTCAAAGGAGGTTTTGACCCTGAATGACCTCAGTTATGGATTGAATAGATAGAGATCTTCACGGCTATGTGATGTGGGGACAACGATATGGTGGTCTACATTACTTTTATACTAGTTTGAGAGGCTGAGCACTGGTGGACTCATATGAGGGTGACGATGACTGCTGATGGGGTTGTGGTTACTTAGGAATAGTTTAAGACTGAGTTCTTGGCTAAGTACTTCCCTAAAGACATTAGGAGGCAGAAGGAGCAAGAGTTCTTCAATCTAAGGCAAGGGTTCATGTTAGTGGGAGAATAAGCGGCAAAGTTTGATGAATTAGGTAGGTGTTGCCCTTACTATACCCAGATGAACGAGGCTTCTCGATATGCTAAGTTTGAGGGAGGACTATGCCAAGACATCTGTTAGGCGATCTACTGCCAGCAAATTACTTAATTCACTACTTTGGTGGATAGGTGTCGTATCTATAAATATACGTCAGCACAGAATCAAAAGGAACTTCTAGTGTTGGGACGAAGTGACGCGTATGACAAACTACCCCAAAGAGACTTTAGGTTAGGGAAGCGGTATCCCTGACCAAATTTTGGTAGACTTAGTGGATTCATGAGGACTTAGAGTGATAGGCCACCTGCAAGGTGCTACAACTGTGGAGAACCTCACTTCACCAAGGATTGCTCTAGAAGGACCTTGACTTGCTACAGCTGTGGGAAGACTGGACATAAGAGTACCGTCTGCCCCAAGAAAGACTTAGATTACCCGAAAAGAGAGGTTAAAGGTCAAATAGGACGTCTTGTGGGTCATGGGAATTGGGGGCTAGCTGCTAATATGTCAGTCAATAAACCCAGAGTGGTGAAGCTAAACCGTCAAGGTGGTGGTAATGTTCAACAAGGACCAAGGAATGCTGTAGTAGGCAGGAGTGGAGGCAATGCTAGAGTCTTCACCGTGAACAAGGTAGAAGTTATATAAGAGAATGACTTGGTGCAAGGTACATGCTTTATAGGTGAAGTACTTCTAAATATGTTATATGATTCTAGAGCCACCCATTCATTTATACTAGAGGATCGTGTGAAGTATTTGAATTTACCATTGACCCCTTTATTTGGCAAAATGATTGTTGTTACTACTGCTAAAAAACTCATAAGTTCTTCTATTATGTGTATGAATTTCCCTATCATACTTGATGGAAGGTCCTATCAGGTGGACCTGGTCTGTTTGCCTTTGATTGATCTGGATATTATTTTAGGAATGGATTAGCTTACTGCCAATCGTGTTCGGATTGACTGTCACAGTCAGTCTATATCCTATGGAATCTTATCACCCGAGTCCTCTCAGCTCGGGAAGTCTGAGTCTATTGTTGCTACTTAGAAGGTAACTCCATTCCAAGCAGGAGTACGAGTGTTTATGGTCATTGCTAGCACCAAGTGTGTGAAGAAGCTCAAGCCAAAATAGCTTCCCGTTGTTTGAGAATTTCCTAAATACGAGTGATGATTTGATAGAAGGTTATGAGGAACAGTCATCTTTTCCAAGATTGATTTGAGGTTAGGCTATCACCAAATACGAGTGAAAAGGGAAAACATCCTTAAAATGACATTTCAAACTCGCTACGGTCACTATGAGTATCTTGTCATGCCTTTCAAAGTCACAAACGTGCTTGCTATTTTCATGGATTATATGAACCGCACCTTCCACCCGTACCTTAACAAATTCATGGTTGTGTTCATCAATGATATTTTGGTATACTCTAATGGTGATGAGGAGCATGCAGAGCATCTTAGGATTATTTTGAATACATTACGTTCAAGGAAGTTATATGAAATGCCGTCCAAATGTGAGTTTTGGCTAAGAGAAGTACAATTTTTTGGTCATGTCATCTCAAAAGAAAGCACAACAGTGGCCCTGCTAAGATTGAGGCACTACTACAATGGTAAAGACCTAAGAACGTAACATTAATCCATAGTTTCCTGGGTGTTGTCGGCTACTATCACAGGTTCATTGAGAATTTTTCTCGAATAGGTTCACCTTTGACCAACTTGACTCGCAAGGATCAACCTTTCGTGTGGAGTGACAAGTGTGAAAGCAGTTTCCTAGAGCTTAGAAAGAAGTTGACCAGCGTGCCGGTTTTGATTTTACCTGATCCTGCTAAGTCATATGAGGTGTATTGTGATACGTCTGGGCAAGGATTAGGATGTGTGTTAATACAAGCAGGGAAAATGGTAGCTTATGCGTCACGTCAGTTGAGACCCCACGAAGTTCATGAGGCTTAACGTGAAAATCTTACATTAAGTAATCTAGTAATTAAAATTTGTTCGCATGACTTGATCTTTGAAAGTTCATTGATAACAATGAAATTTTATATGTATATTTAATTCTTGAATTTTATTAAATTAAAAAATTAATTAATTACACTTATGATAATTGTGTGGTATGCTTGGAATTAAAGGAAATGATTACAAAACATGCAAAGTTTAATTCTTGGTGAAATATGGGATGATAGGGCTTCTGTATTTTTTCTATTTTAGCACTGAATTTAATCATCAAATTAGTTTAAACATGTTATTAAATGAAAGATTAAAAAGGGACCCAAGTTTAGACGTGAATGACGAGTTTGAAACGAAGTAAAATGTGATTTCATGGGCAAATAGAGGAATTTGGTGAAACTATTTTGGAGGTGTATTTTATAGCATGAGAAGTGAATTTTGAACATAAGAAAATAACCCAAATGAGAAAAAATGGTTTGAAGAATTTCTGATGCGTGATTTGTCCTTAAAAGCGTTTTTACAAACGCGAAAATGAAGAACTTTGGCACCTTGATACCTTTTCATGTAGGATTTTTTTCTCGACAGAATTAGCATTTAAATTTATTATAGTTAATTAGTTTTTTAAAAATTAAACACTTTTGGCTTTAGAATCACTCAATTTTGAATTTTCTAGATAAAATACAACAAAAACAAAGTTTCAGAAAAACGGTAAGAACTAACGACTTTCATTGTTTTTTGTTTAATTAAAGAAAATTTAATTTTTGAGTATAGGACTAGAAAGGATTTTAATGATTATGAAAAAGTTTTTTACTTGAGGTCTTAGTAATTTTAAAAGAATTAAGGTCAATCTAGTTCGTCCATCATAATTTAATACGACGAGACGACATTAATAAAAGGTCGAAAGGACGTAAGAAATATACTTTATTCTCATTTTCTTTTAAATTTAATATCTAAATATAAATTCACTTTTAGAGGTAAAATGGAATGAGTTAGGAAAATTTGTTTCCATAAAACATAACAAAAGAAAAATACCATGAATTATTCTTTTAGAAAAAAGGATTTGAAAATAAATTAGATGTTAAAGTTCTAGGAATTTTCTCGTATTAGAAACTTGCCAAGAGACCAAACCTCAGTCCTTCTAAGAAGAAATTAATTAGGTAGCACCTAGGCCTTGGTTCCCAGTGTCCACTTCACGAAAACGAATTTACTACGAATGATTACACGCTTTAAGGACAAATACGTTGGAGGGGTAAGATTCCGTCTAGTACTCGGGCACCCTTGTGATAAAATGAGTTAGTTGCATAATGCATTTGGAGTTGAGGAAGGATGTTAGAGTGATCCCCTAGAGCATACAGTGATGGGTACACTGAAGAAACAGTTGGTGTTTCAATTCCCTGAGGGCACTCTTAGGAGTATATCGGGGGTGAACCTCTAAATGGCTCAGATTCGTGCTCGAAGTCAGATAGCCTGTGGCAAACTCTAATATACTTTGACTCAGGACAAGGGTTTCTATGACCGTGTAGTGCCCGCTCTGATAAGATATGTGTTGGATCTATTATTGATGAGACTATAAGTCCTTACCCCTTTTTGTGAACATAGAACGAGGTGAGCTTCGGTCGCTCTAGTTAAGCAGGGGGAATAAGGTAGGTTTGTTGTGCACATGGATATTGTTATGTGAGATTGATGAGTGGAAGTTGGGTGCCATTGCATACTAGTATTCAATCAAGATAAGTAATAAATGAATCTAACACATGCCTAGCATTCCATAATTATGTCACTAACCCTGTTAATGCACTTCTTCTCTGTATGTTCTACAATACTGTATGGTTTTTTGAGCCATTTTGCATTGAATCTTGCAGCTTGCTTGACTCACGTATGACTGTCTTATATGGGTTGAGAGCTTATACTCACCCATTTTATGTTGTGTGCCTACTTTCCTTTTTTGTGATCATCTGTTAAAGGTCTGGGCGAACGCGAGCAGGATCTGGATTACCTACAATAGAGGATGTAGACCATGGGCTTTGACTATTTATCTCCGCTGTTAGTGTCGAGACTGTTGTAAGTCCTGACGTTTATTTCATGCTATGTTATGTTGCTTGTAATAATTGTTATTGGGAGCCTGGGAGCCTTGTACTCTTTTGAGTACGCTTGCTATGGGGAATTGACTTATGTTGTGAACTTTATTTAGAATATGTGCTCATGATCACCAATCTAAAAAAAAACTCCTATTTTTTTAAAATAACTAGTGACTCCTTAATTAAGTGGGACATTCTAGTGTGGGCATTAGTCCTAGTTAATCGAAAGTGTCACACCCACTCAGGGTAACCATAACTCTTCTCTAATTACATCAAGTATTAAAAACCAGAGTGAGGATACGCTCACTCGATGGTAACGACTGTTATTCAAGTGGCCTCTTATGACTCAAGAGGGGGGTGAATTGAGTTTTCTTATCTTATAGTAACTATATGCAGATTTTCAAACTTTAGTGTAAATGCAATTAATAGCTTTAATATAGATGAGATAAATGTAAGTAGAATTAGGGTTAAGAGATTACAAATAACGGTTTTATATTGGTTCGATCAATCCACTGCCTACATCCAGTCTTCTTAAGACAAGTCTTGAGGATTTCACTATGATCAATCACAATACAAGGTTTCTTCCATACCTTGGTACTTGCCTACCCTTGCGTGGAGTTTCTTTACACCACAAGAGACTCACTACTCTTGCAAATAACACCTTGGGAATCTTTCCCAAGAAGAATAATTTTTACACACTTAATTTAGAACAATTATAGGCAACTCTCTTTCAAGAGCAAAGAAAACAAATTGAAGCACTAGATAATGACTTAAAAAGGTAATATGGCCTTTTTAATTCTTAAGAGAAGATTGGGAGTATTTGTTGTGAC
The DNA here is from genome assembly GCA_037962975.1 of Clitoria ternatea. Classification (NCBI taxonomy): domain Eukaryota; kingdom Viridiplantae; phylum Streptophyta; class Magnoliopsida; order Fabales; family Fabaceae; genus Clitoria; species Clitoria ternatea. Next base: position 190,293,580 of record CM075672.1, on the reverse strand, counting down.
TTTTACAAATAAGAGGCCTCTCTATTTATAGATAGAGAAAACCCTTGAAGAGACATAATGAATCATGAAAAAGGTACATCTTTGATGGCATGTGATGATTCATGAAAAATCATAATGTTTCAATTAAAATATTGTAAAGAGATGCATTATTTTAGCCTTTTTGATGTCTTGCTAATCGATTACTAAATATAGGTAATCGATTACATTCATTTGAGTATTTTAAAATTTTGAACGTTGAAACTGGTAATCGATTACATCAAAGTAGTAATCGATTACTTTAGTAATTTTCTTTAAGAAAAGATTCTGAAATGTTTCTTTTTGAAATTCAAGTTTCAAGAGCTGTAATTGATTACAACCTAGTGGTAATCGATTACTTTCAAATTAAAAACATTTTCTTTTGAAAATGTTGCATGGTAATCAATTACATACCTATGCTAATCGATTACTGTGTTTCAGAATGCATGATCTTAAAGCATACTTTATTATTTTTAAGGCCATATTACTTTTATAAAGTCTTACAACATTTTAAGCCTTAATCTTGATCCTTTAATTCTTGAGCTTTGCTTTCTTCAAGAATAACTCTCTTCAAATTATGTTAAGTCCAATAAACTCAAGTGACGATACACCCACTCGGGGGTAACGACAACTCTTATTACGTTAAGTCCTAAAAGCTCGAGTAAGGATATGTTGAGTGAGGATATTCCCACTCGAGGGTAATGGTAACTCTCATCAAAGAGCGTTAAGTTCTAAAAGGTTGAGTGAGGATATGATGACTCAGGGGAAACAATAACTCTCATCGAATTACGCCTACTCAGGCTTTCATCATATTACGTTAAGTCCCAAAAACTTGAGTGAGGAAATGCTTACTTGGGAGCAACAACAACTCTGGTTAAATTATGCTAAGAGATGAAAACCTAAGTGTGCATATGCCCACTAAGGGGGAACGATAACTCTCATCAAAATTTGTTAAGTCTTGAAATCCCGAGTGAGGATACGCCTACTCGGGTGTAAGGACAACTCACATCCAATTATGTTAAGTCCTAAAACACCGAGTAAGGAAATGCCCACTCCATGGTAACAATAACTCTCATCAAATTACGTTAAGTTCTAAAAACTCAAGAGAGCATTCGCCCACTCGGGGGTAATGACAACTCTCATCAAATTACATTAAATCCTAAAAATTTGACTGAGGATACGCCACTTGGGGGTAACGACAACTTTTATCAAATTACTTTATGTCCTTAAAACCCAAGTAAGGATATACCCACTCGAGGGTAACGCCAACTCTCATCCAATTACATTAAGTCCTAAAAACCTAAGTGAGGATATGCCCACTCGGGGATAATGAATACTCTCATCTAATTACATTAAGTCCTAAAATCCTTAGTGAGGATACGCCCACTCGAGGATCACACAACGCTCATCAAATAACGTTAAGTCCTAAAAACCAAAACGAGGATAACTCTACACAAGGGTAATGAGAACTCTTATCAAATTACGTTAAGTCCTCTAAATGCGAGTGAGAATACGCCCGTACAAGGGTAACCATAACTCTCATCCAATTATGATAAGTCTTAAAAATCCGAGTGAGGATACGCTCACTCTAGATTAACGATAACTCTTATTAAATTACGTTATGTCCAAAAAACCTGAGTGAGGATACGCCCACTCCGAGGTAACTATAACTCTTTTTAAATTACGTTAAGTCCTAAAAACCTGAGAATGGATACACTAACTCGAGGGTAACAATAACTCTCATCGAATAACATTAAGTTCTAAAAAGTCTAGTGAGGATACACCCATTCAAGGGTAACAACAACCCTCATCAAATTATGTTAAAAGTCTTAAAAACACAAGTGAGGATATGCCCATTTCGGGTCTCATCAAAGTCGTTATGTCCTAAAAACCCGAGTGAGTAAATGCTCACATAGGGGTGGTGACAACTCTCATCAAATTACGTTAAGAGCTAAAAACCCGAGTTCGCATTCACCCCTTGGGGGTAACGACAACTCTCATAAAATTACGTTAAATCCTAAAAACCCAACCAAGGATACGTGTATCAGGGGTAACAGAACCTTTCATAAATTACGTTATGTCCTTAAAACCTGAGTAAGGATACACCTACTCGGGGGTAATGACAACTCTCATCTAATTATGTTAGTCCTAAAAACTTGAGTGAGGATACACCCTTTTAAGGGTAACGACATCTCTCTCAAATTATGTTAAGTCTTAAAAACCAGAGTGAGATACGCCCACACAAGGGTAATGAAAACTCTCATCAAATTATGTAAGTCATAAAAACCAGAGTGCGGATACACCCATTTTGAGGTAACAACAACTCTAGTCAAATAATGTTAAGTCCTAAAAATCCAAGTGTGGATACGCCCACTATAGGGTAAGAATAACTCTTATCAAATTAACTTAAGTTCTTAAAACCCGAGAGAGCATTCACCCACTCAAAGCTAACAACACCATTCATCAAATTACGTTAAGTCCTAAAAACTCTAGTGAGGGTATGCCCACTAGAGGGGAAATGATAACTTTAATCAAATTACTTTAAGTCATAAAAGCCCGAGTGAGGATAGACCCACTTAGAGTTAACGAAAACTCTCATCAAATAACATTAATGCTTAAAAACTCGAGTGAGGATACACCCACTCAATGGTAACAACTTTTACCAAATTACGCTAAGTTCTAAAAATCCAAGAGGAGTTACACCGACTCGAGGGTAATAACAACTCTCATCCAATAACGTTAAGTCCTATAAACCCGAGAGAGCATTCACACACTCGGGGGTAACGACACCACTCATCAAATTACTTTAAGTCCTGAATACCTAAGTGAGGGTACACATACTGAGGGGAAATGACAACTCCTATTAAATTACTTTAAGTCATAAAAACCTGAGTGAGGATACGCCCACTCAGGGTTAACAAAAACTCTCATCAAATGATATTGTTGCTTAAAAACTCAAGTGAGGATATGTCCACTCAGGGGGAACAACAACTCTTACTAAATTACATTAAGTTCTAAAAATCCAAGGGGGTTGCGCCGACCCATGGGTATCAACAACTCTCATCCAATTGTGATAAGTCCTAATAACACGAGTAAGGATACGCCTACTCAGGGGTAACGACAACTAATCAAATTTACTAATCAAATTTCCTTAAGTCATTACTTTGAATACGACTCTTATAAATATATACAGGAAATGCAAGGGTGAGATAGATGAACTCTAATCCTAGTTTCTTTATATTTGATTTTCTTCATCACTAGTTATTCTTTGTTGTTTTGTCAAGGATAAATTTTCATTTCATTAAATTACGCTTTCAGCAAAAATGAATTCAAACAACATTTCTTGCTTGAATGCTTCTAAAACCCACCCCTTAGTGGAACGACATCTTTTTTATATACTATAACGGGTAGTGGATAACTTGCCACAGACCCTAACAGGTTACGCCGACTCGAGGGTAACAATAACTCTCATCCAATTATGTTAACTCCCAAAAACCTAAGAGAGCATTCACCCACTCAAGGGTAACGACACCACTCATTAAATTACGTTAAGTCCTAAAAACCCGAGTGAGGGTAGGCCTACTCGGGGAAACAACAACTGTGTTTGAATAATTATTTCAGGTTATATAGTTTTGATAATGACAAAGCAATCACTTGAAGAATCATGAACAAGGAGATAAAGTATGAAAATGCAAGAGTTATAAGTATGAATCTGGAAAGAAAAACTAAGGACAAAGAGGCAAGCATCAGTCCAAGCATCAGACCTGCCAAAACACGAAGGCTAGTCGATTATAGTGGTACCTTTAGTCGATTACACAGCTTCTGTCCATCACATAATCGATTAGCACATTAAGCCTAATCAATTGTAAAGGTTCTATTTGTTATATAATTGATTACACCAAGCTAGCTAATCGATTACACAACTAAGAAACTGAATGGAAAGCATCAGGTATAATTCCTAATCGACTACAAGGCTGCATCAATTGATTACCAAGGTTCTGTGTTATTACTAATTGATTACAAGCCAAGTCACAATCGACTACCATGCTGCGTGGCAGAATTAAATGCATCAGGTATCAATTATAATCGATTACAAGGCATGTACAATCGATTGCCCAAGCTCTGTCTCCAAGCTAATCGATTACAAGGAAAATCATAATCGATTACAAGGCCCATTACACTGAAGAAATCAAAGCATAATCGATTACAGCTCGAGGCGTAATTGATTACGCTAGTGCCAGAATTTGGGAAAAGTGTTTTTAAATGCAAAACCAGCTCATTTCTCCATTATTATTCAAATGCCCATGCTGTGCAATGACTATGAAGACTTTAGGGCTCCTCTCCAAGGCCTATAAATGGAACACTCATTCAAGCTACTCAAAGAATCCAATACCATCAAAGAGAAATCAAGTCTTGAGTCTTGTGAGTTCTATTTCTTGTATAGTTTCAATTTCTGAAACTTTAAGCTTGTATTTGTATATCTTCTCTTGTCATTGAGAATTATCATTGTGAGAGCTTTTCATTTGCTTATCCACTCTATTGAGAGAGTTAATTGCTTGTAAACACAAACACTAAACACCAAGTTTCACTCTAGGTTGAGTGGTCACAAAGGTTGGGGTTCAACCTTTGGGATTGAGAGTTTGAGAGATTGGGTGGGTTGCCCTTGTGCTAGTGAGGATTGAGTTCTTGAATGTAGGACACTAGGAAGTTACAATTGCTCATAGCTTGTATCTCTAAACTTCAATAGTGGAAATCCTTCAAGTGGGTTGCTTGAAGGCGAGACGTACATCGGGTTGGTGGAACTCGTTAAATCGGTTTACAAGCTTCTCTTCCTTACTCTTTGCATTAGCATATTGCATCTGGTTGGGATATCATTGTTGACTGGGATTGCTTCACTTATAATTTGCTTGAACAACTTGCGATATAGTTTTGCACACCAAGTGTTTTACAGATTGCCTAAGTGATTTCTTCACATTGTTTTACATTATTTCTTGCACTATACTTGCTATCTCTTTCTCATAAACATATTTTGTGAAAAAGAAATCCATTTCAAAGGCTTTCCAAAGAAAAGTTTTAAAACTCAATTCACCCCCCTCTTGAGTATTGAGGCCACTTGATCAACAACAACTCTAATCAAATTACTTAACATCATAAAAACCCAAGTGAGGATACACCCACTTAGGGTTAAGGACAATTCTCATCGAATAAAGTTAATCCTTAAAAACTCGAGTAAGGATACGCCCATAAGGGGTAATAACAACTTATACCAAATCATGTTAAGTCCTAACAATCCAAGGGGGTTACGCCGAATCAAGGGTAACAATAACCCTCATCCAATTATGTTATATCCTAAAAACACAAGTAAGGATGCGCCCACTTAGGGGTAACAACGACTCTCACCAAATTAAGTCATAAAAAGCCAAGGGAGGATACGCTTAATCAAAGGTAACGTCGACTCTTATGAAATAACATTAAGTTCTTAACACCCGAGTGAGGATACGCCCACTCGTGGGTAATCAGAACTCTTATCAAATTAAGTTAAGTCCAAATCACTCGAGTGAGGGTACGCTCACTCTGGGGTAACAAGAACTCTCATCAAAATATGTTAAGTTGTAAAAACCCGAGGGAGGATACGCCTACTTAAGGGTAAGGAAAACTCTCTCAAATTACGTTAGGTTCTAAAAACCCGAGTGAGGATACGCCTACTCGAGCTCTCATCAAACGACGTTGAGTCCTAAAAACCCAACTGAGGATACGCCCACTCAGGGATAACAATAACTCTTACAAAATTACATTAAGCCCTAAAAACCTGAGTGAGCAAACGCCTACTCGGGGGCAACGACAACTCGTCTAATTCTGTGAAGTCGTAAACACCCGAGTCAGGATACGCCAACTCGGGGATAACAACAAGTCCTGTCAAATTACGTTAAGTCAAAAAACCCAAGTGAGGATACGCTCATTCAAGGTAACAATAACTCTCATCAAATAATATTAAGTCTTAAAAACCTAAGTAAGGATATGCCTACTATGGGGTAACAACAACTCTCATTAAATTACATTAAGTCCTAAAAACCTGAGAGAGCATTCACCCACTCAAGGGTAACGACACCATTCATCAAATTACATTAAGTCCTAAAAACACGAGTGAGGGTATGCCCACTCGGGGAAAATGACAACTCTAATCAAACTACTTTAAGTCATAAAAACCCGAGTGAGGGTATGCCCACTCGGGGAAAATGACAACTCTAATCAAACTACTTTAAGTCATAAAAACCCGAGTGAGGATACGCCCACTCTAGGTTAACAGAAACTCTCATCAAATAATGTTAATGCTTAAAAAATCGAGAAAGGATACGCCCACTCAGAGGTAACAGAAACTCTTACCAAATTACGTTAAGTCCTATAAATTCAAGGGGTTATGATAAACATCCAAAATAGGTGAATTAAAGGCGCATTTAGGATAAGTTTAGCAAAGAATTTGTTATATTTAGCTGAGTTTTATATGCATTAAAGTGTTAAAAATTGTAATTCCAAATAAATTTACTATGTTTGATGTATATAAGGTTTTTAATCCTAAAATTATTGTGTTAATATAGGTGAAAAAGATGATAAAGAGAAAAAAGAGGAAGGTGAAATAAACTCTCAGAGGATTATATTCTTTTGGCAAGCACACAAATCGTTAAATTTGTAATATATTTGATCATCCCATAGGGATTGAGGTAATTACCATAACCTAGGACTAGTACAAGCTGAACCAAAATGCAAGAAGATAGAATTGATTCTGTTTATGCTTTTCTACACTTTCAATGTTTTTGTATTTTCAGAAATAATAGAAGAGATGAAGGGTGATTAATAGAAGATAGGTTAAGATTACTCCAGCTCACAATTTCATCAAGAAACATGTGATTGAGGTTCAAATAAGCTTAAGACTCAAGAGGATAATTCACAGATGGTTAATCCCTAATTCCTTAGGTGATAAACACTAATTCCTAAGCATTAAACCCTAATCCCTTAGGTGTTCAGTGACAGAGAAATCTAATGCAAAATTGGGGATTGAACCCTAACTATTCACCTAATTACTAGGCCTGAATTAGTTAGGAAGCTAGAAGTTACCTAAGCCTTAACCATGATTCCTCATTGGTGGGATTCTTCAATTAGGTCTGGATTTGTCAATCCAGCAGTGTAGATCCACTTCTCATCTTGTTCTCCTCATACTTCAGAAGATGATTTCCTCAATGCACATTAAAGAATCCATTGGAAGCTTTAACAATCCCAGCCCTAGGGGTTTAACAACCCATGGGAATGGATTTAGAAAGTGGAACGTGGAGAGCCATGCAAGAGAGAGTTTAGAGAGGGAAAATGTTTAGAGATAGATTGAAAATCAGAAAATGAAAGTTGTATTCCTTCTATGTTCATGTTTATCTAAATTATAGAGTATTTACAACTATATATAGCTAAGGTAAAAACTAACTAAACTAACTCTAATTAATTACAACAAGAAACTAATTATAATACAATAATTAAATTACTAGAATACAAATATAATTAGTAACTAATAAAATAATTAAAGGTAACTATTACAACAATTCACGTTGAAGGAGTATAATAGACTTTGGCAAACAAGCTTCACGCTTAAGCGTGATCTTTATGCGCTTAAGCATGGTACTTTAACTTTGAATGCCGGGTGACTTCACGCTTAAGCCTAACCTTTATTCGCTTGAGCGTGTTGACTTTAACTTGAATGCTGGGTGACTTCACGCTTAAGCCGGGTGACTTCACTTGAATACCGGGTGACTTCACTTGAATGTTGGATCTGCACGTATGTATACTAGCTCACTAGACTGGCTGATTCTTCATTTTTTGGTTCTGTTTGTGCGCGTTCGTACGTTGGGATTCCAGCGTATGTACGCTGGATCACTGGGCTGGCATTTTGGTCATCATTCTCTTGTGCGTATGTACGATGGATTCTAGCGTATGTACGCTAGATTTCCTGCACCTAGATCCTGCAAATACAAACATATAAATGCCTAGCATATGTACATTGGCTTTCTAGCGTATGTATGCTAGGTTAATGAATCTTTCAATATGCTTATCTTTTTAACCATTTTCTTGCACAATTTAAACACATTTGAATTAAATAATTAAAACAAGAAAGAATGACAAATTATTAAATAATAATCCCAAACTCAATAATATTTAATGGATTAAGTTAAATTAAAGATGAATTTATTAAGTCTTTTCAAGACTTATCACATCCCCAAACTTAAAGCTTGCTTGTCCTCAAGCAAGGACTCAGATTAATTAAATCAATTACACTTACTTAAGACAATCAACCTTTCCTTAACTTAATTCATGCCATAATTATTCAATACCCTTCATGCTTTCTTTCTGTAACTTATGAAATATAATTACTGACACTTCCTTTGGGAACAAGCTGGTGATGCTTTCCTTACATGGATTGGTGTTTCACTCTTCTGTCAGTGTATAGGTTCAATTGTATGCACTCATCACCTATATAATTGTCAGATCAACATAGGTTTGCAATAGTTCTAAACATCATGACATATGCTAGCATAATTAGATCAGTAAGAGCTTTATTTTTGTTTTTCTAGTCAATGTTGGGTTAAAAGATGTGCCCACTAATGCCTTGCCTCAATCTTAACTCAAATGCCTCTACTTGTGGTGCTTTGCACCTTCTTCTCTTTCAGTCCTTTAGACTCTTTCTTTCTTTCTTTCTTCTCTTTCATTCATTTTTTTTTTCAAATACCATTTTCCTTCTATATAGGAATTGCTTTACTGATTTTTCACTTTTCTTTTACTTTTGTTGTTCTTCCTTTAATTTCTCAAAATCCTCACCTATAATTAAGGTCAAAGTGTGTCCTTTAATTTTAATTGCTATTAGGCAACTTTTTTTCCCCAAACTTAGAACTTACTGGTCCCTAGCAATAAGATAATACTCAGCAGTTCATTAGTGGAACATCCAAGGATAATTCACTTGGTTTTTCTCAGATAAATAGGCTTGTAAAGTTAGGTACATAATTAGAATGAAAGGGTCTTAGGCTCAAACATAATTATTGGGTCAAAAGATAATTAAAAGTGATTAAGATGGCTAAATTTGGCCCTGGCTAATTTATAAATAAGGCCTTCATCATTTCCAATTGGCAAACATATAATCATTAGCAAGCACTGAAGTAAATTTTGTCTCACTAAACAAGAATACAGACACACTCAGAAAAGAAATAATAATAAAGGCTAAAAAGCTAATATATTACAGGTAATCAACCAATCATGTCCCTAAACTTAATGAGAGATTACAAATTTAGATTGCTAACTAGCATGGTGAATATACAAATAATACAAGATGGGAATAGTTATGGACAAGGATCATGAATTAAGCAATGAGAATTAATTAATTTATCTAATGGATGCCTGAGAATCAACAAACTTTAAATAATTAAGATGAATCCTAAATTAAATACAGTTAATACCTTTCATAAATTAATGGGGTGAGGGGATAGATTACTTCCCTTTTTACCTATATGGCAAGGGTTTGGTGAGCGATGGTTGCAAGAATTGAACAATACAAATCAAAGAGAAAATACATTGAACAATTTACATAGAGTCATACTTTCATTACAACTGAAAGGGAAATACATTGTTCAAGAAAGGACATTAAAAGAAAGTTATTACATCACAGAATTAAGTTAGCATAAATGACAACAAATTAATATATCAATCTTCCTCTTCTTCATCTTCTTCATCAGCAGCGTCATCCATAGGTTCATCATTTTGTTGCTCAGGGTGGGGTGGAAATTCAGTTGCCAAAGGCGTGTCATCAGGGGGAATGGTGAACCCAATGAAAGCCAACCATAAGTCTTTGTCAGTTGGAACTCCCATTTCTTCAGTGTGGTCCACATTCAGCGTAGTGGCAATCTTCCTCAGCATGAGATCATGGTTCAGGACTAGATCATAGGACCCTAATTGTATCTTTTTCATGGCCTAGAGTTCTTGCATTACCATAAAGAGATCAAAAGAATTACCTGAACCTGTTAAAGGTGGTGGTGCAGAAGATGATGGTTTGGGTTGTCTTTGACACTTTGGCTCTTGAGGCACAAAATGGTCAATGAGGTCTATTACCCAGTACTTATCCATAATCCTCTCAGGCTTCACCTTTGTCAGTTCTTCATAGTTCAACCTAACCTGATTCTTTTTGGCCAGTAAAGTGACAACGGAGTAATATGGCAGTTGGAGATTTTTTCGTTGGCTTTCACCATCTCCTCCAGCATTAACTCACCGAAATTAACATAAGGCCTTTCATTAAACAGTAAGTCAACACCATCCTCTTAATGACAACCTCGGTAGCATGAGCCACAGGTTGCAAGGATGAAAGGATGTAGTGGCACCATAAAAGGGGGAGATGATTCAAAAAACTTTTCTTGACACATTTTGGTGCACCACTCACTTTTGTTATATATGTAGCCCCTTGTTCATAATATTCCTCTAGTATTTCCTTTCTAAGATTCTCATTTTCAACCCTATGGAAGATATCCATTATCCAAGTGTATTGGCATCCTTCACCATCTAAGATAGGTACTTTCAAACTCTTATTCAATATGTGACCAGAGAGAGGAATAGTGACTCCTCTCAAGTAGGAAGAAAAAGGTACCTTATCCTCAATAGAATTGCCCTTTAAATTGGCATAGAACTCCCTAGTGAGTTCTTGATAGCCATTGCCTAAGTTCTCATTAAAGTACTGTCATCCCCTTGCAAACGTAGCAGCCTTTATATCAATATCAGAGCAATTATCTTCATCAAGGACTAGAGCCCTTTCCCTTATTACTCCTCTATTTTTGAATTTTGTCTCATATTCTTGGGCAGCCTTGAGATCCAAACCTATTCTAGTGAAAATCCTCATTTTTCTTGGACTTCTTTTCCTCCTTAAGGATTTTACTCTTTTTAGGTGGTAGAGAAACAGTACAGTAGCTACTCTTTTTCCTTTCTCTTTTGGGGTATTCTTCACATTTTCCATTTCAACAACTCTTTCTATTTTTCTAATGAGCCTTTGTGATCTTGTGGACACTATGAATATTAAGGATGGTATTTATAGAGCCTAAATGGGTGCAAATGCAAAAATAACACAACTACAACAAAATGAAAATGTGAAATAAATGGACATGATGGACGCATTAAATTCAAAATTGAAACAGTGAAATGCAATGATTTTAGCTATTAACTGAAATTAAGGAATGAAAAGATGTTACCTTTCAATGGAATCCTCAGATTATGCCTTTTCCTCTTCAAAACCCAAGTTTCCAACGTAAAGAGGTGTGAGTTAGGGTTTGTATGCTAGGAGGGGGTTTTATACTGCTGAACACAACATTTATACGCTTATGTTTTGATTGCTGTAGGTGGTAATAGGCTGGACATACTGGGGTATGCATAGGTACATTGAATCTTTGGTGTACAGACGCCCACATTAAAGCACAACAGGCGGCAACAGGTATAGGCCACGCTATAAGCATACCAGATCACGCTTAAGCACATGACATGCTTAGGGGGGTCACGCTTCAAGCGTGAAAGGGTCATACTTAAGCGTATAGGGTTCACGCTTAAGCGAGAAGTCTCCTCGCTTAAGCGTGAAAGCATGCCCAGAGTCACCCTTGGTGCTCACTCAAGTGCGCCACACATCCAGTGGTCACACTTCAAGCATGAAGGCACACGCTGCAAATGCCATTTCTTTCTAAGGTTCAAGCTGCCAGCGTGAAGGGTCACGCTTAGGCGCTCCTCGAGCTCGCTCAAGCACGCAGTGATTCACTCAAGCGTACAAGGGTTCTTGCTCAAGCGCACAGGGTGCTCGCTCAAGCGCGAAGGCACACCTAGGGTTCACACTATAAGCGTGAAGTCTCTCGCTTAAGCGCGAGGACATTCCCTGATTCACACTGCAAGCCACGCTCAAGTGTACAAGGTTCACGCTTGAGCGTGAAGGCACAAGTTGGTCCACGCTTAAGCGCGCAAGGTTCTCGCTCAAGCGCCCAAAGGTTACGCTTAAGCGCGCTTACTCCTCGCTTAAGCACGCAAGGGGGCCTGATCCTAATTTATTTACGCGTAGCTATGCCTATTTTGGAGTATGTACGTGCACCCTTATCCTAGTCCATAATTTTATTATTTTGCTGATACGTGTAAGTACACTGGAATTCAAGGTATACACACTCAAACCTTATTTAAAATTTTTCAAGTTTATTGACACCTTATTCAAACTTTTTTTTTAAGTTTTTTTTAAATTGTAAACACAAACTACAATAATTAAAGTGTTGGGTTGCCTCCCTCAAGCGCTTCTTTAAGATCACTAGCTTGACCTTTGACACCTAAGAAGATGACTGTAAACACATGGAGGATGTTTGCCTATCAAACTCTCCTCCATAGTGCAGCTTGAGTCTTTGGCCATTCACTTTAAAAGTTCTTCCAGTGGCTTGTTCTTTTACCTCAATTGCACAATGAGGGAAAACCTCATTCACAATAAAAGGTCCAGACCATTTGGATCTGAGTTTTTATGGAAAGAGTCTCAGCCTAGAATTAAATAACAAGACCTTGTCATCCTTCTAAAACTCTTTTTTGTTTATCCGCTTATCATTCTACCTTTTAGTTTTCTCCTTATAGATTGAGGCACTCTGATAGGCATTGAGTCTGAACTCCTTAAGTTCATGGAGGTTTAGGACTCTTTCCTCTTGAGATTTGTTAAATTCCATGTTTAACAGCTTTGTGGCCCACCATGCCTTATGCTCTAACTCCACAGGAAGATGGCAAGCTTTACCATATACCAACTGATTAGGTGACATGCTAATTGGAGTCTTAAATGCTGTCCTATAGGCCCACAATGCATCATCTAATCTTATAGACCAGTCCTTCCTAGATTTCCCTACTACTTTCTCCAGATCCTCTTGATTTCTTTGTTAGAAAGCTCAACTTGTCCACAAGTTTGTGGATGGTAGGGAATGGATACTTTATGGAGTACCTCATAATGACTCATATAACACCCTAAATTTTAAAGAAACAATTTATTGAATAATGGAAATTAATTATTTATGGTCCAATAATGGTGGGGGGAATTTGTAACATCCCAGTTTTGAAATTAAATGCTGAATGAAGAATAAACCATTAAGATTTGATTTTAACTAAGAAATAACTGTTAATTGCATTTAACTGATTAGGATCAAGCCATTAAAATATTAAAAATGGTGATGGTCAGGGGATGGGGTGGAGTGCACGTGACTGCTGGGCACGCACTCTCCCATCCCACTCTTCTTTTACTGTGCGCATGCATATATATATATATATATATATATATAAAACGTGAGCCTTGGGGAGGAACGCACTTACTCTTTCTTCAGACTCCCTTCTCCGTCACTTCATTCTCTACTTCCTCCCTTCGTCTCCATCTTTCTCCTTCTTCTATCTTACTCTTCACTCCTGGAGGTCTTGGTTGCAGTACGGGGGAATGGACCACACTTCATCCCAGAATCAGGTGCAGGATACGACAAAGCTAAGGAAGACCGGACGAACCAGGAGAAGGACATCGGACCCAACAACAAGAACGAAAAAGGTTTCTGAGGATTCTTCTAAAGGTAGGGGGCGCTTGCATGTCGAATGCATGGTCTAAGAACGGTACCGGATGAACGTATTGCTGAGTGCGGGTGTGTGTGTGTGCATGTATTTATAATCATTAGAACTGATGCTGTGCATGTGTGCATGTATTCATAATTACTAAAACTGATGCATGATTTGAGATTCTGATAGTGATCTTCGTGGCGATGGTGTAGCCTGTTCGTGGATGATAATGATGGATGATATGCATGGATCTAGTTTGTTGTCACTATGAAAAGTATGTATGTGCATGTTCTTAATTGGATTGCTCAATGTTGTTAGTCTGATGACCGATTGTAACATGCGCTGGTGTGACTGACTGAATGATTATGAGTAGTAGGGGATATCTGTTCTTACTTAATGACTACGGTAAGGTGTCCATGGCGCGATGATGTGTAATAATGAATGTGTTAGTTGCATGAGTAAGAGTGGGGTGACCCATAGAAGGTCAAGAACCCCAAGGGAAACGACTTCCAGTTACCAACCCTGGCTAGATCCCAATAGAGCTCGTGGTAGCCGTTGGAGCTAGAGAAGAGAGTCTCGAGACGCCGTGGGAAGGCCGGTGCCACCTGGTAAGAGCTGAGGGACGAGGGGCCAGAAGAAAAGGGGACCGTAACTGAGAGTCTTTACCTGAGTCGGATCCGCAGGCATGCATATAGAAATAAGGCTGATTATGGTGGTGTATAAATCTATGTATGTATATGTGTGTGATTTGGAATGCATGAATATATATTTGGATGTGGAATAAACTCTGTGTATCATGTGTGTGTCATGAATGTTGTTTGAACTATGTGAACTTGGTTACTTGAGAAAGGTTGAATGATAGCAGGAGCGTTTACTGACGCTGATACCGAGTCTGTGAGTATCATTTTACATGTAAAAGCTCACCCCTGCAGTGGCCATTTTCAGTGAATGTCTCTCGTGAGGAGGATCAGAAGCAGAGCTGGAACGCTGGGCGGAGCGCTGATGCATTTGGAAGGTTTAATTAAGGCGTTGTTAGACTAAGCCCCAACTGGTTCATACCGGATGTTAATGTTTTGGGGATGAATAGAACTTTATGGACAAGAAGAAGTCCGATTTTGCATTGTAAATATTAATATACACTCTTATGTACATATGGATGTATGGTTTTGTGTGTGTGTTGCTATGTGCTGCCTTGTTTCATAATTATGCTTTAATAGATACGCAGGGACAGTCTGATTGAGCAGGTTATAGCCAAGTCTGAGTGAACCGAGAATTGTCTTAGGAAAATTTATGTCGGATACGTTGGGCGGAGTCGTACCCCGCCCGAAGTGTGGGAGCAATTCGCCAAGCGTGAGGATTCGCGCTGGAGCGGTGTAGTTGTTAGAATGAGACCCCGGTGTTGACCCTCTGATCTGGGCGTGGTGGTTGAGTCCGCCCAGGCGTTGTCATAATTAGTTGAGTTGGGCGGAATAGGTTCAGACTCCTCCTTTCTCCACAACCTACTAACGTATATGTACCCTGTAACTTCTCGTTTTTCTGAGTGAAAGGCGAGTGGGAGGATTTACTTAGTGAACCCTTGTCCATACCCGATGGAGGAAATTACCTTGTAGTTGTGTTAAAGAGGCGTTATGTAGATTTCGTTTAGGCGGCGTCATACCTCGTCCAAGTAACTAGGACAGCCCGCCCAAGATGAATATACCCCGCCTAGCCAAGTAGGATGATTCTAACTCCGCCTTCCACCGAATGCTACGCGTGTGAATGTATTAACATATTTCCCTTATCTCTTTCCTCCCGTTGAGTGACCAGTGTTACCCGAAGGGAAGCCTCCTTGCGAAATCTCCTCTATCCGCTGCTGCATTACCATACTCCGCCTGGACGGTGTCAGACCCCGTCTGCGCGAATAAACGGTGTTGTGCAATCCGCCCTAGTGTTGGTGCGTTACGATAAACCCATTGAGCCGGCCCCAGTTTTAGTTTCCCTGTAGGTTGCTATGTGCGTGTGAATGCTTTTCGTTCTTCCTTTGCCTGCTTCCTCATATATCGAATAATACGGGACTGTTTTGTGAAAAATTTTCTCATATTTTTGGAATTTTTAGTTGCAATTAATTAGGGTGTTACATTTTGGTATCAGAGCGGACCGAAAAGTCCAAGGCCAAAGTATGCTTACCAAGTGTAAGCGGTGGTGTGTGTGTCTTTTTGATTGAATGGTTGAAATTGTTCTGATGCTAGTTGACTTGATTGATGATTGACTTGAGAACAAGGGGTTGTTTTTCCCCGGTCCGATTGTGTGTATGACCTAGGCGAATGATATAATGTGCTAAGCTATTAATTGTTGGACTAATAACCAGATCGGTAGTAAGTGGCTCCGTATACTTATCCTTAAATGTCAATTTCAGGATAAGGAATGGCGCATCGTCAAAGTATGGAGGCTATAGCCACAGCATTCCAACGCTTTGCTGATGTGTTTGAAAGGCAAGGCCAGACTCAACCTGAGGATGGCCATGTGCTGGACCGCTTCTTAAAAAGGAAGCCGAGTGAATTCTTAGGAGGACGGAATCCCGAGGCGGCGTTCAAGTGGACTCAGGAATTAGAGAGAATTTTTAGGGGTCTTCACTGTACCGAAGCCCAGAAGGTGGAGTGCGCAGTGTATATGCTGCGAGATGAAGCGGAGAATTGGTGGAAGATAGCCAGGAGCTGATTCCCCGAAGATGACAATCAACTGATGTGGAACGATTTCAAGGCCTGCTTCTTAGACAAATACTTTCCCGACACAGTGAGGAGTCGGAAAGAGCTGGAGTTTATGGAGTTAAAACAGGGCTCCATGACTGTGGAAGAATACGCGACCAGATTTGAGGAATTGTGCCTATTCTATCCGCCCTTCCAGCAGCCAGGAACGGAGCACTCCAAGTGTCTTAAGTTTGAGAACGGACTGAGATCGGATATCAAGAGGGCCTGCAGATACCATGAAATCCGGAGTTTCCCTGCCTTAGTGAACAAGTGTAGAATATTCGAAGAGGATGACAGGGCCCATTCGGGCCAGTGCAGCAGAGCCAACCAGCACCTGAGGCCTCAGCAATCACGTTTCAAGAGGCCAGGGAACGTGAGGAGGAATGAACCCTTCACCAGATATCAGAATCATAATGACCGAGGGAGACAAATGAGTGGGCGACCAAGGTATGGCGGATGCTTTAAATGCGGCGGTGACCACTTTGCTAAGGATTGCAATGATACAAATGTTAAATGCTACCACTGCGGAGAGAAGGGACACGTTCGCCCGGACTGCCCCCAACTCCGCCAGGCAAACACCAATGTGCGTCAAGGAGGATTTCAAGATCGAACCAAAGTGAATGATAACCAACGACCTGGTGGTAGAGGCAACGGAACCAGAGGAAATATGATGCATGCTCCGAACAGCCGAGAGAGGAACACCGGCCCAACAGCGACAGGAAGGATCTACACCATCAATGCAGAGGATGTTGCACCAGCAAACGATCTAGTACAATGTAAGTGCTCACTTGGAATGAATACGCTTAATGTTGTTTTCGATTCGGGAGCAACCCATTCTTTTATAGCTGATGAGTGCGTGGAACGGTTGAAGCTACCAACTGTGTCTATGAACCGGACTTTGGAAGTGGCCAGCCCTACTGGCCCTAGTGTGTTCACATCGTCAATATGTAAAAATGTAGCATTTGAGTTGTATGATCGGAGTTTCACCTTCGATCTGATTTGCATGCCCTTAAAGGGTCTTGATATTGTGCTTGGAATAGATTGGCTTTCAGCCAATAAGGTATTAGTAGATTGTAGAAACCGAGAGATAGTCTTCCCAAAACAACCCACTGAAGATGGCACGGCACTAGGTATAACCCAACTATTTATGATGCTTTGTCTAACCAAAGATGAGCGTGAGACCCTAGTGAACGAAATTCTGGTTGTCTGCGAATTCCCAGAAGTGTTCCCAGAAGACGTTCCGAGTGTGCCTCCCAATAGAGAAGTTGAATTCTCTATAGACTTGATCCCTGGAGCCGAACCGGTCTCCAGTGCACCCTACAGAATGTCCTCAACTGAATTGGCAGAGTTGAAGAAACAAGTGGATGAGTTACTTGAGAAGCAGTTCATTAGACCAAGCGTGTCACCATGGGGCGCACCTGTGCTACTTGTTAAGAAGAAGGATGGCAGCATGAGACTTTGTATAGATTATCGACAGCTTAACAAACTCACAATCAAGAATCGATACCCACTGCCTAGAATTGATAATTTAATTGACCAGCTGCGTGGAGCCTCAGTCTTCTCGAAAATCGACTTACGATCGGGATATCACCAAATCCGAGTGAAGGACTCGGACATTCCTAAAACTGCCTTTAGGACTAGGTATGGTCACTATGAGTATGTAGTGATGCCGTTCGGTGTGACAAACGCCCCTGCTGTTTTCATGAATTACATGAACAGCATATTCCACTCCTTCTTAGATCGGTTTGTTGTTGTTTTCATCGACGACATCCTAGTTTATTCTAAGACATCTGAGGAGCATGAAGGACATCTCAGAGCGGTACTCCAAGTGTTGAAGGAGAAACAGTTGTTTGCAAAGCTTTCAAAGTGCAAATTCTGGATGGATGAGATCCACTTCCTCGGGCATGTGATCTCCGAGCGAGGCGTCTCGGTGGATCCTGCGAAGGTAGCTGCTGTAATGGCATGGGAAAAGCCCAGATCGGTCTCGGAAATAAGAAGTTTTATGGGCTTGGCAGGTTATTATAGAAGGTTCATCGAAGGTTTTTCTAAGTTGGCATTACCCCTGACTAAATTGACTCGGAAGAACGTTCCTTTCGTGTGGAGTCCGGAGTGTGAGAGCAGCTTCCAAGAGCTGAAGAATAAGTTGACAACTGCTCCGGTGTTGGCATTACCTGAGTTACGAGAAAGCTTCGTGGTCTATTATGACGCGTCCGGACTCGGATTAGGATGTGTACTCATGCAGAAAGATCGAGTGATAGCATATGCCTCTCGATAATTGAGACCCCACGAGCAGCATTATCCGACCCATGACTTGGAGCTGGCAGCAGTAGTTTTTGCATTGAAAATCTGGAGGCATTACTTGTACGGGTCCAAATTTGAAGTGTACAGCGATCATAAAAGCCTCAAATACCTATTCGACCAAAAGGAGCTGAACATGAGGCAGAGAAGATGGATTGAGTTTTTGAAGGACTATGATTTCGAGTTGAAATACCACCCAGGTAAGGCAAATGTCGTGGCAGACGCATTGAGTCGAAAATCCCTCCACATAGCAGCCATGATGGCAAAAGAAGTTGAGTTATTAGAGCGGTTCAGAGACATGAACTTGCATGTTGACGCCCCTTCCTCTCAGAAGATGACAATCGGTACGTTGAGGATTGCCAATGAATTCTTAAAATCCGTGTACGAACAGCAACAGGCGGACTCTTACCTAGCTGAAATGAAGGAAATTCAGGCTAAAGGAAAGGATTTATCCTTGGCAGAGGGGTCAGATGGGATCTTCCGGGTGAGAAACAGAATATACATACCAAGTGAAGGAAGATTGAGAAGAATGGTACTTGATGAAGCCCACAAAAGCCTACTCAGCATTCACCCAGGAACCACGAAAATGTACCACGACTTGAGGAGACAGTTCTGGTGGCCCGGACTAAAGAAGGATGTGGCGGAGTACGTGGCCCAGTGTATCACTTGTCAGAAATCGAAAGTAGAGCACCAAAAACCGTACGGTGCAATGCAGCCTCTAGAGATCCCCGTGTGGAAATGGGACTCAATTGCGATGGATTTTATCATGGGATTACCCAAAAACCGAGCGGGCCATGATGCCATTTGGGTCATTGTTGACGGATTGACGAAGAGTGCACACTTCTTACCTGTAAATATGAAGTACCCATTGCATAAATTGGCTCGAATCTACATTCAAGAAGTTATCCGACTGCATGGCATACCTACTTCCATCGTCTCAGATAGGGACCCTAGATTTACGTCCAGATTTTGGACCAGCATGCATCAAGAATTGGGGACGAAGCTTTGGCTTAGTTCTGCCTACCACCCCCAATCGGATGGACAATCCGAGCGAACAATTCAGAGTCTAGAAGATTTATTGAGAGCGTGTGTGTTAGAGTACGGTGGGGACTGGGAGTAGTACCTTCCCTTGATCGAGTTTACGTACAACAACAGCCATCATCACAGCATTGGCATGGCACCTTACGAGGCATTATATGGGCGTAGATGCCGAACCCCACTCTGCTGGTCGGAAGCGGGTGAAAGTCTACTATTGGGACCAGACATCGTGAAGCAAACCACAGAACAGATCCGGGTGATAAGGGAGAAGATGAAAGCATCACAAGACAGGCAGAAGAGCTACCATGACAAGCGCATCAAGCCATTGGAATTTCCAGTCGGAGATCGAGTGTTTCTGAGAACCTCTCCGAGTAAAGGAGTTGGACGAGCCTTAAAAAGTGGGAAGTTAAGCCCTCGCTACATCGGGCCTTATGAGGTAGTAGAACGGATTGGCCCCGTGGCATACCGCCTCGCGTTACCAACTCACTTGTCCTGATTGCACAACGTATTTCACGTGTCTCAGCTAAGGAAGTATTTGCATGACCCTAGCCACACGATGCCTGACGACGAGGTAGAGATCAAGGAAGACCTAACCATTGTGACTACACCGGTTGGGATCGTGGACCGATCGGTAAAACGCTTAAGAAACAAGAACGTAAGGCTGGTTAAGGTGGAGTGGCAGCAAGGCAAGACCACCTCCTACACGTGGGAACGCGAAGACGCCATGCGACAGTAGTACCCCGAATTGTTTACCTAGGCAAGTACCGACTGAATTTCGGGGACGAAATTCTTTTTCAGTGGGGGAGAACTGTAACATCCCAGTTTTGAAATTAAATGCTGAATGAAGAATAAACCATTAAGATTTGATTTTAACTAAGAAATAACTGTTAATTGCATTTAACTGATTAGGATCAAGCCATTAAAATATTAAAAATGGTGATGGTCAGGGGATGGGGTGGAGTGCACGTGACTGCTGGGCACGCACTCTCCCATCCCACTCTTCTTTTACTATGCGCATGCACATATATATATATATATATATAAAACGTGAGCCTTGGGGAGGAACGCACTTACTCTTTCTTCAGACTCCCTTCTCCGTCACTTCATTCTCTACTTCCTCCCTTCGTCTCCATCTTTCTCCTTCTTCTATCTTACTCTTCACTCCTGGAGGTCTTGGTTGCAGTACGGGGGAACGGACCACACTTCATCCCAGAATCAGGTGCAGGATACGACAAAGCTAAGGAAGACCGGACGAACCAGGAGAAGGACATCGGACCCAACAACAAGAACGAAAAAGGTTTCTGAGGATTCTTCTAAAGGTAGGGGGCGCTTGCATGTCGAATGCATGGTCTAAGAACGGTACCGGATGAACGTATTGCTGAGTGCGGGTGTGTGTGTGTGCATGTATTTATAATCATTAGAACTGATGCTGTGCATGTGTGCATGTATTCATAATTACTAAAACTGATGCATGATTTGAGATTCTGATAGTGATCTTCGTGGCGATGGTGTAGCCTGTTCGTGGATGATAATGATGGATGATATACATGGATCTATTTTGTTGTCACTATGAAAAGTATGTATGTGCATGTTCTTAATTGGATTGCTCAATGTTGTTAGTCTGATGACCGATTGTAACATGCGCTGGTGTGACTGACTGAATGATTACGAGTAGTGGGGGATATCCGTTCTTACTTAATGACTACGGTAAGGTGTCCATGGCGCGATGATGTGTAATAATGAATGTGTTAGTTGCATGAGTAAGAGTGGGGTGACCCATAGAAGGTTAAGAACCCCAAGGGAAACGACTTCCAGTTACCAACCCTGGCTAGATCCCAATAGAGCTCGTGGTAGCCGTTGGAGCTAGAGAAGAGAGTCTCGAGACGCCGTGGGAAGGCCGGTGCCACCTGGTAAGAGCTGAGGGACGAGGGGCCAGAAGAAAAGGGGACCGTAACTGAGAGTCTTTACCCGAGTCGGATCCGCAGGCATGCATATAAAAATAAGGCTGATTGTGGTGGTGTATAAATCTATGTATGTATATGTGTGTGATTTGGAATGCATGAATATATATTTGGATATGGAATAAACTCTGTGTATCATGTGTGTGTCATGAATGTTGTTTGAACTATGTGAACTTGGTTACTTGAGAAAGGTTGAATGATAGCAGGAGCGTTTACTGACGCTGATACCGAGTCTGTGAGTATCATTTTACATGTAAAAGCTCACCCCTGCAGTGGCCATTTTCAGTGAATGTCTCTCGTGAGGAGGATCAGAAGCAGAGCTGGAACGCTGGGCGGAGCGCTGATGCATTTGGAAGGTTTAATTAAGGCGTTGTTAGACTAAGCCCCAACTGGTTCATACCGGATGTTAATGTTTTGGGGATGAATAGAACTTTATGGACAAGAAGAAGTCTGATTTTGCATTGTAAATATTAATATACACTCTTATGTACATATGGATGTATGGTTTTGTGTGTGTGTTGCTATGTGCTGCCTTGTTTCATAATTATGCTTTAATAGATACGCAGGGACAGTCTGATTGAGCAGGTTATAGCCAAGTCTGAGTGAACCGAGAATTGTCTTAGGAAAATTTATGTCGGATACGTTGGGCGGAGTCGTACCCTTTTTGAAGTGTGGGAGCAATTCACCAAGCGTGAGGATTCGCGCTGGAGCGGTGTAGTTGTTAGAATGAGACCCCGGTGTTGACCCTCTGATCTGGGCGTGGTGGTTGAGTCCGCCCAGGCGTTGTCATAATTAGTTGAGTTGGGCGGAATAGGTTCAGACTCCTCCTTTCTCCACAACCTACTAACGTATATGTACCCTGTAACTTCTCGTTTTTCTGAGTGAAAGGCGAGTGGGAGGATTTACTTAGTGAACCCTTGTCCATACCCGATGGAGGAAATTACCTTGTAGTTGTGTTAAAGAGGCGTTATGTAGATTTCGTTTAGGCGGCGTCATACCTCGTCCAAGTAACTAGGACAGCCCGCCCAAGATGAATATACCCCGCCTAGCCAAGTAGGATGATTCTAACTCCGCCTTCCACCGAATGCTACGCGTGTGAATGTATTAACATATTTCCCTTATCTCTTTCCTCCCGTTGAGTGACCAGTGTTACCCGAAGGGAAGCCTCCTTGCGAAATCTCCTCTATCCGCTGCTGCATTACCATACTCTGCCTGGACGGTGTCAGACCCCGTCTACGCGAATAAACGGTGTTGTGCAATCCGCCCTAGTGTTGGTGCGTTACGATAAACCCATTGAGCCGGCCCCAGTTTTAGTTTCCCTGTAGGTTGCTATGTGCGTGTGAATGCTTTTCGTTCTTCCTTTGCCTGCTTCCTCATATATCGAATAATACGGGACTGTTTTGTGAAAAATTTTCTCATATTTTTGGAATTTTTAGTTGCAATTAATTAGGGTGTTACAGAATTAATTTGACATTAAAGGTGAATTATCGGTAAATTAAGATTTACCAGGACCGGACGATTTAATGGATGAAGTGGGACCCACTTGGTCAAATTAAATGTTTGATGGGTTTAGAAGGTTTAGAAAATTATTGTGGTTACGATGGTATAGTTGGAATAATTTTTAGTGTTAAGGATATAATTAATTGGACTTGACACATGTTACTAAACGGGGAAAATACGAGCCAAAATAGAATTAAAAGAAAATAAAAATTCCCTTTTCTTCTCTTCTCTTAACTGTGTGGCCATTCCCTCTCATTTCTACTTTCTTTTGCACTATGGATAAAGGGAAATTATTGACCAATGGTAAAGGCAAAATGAGGCACTCTTTTACCCCATGGACAATGTCCAATTTTCCTAAATTTCCTCCTTTCGTCTCTCATTTTTGGCAGCCCTTCTCCACTCCCACTTCATCTTCATTTTTCTTCTTCTCTTCCTCACTCCCATGGCAAAAACTGAACCTCCTACCTCTCCATTCCATTTTCTTACAAAAATCAACAACAAAGCTTGGATTTGTGAAGAATTTATAGAGCTTGGAAGCTTTGCAATGGTCATCTCCCTCTTCTTCAATCCTATTTTCGTTTGGGTATTTGCATAGGCTTGAGGTAAAGGTTTCCTACCTCTTCATTATTTCATTTATGGTTTTAGGTTGTTGGGTTGGAGATGGTAATGTTAAAAACTTTGTATGATAATGGAGATAATGTAAACCCTAGGCTTGATGACTTAAGAAATGATTCTTGATAATGATTTTGTGTTGTGAATAGATGTGGGTTGTTGAGTCTATGTGGATTCTTGGAAAATGGTGGATATTGAATGTTATTGAGTAATCTAGATAAAAACTCTAAGTATGATTGGGGTTTTGGCTAAATAGGTGATTTTGATGATTTTGATGCCTTAGAATGATTTTATATGAGAAGATGAATGCTTGAAGTATTGGTGTTGATTCTTAAAGTTTAAGAGATGAGAGCATGTGAGTATGTATATGTTTAGAGGAATTGATTTTGATTGTTTATATTCATGATGATGATGATAATGGTTGAAGACCATTGATAGTGGATTAGGAAGATGGATATTTGATTTGGTGAAATCTTAGGCCTTGATATGCGCCATCTAGAAATTGTTGATTGATGATGGTCTTGAATGGAGCCAAGAGGCTTATAATAAATTTGAATGAATTATGATGATGAGTAGTAATCCATATGATGATTTAGAAGTTTCATGGATAAAAGCCATGGTATTGTTGTTGTTGGATTTGTTTAGCCCTTTAAGACCTAGAGAGTTTTGATTTTGGGAAAGGAATTCCCGAAGCCTAACATAAGCATATGAATTAGAGTTTAGACAAGTCTATGACTTGATAATGGGTTTTGAGAGATGATGTCTTATGATGGTAAATTAATAGCATGTATATATGTGTTTGTGATAGGATTGTGTACCGGACGATGATGCGGAACGATCGAGGCAATCAGAGCGTTCAGATTACAGTCCTTCTCTCGAGGTAGGAGAGGAGTTTACATTTCAAGTTTGCATGAGTGAATAGATTGTTAATTATGTATATGTATGAACTCATGCATTGCCTTGCCATAAATGTGTTAAATGTTTGAATTGATAAAGTGATGAATGCTGGCTTGGCTTATGTTGATTGTTATAAAAATATACATATATGATGTTAATGATAAGTGTTTGATTACCCCTTAGTTGGACATGCATTAAATGATGGTGAAAATCTATGAATGGATAGTTAAATAAAGTGTAGAGGATTGTTTTGAGATGTTTATTATGACACCCTAAAATTTTGGATAAATTTTTCACAATTTTAAAGATATTAATCAATAAAGAAAATCAAATGGTGGGGCATTAAATCGCCACCCCGGATCTATAAGAACCTGTCTCATATATGAAGATATGAGAAGGTGAGTTTTAAAATAATTTCAAAGATATTCTCATTTAAAAAAATAGCGGAAAGAATTTAATAAATTGATGTTGTATATTTTCATTTTAAAGAGAGTGAATTAAAAGAGAATTTAATGACTCAAAATATATTAAATACAATTATGTAATAATATAGGAAAAGGCTTTATGCAATGTGGAGGTAAAATAAGAAAAAGAATTGTTTGGAGCATCACTGCACCACTCGCTTAAGTGATAACCACTTTCGCTTGAGCGAAAACTAGGAAAAACTGAGTGAGGGAGAGAAAAAGCATCAGGGGGACTTCACGCTTGAGCGTGGCCCCCTCGCGCTTGAGCGTGCATGCACAGCCACACTTGAGTATGCTGGTTTCACGCTTGAGCATGAAAAGGAATCAGGCCCCTCCCACACGAGCACGCTTGAATGCGCCCTAAGTATACATGATTCACGCTTGAGCGTGAGAAGAAGGAAAGATCAGGACCCGAGCGCGCTTGAGCGTAGGACGCTCGCTTGAGTGTGGGATCCTTCACGCTTGGTCACGCTTGAGCGTGACACCCTTGCACTCTCCATATTCTCTTTATTTTGCTTGAGCGAAGGATGGACAGAGAGCAAATATTAGATGAAGGGTGTAACATCCTGGTTTGAATTAATTACCAATTAAGGTTAATTACATGGTTAAGATTTATGGATGGAATAATCATAATAATAATGCAAAGAATTGACTCATATGCCCTTGGTGGGTGAAATAGGGGTTTGGTCCTCTCTCTCCTTCAATTCCCACGCTGATGGGCCTTGGCTTCTCATTTTCCACCCACTCCTTTCTCATTTTCTCTGGGGTTCAAGGAGAAACACTCCTCCTTTCTCTCTTGTGTTCTGTGTCTTCTTTTCTTGCTGTCTCTCCATCTTCATCTCCTTCATCTTCTTCTTCCACTCGCACGCTGAGTAGAGCCCGAGTGGGAAGTGGAACACGAAGAGGAACAGCGTGGTTGAGAGAGATCTGTGTGGTGGTTGAGAAAACAGCATGGTGTTGTGTGTTGAAGGCAGAGATCCTCCCCTGTTTTGCCTAACAGCGTTGGGTGCCTGGAAACCTTGGGGTCCTCCACTGTTGGTGAGGACTGATCTGTTTGTATGTGGAAACAGCCTTGGAATCCTTCACTGGACCGAGTGTGAGGACTGTGTTGTGCCTTGGAGGCTTGGTATGGAGTGTCTTGGTGGTAGATCTGCTCGTGTGGAAGCAGCGTTGGTCCTTCTAAAGCTGAGAGCAGAGTGCTGTATGAACAGCTAGAAGCTGGGTTGTTCTGTTGAGAACGGGTGACTGAAGAACATTCAGTCAGTGTTGCAAGCTCTGGGAGCTTCTGGGATCTTCATTCCAGGTAGGGGGCTAATTTACATCTCAAATGTATGGTTTATGGACGGGTTCCGGGTGAAACTATTACACTGTGATGTGTTGTGTTTGCTGTGAGTTATATGTTGTTGAGTGGAAGCCCGGATGTGTGGTAATTATTATTTGTGTGGTGTATGATTATTTCCATCCAAGAGATGTATGATGATATCTGTGATGATGTTGAGTCAATGCATGAGATGCATGTTATTTGTATCATGAATGCCGACTGCATTTGTGTGGTCTGTTGCTGATTCCCGTGTGGGATACTATCTGAATTAGCATGAGATGCTTGCTATGAAAATGTTAATGCTGAGTGGATATTATATGAAATAGTATGTGATGCTGGTTGTAAATGACGATTCCGAGTGGATGGCATTATGATTGCTGAGTGCATGAGATGTGGGTCGGTTATGATTAATTCCCGTTCGGGATTTTATATTAAAAAGCATGTAATTTGCCAAGTGCATGTGATTGTCGAGTGCATATATTGTGTTATTGCTATGCCGACCCCTGTTTATGAATAATAATGATAAACTGCATTGGATGCATGTTATTGATATTTGAATGCCGAGTGCATATGTGTGGGAAACATATTGAAAGACCTTGGGTTGGACTCAAGGCAATGTCGGGGGCATTGGCGTTGGACGCCTGATGAATAAACCGTATGCATCTAATTCGCCATTAGAAATGCCAAGTGCATATAGCGTTGGACGCTTAATATTGAATAAGCAATCAGATGAATATGAGTGAAATATAATGAAAGACCTTGGGTTGGACTCAAGGCAATGTCGAGTGCATTGGCGTTGGATGCCTGATGAATAAGACCGTATTCATCCGATTCGCCACTGGAAATGCTTGGAGCATATAGCGTTGGATGCTTAATACCGATCAGCAATCAGATGAATACGTGTTAAATATGATAAAAGACCTCGGGTTGGACTCGAGGCAGTGCCGAGTGCACTAAGCGTTGGACGCTTAAAGACCTTGGGTTGGACTCAAGGCAAGCCTACCGGGTTGGACTCGGGGCTGCCCGTAACACTTCCGTTGTCGCTTGGAGTGACTGTGTTACATGGAGGGCAAACGGTTTGGTACCAGTAAAACGGCCGAATCAGCTTGGAGCTGAGAAAAGGCTTGGAGCCTATGTTGCAACAATAAAAATGGATAATAAATAACCGGATCCGGGTGAAATGAATGTGTGCACACTCATGATTATCATTAAGCTCAATATGTAATGTTTGAATATATGGATATGAATTGATTGGGGTGAATCCGATTGGATTAATGCATGGATACTGATATATTTGTCGAGTGCAATATGCTGTTATGGTTGTGGTACATGTTGTGATGAATATGAATTATATGGCTATGAATGATTGGTGTGGATTCTGACTGGGTGTATATATGTATATTGGTACTGTTGCCGAGTGCAAGGTGATTATGAATAATATGAATTACTCAGTCTTGATTGAATTGCATGAATTGCATGAATCCCGAGTGGATGATGTTTTAGGGTTCATATTGAATGGCAAAGTGCATTATTGCTGATTGAGATATGTTATTGTATGGTTGAGGATTCTAAGATTAATCCGAGTCAATAACTGTCATTTAATATGTAAAAGCTCATCCCTACAATATTTTTTTTAGTATATGCAGGTCGGGCTGGGAATGAGGTGATGGCCTCAAGTCCGAATGATGGGCACTCAAAATGTTGAAGTGCACATATAGTATATATATTGTAATAGACATGTTAAAGCCTTGGCCGGCTCTCTTGTAATCCGAACGGATTTAATTATATGGGTTGTCTATCGGGATTGTGAACAAGTATACATTGTATATATATATATATTACATTATTATTAAGTTACCCAAAAATGTTCATTTTGTGGTGTTGAGAAAATAATGCTAAGTCAACGAATTCCGAGTGGAATAATGATGGGAGAGCCGTGTCCGAGTGAGGCTATTGCCTGTGTGGCCTTTTTCCGAGTGATAAAGGCTTAAAATGGTTCCGAGTAAGATGTACTCGAGTGGGCTATTTACGAGGGGAGACTAGTCCATATGATACTGAGTGAAAAAATATGAGTAAACCCCGAGTGGGGAAGGATTTGAATATTTCCGGGTGTGAAATCCCGTGTGAACCTCTTCCGAGGGAAGAGTTGTTGTGATGGTTTTAATTGAGGTGTATTCTAGGAGTCCTCTTCCGAGTGAACGAGGCTATACATATATATTCCGAGTGAATAAGTTTTAAATAAGTCCGAGTGACTTAACTTGGTGAATTCCTCCTAGTGGGAATGGGTCAATGTATTATCCGAGTAATGAATGGTTAATATGTGACCGAGTGATTTATAGCCGAGAGGTTATGTGATCTCCGAGTATGGAAGATCAGATTATGCCGAGTGCAGAATGGATAATGTATTCCGAGTGAATTGTGGTAGAAATATACCGAGTGGTATTGGACTGGGGAATAATCTGGGTGAGGGAAGCTTATGGACTCGTGGAGTGATCGTGGGAATCATTTCCCGAGTGGTGATTATGATGCTTACGAATGAAGCATGTGTGTGGGCTTCTTGAATAAACTAAATATTTGGCTAAGTATGAATTTGCCGAGTGAAGCATAACCCTATGGGGATAGTTCCCGAGTGGACGTGGTCCCGAACCCGAGTGATGGAATTACCGAGTGAATGGGTTCGCTTTAGCAAATGAGGATCCGTTCCAACGAGTGTGAATGGAAGAAAGGTTTCTGGTTAGTTTCGCTTAAGCGAATGGGTGCTTCACCCAAGCGAGATGGGTTGTCTCGCTCAAGCGAATTTGGGTCTCGCTTGAGCGAGTGAACACTGTAATGGGCTCCCTTAAGCTTTGTTCTTTCGCTGGGCTTTCTTATGAATGGTTTTATTCCCCCTTGCCTTTATACGACTCGGTCTTCTTTTTTCTGATCGGGTTTGCTTTCCCTTACCTGACGTTTGGTTTATTTTTACCCCGACTACTTGGTGAATTTTGGAAAAAAAATTTCCCTGGTCTCGGTTTTGGGTTTAATTAAGTCGGGTTGTCTCAAAGGGCCTCCACACTTGAGCGAGAAATCTTCTCGCTTGAGTGAATTTAACATATTATGCAGAAAACTTAGAAATTTATACATCCTACCATACCCAAAACAATCCTTCACAAAATAATTCAAGCTAGTATTGTGCCTGTGCAAAATTATACATTCATAATTAAATCAATTAACCACACAACCTAATTTCTATATCTATCAATTGCACAATAATTAACCATCATCCGTTTATACTGCATAAGAGTCAAATTTTTAGGAATACATCATTCATTCTTAAAATTAGGTGATAAACCCATATCATAATCTGTCATCCAACATTATCAAGACTTAACACAAAATTTAGCCATTTCTCAGGTCAAATGTTCACCAATGACCTTTAACATCATCATCCCATAAACCAAATACAAAATAGGCATATGTTTGTACTGTACATATTATACAAAATAATGAACTGCCGGCCAAGGCACTTCCTACACAACTATTTACCTCCTTCACCAAAATGAACTTCCAAAAAGTTTCACTTCACCTATGAATGTCCTGCATTCACAAATCTAAAAATGGACAACATGGGAGAGTAAGTCATATATTCCAAAAGTATGAATATAAATACCGTGTGATTATGTGCATATATATGATACATGCATACTTTGCATTCACATACAACTTATCATTAACCATCATCACACCAATAAATGTTAGCATGTAATAAAGCAAAGTAAGGTATATAACACATAACCTAGTCCTTCAATAATTGGACCATTGCACATCTTATCATTTCAATCAATTTATTCCTAGTATTCATATCTTTTATGTTATCTTATTACAACTCCTCATCCACAAGACACCCATTACCATATATCAACACCTTTGGCATACTTCCTTGCTATATGCAAATGCTCTTAGGCTAATACATATGTACAATGGAATATTTCAATAATTTGTAGATTTGACTGTGGGAATATAAACACCAAATTATGGGTTCAAGCATGATTACATACCATGCCCTACTGCAGTAGCAAAATGTGTACACTTATCATTAAGTCGCATGCATTTCACCAATATTTTACTGGTACCAAACCGCATCCCCCATTTACAACACTGGTCATTTTCACCATGACCGCGGTAAACAACATAATCAATATATGGTGTTGCGGGCCAACCCTGAGACACATCATGGTAGCTGTGATCCCAAGGACCACCGGGAACACTTGCTCATCAAGAGCCACCCCCCACAAGGGTCAACCACATGCGGCTTCCCGTAGCACAACATGGGTAGCTTCGTGACTCATACACCAAGTCACAGGGGAAATAACAAATTGCTCGTGCATTGAGCCGCCCTCCCACTGGGCCAACCGGGGAATCCCCTAAAGTTCTAACACCGGCAGCTATGTAGTATGTCATGGATGCAAATGCCAATCATATGCATTTCTCACTCTATGCATCCTGTACATGCCACTCATCAACCTCATCATCATCATCATCATCACCACCAACACCACTTCACCATTCTTAGTGGATTTTATTATTGTTGGCTTTAGTGTTTATTCTCAAATTTCAATGTGGCATTCATCATAAATTTCAATCATCAACTTTTCAATATCAATTATGGTATGCTATTCATTCACACCCATTTTCAAAAGCATCAACAACATTCATTTCATATTTATGGTGGACATAAACATAACATTATATTATTGATCATTCAACACCACCATATAGCACACCACAAATATTCTAAATGCATCAAAACATGTTGCCAAAACATATCATCAGCACCATACACAACATTACCAATCTTCATAATATTACAAGCAAGGCAAACATGCATATTGTCACATATGACAATCAAACTGTATTCTACTCATGCATTTAGAATATAAAGACTCCTCTCCTACCTCAAGAGAAGAATTCTGATTGATTCGACGTACCCGCCTCGTCGTTCGGAATGGATCCTACATTAACATACACAAAGAATCACAATCAATCAACCACTCAACACAAATTCAACTTTAACTAACCACTTTTATATTTACAATTCATAACACATATAAAACATGTTATAGGCATTCTTTTCCTCTCTTTATTAGGCTTCGAGAATTCCTTATTACCATACCACCTTCATTATATCTAAAAGCCACAAAACCCATAACCTAACATCCATGATAATGCTTTATCAATCATAACCCAAGCTCTCAGTAGCTTGCATTTGCCTTCAAACACCTTATTTTACCAATATTCACCATTTTCCCCAAATCTTAAAAAGTTAGGGTTTTTCACTAACCCACCAACATTCATAAATACCCATTAACTTTCTTCTTCTTTCAGCCATACTACATCTACTTCATTAACACTTCATAAAACCCACAGCATTAAAGCAAACAAAAGAAGTGAATATGGCTTACCACTCCCAAACGAAATAGGCTCCAGGAAAATAGAAGAGGAGCTACGAGAATGGAGGAAGGAAGAAGGGAAATCCAAGCTCCAATAGTTTTCTTCTAAGCTCTAGAGAACGAAATTTGAGAAGAATGAAATGGAACCACCTTTTCTTAGGGTTTAGAAGAAAGAAGAGAAGAGGAGAAAATAGAAGAAGAAGAAGAAGTGTATCTCTACCAAATGCTCTCAGGAAGTCACGAAAGTGAGAGAAGGAAAATGGGCCTTTAGCTTTTAACTTTAACTCCTGCATTAAAATTTCATCGTTTATCCAAAAATTCTTCTAAATATATATCCAGACTCCCATTAATATTCTCATCAGCCCTGACTGGTATGGTATTTTTATAAATCATACAAAGAAATAAAGTGTTCAAGGAAAGAGAATCAAGCTTGTATAATATGAACTCAATGGAATGTTTGTGCCAAGTTTAAACACAGTGATTGTAGTATGTATAGATGTCGTTCCACTGAGGAGGTGTTGGTTTGAAGATCTTAGTTCTTGAATTGATTTTGACAAAAGGTTTGGTTTAATTTTTTTGTACAAAAGATTGAATACAAAAGAAACAACAAGTGTTGAATAAAAATAATGACAGTAAAGTGTTTGGGTAAAAATCAGATTTGGAAAACTGGGATTGGTTTTATCGCATTGCACCTTTCGTAAGCTAAATAAATTTACATGTATGTAAATTGAAATAATAATTTCTACGTCACAATCAAAGTCATTTGTATCGATCCCTCCACTACAAAATTCATAAGAATGATTTCAAACCGCTGATCCCTCAGTCACTTTGAAACCATTCCAGCATTACCGATTGATTGTTTTGACGTTCATTGTGTTAGATGCCATCCCTGGTCAGCTACCCACAACGAGTATTTCATTCAGATCTGCTCTCAAAAGTTACTTCCCAGTATACTTAAGAAAACTTAAAACAAGAAAATAGTGATCAAGTATCTTCAGGCATTAATGGCAGAATGAAATACAGAAAGTATTAAATCTCATTAACATACATAAAAACTTACAGCAGTATTA
Organism: Clitoria ternatea; assembly: GCA_037962975.1. Lineage (NCBI taxonomy): Eukaryota > Viridiplantae > Streptophyta > Magnoliopsida > Fabales > Fabaceae > Clitoria > Clitoria ternatea. The sequence continues at coordinate 190,260,644 of CM075672.1, read as the reverse complement.
CTTCAGGTTTGAATTGATTACAACCAATCCCAATCAGGAAAATTAGTTACTTATGCTATGCATTTTCACTTAAGAAAATTTGGAAATGAATACACAATGAATAGTGGGATGCAGGAGATGTGTTTGATGATATGAAGGAGATAATCCAGCTGATGATTCCACTCCCTGTTCTCTGCTTGATTTATAGAGATCATGTTTCAGCTTTTCTTTCCCCATTTGCGTAGAGCCCATGAAGAATCATTCAAAGACATGCAGAACCACACCAAGGTGGGTGAGTTGGCATCGCACCATTAGTTAATATAAAATTGAAAATCCCATGCTGCATGAGTCACGCTTGAGCTTAATGGTCACGCTCAAGCGTGAGGGGCCTGATAGTCCTGTTTCTGTCACGCTTAAGCCCTGCTCAGCTACGCTCAAGTGAGCTCAGGTTTAGGCTTTGCTTGTCATTATTCTTGCTCAAGCGTGGGACTCTTGTGCTCAAGGGTGGAATCCTTATTGATGCTGCGCTTAAACCATGCTCAGCCACGCTCAAGCGAGCTTGGGCTCACGCTCAAGCGGCCCTTTCCCACACCTTAGCGTGGAAGGGTCCTGATTAATTTTGCTTCCTTTAGTTCATGCTCAAGCGTAGAACATGCCATGTTCAAGCGTCCCTCTTGTTTTATACTGGTGTTTCTTGGTTTCTTTAGGACTTTTGGCACCTTTCTTCATAGATTTTGAAAAATCAAGTTTTTTTACACAATGTGTTATTTACAACAAAAATTATGCTTAATTAATTACTAATCCAGTTAAATTCTTTCCAAAATGAGTTTAATTGAAGTATTAAATCAATGTATAATAATCACTTATCACTGACCAATATCATCTCGATCAGAGATACTTGGTCTGACGCCTATATTTTAATCAGGTCAGTTTTTAGCTTATCCGATCTTCATAAATCACCAATAGTCCCCAAAAATCTTAATTCAATTATTTCTAACGTTTTGGGACATTAAATAATCCATAAATAATTATTTGATATTTATTCTCCTCAATTAATCCTTTATTCTAAAATTTAGGGTGTTACAATCCACCCCACCAAAAAGAAAATTTCGTCCCCAAAATTTAACATACCTGATTCGAATGCATTGGGATATTGTTCTCTTATATCGTCCTCATGTTCCCATGTGAATGTCTCTACATTTCCATGTTTCCAAGCGACCTTCACCAAAGGTACCAACCTGTTACGTAGTCTCTTCATGGAATGATCGACAATACGGACAGAAACAGGAGAAATAGACAAATAATCTCGCACCTCGACATCGTCCACCGGAATCACATGTAGAGGATCATGAACATACTTTCTCAACTGCGACACATGAAACACATTATGTAGGTTAGCAAGATGTGGAGGGAGTGTTATCCGATAAGCAACGTCGCCAATCCGCTCCAAAACCTTATAAGGTCCAATGAATCTAGGGCTCAACTTTCCACTTTTTAACGCCCTTCCAATCCCTTTATCACACGAGACCTTCAAGAATACGTGGTCACCAACTTAAAATTCAAGTATTTTATATCTCTTGTCATAATAACTCTTCTGTCTATCTTGAGCAATCTTCATATTTTCTTGTATCTTTCTAATCTGCTCGGTAGTTCCTGAACAATCTCCGGCCCTAAAGTAAAGTTTTCACCAACATCAAGCCAACATAAAAGATTTCTACACTTTCTTCCATACAATGCCTCATATGGGGCCATGCCAATACTGGAATGGAAACTGTTGTTGTATGTAAATTCAATTAAAGGCAAATATTTCACCCATGAACCACCATGCTCCAAAACACAAGCACGTAGAAAATCCTCAAGACTCTAAATAGTCCTCTCGAATTGTCCGTCCGTCTGAGGGTGATAAGCTGAACTCAACTTCAATTTAGAGCCCATAGCCTCATGTAGGCTTCCCCAAAATCGAGAAGTAAAGTGCGGGTCTCTATCAGAAACAATACTAGACGACACCCCATTCAATCTCACTATCTCCTTAATGTACAACTGCGCCAGATCCTCTAAGGAACTCTTGATGTTAATTGGCAGAAAGTGTGCACTCTTTGTCAAACGATCCACAAGCACCCAAATTCCATCACAATTGGACCTTGTCCTAGGTAGACCGGACACAAAGTCCATAGTAATAACGTCCCACTTCCAAATAGGGATCTCCAAAGGCTTCAAATAACCTGATGGTCTCTGATGTTCGATCTTAGCTTTCTAACAAACAAGGCAAGATGCTACAAAATTAGCCACATCACGCTTCATACTGGGCCACCAAAAATTCTCCTTCAAATCTTGATACATCTTGGTAGAACCAGGATGAATGCTTAATATACTCTTGTGAGCTTCCTCAAGTACACATTTCCTCATATCACCACCTGAAGGAACATAAACTCGACCTTTTACACGCCAAATACTATCATGACCTTGTACCAGGAATAAATCTTTCCTTTTTTCTTGTGTCTTTTTCATCTTAATCAGATGCTCATCGTTCGGTTGTTGTAGTTTCACACATTCCAAAAATTCATTTTTGATTTTCAACATTTTAAGAGACATCTTCTTTAGAGTAACCGTTTCCACACCTACATTCAAGTCTCTAAATTATTCAATCAACTCCATTTCTTTTACCATCATCATAGAGGCATGCAATGACTGTCGACTTAAAACATCAGCAACTACATTTGCTTTGTTAGGATGATACCTCAATTCGAACTCATAATCTCTTAGAAACTCCATCCATCGTCTTTGTCGCATATTAAGCTCTTTTTGATCAAACAAATACTTAAGGCTCTTGTGATCACTAAAGACCACAAACTTCAAACCATACAAGTAATGTTGCCACAATTTCAAAGCAAACACCACTGCCACCAATTCCAGATCTTGTGTGGGATAATTAACCTCATACGGTCGCAACTGTCTTGAAGCATAGGCTATCACACACTCCTTTTGCATCAACACGCATCCAAGACCAAGTTTAGATGCATCACAATACACCACATCCATCACCAGAAATCACATGACCAAGAAAAGAGATTTCACTCATCCAAAATTCATATTTAGAAAGCTTTGCATACAATTCTTTCTCTCGAAGAATAGACAACACAAGACGAAGATGTCTTTCATGCTCTTCGTGACTCTTTGAGTACACCAAAATATCATCAATGAATACTACAACAAATTTGTCAAGATATTCATGAAAAATACGATTCATGTAATCCATGAAAATTGCAGGAGCATTTGTCACTCCGAATGGCATCACTACATACTCATAGTGTCCATATCGAGTTCAGAAGGCAGTTTTTAGGATATCTTCAGTCTTCACCCGAATTTGATGATATCCGGAACGCAAGTCAATCTTTGAAAACACCACGGCGCCCTTCAATTGATCTAAAAGATCATCAATATGAGAAAGAGGATATTTGTTCTTGATAGTTAGCTTATTGAGTTGGCGATAGTCAATGCACAACCTCATGCTTCCATCCTTCTTTTTTACTAGCAATACAGGAGCACCCAAGGAGACACACTTGGGCGAATAAACTCCCGTTCAAGTAATTTCTTGACTTGCTTTTTCAACTCAGTCAATTCCATAGGAGACATCCTATAAGGAGCTCTAGAAACAGGCTCAGTGCCATGAATGAGATCAACAGAGAATTCCACTTCACGTAAAGGAGGTAATCCAGGAATTTCATCTGGAAACACATCGGGAAACTCAGAAACAATGGGAATTTCACCTGATTGGGAAGTGCTACTCCCATCAATCATGTAGAGCATTACAAGAAGTTTAGAGATACCTCGTACATCAAAACCTCCAAAATTAGAAGTTGGGAAGATCACTGTCTTGTTATAACAATCCACCAAGACTTTATTAGCAGATAACCAATCCATGCCCAGGATAATATCCAGGTATTTCATAGGTAAACACACTAGGGATACAACAAATCTTTCACCCTCAAGAGTCATCTTGACATTCTCACATTGAGTTACCGATCTCAAACAAGAACCGGTCGGTGTAGTCACCATTATGGAACCTTTCATCATGCTAACAGGCACTTTCAAGCACCTCACACAATCCTAAGAAATAAATGAATGCGTAGCACCCGAATCAAATATAACACATACAGAATTGCCAAAAATTTCACACTCACCACGGACAAGATCTTCAGCTTGCCCAGCTTCTTCACTAGTAATAGCAAATACTCTACCAGCAGCTTATGGTTGATCACCACCATTGCGGTTACCATTTCTTCCACCACGGCCAATGCCTCAACCGTTGCCATTTCTTCCATCATTGTGGTTTCCACCACAGCCACCATTACGACCACCATTATAACCATTACCGTTCCCACGACCACGGCCTCCATAGCCACCATGCCCGCCACGGTTATCATTTGCATTAACACGAGCAATAGGATCAACCTTAGTATTTCTTGTATTCAATGGGCAATTAGGGTGAATATGCCCTGGTTGATTGCATTGGTAGCATACCACCTCATCTTATGGGCAATCCCTTGCCAAGTTATTAGCACCACACTTGAAATAGGTTAGGCCTTGGACATTTCCACGACCTTGGTTACCACCACCGTAACCACCTCTGAAAGTAGCACGTGTAACATCCCGGTTTTGGATTTAATTACCGTTTGAAGTTAATTACATAATTAGAATTATGGATTGAATAATAATAATAATAATAATAATAATAATAATAATAATAATAATAATAATGCAAGAATTGACCCATGTGCCCTTGGTGGCTTTAGAGGAACTTCGGTCCTCTCTCTCCTATCTCTCTTTATTCACGTTAAAAGTGATTAATAATGGCTGATGGGATTGCATTAAATGAGGATGGGATGTGATGGCTGATGGAGAGTGAGCTGAAGCTTGGCAGTGTGTTGATAAGCTTCGGTTGCACGTTTCCCTCTCACTTTATTCATTATCTCTTGGTGCATATTCTGAAGAGAGGAAACGCTCTTCATTCTCTCTAGAGAGCTTCCTAACGTCTCTTCTTCTTCTTCCTCCTGGTTCTTCTTCTCATTCTTCTTCTTTCATTTAAAGGGCTGTTAGAGCCTCGGGTTGGAAACCTGCAGCGTGTGGGATGCCTCGGTTTGTGGAAAATGGTCCACTGTTGTGAGGCAAAGCTGCTCGTGAGGAAGAAGGCATAGTTGGGTGCTTGGAAGCTGGGATGTCCTCCATCGTTGGGAGGACTAGGCTGTTCAAGTGTGGAACAACGTTTGGAGTCCTCAACTGGGTTGCGTAAGGACTGTGTTGTGCCATGGAGGCATGGGACTCTCCACTGTCTTACAAGGAGAGCATAGAGTGTAATGGAGCCAGAGCTGATCGTGTGGCCAAGTGGCTCGGTGTTCCTCCAAAGCTGTGTAGAGTACAACAGCTGAGTCATTCTGTAAGAACGAGTGGCCATGGAGCTACTGGAATCTTTATTCTAGGTAAGGGGGGCTAACTTTACATCTCGAATGTATGGTTTATGGACGGGTTCCAGGTGAATCTACTTGACTATATTATGATGTATGTGTAATGTGTTGTTGGTTGTTTGCCGAGTAAATGATAGCCCGGGTGTGTGAGAATTATGAATTGTGTGGTGCATGTTAAACTCTGTCCAAGAGATGTATGATATGTTGTGGTTGTTGATGCCGAATGAGTCTTATATGAAAAACATGTGTTGCTTGTTGTAAATGTTAATGCCGAGTGGGTACTATATGAAAAGCATGTGATGCTTGTTGTGAATGATGATTCCAAGTGAATGGCATTGTGATTGCTGAGTGTATGATATATGTGGGTCGGTCATGTTAATTCCCATTTGGGATTTTATATTAAAAAGCATGTGATTGCTAAGTGCATATGATTGCCGAGTGAATGAGTTGTGTTAATTCTATGTCGACCCCTGTTATGAATAATAATGATAAAAAGCATTGGATGCATGTACTGATATTGAATGCCGAGTGCATTGGCGTTGGACGCCTGATGAAAGACCATATTCATCCGATTCGCCACTGAAATGCTTGGAGCATATAGCGTTGGACGCTTAATACCAATCGGCAATCAGATGAATATGTGTTGAAAGTCCTTGGGTTGGACTCGAGGCAGTGTCGAGTGCACTATAAAAAGACCCTGGGTTGGACTTGGGATAGTGCCTAGTGCACTAAGCGTTGGACGCTTAAAGACCTTGGGTTGGACTCAAGGCAAGCCTACCGGGTTGGACTCGGGGCTGCCCGTAACACTCCCGTTGTCGCTTGGAGTGACTGTGTTACATGTGAGGGCAAACGGTTTGGTACCTGTAAAACGGCCGAATCAGCTTGGAGCTGAGAAAAGGCTTGGAGCCTATGTTGTAACAATAAAAATTGGTAACCAGATCCGGGTGAATTGATGTGTGCATACTTATGAATGTCATTGAGCTCAATGTGAATTGTATGAATATGTGGAATGTTATTTGGATTAACATGATTGATATAGTCTTGAATGACTTGAGTGGAATCCGATTGGATAATGCATGTATAATGATGTTATGGCCGAGTGTAATATGATGTTGTCGCCGAGTGCAATATGATGTTGTGGTGATACATGCTGTGGTGAATAATCCTAATTGGAATATATGTATGTTGATGCTGTTGCCGGGTGCAAGATAATAATATGCTTATGATATATGTTGGGGTGAATGTAGGGAATTATATAACCCTGATTGAGTTGAATGAATTCCGATCGGATGTTGTGTGAATATTCATATTGAATGATTGAGTTATTGTTTGATTGATGATATATGTTATTGCATGGTTAAGGATTCTGAGATTAATCTGAGTCAATAACTGTCATTTAATATGTAAAAGCTTACCCCTACACCATTTTTCAGTGTATGCAGGTCGGATTGGGAGTGAAGGGATACCCTTAAGTCCTAGTGGGGAGCACTCAGATTGTTGAAAGCATATATTATATATATTGTTTATAGGCAGATGTAGCCTTGGCCCTCTCTTAAGAACATTGTATAATGAATACATATTTATATGTATAAGAAATCTGAGTTATCGGTACTCTGAGTGTATGTTTATATATATTTATATATGTATTTATGGTTTACATTGGTAACGTATATTTGTGTAGACTGAGAAGTAATAATGCATGGATTGATGTTAAGTCTATGAATTCTGAGTGGAATATTATTGATGGGAGAACCGTGTCCGAGTGAGGCTATTGCCTGTGTGGCCTTTTGCCGAGTGAAAATATGAGTAAACCCCGAGTGGGAAAGGGTTTGATTATTCCCGAGTGGGAAATCCCGAGTGAACCTCTTCCGAGGGAAGAGTTGTTGTGATGGTTTGATTGTGGTATTTTAGGGGTCCTCTTCCGAGTGAATGAGGATATATATATATATATATATATATATATATTTCGAGTAAATGTTATATATTCTGAGTGGTTAAGTATTGAATAAGTCCGAGTGGGACTTAACTTGGTGAATTCCTCCTAGTGGAATGGGTTAATGTATTACCCGAGTGATGAATGGCTAAGATATGACCGAGTAATTAATAGCCAAGAGGTTTGGGTGATCTCCAAGTGGGTAGATCCAATTATGCCGAGTGCGGAATGGATGTTGTATTCCGAGTGAATTATGGTTGAAATATACCGAGTGATATTGGACTGGGGAAATACTCCGGGTGAGGGAAGCTTATGTGTTGTTCAAGTGGCCTCAATACTCAAGAGGGGGGGGGGTGAATTGAGTTATAAAACTTTTGCTTGGAATGCCTTTGAAATTGATTTCTATAACCAAGTTTATGAGATTATGCAAGTGAAAGCAAGTAACAATGATATGCAATGCACTACAAGAGGTAAGTGTTGTTGAGGCAATTTAGCAAACACTTGGTGTGCAATATCTAAAGTATAGCAAATTAAGCAAGTTCAAGTATGTTCTTTCTCAACCAAACAATACCAATCAACAGATATGCAATGTATGAAAGTAAAAGAGTAAGGAAGAGAAGCTTGCAAACCGATGTAACGAGTTCCACCCAATCCGGTGTACGTCTCGCCTCTAAGCAACCCACTTAGAGGATTTTCCACTATTGTAGATTAGAGATACAACTTTGAGCAATTGCGGCTTCCTAGTGTCCCACACTCAAGAACCCAATCCTCACAAGTACAAGGGCAACCCACCCAATCTCTCAATCTCACAATATCCCAAAGGTTGAGTCCACAACCTTTGTAACCACTCAATCCTAGAGTGAACAACCACTCAACCTAGAGTGAATAACTTTGTGTGTTTGGAGTTTGTGTTTACAATCAATATACTCTCTTAATAGAGCAGATATACAAGTGAAAAGCTCTCCAAATTCTAATCTCTCAAGATGAGAGGATATACAATTGAAAGTACAAAAATGCAAGAGATAGGCTTACAAAGCACAAAATAGAGCTATGAATTGTTGCTACTTGGTTATCTGTTTGTGCTTGTCTTCCTCTTCAATTTATAGACCTAAGATTGCTGTTGAAGAGTGCCCTAGTCCCTCATAGCCGTTGCAGTTAGTGGAGATTTGAAGAATGGTGGAGACATGACCTGGTTTCCCACTTAAATCTGTTTTTCCACTATCGTAATCGATTACACCCTCGCGTTGTAATCGATTAGCTTCAAGTCAGAGAGTCACTAATCGATTATCTCATTACCTGTAATCGATTAGCATCTTGTATCTGATGCATTTAATTTGTCTTCGCAGCATCCTAATCGATTAGCATGTCTTGCAATCGATTACCTTAAATTCCAGTGGCTTCCTAATCGATTATATGGCTCTCTTAATCGATTAGCATGTGTGCCTGATGCATTTAATTCCATTTTTGATTGCTGTAATCGATTAGTCTCAAGTGTGCAATCGATTATCTTAATTCCAGTGAGTATCTAATCGATTGTGTGGCTTCCTTAATCGATTATCTTCAACTCTGATGCAATTTCTTCCAAGACAGAAAGCTTCTAATCGATTAGCATCTATGGCCTAATCGATTAGCTTCGCTGTTTCTTCAATTCTGATTTCATGTCTTTGTTTTTGCATTGTTTCTTCAAGAGTACTTGTCATTATCAAAATCCTTGCACATCTTTTGGACCTGTTAACATATTCAAACACATTCTCCCCCTTTTTGATGATGACAACTATGTTCATCTCTTGAGGGTTGTTAGTTTAAATAATATAGGCTTATCTTTTGCAAAAACAACTCTGCTACATTATAGCAGATGACAATTTTCAAAAACCAATTCAGCAGCCAATGTCTTATCTCATTTTATCCATTGTTTATTATCTCTTATCTATAATTCTCCCCCTATCAAAAGGAGTTTAACAAACAGATAAGATTTTGCAAATTGTTAACAAGACATCTATTATCCATATTATCAGAGCATATTATCAGAGCATATTCAGAATTATTCATATTTTGTATCAGAGCATTATCCAACATATGAACATCTATTCTTCTCCCCCTTTGTAATCATCAAAAACAAAATTATATAAACTCAAATAAGATACTTTTATTAAATAACAAAGGGAAATACAAGAAGTAAATTTATTCAAAATGCAGAAAAGCAACAAACAGAAACTAACATAAAAAAAATCTAATTGTCCGGGTTGAAGAAGCGGATTTCTACAATTTGGTGAGCCAGCTCCTCATAGCGCTGCTGCATCATCTCAAAATGTTGCTGCTCGGTCATGGAAAACTCTTGGAGGGAGTTCTCAAGACGATCGAAGCGGCGATCAAGATGAGCGTAGAGAGATGCAAAAGGGTCAACTTGTGGGGCAGATGAAGAGGCTGCAGCTTGTGGTTGAGGTGGAGAAGGAGGAGGAGCAGGTGCTTCTTCAGCAGGAGCTTGGAAGGGAATGTTGGCATAAACGCCCTCCATGCGTGAGTACCATGCTCCATTGGTGAAAACAAGACCCATTTTGGTGAGGTGATGGGTGCCAATGCAAGCTCTAGGGGGCACTTTCTCAGAGAGTTCCCCTGCTAAGTCTACTCCACAGAATTTGAAAATTTTGGTGAGGAGGATACCATAGGGGAGCTTTTGTTGGTCCTTGGCATGGCGCATGTGGAACTTGATCAACTGAACCCAGTTGATCTCTTTGTGGTTCAGCATGGCCCACATTAAGAGGACATCATCCTCTTCAACCAGAGCATAGTTCCCACCACGGGGAACAATCATCTTGACCAAGAAGAAGTGGAGCAAGCGGTTGTTCATGGTCAAGTGGCCAACTAGTTTGTGGTTGCTCCTTGGACGGTCAGCTTTCCATAAAGATTGGCGAGCAGTAAGAGCATTGAAGCCCCATTCATCCTCGGGTTCGCCTCCATCAAAGTCAGCATTGTTGAGGGGCAGTTTGGAAATCTCTGCAAACTGGGCATTGGAGAGTTTGATGGTGGTGTTTTTCACTTTGGATTCAACCATCCCATTGACAAGGCGGAGGTTGCAGTAGAATACTCTCATAAGCTCAGGATAGTATTCTTCTTCTTTGAGGGATAGGAAGGGGAAGAGGTTGTAGTGGTTGAGGCTTTGGGTGAAGGTAAGGCTTGGGTTGTCAAAGGTGTCAGCTATGGTGTAGTGAGGGGTCATAATCTCCTTTTCAGAAAAATTTTTCATAAAATTCTGAAGGTCTCTAGGAGAAGAGAAAAACCTTGAGAAGTCAAGGGGATTATGAGCTTGAGCAGCAGAGGACCTAGCCCTTTTGACATTCCTTGAGGAAGACATGGTGAAAAATGCTAAAAGAGGAGATGAAGAGAGATGAGCGCTAGAGAGTTTTGAGAGACTTGGGAGAAAGGAGGTAGTGTGAGATGAGAAGGTGAATGAGGGGTTATTTATAGTTGAAAATTAGGTTTAGGAAGGAGGAAAGAGAGTTTAGGGAGGAGTGAAGTGAGTTAAGAAAGGGAGAGTTTCGAGTGAGCCTAGGAAATTGGAGTTTTGACGCATCAGAACGCATACTAATCGATTACATGGCAGGTGGTAATCAATTAGATCACTGTTTCTGGGGAATTTCAAACGTTTTGTGCAGAGGGTAATGGATTAGAGGCTTACGGTAATCGATTAGTTTAGAAACAGAATCGTCCTAATCGATTGGGGCAATGTGGTAATCGATTATGAAGAAGAGGAAACGTTTTGAACTGGAAACAGAAGCTTCGTAATCGATTATGGATAATGTATAATCGATTATCTTAAAAACAGAATGATTGTAATCGATTATGGGTGAGTTCTAATCGATTACCCTCGAAACAGAAGCTTAGTAATCGATTGGGATTAACAAAGTAATCGATTATGGAGTCAAAAACTTCAAATATATCAAACAGCAAGGTTCCAAACATGAAATGTGATGTATATCATGCATTATGCCATTCAACAAAATATTCAAACACAATTGGACATGTCAAGAATGCCTAATTCTCTTCTTATGTGAATGAATTGCTCTCTAGCCAAGGGTTTTGTGAAAATATCAGCTAGTTGCTTAGAAGTTTCTACATGTTCAAGTACACAATCCCCTTTTAACACATGATCTCTAATAAAGTGATGCCTAATCTCAATGTGTTTGGTTCTAGAGTGCATTACTGGATTTTTGGAGATGTTAATGGCACTTGTATTATCACATTTAATGGGGACTTTATTCAAGGCAATACCAAAATCAAGAAGTTGTTGTCTCATCCAAAGAATTTGAGCACAACAACTACCAGCTGCTACATATTCTGCCTCAGCTGTTGACAATGCAACACTTGCTTGTTTCTTGCTATGCCAAGAAACAAGGGAACTACCAAGCAAATGGCATGTACCACTAGTGCTTTTTCTATCAAGCTTACACCCCGCAAAGTCGGAATCAGAATATCCTAAAAGATTACATTCAACGCCTTTGGGATACCATAAACCAACACTTTGAGTACCCACAAGATATTTCAAAATCCTTTTTACGGCAGTCAAATGTGATTCTTTGGGACATGCTTGATATCTAGCACACATACATACCGCAAACATAATATCAGGTCTACTCGCAGTTAAATATAGTAAGGATCCAATCATACCTCGATATTTGGTGATTTCAATGTCCTTACCCTTTTCGTCTTTGTCTAGATAGCAGGATGTGCTCATTGGTGTAGCTATCTCATTTGCCTTGTCCATTCCAAACCTTTTAAGTAGTTCCTTACAGTATTTGGTTTGGCTAATGAACGTTCCATCAATGGCTTGTTTTATTTGTAGTCCAAGGAAGAAGGTGAGTTCTCCCATCAAGGACATTTCAAACTCATTCTGCATAATCTTGGCAAATTCTTGACAAAGATTTTCATTAGTAGCACCAAATATTATGTCATCTACATAAATCTGTACCAAGAGGATGTCATTTTGTTTGCGTTTTATAAACAATGTAGTATCAACCTTTCCTCTTTCAAAGTTGTGTTCTAAAAGAAATTTGCTTAATCTTTCATACCAAGCTCTTGGAGCTTGCTTCAAACCATATAAGGCTTTTCTCAATTTGAAAACATGGTTTGGAAATTTATGATTTTCAAAACCGGGAGGTTGATCTACATAAACTTCTTCTTGAATGTAGCCGTTTAAGAACTCACTTTTGACATCCATTTGATACAATTTGAAATCCATACAACATGCAAAAGCTAGCAATAATCTAATGGCTTCTAACCTAGCTACGGGAGCATATGTTTCTTCATAGTCTATTCCTTCTTCTTGGTTGTATCCCTTTGCTACTAGTCTAGCTTTGTTTCTAGTTATTATTCCGTTTTCATCTAGCTTATTTCTAAACACCCATTTGGTGCCTATTATTAGATGATCATTGGGTCTTGGCACAAGTTCCCAAACTTCATTTCTTTCAAATTGGTTTAACTCTTCTTGCATGGCCAACATCCAATGTTCATCAATAATGGCTTCGTCAATATTCTTGGGTCTTATTTGGGATACAAAAGCCAAGTGATTGCATGCATTTCTAATGGCGTTTCGAGTACTTACCCCTTTGGTTATTTCTCCAATGATTTTGTCCAAGGGATGATCTTTCAATGTTACCCAATCTTGTTGTCTCTCAATTTGTGTTGCACCTCCATCATTGTTGACTTCTTCTTCTTTGTCTTGTAAGTTCATTTCTTGAAAGGTACCTACAAGATCATCAACATCTTCCTTTCTCGGAGGGTTATGGCTATTTTCATCAAATTTGACATGAATAGATTCCTCAATGGTATTTGTTTGTTTGTTGAAAATTCTATAACATTTACTTGATTGAGAATATCCTAGGAAGATTGCCTCATCAGATTTTGCATCAAACTTCCCTAGATTATCCTTTCCATTGTTGAGCACAAAACATTTACATCCAAAGATATGAAAGTATGCAATGTTGGGTTTTCTACCTTTGTAAAGCTCATAGGGGGTTTTCTTTAAAATAGGCCTTATCAAGCATCTATTCATAACATAACACGCGGTGTTTACCGCATCGGCCCAAAAATGTTTTGCAACATTGTTTTCATTTAGCATGGTTCTAGCAAGCTCCACTAAAGATCTATTCTTTCTTTCAACTACTCCATTTTGTTGTGGAGTTCTAGGAGCTGAGAAGTTGTGATTAATACCATGTTTTTCGCAAAACTTTTCAAAAGATTGATTTTCAAATTCTCCCCCATGATCGGTTCTAATGGATGCAATTTTTGAGTTTTGCTCATTTTGGATAATCCTTGCAAGTTTCTTGAATGCATGATATGCTTCATTTTTATGAGCAAGAAACAATGTCCATGTATATCTTGAATAGTCATCTACTATAACTAGACCATAGTAATTCCCTCCAAAGCTTTTGATTTTGGATGGTCCAAATAAGTCCATGTGCAAAAGTTGTAAAGGCCTTTGAGTAGAAACAATGTTTTTGGATTGAAAAGATGCCTTTACTTGTTTTCCCTTTTGACATGCATCACAAAATCTATTTTCAAATTTAAGCTTTGGTAGACCAATTACTAAATCTTTAGAAACAAGTTTGTTCAAGTGGTCTACATGTATATGAGCTATTCTTCTATGCCATAGCCATGTTTCATCCTCTTTTGAAATGAAGCATTGTTCATCATTTGTAGACAAACTATCCATATCAATCATGTAAATATTATCAATTCTTTGGCCTACAAACTTAATTTCCTTATTGGTCTTATGTTCAATTATGCAACAATTTGATTCAAATAAAACTCTATATCCTTTGTCACATAATTGACTTATGCTTAGTAAATTATGTTTGAGACCTTCAACATACAATACATCACTTATGGATGTGGAAGAGTTCTTACCAATATTTCCAATGCCTAGGATTCTTCCCTTAGTGTTGTCTCCATATGTGACGCTTCCTTTTCGTTTGGGAGTGAATGATGTAAATTTAGTTATGTCTCCCGTCATATGCTTCGAACACCCGCTATCCAAGTACCAATGGGTGTTGCTTGCCTTGAAGCATACCTGCAAAACAAAATCATTTTAGAGAACTAGGTACCCATTTTATGTTGGGTCCTTTAAGGTTAGTTTGTGGGAATGTTCCTTTGGGAACCCACACCTTTCTTAAGACCTTTGGTCCTAGTTTCCTAACACTGCACTTATATGCACTATGTCCTTTGGTACCACAATGATTGCATTTCATAAAAGGTGAGGAGGATTTGCTTGGTGGTGCAAAGAAGTTTTTGTAGTGCTTCTCCATTTTATGATTACTATGTTCTTGGTCATATCCTAGACCGGTTTTACTAAACATGCATTTTTGTTGCCCAAGTAGGATATTCAAATTATCTCTTCCATTAGTGAATTTCTCTAGTGTCCTATTTAGGTCTTCAACCTTGGTTTCTAACACAATGCACTTCTTTGCAAAATCACAAGGTTTATCCCTAGAGCATGTTTGAACTTTCTCTAGTTCTTCTTTTAAGCTCTCATTTTCTTTACATACTTCCATGAGATGCAATTCGAGAGTATCACTAGTTTTCCTAGATGCTTTGAGTTTACTAGAGATTTTTGTAAATTTATCATATAATTCCTCAAATGCATCTAACAGCTCATTTTTATCTAGGTCAAGAAGATTTACCTCATTTTCCTCTTCTTGATGATTTGCCATTAAGCAAAGATTGGCTTGCTCATCTTCCGAGTCGTCGGAGCTGCTCACATCATTCTCATCCCAAGCAATATAGGCTCTTCTTCTTCTTTGTTTGTCCTTGCCCTTCTTTTTGAGGTTTGGACAATCGGCTTTGAAGTGCCCTTCCTTGCCACATTCAAAACTGTTGGGTGAGGGAGAGTTTTCTTTAGTGATAGGTTTCTTACCTGAGCTTTTGAAGCTTCTTTGGAAGCGTTTGCCTTTCATGAATTTCCCGAAGCGTTTCACAAATAGTCCAAATTCTTTTTCTTCATCAAGTTCACTTCCAGATTCTTCTTCTTCATTTGTGGAAGTAGCCTTGAGAGCAAGACCCTTTTTCTTGGAAGATTTTTCTTCCTCTTCCGCCATCTTTAATTCTTTCAGCTCTTGTTCTTGTTCCTGCAACTTTCCAAATAAAGTGGCGAGAGACATTTCGTTTATGCTAGGAGATTGTTTGATGGCGGTAACTAGCGGTTGCCATTCTCTGTTAAGACTTTTCAACACTTTATGAATGAGTTCTTTGTTAGTGTAAGTCTTTCCAAGTGTAATGAGTTGATTAATGATGAGAGTAAACCTTTTTTGCATATCAACAATCGATTCATGAGAGTTTAATCTAAAGCATTCATATTGACTAGTAAGAGTACTAATCTTTGAGTCCTTTACATCATTAGTGCCTTCATGGGTTACTTGAAGAGTATCCCACATTTCCTTAGCAGTTTGGCATGTCATTATCCTAAAAAATTCATCTTGACCTAAAGACATAGTAATAAGATTTTTGGCCTTGTAGCCATATTGGACTTTCTTTTCTTCTTCGCTTGTCCATTCATCTATAGGTTTTTCAACATTCTTGCTATCTATAGTATGCATTGGTATATAGGGACCATTTTCAATGGTATTCCATATTCTCAAGTCAATTGATTGAATGAAGATTTTCATTCTTTCTTTCCAAAACGCATACCCTTCCCCATTGAAAGCGGGAGGTCTATTTATCGCACCACCCTCGGGAAAAACATTTTGAGAACTTGAGGCCATTTAATCTCTTGAAGCTGTTAAGCTTGATCTACCAAGAGTCAAGCTCTGATACCACTTGTTGTTCAAGTGGCCTCAATACTCAAGAGGGGGGGTGAATTGAGTTATAAAACTTTTGCTTGGAATGCCTTTGAAATTGATTTCTATAACCAAGTTTATGAGATTATGCAAGTGAAAGCAAGTAACAATGATATGCAATGCACTACAAGAGGTAAGTGTTGTTGAGGCAATTTAGCAAACACTTGGTGTGCAATATCTAAAGTATAGCAAATTAAGCAAGTTCAAGTATGTTCTTTCTCAACCAAACAATACCAATCAACAGATATGCAATGTATGGAAGTAAAAGAGTAAGGAAGAGAAGCTTGCAAACCGATGTAACGAGTTCCACCCAATCCGGTGTACGTCTCGCCTCTAAGCAACCCACTTAGAGGATTTTCCACTATTGTAGATTAGAGATACAACTTTGAGCAATTGCGGCTTCCTAGTGTCCCACACTCAAGAACCCAATCCTCACAAGTACAAGGGCAACCCACCCAATCTCTCAATCTCACAATATCCCAAAGGTTGAGTCCACAACCTTTGTAACCACTCAATCCTAGAGTGAACAACCACTCAACCTAGAGTGAATAACTTTGTGTGTTTGGAGTTTGTGTTTACAATCAATATACTCTCTTAATAGAGCAGATATACAAGTGAAAAGCTCTCCAAATTCTAATCTCTCAAGATGAGAGGATATACAATTGAAAGTACAAAAATGCAAGAGATAGGCTTACAAAGCACAAAATAGAGCTATGAATTGTTGCTACTTGGTTATCTGTTTGTGCTTGTCTTCCTCTTCAATTTATAGACCTAAGATTGCTGTTGAAGAGTGCCCTAGTCCCTCATAGCCGTTGCAGTTAGTGGAGATTTGAAGAATGGTGGAGACATGACCTGGTTTCCCACTTAAATCTGTTTTTCCACTATCGTAATCGATTACACCCTCGCGTTGTAATCGATTAGCTTCAAGTCAGAGAGTCACTAATCGATTATCTCATTACCTGTAATCGATTAGCATCTTGTATCTGATGCATTTAATTTGTCTTCGCAGCATCCTAATCGATTAGCATGTCTTGCAATCGATTACCTTAAATTCCAGTGGCTTCCTAATCGATTATATGGCTCTCTTAATCGATTAGCATGTGTGCCTGATGCATTTAATTCCATTTTTGATTGCTGTAATCGATTAGTCTCAAGTGTGCAATCGATTATCTTAATTCCAGTGAGTATCTAATCGATTGTGTGGCTTCCTTAATCGATTATCTTCAACTCTGATGCAATTTCTTCCAAGACAGAAAGCTTCTAATCGATTAGCATCTATGGCCTAATCGATTAGCTTCGCTGTTTCTTCAATTCTGATTTCATGTCTTTGTTTTTGCATTGTTTCTTCAAGAGTACTTGTCATTATCAAAATCCTTGCACATCTTTTGGACCTGTTAACATATTCAAACACATTATGGACTCCGAGTGGAGTGTCCGAGGGAATCATTTCCAGAGTGAAATACACCCGTGTGTTTTATATTTGAAATTTGGCTAAGTATGAATTTACCGGGTGAACGATGCATGTGGGGACAGTTCCCGAGTGGACGTGGTCCCGATTCCGAGTGATGGAATACCGAGTGGGGTTACTCGCCTCAACGAACAAGGTTTTCGCTCCAGCGAGTGTGAATGGAAGGAAGGTTTCGGGTTGGTTCGCTAAGTGAATAGTGTTTCACCCGAGCGAGATGGGCTGTCTCGCCCAAGCGAGTTTGGGTCTCGCTTGAGCGAGTGAACGCTGATTGGTTTCGCTTAAGCTTGGTTCTTTTGCTGTCAGTTTTTGTTTTCCCTTCCTTTGGTCGGTACTTGCTTTCCCTTGCTTTCTGATTGGTTTATTTTATCCCGACTGCTTGGTGAAATTTTGGGAAAATTTTCCCCGGTCTCAGTTTTGGGTTATTATGTTGGGTTTTTTCATTTTGGTATCAAAGCATTCTTAAAAGAATTAAGGATGTTACATTTTAGTATCAGAGCAGACCAAAAGGTGCATGGCCAAGGTATGCCCACTGTGTATGGGCGGTTGTGTGCAATATGACCGGTCGTCATCATTGCTTGTGATATCCTATCGGATTTGATATATGTTTAACCATGAATTGTGTCATATATGCCTGTGTTTGTTGGGAACAGTAGTGAGTGGTACTACTGTTGATATGATAATTGGGAGTAGATTTGTTACTACCCTGGTTTGGTTATTCATTGGATAAGAGGTATTTTTAAGCCTGGGTCGGCTGAGAGGGAATACACCGATAGATATTAAGACCCTTTTATAGGTGAAGGTCAGATTAATTGGCTAGGACTCTTGGGTATGCCATGCTAGTGGTTCATGGCCGAGTCATGCTTGTTGAATGGATTAGAACTCACATATTTGAGTTAATTAAGTGAATGATAATGAAGGAATTCCCCGGTGTGGTGTTTCCTACTTAACTGATCGGTGTGCCATTTGTTGGGGATAGGATTTGTATTCCCTGGCACGGAAACCCCATATGATATATGATGTAAGTGATTTGTGCAGCTTCCTAAGTTGGAAATCTGGGTATGTGATAGGTGATTAAATGTAAAATTTGATGCATGTCTGATTGGGGTAATGTCTCGGTTTCTGGTGTGTGAAACCGAGTGAATGATTGGTAAATGTTGGATCCCTAGGTGTGGTGACCCAGTTGATTGGGCATGATCATGTATGATCGGATATTATTGAAATGGATACCCGAGAGATTAAAAAACTGGGTGAGAAACTGATGTAATTAGATACTTGAGGATTTAGGTTCGACTCGGTCTTATGGTTGAAAACCGAGCGGATAATTGATTTAGTGGTGACCCATAAGGTATGGAAATCCTGATCGGATTTAGTATAATTGTATTCTATCAGGTTTTGTGGAGCTGGGCCTTATGATGGTCCAAACTCGGTGATAATTGGAGGTTGTGGGAATGTCCCACGGTGGGTACAAGGTGACCCCTATAAATTCTGAGTCGGATAATCTAATTGACCTTATGGATTGTTGAGCTAGTAAGGTAATTGTGTAATAAATTGTTGAGGCTTGAATCATCCTAAGATGAAATGCAAATAAAGAATGGGATACCCAATTGATAGTAAATGATAAGGGTGAAATCCGAGTACTTTGTGGTACTGAGAATGATAATGATGATGATTGTACTCCACTATATTGTGTTTATGATTAATGGAAAGGTTTACTGATGCAGAAACCTGCTATGTGAATGAAAGTTATATGGTAATCCAAGTGATATACCTAGTGAGCCCGGTGGATCATCTAGGCTTAGATTGATTGATGGCCTGTGATAAGTGATGAAATGAAGGATTAATAGGCTATTGGATTATGGTTTTAAGATGGATAAGATCCAGTGATGTAATACTTACTCGATATGGGTTGGAAGCTGATTGTTGATATGCTATTTTATGACGAGTTGTGTACCTTGTGTGGGTCAGAAACCTATTGCCATTATACTGTTTTACAGTAATGGTAAATGATATTTTATGATTGTTGCTGTGTGATGTACCCTGTATGGTGCATAATGATAATGTTGATGTGTGCTTATATATATATATATATATATATATATGTGCATGGAATGCCATTAATTTTTATGAATTAGTATTATTTGGGTGAGTGCAGTCGGTGTGAGTGAAAAGAGTGTGATGTATGTCGTTCCGAGACGACTCTTCATACTATAGGTATTGTGGCAGCGTACACTTTTGCAGCGACTCTATGCAATTATGGTAACCCTATAGGAATGAGACGTCATCCTATAAGTTGGATGCAGCAATTCATAAGTCGGGCAGGTGAGGTTATAGCTACTTATGGTGATGGTGAGTCTATCGGACTGTTCTAAGTGAAAAATGAGAACTGTATTGAGTGAATAGTGAGTGGTTGAGTATCAAAATGAGGATAGAACTTTTTTTAACCTTGATGTGTTTACCTCCGAGAGAATCAGAGGCTATTGGGTGTAAATTGGCCATTTTCCAATAAAGAAATGATTAATTATTGAAATAGATGGGCGATCAGTAAGGTGAGAATTTGATCGAAAAAGATTAGTGTATTCCGAGTGTGAGAAAGTGGAGATAATTCTGAGTGAAATCTTTCTGGGAGAAAGAATTACTATGAGAAGTTATGATGTTCCGAGTGAAACATCGTTGTGGAAGTCATTGCTAAGTTAAGGTACTGTGTCCGAATGGCACATTTGTGCTAGGCGAAATCTGAGTGAAATATCTATGTCGTGTGACTTTTGGATGACGTGTCTCGAGTGTGACAATTCTGAGTGGGCAAAGTTTCTGAGTGAATAGCTCCCGAGGGGAGTAGAGACCGAGAGGTAAATTTATTCATATTTGTGTTCGGGTGGATGTTTTGAGCTGCTGAGTTTGAACTCAGATTTGTAATTGATGTAGGCTTGAATGCCGAGTGAAAATTTTTGGTAAGTAGAAAGATTTCTGGGTGAGAATTGCCCTTAAACCCCGAACAACCCTTTTGATTGAGAGGTCCGAGTGACATTCTCAGGGTGTAGGCATGGAATTAGCCGATGGAATGGTTAGAAACCTGAGATTTTGGAGTCGAGTATGATGCCTGTAAAGGACTAGTTCTGGCAAACTGTGCTAATTAGAGCACATTAGAGCTCTTTTGAGTGTTTGGCTCGGTATTGTCAAGGTATATCATGGTTTAAAGAGAGATTTTAGTGGGCGGATGTTGAATATCTGAGGGTTTAATCTGAGTTAAATCGGACAATGGTGAGTATTGGTAGGAATCGGTAATGTTGTTTACCGACTAGATCCTTCCCAGCTGGTTAATTAGTATCCATAATGTGTCTTATGTGACATAATTTTGAGCTTATACTTTGTATGGGTACATGATTATGCTGAGTAACTCCTATGAATTGGAGGAAATGTTAATGGATGTACACCGATTGGTGTTGAGGGTGTAGGGCTGAGTGGCCAAAGAACTAGTGGTGCCCTTGGTTAGGGTGAATTGGCAGAGTTAAATGGGGTAACTTATACATTTTAAAATTTGAATCCCCAAATATATTGAATTCTATGATGAGGTTATGAGCAGGTAGGACCTGGCTTTAGTTATTTTATCGACTGGGATTGGGGCGGTCAGTAAACCGCTTGTGAGGTGATTATGCCGAGTGGAATTATGAACTGGTCGGCGAATGCTTGGGAAGCAGAGACATGTAATTACTTGAGGTAACAATATTCTGAGCTGCTTGTTGGGATGAGTTCACATTGGAATTTCGAGGACGAAATTCTTTGAAGTGGGGGAGAAATGTAACATCCCGGTTTTGGATTTAATTACCGATTGAAGTTAATTACATAATTAGAATTATCGATTGAATAATAATAATAATAATAATAATAATAATAATAATAATGCAAGAATTGACCCATGTGCCCTTGGTGGCTTTAGAGGAACTTCGGTCCTCTCTCTCCTATCTCTTTTTATTCACATTAAAAGTGATTAATAATGGCTGATGGGATTGCATTAAATGAGGATGGGATGTGATGGCTGATGGAGAGTGAGCTGAAGCTTGGCAGTGTGTTGATAAGCTTCGGTTGCACGTTTCCCTCTCACTTTATTCATTATCTCTTGGTGCATATTCTGAAGAGAGGAAACGCTCTTCATTCTCTCTAGAGAGCTTCCTGACGCCTCTTCTTCTTCTTCCTCCTGGTTCTTCTTCTCCTTCTTCTTCTTTTATTTAAAGGGCTGTTGGAGCCTCGGGTTGGAAACCTGCAGCATGTGGGGTGCCTTGGTTTGTGGAAAATGGTCCACTGTTATGAGGCAGAGCTGCTCGTGAGGAAGAAGGCATGGTTGGGTGCTTGGAAGCTGGGATGTCCTCCATCGTTGGGAGGACTGGGCTGTTCAAGTGTGGAACAACATTTGGAGTCCTCCATTGGGTTACGTAAGGACTGTGTTGTGCCATGGAGGCATGGGACTCTCCACTGTCTTGCAAGGAGAGCATAGAGTGTAATGGAGGCAGAGCTGATCGTGTGACCGAGTGGCTCGGCGTTCCTCCAAAGCTGTGTAGAGTACAACAGCTGAGTCGTTCTGTAAGAACGAGTGGCCATGGAGCTGCTGGAATCTTTATTCCAGGTAAGGGGGCTAACTTTACATCTCAAATGTATGGTTTATGGACGGGTTCCGGGTGAATCTACTTTACTATGTTGTGATATATGTGTAATGTGTTGTTGGTTGTTTGCCGAGTGAATGATAGCCCGGGTGTGTGAGAATTATGAACTGTGTGGTGCATGTTAAACTCCGTCCAAGAGATGTATGATATGTTGTGGCTGCTGATACCGAATGAGTCTTATATGAAAAACATGTGTTGCTTGTTGCAAAATTTAATGCCGAGTGGATACTATATGAAAAGCATGTGATGCTTGTTGTGAATGATGATTCTAAGTGAATGGCATTGTGATTGCCGAGTGTATGATATATGTGGGTCGGTCATGTTAATTCCCATTTGGGATTTTATATTAAAAAGCATGTGATTGCTAAGTGCATGTGATTGCCGAGTGAATGAATTGTGTTATTGCTATGCCGACCCCTGTTATGAATAATAATGATAAAAAGCATTGGATGCATGTACTGATATTGAATGCCGAGTGCATTGGTGTTGGACGCCTGATGAAAGACCATATTCATCCGATTCGCTACTGAAATGCTTGGAGCATATAGCGTTGGACGCTTAATACCGATCGGCAATCAGATGAATATGTGTTGAAAGTCCTTGGGTTGGACTCGAGGCAGTGCCGAGTGCACTATAAAAAGACCCTGGGTTGGACTTGGGGCAGTGCCTAGTGCACTAAGCGTTGGACGCTTAAAGACCTTGGGTTGGACTCAAGGCAAGCCTACCGGGTTGGACTCGGGGCTGCCCGTAACACTCCCGTTGTCGCTTGGAGTGACTGTGTTACATGTGAGGGCAAACGGTTTGGTACCTGTAAAACGGCCGAATCAGCTTGGAGCTGAGAAAAGGCTTGGAGCCTATGTTGCAATAATAAAAATTGGTAACCAGATCCGGGTGAATTGATGTGTGCACACTTATGAATGTCATTGAGCTCAATGTGAATTGTATGAATATGTGGAATGTTATTTGGAATAACATGATTGATATAGTCTTGAATGACTTGAGTGGAATCCGATTGGATAATGCATGTATAATGATGTTATGGCCGAGTGTAATATGATGTTATGGCCGAGTGTAATATGATGTTGTGGCCGAGTGCAATATGATGTTGTGGTGATACATGCTGTGGTGAATAATCCTAATTTGAATATATGTATGTTGATGCTGTTGCCGGGTGCAAGATAATAATATGCTTATGATATATGTTGGGGTGAATGTAGGGAATTATATAACCCTGATTGAGTTGAATGAATTCCAATCGGATGTTGTGTGAATATTCATATTGAATGACTGAGTTATTGTTTGATTGATGATATATGTTATTGCATGGTTAAGGATTCTGAGATTAATCCGAGTCAATAACTGTCATTTAATATGTAAAAGCTTACCCCTACACCATTTTTCAGTGTATGCAGGTCGGACTAGGAGTGAGGGGATACCCTCAAGTCCTAGTGGGGAGCACTCAGATTGTTGAGTGCATATATTATATATATTGTTTATAGGCAGATGTAGCCTTGGCCCTCTCTTAAGAACGTTGTATAATGAATACACATTTATATGTATAAGAAATCCGAGTTATCGGTACTCTGAGTGTATGTTTATATATATTTATATATGTATTTATGGTTTACATTGGTAATGTATATTTGTGTAGACTGAGAAGTAATAATGGATGGATTGATGTTAGGTCTATGAATTCTGAGTGGAATATTATTGATGGGAGAGCCATGTCCGAGTGAGGCTATTGCGTGTGTGGCCTTTTGCCGAGTGAAAATATGAGTAAACCCCGAGTGGGAAAGGGTTTGATTATTCCCGAGTGGGAAATCCCGAGTGAACCTCTTCCGAGGGAAGAGTTGTTGTGATGGTTTGATTGTGGTATTTTAGGGGTCCTCTTCCGAGTGAATGAGGATATATATATATATTTCGAGTAAATGTTATATATTCTGAGTGGTTAAGTATTGAATAAGTCCGAGTGGGACTTAACTTGGTGAATTCCTCCTAGTGGAATGGGTTAATGTATTACCCGAGTGATGAATGGCTAAGATGTGACTGAGTAATTTATAGCCAAGAGGTTTGGGTGATCTCCGAGTGGGTAGATCCAAATGCCGAGTGTGGAATGGATGTTGTATTTCGAGTGAATTGTGGTTGAAATATACCGAGTGATATTGGACTGGGGAAATACTCCAGGTGAGGGAGGCTTATGGACTCTGAGTGGAGTGTCCGTGGGAATCATTTCCCGAGTGAAATACGCCCGTGTGTTTTATATTTAAAATTTGGCTAAGTATGAATTTACCGGGTGAACGATGCATATGGGGACAGTTCCCGAGTGGACGTGGTCCCGATTCCGAGTGATGGAATACCGAGTGGGGTTACTCGCCTCAGCGAACAAGGTTTTCGCTCCAGCGAGTGTGAATGGAAGGAAGGTTTCGGGTTGGTTCACTAAGCAAATGGTGTTTCGCCCGAGCGAGATGGGGTGTCTCGCCCAAGCGAGTTTGGGTCTCGCTTGAGTGAGTGAATGCTGATTGGTTTCGCTTAAGCTTTGTTCTTCCACTGTCAGTTTTTGTTTTCCCTTCCTTTGGTCGGTACTTGCTTTCCCTTGCTTTCTGTTTGGTTTATTTTATCCTGACTGCTTAGTGAAATGTTGGGAAAATTTTCCCCGGTCTCGGTTTTGGGTTATTATGTCGGGTTGTTTCATTTTGGTATCAAAGCATTCTTAAAAGAATTAAGGATGTTACACCACGTCCCCTCAGATTGGAGAATCCACCACGGAACCTTGCTTCTTGAAATTAGAAAATTGACTCTTCAGTTTAGGTTCATGCTTGTTATGACTCGAAGGAGCCAAATCATCTTCTTCATATATGCGACACTTATTCACAACTGTAGAGAAGCTTCTAATTTCTTTATGTCAGATAGCCTGCTTGATCTCAAGCCTCAACCCATTTTCAAACTTTACACACTTGGAAGCCTCAGTACCTCTTGTTGATAGGGTGGATAAAATGCACAAAGTTCTTCAAACTTGGAGTCATACTCCTCCACAGTCATACTTCTCTGCTTAAGCTCCATGAATTCAAGATCTTTCTTGCTACTGTAGCTATTTGGAAAATTTTTCCCCAAGAATTCCATCTTGAAGTTTTCCCATTCCAAAGGAATGATAGCAGAAATTATGCGTCCCCTAGTAAGACGCCACCAAGATTTAGCTTCATCACGGATCATAAAGACTGCATACTCCACTTTTTGTGCTTTAGAACACTCGAAGCTAGCATAAATTCTCTCCAAATCATTAATCCAAGCATACGCATCTTTAGGCTTATAACCTCCATGAAACTCTGAAGGTTTCCTCTTGAGAAATAGATCAAGACCTTGGGAACCTTGTCCCACATTCAGTTGTCCTTGTCTCTCCAAGAGATCAGCAAAGTGATTCAAGGCATTTGCCATAGCAGCAGCCTCACGGTTAGGTCTACCAGCCATATTTCAAGCCTATACATAAAAACATGGCTCATATATTAGAAATCTAAACTAATCAATAACCTTTCAACAAACAAATTCAAGGTCTTAGCACTTATATGGCTATCATGCACCATATTACACAATCATATCACTTTCCAATTCATAATCACAACATATTCATCATTAGAGGTAAATAGTGTAAGGACTCTTGGCCGGACTCAACAACAAGTACATTAATTCCAAGTCAAAGGCAAACATCCATAATCCACTCAAATATTCCAAAAATCAATCAATTATAACTCACACAGTTCAATCATAAGCAACAATTACATGAACAACATTAATCATGATCGTATCAAGAGCAATGAATGCTCTGATACCAGGTTTGTGACACCTTAAAATTTTGGATAAATTTTTTACAATTTTAAAGATATTAATCAATAAAGAAAATCAGGTGGTGGAGCATCAAACCACCACCCCGGATCTATAAGAACCTATCTCATATATGAAGATATGAGAAGGTGAGTTTTAAAATAATTTCAGAGATATTCTCATTTACAAAAGCAGCGAAAAGAATTTAATAAATTGATCTTGTATATTTGCATTTTAAAGAGAGTGAATTAAAAGAGAATTTAATGACTCAAAATATATTAAATATAATTATGTAATAATATAGGAAAAGGCTTTATGCAATGTGGAGGTAAAATAAGAAAAAGAATTGTTTGGAGCATCACTACACCACTCGCTCAAGCGAGAACCACTTTCGCTTGAGCGAGCACACCTATGCACGCTTGAGCGAAAACTAGGAAAAACTGAGCGAGGGAGAGAATAAGCATCAGGGGGACTTCACACTTGAGCGTGGCCCCCTCGCTCTTGAGCGCGCATACACAGCCACGCTTAAGCGTGCTGGCTTCACGCTTGAGCGTGAAAAGGAATGAGGCCCCTCCCACATGAGCACGCTTGAGCGTGCCCCAAATGTACATGATTCACGCTTGAGCGTGAAAAGAAGGAAAGATCAGGACCTGAGCGCGCTTGAGCACACGACGCTTGCTTGAGTGTGGGATCCTTCATGCTTGGTCACGCTTGAGCGTGACACCCCTGCACTCTCCATATTCTGTTCATTTTGCTTGAGCGAAGGATGGACAAAGAGCAAATATTAGATGCAGGGCCTTCATGCTTGAGCGAGAAATCTTCTCGCTTGAGTGAATTTAACATATTATGCAAAAAAATTAGAAATTTATACATCCTACCATACCTAAAACAATCCTTCACAAAATAATTCAAGCTAGTATTGTGCCTGTGCAAAATTATACATTCATAATTAAATCAATTAACTACACATCCTAATTTCCATATCTATCAATTGAACAACAATTAACCACCATCCATTTATATTGTATAAGAGTCAAATTATTAGGAATACATCATTCATTCTTAAAATTGGGTGATAAACCCATATCATAATCTGTCATCCAACATTATCAAGACTTAACACAGAATTTAGCCATTTCTCAGGTCAAATGTTCACCCATGACCTTTAACATCATCATCCCACAAACCAAATACAAAATAGGCATATGTTTGTACTGTACATATTATACAAAATAATGAACTGCCGGCCAAGGCACTTCCTACACAACTATTTACCCCCTTCATCAAAATGAACTTCCAAAAAGTTTCACTTCACCCATGAATGTCCTATATTCACAAATCTAAAAATGGACAACATGGGAGAGTGAGTCATATATTCCAAAAGTATGAATATGAATACCATGTGATTATGTGCATATGTATCATACATGTATACTTTGTATTCACATACAACTTATCATTAACCATCATCACACCAATAAACGTCAGCATGTAATAAAGCAAAGCAAGGTATATAACACATAACCTAGTCCTTCAATAATTGGACCATTATACATTTCATCATTTCAATCAATTTATTCCTGGTATTCATATCTTTTATGTTGTCTTATTACAACTCCTCATCCACAACACACCCATCACCATATATCAACACCTTTGGCATACTTCCTTGCTATATGCAAATGCTCTTAGCCTAATACATATGTACAATGGAATATTTCAATAATTTACAGATCTGACTGTGGGAATATAAACACCAAATTGTAGGTTCAAGCATGATTACATACCATGCCCCTACTGCAATAGCAAAATGTGTACACTTATCATTAAGTCACTTGCATTTCACCAATATTTTACTGGTACCAAACCGCATCGCCCATTTACAACATCAGTCATTTTCACCATGACCGTGGTAAACAACATAATCAATATATGGTGTTGCGGGCCAACCATGAGACACATCATGGCAGCTGTGATCCCAAGGACCACCGGGAACACTTGCTCATCAAGAGCCACCCCTCACAAGGGTCAACCACATGCGGCTTCCCGTAGCACAACATGGGCAGCTTCGTGACTCATACATCAAGTCACAGGGGAAATAACAAATTGCTTGTGCACTGAGCCACCCTCCCACTGGGCCAACCAGGGGAATCCCCTAAGGTTCCAACACCGGCAGTTATGCAGTATGCCATGGACACAAATATCAATCATATGCATTTCTCCCTCTATACATCCTATACATGCCACTCATCAACCTCATCATCATCATCATCATCACCACCAACACCACTTCACCATTCTTAGTGGATTTTATTATTGTTGGCTTTAGTCTTTATTCTCAAATTTCAATGTGGCATTCATCATCAATTTTAATCATCAACTTTTCAATATCAATTATGGTATGCTATTCATTCACACCCATTTTCAATTAAGCATCAACAACATTCATTTCACATTTATGGTGGACATAAACATAACATCATATTATTGATCATTCAACACCACCATATAGCACACCACAAATATTCTAAATACATCAAAGCATGTTGCCAAAACATATCATCATAACCATACATAACATTACCAATCTTCATAATATTACAAGCAAGGCAAACATGCATATTGTCATATATGACAATTAAACACTATTCTACTCATGCATTTAGAATATAAAGACTCCTCTCCTACCTCAAGAGAAGAATTCTGATTGATTCGACATACCCGCCTCGTCGTTCGGAATGGATCCTACATTAACATACACAAAGAATCACAATCAATCAACCACTCAACACAAATTCAACTTTAACTAACCACTTTTATATTTACAATTCATAACACGTCTAAAACATGTTATAGGCATTCTTTTCCTCTCTTTATTAGGCTTCGAGAATTCCTTATTACCATACCACCTTCATTATATCTAAAAGCCACAAAACCCATAACCTAACATCCATGATAATGCTTTGTCAATCATAACCCAAGCTCTCAATAGCTTGCATTTGCCTTCAAACACCTCATGTTACCAACATTCACCATTTTCCCCAAATCTTTAAAAGTTAGGGATTTTCACTAACCCACCAACATTCATAAATACCATTAACTTTCTTCTTCTTTCAGCCATACTGCATCTACTTCATTAACACTTCATAAAACCCACAGCATTAAAGCAAACAAAAGAAGTGAATATGGCTTACCACACCCAAATGAAATGGGCTCCAGGAAAAGAGAAGAGGAGATGCAAGAATAGAGAAAGGAAGAAGGGAAATCCAAGCTCCAATAGTTTCCTTCTAAGCTCCAGAGAATGAAATTTAAGAAGAGTGAAATGGAACCACCTTTTCTTAGGGTTTAGAAGAAAGAAGAGAAGAGGAAAAAATAGAAGAAGAAGAAGAAGAAGTGTATCTCTGCCAAATGATCTCAAGAAGTCACAAAAGTGAGAGAAGGAAAATGGGCCTTTAGCTTTTAACTTTAACTCTATTAAAATTTCATCGTTTTTCCACAAACAGGTTCTCTGTTTAGGCTTAATACTTTATCCAAAAATTATTCTGAATATATATCTAGACTCCTATTAATATTCTCATCAACCCTGTCCAATAGCATCTTGATCGGAGATACTTGGTCTGATGCCCATATTTTAATCGGGTCAGTTTTCAGCTTCTCCGATCTTCATAAATCACGAATAGTCCCCAAAAATCTTAATTCAATTATTTCTAACGTTTTGGGACATTAAATAATTCACAAATAATTATTTGATATTTATTCTCCTCAATTAATCCTTTATTCTAAAATTTAGGGTGTTACATTTATGTAGCAAAATGAGTGAAGTAATGATGTGAAGTGTTGTTAAAACCTCCCATATGCAATTGAAGGTTTAGAATTGGAAATAGAGGGTTATGGTTCTTGAAATAAGCCTAAATACGTAATTTAAAATAGGTAAAGTGTTAAGTTAGGCTAACTATTTGTGAGGAAGATATTGACATGAGAAAAAGAGTGAAAAACTTGAGGTTTGGGCGTGTGGGGATGACCTCGCTTAAGCGAGATGGATTCTCGCTCAAGCGAGAGCCCTTTGTATCAGGGGAGTGGTCTCAAGCCCAATTTTGCTCAGGCGAGCATGGGTCTCGCTCAAGCGAGACGTGTGTACAATAGAGGAATGCACACTGGATGAATCTCACTTAAGCGAATGACCAGTTGGAAGGAATCCCGCTTGAGCGAGCAAGCCTGAAATGAGATTTTGGAGGAATCTCGCTCGAGCGAGATTGGCTCGCTCAAGCAAGAACGGGGTCTGATGCTGGAAAACTATTTCGCTTAAGGGAACTGGGGGCGCTCAAGCGACTCACCTCATTCTCGCTCAAGCGAAACTGACATTCCTGTTTTGGGTATATGTTAGACCCCCTTCCTTTGTATTGTGAGATATGTGAGGGAATGTATAGGATATATAATCACGATATGATATGGTGGTGTTTGATATGGATTAAAACATTAGGATAATTCGTTTATGCTCATAATGTGTAATGGAAAAACATAAATGTTCACCACCTAAAATTGAATAATATAAGAAGGATAATGAGAATATGATGATGGGTTATGAGATATACCCTTGAGTGAATATGAACCCAATAAAAGAATGATTAAATGATGAGGTGTTTGTTATAAACCAATGAATCGGAGATGACAAGGGTAATGTGTAATAATAGATGATATTGTGGATCATTCCTTGAGTAAAGGATGATCGTTATTATTGATAAATTATTGTGTGCCATTGTGAGTGATACAAATGTGATCTTGTATGTGTGGTTTGAAATATAATAATGAAATGTTATGAATGCCACACCAATATATATAGATGAGACAATGGTAATGAATAATGAGATGAAAACCCACTAAATGAAAGTGTGGTAATATCGATGAATATTATGAAATGATGTAATGCCATTATGGTTGATTGCAAGTATTGACTTGCATGTATGATATGAAATATACG
The DNA here is from genome assembly GCA_037962975.1 of Clitoria ternatea. Taxonomy (NCBI): domain Eukaryota; kingdom Viridiplantae; phylum Streptophyta; class Magnoliopsida; order Fabales; family Fabaceae; genus Clitoria; species Clitoria ternatea. The sequence continues at coordinate 190,229,525 of CM075672.1, read as the reverse complement.
TGAAATATGTTGAATGATAATGCCACAATATAAAATTTGAAAACAATTGCTAAAATCAACAATGATAAAACCACTAAGGTGTGTATGGTGGTGCTGGTGATTATGATGATGATGATTGATGAGTGGCATTTAGGATGCACAGTGTGAGAAATGAATTTGATTTGCATTGCATTGCATCCATCGCTTATCATACGCTGCCGGTAAGGAATATTAGGGGGTTCCTCCAGTTGGCCCAGTGGGAGGGTGGCTCAGTGCACTGATAAGTCTTGAAAAGACTTAAAATTCATCTTTAATTTATCTTAATCCATTAAATTGTGTTGAATTTGGCATTATTATTTAATAAATTATCATTCTTTCTTGTTTTAGTTATTTAATTCAAATGTGTTTAAATTTTGCAAGAAATTAATTAAAAAGATAAGTACATAAGGAAATATGTTTATTAAGAGATTTATACCACCCAACGTACATGTGCTAGAAAGCCAGCGTACATACGCTAGAAAGCCAGCGTACATACGCTAGGCATTTATATGTTGTATTTTGGAGGATTAGGTGCAGGAGATCTAGCCTACATATGCTGGAATCCTAGCGTACATACACGTACAAACAAAATAAAATTAAGAGAATAATCAGCAATGTATAACGATCAGGCTCAAGCGAAGAAGTTCCACGCTCAAGCGTGAAGTCAACATGCAATTCATGTAAACATCACAACATGCATCAAGGTTAAATGTACTTCGCTCAAGCGAATAAGCTTCAGGCTTAAGCGAGAAGTTTGTTTATGCACCACGCTCAAGCGGACACGTTCATGCTCAAGCGTGAAGTCACAAAATGCATAAAGTTAAGGACATCACCCTCAAGCGAGAAAGCTCCATGCTCAAGCATAAAACCACCATGTATTCACATAAAAAAAGAAAGTCAGCATGCATTAAAGCTTCGATCACACTCAAGCGCCTATGTACCAAGCTTAAGCGTGAAGTTGTCCTACATGCATCAAAAGAAAGTATCATGCTTTAGCGCATAGGATCACGCTTGAGCGTGAAGCTATTTTCCAGTATTCCATACTCCTTCAACGTGAGGTGCTGCATTTATGAGTTGAAGATTATTTTTGTATACAAGTAATTTAAGTTATGTATTATAATTAGTCATTTCTCTGTAATCAATTAATTAGTTTCTTTATTTTAACTGTTACGCAGATTCCTTTGTAATTAATTAGAGTTAGTTAGTTAGTTTTGTCGTAGTTATATATGTTTGTAAACACTCTGTAATTAACAGACAGAAGCAATAACACAATTCATTTTTCTAATTTTCAATCTCTCTAAACATTTTCCCTCTCTAAACTCTCTCTTCCATGGCTTTCCATGTTTCTTTTTCTAAATCCATTCCTATGGGTTGCTAAACCCCTAGGGTTAGGATTGCTAAAGCTTCCAATGGATCCTTAAATGAGCATTGAGGAAATTATCTTATGAAGCAAGAGGAGAACAAGCTGAGAAGTGGCTCTACATTGTTGGATTCATAAATCCAGACCTAATTGAAGAATCTTACCAGTGAGGAATCATGGTTGAGGCTTAGGTAACTTCTAACTTCCTAACTAATTCAGGCCTAGTAATTAGGTGAATAGTTAGGGTTCAATCCCAAATTTTGCATTAGATTTCTCTATCACTGAACACCTAAGGGATTAGGGTTTAATGCTTAGGAATTAGTGTTAATTACCTAAGGAATTAGGGATTAACCATCTGTGAATTATCTTCTTGAGTCTGAAGCTTAAATGAACCTTAACTTCATGTTTCTTGATGAAATTGTAAGCTGAAGCAATCCTAACCTATCTTTCATTAATTACATTACACTTCACCTTTCCTATTGTTTCTGAAAATATAAAAAACATAGAAAGTATAAAAACAACAAAAATAGAATGAATTTTACACTATGTTGTTCTGGTTCAGCTTGTGCTAGTTCAAGATTGTGGTAATTACCTCAATCCCTATGGGACGATCAAATATATTACAAATTTAACGATTGGTGTACTTGCCAAAAGAATATAATCCTCCAGATTTATGCATCAAGTTAATGGCACCGTTGCCGGGCATTGTTGAGTAATATCAACAATCCTTGGACCGATACTAGACTAAACCATTTAATTTTGTTTTTGCATTGAGTAGCAGTTTAATTCTCATCTTTAGTATAGCAGTAGTTTGTGTGTAGTAGTAGCAGTAGCTGTGAATTGTTTTTGTGTCTAGTATTTGGTGTATGCAGTCAAGGAATAAAGGAGAGCCTTTCTTCTTTGATCCTAATATTGATTTGTTAGAGCGTAAACTTAGAAAAGAGAAAAAAATAAAAAGAACAGCAAGAAATGGAACAAAGGGGAGTTACACTAGGTTACTACTCCAGGCCTACTAAAGAAGGATCGCAGTGTAGCATCCTTAGGCCTCCAATTACAGCTAATAATTTTGAACTTGAACCGGCTTTGCTGCAGTTGGTTAGAAATCAATAATTCGGAGGAAGTGATGTTGAGGATCCAAATTTGCATATAGCAACCTTCCTCTAAATTTGTGATATTGTGAAAATGAATGGTGTCCCTAATGAGGCAATAAGATTGATATTGTTTCCTTTTTCTCTAAGGGACCGCACAAAAGCCTGGTTGTAGAGCCAACCAAGAGGCAGTATATCCACTTGGGAGGATTTACAAAGAAAATTTTTGATTAAATATTTCCCTCCTTCCAAGTATGCCAAGTTACGCATTGAAGTCACTTGTTTCTAGTAGAGAGAAGGTGAATCTCTGATGGAAGCCGTGGGATACGTACAAGGAAAGCTTGAGGAAATGTCCTCATCATAAGATTCTTGATGTGCAGCAAGTTACGATATTCTATAATGGTGTAAGACCAGCAACTAGGGTCTTGATTGATGCCTCAGCTGGAGGTTCATTAACCATGAAAACTGTAGAAGAAGCTATAGAGTTGATTGATGTTATGGCTTCAAATGAATGTTTAGTTAGTGAAAAGAGCCAAATCTCTAAGAGAGGGATATAAGAATTAGAAGCACAAGATGCTTATTTGGCTCAAAGTAAGTTGATGACTCAGGCTTTAGAGAAACTAAGTGTACAGATTTCAGAACTCCAAAAGCCTAGTCAAGTTTGTATGATGAGCTATGATTTTTATGTTGGAGACTATGAAAATGACATGTGTGATCCAAATATGCCTGCTAAACAAGTTAATTTCATGGGGCAACAGTTTTAAAGGAATTACCCCTCTAATTCCTTCAATCCTAACTATAGGAACCACCCCAATTTTTCATGGCAGAAAGGTCCACATTTGAATCAAAACATGTCACAAACTCAACCCACAACTAGATCAAAACAACCACCTCCCCCTCCCTCTAAAGAAAAGTCTGAACTTGAGAATGTTCTATCTCAGTTCATTTAGGCAACTTAGGCCAGCTTTAAAAATCAAGCGTCCATCCAGAATCTGGAAAATCAGGTTGGACAGCTATCAAAACAGTTAGCTGAGAGACAATCTGACAATTTTCCTGGAGATACTGAGGTAAATCCTAGGGAACATTGTAAGGCAATAACCACAAGGAGTGGGAAAATTCTTCTCCCTACTCCAAGTCAGGAAAATAATTCAGAAAAAGATGCAGAAAAAAAAAGAGCAGGAAAGTGAGCAAGTTAATGATAAAACTAAAAACCAAGTAGAAATAGAAAAAGAGAAAGAAAATCAAGTTCATCAAAAGAAAAAGAAAAAGAAAAAGAAAAAGAATGATTTGATCTTGGAGGAAGCTATCAAGCTAACTCCCGAGAAATTGAAGAATGCTCTATTTCCACATAGATTCAAGAAACAGATAGAGGAGCAAAAGTTTGCTAAGTTCTTAGATGTGTTCAAAAAGATTCACATAAATATTCCCTTTATTGAGGCATTGCAAGAGATGCCTTCCTATGCTAAATTTTTAAAAGAACTTTTGTCTAAGAAGAGAAAGCTTAAAGGAGATGAAATGATTGCTCTTACTCAAGAGTGTAGTGTAATTATTCAGAAGAAACTTCCTCAAAAACTAGAAGATCCTGGATCTTTTACATTACCTTGTGCAATAGGGGATGTTTACATTGGAAGTGCTTTATGTGACCTAGGAGCTAGTATAAACCTTATGTCGTTGTCCTTAATGAGGAAATTAGGAATTAATGACCTGCAACCAACTCGTATGTCTTTGTAGTTGGCTGATAGGTCTATCAAATATCCTCATGGGATGCTGGAAGACTTGTTAGTAAAGGTAGATAAGTTTATCTTTCTAGCATATTTTATAGTTTTGGATATGGAAGCTGATAGAGAGATTCCCTTAATCTTAGGGAGACCCTTCTTAGCTACTGGAAGAGCTTTAATTGATGTAGAGAAGGGAGAACTCATGCTGAGAGTTCAAGAGGAGCAGGTAACTTTTAATGTCTTCAATGTTATAAAACATCCAGTTGATAAAATAAATTGTTTTATGCTTGAAGAAATTAAAAACTATAAGACTCCTATGCTGTTAAAGGCTGAAGAAGAGGCTTTACAAGCCTTTCTTAAGGATGATTTTGACTCTGAGACTGAAGAGTTAGAAGACTCACATAATGAGTTTCTGAACCTACTAGAAGCATGTGAAGTAGGGGAACTAAAAGATGAAAAGAAAGAAAAATTAAATAATACTGCAACTGAGAAGGGTAAGGAGGTGTTTGAAGAAAAACTTGATTTGAAACCCTTGCCTTCTCATTTGAAATATGTTTTCTTGGGAAATAATAAGTCACGTCCAGTAATCATTAATGCTGAATTTAATGATGAGGATGTAGAAAAACTGATAGGGGTTTTAAGAAAATATGAATCTGCAATTGGTTGGAACATTTCTGATTTAAAGGGGATTAGTCCATCATTTTGTATGCACAAAGAAGGTTAAACCCCTTAATGAAAGAAGCTATAAGGAAAGAAGTGGTTAAGCTCCTTGATGCAGGGATTATCTATCCTATCTTGAATAGCGCTTGGATCAGTCCAGTCTAAGTGGTGCCTAAGAAAGGAGGGATGATCACTATTAAAAATGAAGAAGGTGAAGTCATTGCTACTATACCAACTATAGGTTAGAGGATGTGTATAGACTATAGAAGGTTAAATGACTCAACTAGAAAAGACCATTTTCCTTTACCATTTATAGACCAAATGCTTGAGAGGCTGTTAGGTCATGAGTATTATTGCTTCCTTGATGGATATTCTGGATACAACCAAATTGTGGTTGATCCAAAAGATTAAGAAAAGACAACCTTTACCTATCCATATGGAATCTTTGCATATAGGCGCATGTCACTTGGTTTGTGCAATGCATCAGCAACCTTTCAAAGATGTATGCTGACACTTTTTGGGGACATGGTAGAGAAGCTCATTGAGGTGTTCATGGATGACTTCTTTGTGTTTGGAGACAGCTTTGATATATGCCTCAGCAACCTATCTAAGGTGTTGGTGAGATGTCAAGAGACTAATCTGGTCCTCAACTGGGAAAAATGTCACTTTATGGTTAGAGGAGGGATAGTCCTTGGCCATAAAATCTCTGGTGAGAGCATTCAAATAGATAGAGCCAAGATTGATATCATTGAAAAGCTTCCTCCTCTAATTAATGTGAAAGGAGTGAGGAGTTTCTTAGGATGTGCTGGCTTCTATAGGAGATTTATAAAAGATTTTTCAAAAATAACAAAGCCTTTGACTGGTTTGCTTGTGAAAGATCATGCTTTTGTTTTTGATGAAAAGTGTGTCAAGGCTTTTGAAAAGTTAAAATAAAGATTAACTACAGCTTCGATCCTTGCAGCACCTGATTGGTCTTTACCATTTGAACTCATGTGTGATGCAAGTTATTCTGCTATAGGAGCTGTACTAGGACAGAAAAAAGAAAAATTAACACATGTTTTTTATTATGCTAGTAAGGTATTGAACGAGAATCAAATAAACTACACCACTACTGAAAAAAAGATGCTTGTTGTGGTGTATGCATTTGATAAATTCAGAGCTTACTTGATTGGTACTAAGGTGATTATTTATATAGATCATTCAGCAATCAAGTACTTACTAGCTAAAAAAGAATCAAAGCCAAGATTGATCAGATGGGTTCTATTACTCCAAGAGTTTGATTTGGAAATAAGAGATAAAAAGGGAGTAGAGAACTCAGTGGCTGATCAACTCTCTCGTCTGGAAGGTGAACTAGACTCTATCTTGATAAAAGATTAATTTCCAGATGAGAGGCTGATGGCAATTACCACAGGACCATGATATGCTGATATGGCCAACTTTAAAAGTGCCTCTATGGTACTAGAAGAGTGGACATCCCAAATGAAGAAAAAGTTCTTTCATCATAGCAAAACTTTTCTATGGGATAATCCATTTTTGTATAAGATAGGAGTAGATGGAATTATCAAGAGACGTGTGCCTGAATCAGAGCAAGAAAGACTCTTATGGAACTGCCATGACTCCTATTATGGAGGACAACATGGTGCCTCCAGAACAGCAGCAAAAGTTTTACAATGTGGCTTTTATTGGCCAACAATTTTTCAGGATGCTAGAGTATATTTGCAAAGGTGTGATAAGTGCCAAAGAAGTAGAGGCCTCTCTGCTAAAGCTGGCATGCCTTTGACAAATATTTTAGTAGTGGAGTATTTGATGTTTGGGGAATTGACTTCATGGGACCATTCCCAAAGTCATTCTTCAATGAGTATATCCTTGTTGCTGTGGATTATGTATCCAAATAGGTGGAGGCAATCCTTACCAGAACCAATGATGCACATGTGGTGCTTAGGTTTATAAAGAAGAACATTTTCTCTAGATTTGGAGTTCCTAGAGTCCTCATTAGTGATGGAGGGTCACATTTCTGCAATAGATTCATGGAAAAAGCCCTAAGACATTACGAGGTACTGCATAAGATGTCTACTCCATACTATCTACAAACTTGTGGACAAGTTAAGCTTTCTAATAGAGAAATTAAGAGGATACTAGAGAAAGTGGTAGGGAAATCTATGAAGGATTGGTCTGTGAGATTAGATGATGCATTGTGGGCCTATAGGACAGCATTTAAGACTCCAATTGGCATGTCACCTTATCAGTTGGTATATGGTAAGGCTTGTCATCTCCCTGTGGAGTTAGAACATAAGGCATGGTGGGCCACAAAGCTGTTAAACATTGATTGTGACCAATCTCAAGAGGAAAGAGTCCTGAAACTCCATGAACTTGAGGAGTTCAAACTCAATGCTTATTAGAGTGCCTCAATTTATAAAGAGAAAACTTAGAGATGGCATGATAAGTGGATTAATAGGAAAGAGTTTCACAAGGATGACAAGGTCTTGTTTAATTCTAGACTAAGACTCTTTCTAGGAAAACTCAGATCCAAATGGTCTGACCTTTTATTATGAATGAGGTTTTCCCTCATGGTGCAATTGAAGTAAAAGAACCAGCCACTGGAAGAACATTCAATGTGAATGTCCAAAGACTCAACCTCTACTTTGGAGGAGAGTTTGATAGGAAAAAATCCTCCATGTCTTTATAGGCATCTTCTTAGATATCAAAGGTCAAGCTAGTGACCTTGTGCTTTGTGTTTTCAAACAATAATTGAAAACTAAAAATTTTGAATAAGGTATGAATAAGCTTGAAAAATATTGAATAAGGTTTAAGTGTATAAACTTTAAGTTCCAGTGTTCATACACGCATCAACAAAATAATAAAATTGTAAACAGTAGGTACGCATACATACGCTCCAAACTGGGCGTTGCTACGCGTAAATAAATAAGTATCACACCCCCATTGGCACTCAAGCGAGAACCTTGTGCGCTCAAGCGTGGACAGAAATGTGCCTTCACGCTTAAGCGTGACCATTGTGCACTTGAGCGAGCTCGGGGAGTAATAAGCATGACCCTTTTGTTATGCCTTCACGCTTGAGCGAGACCTCTACCTGCTTGAGCGAGAGCCCTTGTTGCTTGGGCAAATTTTGGGCGCTTGAGTGCGTGAATTCTGGGTGTCCTAGACCAACCTGGCGCTTGAGCGTGACCTTTTCATGCTTGAAGCGTGATTTCCCTAAGCATGTTGTGCGCTTGAGCGAAGAGATTTACGCTTAAGCGTGAACCTTTGACATTTGACATATTGAGCAAGAGAATATGCATGCTTAAGCGTGATCGTGGAAGTGTTTATCCTGTTGTGCCTGTGCGCTTGAGCGAGGAACTCTACTCTTTAAGCGTGACTACTGGACCAAGCTGACGCTTGAGCGTGACCACTTCACGCTTGGAGCGTGATCCCTCCTGTTATGTCATGCGCTTGAGCGAGAGAATATCACGCTTAAGTGTGACTCTTATACGCTTAAGCATGATCGTATGCGCTTGAGCGAGAATTCATACTTCACCACCTGTTACACTCTGTTGCACCTTCGCACTTAAGCGTGACTACTTCACGCTCAAGCGTGAACCCTGTGATCCCCTTAAGCATGTCATACGCTCAAGTGTGATTTTGTACGCTTACAGTGTGGCCTACACCTGTTACCACCTATTGTGATTTAGTGTGGGCGTATGTACGTCAAGGATTCCACGTACCTACACATACCTCATACGTTGGGTTCAGCAGTATAAAAACCCCTCTCAGCGTACAAACCCTAACTCTCTACATTGGAAACTTGGGTTTTGAAGAGGAAAAGGCACAATCTTTGGATTCCTTTGAAAGGTAACATCTTTTCATTCCTTAATTTTAGTTAATAGCTAGGATTTATGGTATCTCATTATTTCAATTTCAAACTTTCTACATCCATTATATATTTTCATCTTACATTTTCATTTCTCTATGGTTGTGTTGTTCATGCATTTACACCTATTTAGGCTATATAAATACCATCCGTAACACTCACAATGTCCACGAGATCATAAAGACTCTTTAGAAAACTAGGAAGAGTTGTTGAAATGGAAAATGTGAAGAAAACCCCAAAAGAAAAATGAAAAAGGGTGGCTACTTCAAGCACCCCTGTTTCTCCACTACCTAAAAAGAGTAAAAGCCTTGAGGAAGAAAAGAAGTCCAGGAGAAATGAGGATTTTGATGGGCATAGGTTTAGAGATTCCAAGGCTGCTCAAGAATATGAGAAAAAGTTCAAAAATAGAGAAGTAATAAGGGAAAGGGCTCTGGTTCTTGATGAAGATAATTACTCTGATATTGATGTAAAGGCTGCTATGTTTGCAAGGAAATGACAGTATTTTAATGAGAACTTAGGAAATGGTTATCAAGAACTCACTAGGGAATTTTATGCCAATCTAAAGGATAATTCTATTGAGGATAAGTTTCCTTTGTCTTCCTTCTTGAGAGGAGTCACCATTCCTCTCTCTAGGCATATACTGAATAAGCTTTTGAAAGTACCTATCTTAGATGGTGAAGGATGTCAATACACTTGGATAGTGGATATCTTCCATAGGGCTGAAAATGAGAAGCTTAGGAAAGAAATTTTAGAGGAATACTATGAACAAAGGGTTGCATATATAACAAAAGTGAGTGGTGCACTAAAATGTGTTAGGAAGAGTTATTTGAATCATCTCCCCCTCTTATGGTGCCACTATGTCCTTTCATCCCTACAAACTGTGGCTCATGCTACTGAGGTTGTCATTAAGAGGTTGGTATTGATTTACTGTTTAATGAAAGGCCTGTATGTTAATTTGGGTGAGTTAATACTGGAGGAGATGGTGAAAGCTATTAAAAAAATCTTCAACTGCCATATTGCCCTGTTATCATTTTATTGGGCCAAAAGAATCAGGTTAGGTTAAACTATGAAGAGCTGACAAAGGTGAAGCCTGAGAGGATTATGGATAAGTACTGGGTAGTAGACCACATTGACCATTTTGTGCCTCAACAATCAAAGCGTCACAGATAATCTAACCCATCATCTTCTGCACCACCACCTTCAACAGGCTCAGGTAATTCTTTTGATCTCTCTATGGTAATGCAAGAACTCTAGGCCATGAAGAAGATGTAGCTAGGGACATATAATCTGGTTCTGAACCATGATCTCATGCTGAGGAAGATTGCCACCGCACTGAATATGGATCACACTGAAGAAATGGGAGTTGCAATTGATAGAGACTTATGTTTGGCTTCCATTGGGTTCACCATTCCCCCTGATGACACACCTCTAGCAACTGAATTTCCACCCCCACCCTGAGCAACATAATGACGAGACTATGGCTAAGGCTACTGATGAAGACGATGAAGAAGAAGAAGATTGATATTTTAATTTGCTGTCATTTATGTTAAGTTAATTCTGTGATGTAATAACTTTCTTTTAATGTCCTTTCTTGAACAATGTATTTCCTTTTCAGTTGTAATGAAATTTTATTTCCATGTTAAGTTGTTTGTTGTTATTTCTTTTCTGATTTGTATTGTCTAATTCATGCAAACATCACTCAACATCTCCTTGACCATATAGGTAAAAAGGGAAGTAATCTATCCCCTCATCCAATTAATTTTATGAAAGGTATAAACTGTGCTTAATTTAGAATCCATCTTAATTATTTAAATCTTGCTGATTCTCAGGCATCAATTGGATAAATTAATTGATTCGCATTGCTTGATTCATGACCCCTTTCCATAACTATTTTCATCCTTAATTAATTGTATATTCACCATGCTAGTTAGCAATCTGAATTTATAACCTCGCATTAAGTTTGGGGACATGATTGGCTGATTACCTGCAATTTATGAGCTTTTAAGCCTTTATTATTTCTTTTCCTAGTATGTTTGCATTCTTTCTTAGTGAAACAAAATTTGCTTCAGTGCTTGCTAAATGATTATATGTTTGCCAATTGGAAATGATGAAGGCCTTCTTTGTAAATTAGCCAGGGCCAACTTTAGCCATCCTTACTATTAATTATCCTTTGACCTAATAATTATGTTTGAGCCCGAGACCCTTTCATTCTGATTATGTACCTAACTTTATAAGCCTATTTATTTTAGAAAAACCAAGTGAATTATCCCTGGATGTACCACTGATGAATTCCTAAGTCTTATCTTATTGCTAGGGACAAGCAAATTCTAAGTTTGGGGATGAAGAGTGTGCCTCAGAATAATTAAAGGACACACTCTGAACTTAATTATAGATGAGGATTTTGAAAAATGAAAGGAAGAACAGCAAAAGCAAAAATAAAAAATGAAAAATCAGTAAAAAAACAATTCCTATATAGAAGAAAAATGGTATTGAAAAAAATCAAAGAGAAGAAAGAAAGAAAGAGCCCAAAGGACTGGAAGAGAAGAAGGTACAAAGCACCATAAGTAGTTGAGTTATCCTTCATCTAAAAAAAATGAATGAAAAGCAAAAGAGCTGGTTAGTAAAGGTATTTGAGTTAAGATTAAGGCAAGGCATTAGTGGGCACATCTTTTAACCCAATATTGACTAGAAAAACAAAAATGGATCATGTAGCCTAACCCCATTACAAGCTTAAAAAGTCCTTACTGATCCAATTGTGCTAGCATATGTCATGATGTTTAGAACTGTTACAAGCCTATGTTGATCTAACAATTATACAGGTAAAGAGTGCATACAATTGAACCTATACACTGAGAGAAGAGTGAAACACCAATCCATGTGAGGAAAGCATCACCAGCTTATTCCCAAAGGAAGTGTGAGTAATTATATTTTCAGAAGATGCAAAAAGAAAGCATGAATGGTATTCAATAATTATGGTATGAATTAAGTTAAGGGAAGGTTGATTGTCTTGAGTAAGTGCAATTGATTTAATTAATCTAAGTCCTTGCTTGAGGACAAGCAAGCTTTAAGTTTAGGGATGTGATAAGTCTTGGAAAGACTTATTAAATTCATCTTTAATTTAACTTAATCCATTAAATTATGTTGAATTTGGCGTTATTATTTAATAAATTATCACTTTTTCTTGTTTTAGTTATTTAATTCAAATGTGTTTAAATAGTGCAAGAAATTAATTAAAAAGATAAGTACATAAGGAAATATGTTTATTAAGAGATTTATTAACCCAGCGTATATACCCTAGAAAGCCAGCATACATACGCTAGGCATTTGTATGTTGTATTTTGGAGGATTAGGTGCAGGAGATCCAGCGTACATACGCTGGAATCCCAGCGTACGTACACGCGTAAATAGAATCAAATAAAGAGAAGAATCAACAATGTATAACGATCACGATCAAGCGAAGGAGTTCCACGCTTAAGCGTAAAGTCAACATGCAATTCACGTAAACATCACAGCATGCATCAAGGTTAAATGTACTTCGCTCAAGTGAATAAGCTTCACGCTTAAGCGAGAAGTTTGTTTATGCACCACGCTCAAGTGAACATGTTCATGCTTAAGCGTGAAGTCACAGAATGCATAAAGTTAAGGACACCACCCTCAAGCGAGAAAGCTCCACGCTCAAGCGTGAAACCACCATGCATTCACGTAAAAAAAGAAAGTCATCATGCATTAAAGCTCCGATCACGCTCAAGTGCCTATGTACCACGCTTAAGCGTGAAGTTGTCCTGCATGCGTCAAAAGAAAGTATCACGCTTTAGTGCATAGGATCACGCTTGAGCATGAAGCTGTTTGCTAGTATTCCATACTCCTTCAACGTGAAGTCCCGCATTTATCAGTTGTTGATTATTTTTGTATACAATTTAAGTTATGTATTATAATTAGTCATTTCTCTGTAATCATTTAATTAGTTTCTTTATTTTAACTGTTAAGCAGATTCCTTTGTAATAAATTAGAGTTAGTTTGTTAGTTATGCAGATTCTTTATTTCAATCTCTCTCCAATCATTTTCCCTCTTTGAACTCTCTCTTCCATGACTTTCCACGTTCCTTCTTCTGAATCCATTCCCATGGGTTGCTAAACCCCTAGGGTTGGGATTGCTAAAGCTTCCAATAGATTCTTGAATGTCCATTGAGAAAATTATCTTCTGAAGCAAGAGGAGAACAAGCTGAGAAGTGGCTCTACATTGCTGGATTGATAAATCCAGACCTAATTGAAGAATCTCACCAGTGAGGAATCATGGTTGAGGCTTAGGTAACTTCTAGCTTCCTAACTAATTCAGGCCTAGTAATTAGGTGAATAGTTAGAGTTCAATCCCTAATTTCGCATTAGATTTCTCTGTCATTGAACACCTAAGGGATTAGGGTTTAATGCTTAGGAATTAGTGTTAATCACCTAAGGAATTAGGGATTAACCATCTATGAATTGTCTTCTTGAGTCTGAAGCTTAATTGAACCTTAACTGCATATTTCTTGATGAAATTGTAAGCTGAAGCAATCCTAACCCATCTTCCATTAATCACATTACACTTCACATTTCCTATTGTTTCTAAAAATACAAAAAACATAGAAAGTATAAAAACAGTAAAAATATAATGAATTTTACACTGTGTTGTTCTGGTTCAGCTTGTGCTAGTCCAAGATTGTGGTAATTACCTCAATCCCTGTGGGACGATCAAATATATTACAAATTTAACGATTAGTTCACTTGCCAAAAGAATATAATCCTCCAGATTTATGCATCATGCATGAGCATTCTTGTTGTTTCCCCTATGACTCTGTGTATGAGTCATGAAGCTGCCCATAGTTTGGTGACGTGGCACCCTATGTGGTTGGCCCAGTGGGTGGGTAGCTCTATGATGAGCAAGTACCTCAGTGTCCGAGGGGGCATGGCTCTCTCGATGTGTGTTCGGGAGGGGCCCGTAGCATTTTTGGCAATTGAGGCCATGTTGTTGATCCGCAAGTCACGGGGTGACTGGTGCTACAGATGGGCGATAGCGGTGTGGTACCATTAAAAGATATTGTTGATATGCATGCATGCTTTGAGATATGTGTACACATTTTTCTACTGCGGTAGAGGCATAGTAGCACACCTATGCGTGACCCATACTTGGTGTTATTCCCATAGTTAGATCCGCATTTGTTGTCTATTACAGTGTGCATATGCATTAGCCATAAGAGCATCTGCATATAGCGTGGAGATATGCCAGAAGTTGATGATGATTAATGATGATTGAGATTATGGTATGGTGTTGATGTGATGGGTAATTAAATACCAAAAAGACCACATAAAACTTTATAAATGATATGAGTATAATAAAAAGATATCGAATATAATGATATGTATGTTATGGCCCAAGATAATGTAGGGCATATTTGTTTCTTATTGATGATAATGATGATAGCCCATGGTGGCTTGAGAAAAGACCTGAATGGTCAATGTTGATGATGTTGGCCTATTGTGGCGTTGTGATAGATGTGTATATGCATGCTTTGCTATGACCTGGTTAATGAATATGAAATATGTACATGAAGTTGAATTTATGATGATCATTGAGGTCTTTAGCAAAGCATACATGATGTTGTACAATTGTTTTCATATCAAGAAATGAAGAGTTCAATGAAAGAGGATCAAGTTTGTATAATATGAACTCAAGGGAATAGATGTGCCAAGTTTAAACATAGAGGTTATAATATAGTATAGTTGTCGTTCCACTGAGGAGGTATTAGCATGAAAATCTTAGCTTTGAACTGAGTTGACAGAAAGTTTTGTTCTGGATTGTTATAAATGTTGCTGGTTGAAAAAGTAATAAATAACAGAGAGTGAAATTTTGCAAAAGATAACAGTGAATAATTTTGAGAAAAATCAGTTTTGTAAAACAGGGATTGGTTTCATCACATCTCACCTTTTGTAAGCTGCTTCAGTTTTTACGTAAGTAACTTAAAAAGATAATTTTTACATTATAATCAAAGTCATTTGCATCGATCCCTCGACTACAAAATTCATAAGAATGATTTCAAACCGCTGATCCCTCAGTCACTTTGAAATCATCCCAACATTATCGATCAATTGTTTTGACGTTTATTGCGTTAGATGCCATCCCTGGCTACCTACTCACAACAAGTATTTCATTCAAATCTGCTTTCAAAAGTCACTTCCCAGCATACTTGAGAAAACTTAAAACAAGAAAATAGTGATCAGGTACTTTCAAGCATTAAACGCAGAAGGAAATACAGAAACTTATCAAATCTCATTACAACATAAAAACTTACAGCAGCATTACTTCAAGATTGAATGGATTACAACCAATCCCATAAGGGAGTTTAGCTACTCATGCTTTGCATTTTCACCTTCAAAATATGAATACAGAAAATAATGGAAAAGGTTGGATTGTGAGGGAAATACAGGGGATGAATCTCATGCTTGATGTTCTGTTTTCTGCTTGATTTATAGAAGTTATGGTTCAGCTTCCCTTGCCACTTGCATAGACCCCATGAAGGAATATTCGGAGACATGCAGAAACACAAGAAAATGGTTGAGTTAGCATCGCACCATTGGTGAATATTAAATTAAAAATCCTATACTGCATGAGTCACACTTGAGCTTAAAGGTCAAGCTCAAGCGTAGAAGGTTGTAATATTCACTGGTTGTTTCACGCTTAAGCTCCTCTTAACCACACTTAAGCGTGGCCTTCTTGTTCAGTACGCTAGTTTCCACGCTTGATTCACGCTTGGGCGAGCTTGAACTTATGCTTTGTTATCTATCAGTCACGCTCAGGCGTGGAATGCTTATGCTCAAGCGCTCTTCTTCTCAATCCACGCTTAACTCACGCTCAGGCGTGCTTGGACCCACGCTCGAGCGTCCCTTTCTTACGCTCAAGAGCGATGGGGGCTGATGCTGAATTAAGTCATGCTCAAGTTTCATAAGTCCCCGCTCAGGCGCACCAGCTATGTCCAGGGTCACGCTTGAGCGAGCTCGGGCTCGCGCTCAAGTGTGAGGTTCTTCTTAATACTCCTCGCTCAAGCTGCCTTCAAGCTTGGGGGTTGTCTTCATTAAATCACGCTTAGGCGTGTTGAGTGCCACGCTCAAGCATCCCTGGGCTTTGATGTGTTGGTTCTTCTTGGTTTCTTCAAGCCTTGTTGGTACTTTTTTCACATATTTTGTCAAATCAAGCTTGTTTTACACAATGTGTTATTTTCAACAAAAATCATGCTTAATTAATTACTAATCTGGTTAAATTCTTTCAAAAATGAGTTTAATTGAAGTATTAAATCAATGTGATATCAATATACATATGCGTATAATTTCAATTGTATTCATATCATCATTTGAAATGTATAACTAACTTTCCCATGTGGTCTACTTTTTAGTAGTGATGCAGGGATGTCATAGGAAGAGAACATTTTTAAAGTAAAGATTTTATGAAGGTAAAATAGTGGTAATGGAATGTCTTTACCAGCAGCATTGTGAATTATTTCATTATGAATAAATGTATATAAGATTGCTAAGGACTATTGATATTGATGGATGTATTAGGAATAATGTTGTGAATGGTTAATATATTGATCGTAAGAGCATTGGGATTCATACCCATTTGATGAATATAATAGTGTCGGTTATGTAGCCATTTTGGGAATGTATATAAGTTGAAGAAATATGACTTTGAGGATGAATTGAATATTGGAGATGTAAGATACATAACCATATAGATATGTATATACATATACCATAGGCATTGCATGTTCATGAGATTATGTCAAAAGATGATGGTTGACTATTAGGCTTATGATATATCGTTGCATGCCTTGCCGAGCCTTTTTCCATATCTTCATATATGGGACTAGGCATATGCCCGGTATACACATTCTTTTTCTGTTGTAAACTCTGTTATTTTGTATACCATTATAGGCAAACTATTTAACGATCCAGTTATAGATTATCAAATCTCACCCTTTGGTTTTCTGTGGTTCGAGTCTTGATGTAGTCGTGGCAGTGTTTTAAAATTATTTTGAACATGAAAAATTCATTCACACTTTTATTGTTTAATTATTTAGATTACATCGGGATTCGAGTCCAGAAAATCGAGGTGTTACAACTTAGGGCTTTTTTTATGATTCTATTGCAGAAATGTGACCCTCCATCACTAATGAGGACTCTAGGGACTCCAAATCTAGAGAAAATGTTCTTCTTTATAAACCTCAACACCACATGTGCATCATTGGTTCTGGTCGGGATTGCCTCCACCCACTTAGAGACATAATCCACAGCAACAAGGATATACTCATTGGAGAATGAATTTGGGAATGGTCCCATGAAGTCAATGCCCCAAATATCAAATAATTCCACAACTACAATATTTGTCAAAGGCATGCCAGCTTTAGCAGCGAGGCCTCCACTTCTTTGACACTTATCACACCTTTGCACATATACTCTAGCATCCTAAAAAATTGTTGGCCAATAAAAGCCACACTGTAACATATTTACTGCTGTTCTAGAGGCACCATGGTGTCCTCCATAATAGGAATCATGACAGTGCCACAAGTGTCTTTCTTGCTCTGATTCAGGCACACATCTCCTAATAATTCCATTTACTCTTATCTCATACAAAAATGGATCATCCCATAGAAAGGTTTTGCTGTCATGAAAGAAATTTTTCTTCATTTGGGATGTCCACCCTTCTGGTACCACAGAGGCATTTTTAAAGTTGGCCATATCAGCATACCATGGCCCTGTGGTAATTTCCATCAGCCTCTCATCTGGGAATTCCTCTTTTATCAAGATAGAATCTGATTCACCTTCCAGACAAGAGAGTTGATCAGTCATTGAGTTCTCTACTCCCTTTTTATCTCTTATTTCCAAATCAAACTCTTAGAGTAATAGAACTCATCTGATCAATCTTGGCTTTGATTCTTTTTTAGATAGCAAGTACTTGATTGCTGAATGGTTTGTATAGACAATGACCTTAGCACCAATCAAGTAAGCTCTGAATTTTTCAAATACGTACACTACAACAAGTATTTCTTTTTCAGTAGTGGTGTAGTTTATTTGATTCTCATTCAGCACCTTACTAGCATAATAAATAACATGTGTTAATTTTTCTTTTTTCTGTCTTAGTACAGCCCCTATAGCAAGATCACTTGCATCACACATGAGTTCAAATGGTAAAGATCAATCAGGTGCTCTAAGAATTGGAGCTGTAATTAATCTTTGCTATTTTCAAAAAATACATTATAAATCTTCTATAAAAGCCAGCACATCCTAAGAAACTCCTTACTCCTTTAACATTGATTGGAGGAGGAAGCCTTTCAATGGTATCAATCTTGGCTTTATCTACTTGGATGCCCTCAGCAGAGACTTTGTAGCCAAGGACTATCCTTCCTCTAAACATAAAATGACACTTTTCCCAGTTGAGGACAAGATTAGTCTCTTGACATCTCACCAGCACCTTAGATAGGTTGCTGAGGCATACATCAAAGCTGTTTCCAAACACAGAGAAGTCATCCATAAACACCTCAATGAACTTCTCTACCATATCCCTAAAAATTGCCAGCATACACCTTTGAAAGGTTGCTAGTGCATTGCACAAACCAAATGGAATGCGCCTATATGCAAAGATTCCATATGGGCAGGTGAAGGTTGTCTTCTCTTGATCTTATGGATCAACCACAATTTGGTTGTATCCTGAATATCCATCAAGGAAGCAATAATAGTCACGGCCTGACAGCCTCTCAAGCATTTGGTCTACAAATGGTAAAGGAAAGTGGTCTTTTCTAGTAGAGTCATTTAACCTTCTATAATCTATGTACATCCTCTAACCTGTAGTTGGTCTAGTAGCAATGACTTCACCTTTTTCATTTTTTCAATGGTCATCCCTCCTTTCTCAGGCACCGCTTGGACCGGACTGATCCAAACGCTGTCTGAGATAGGATAGATAATCCATGCATCAAGGAGTTTAACCACTTCTTTCCTCACAGCCTCTTTCATTATGGGGTTTAACCTTCTTTGTGGCTGAACAACTGGGGAGTAGTTATCCTCCATCAAAATTTTATGCATACAAAATGATGGACTAATCCCCTTTAAATCAGAAATGTTCCAGCCAATGGCAGATTCATGTTTTCTTAAAAACCCTATTAGTTTTTTTACATCTTCATCCTTTTATTCAGAATTAATGATTACAGGATGTGATTCATTATTTCCCAAGAAAACATATCTCAAATGAGAAGACAAGGGTTTTAAATCATGTTTTTCTTCAAACACCTCCTTACCCTTCTTAGTTGCAGTATTATTTAAGTTTTCTTTAATTTCAACTTCTAATTCCCCTACTTCACATGCTTCTAGTAGGTTCAGTAACTCAGTATGTGAGTTATCTAACTCCTCAGTCTCGAAGTCGAAATCATCCTCTAAAAAGGCTTGTAAAGCCTGTTCTTCAGTTCTTAACAACATAGGAGTCTTATAGCTTTTAATTTCTTCAGGCATAAAACAATCCATATGATCAGTTAGATGTTTCATACCATTGAAGACATTAAAAGTTACCTGTTCCTTTTGAACTCTCAGCATGAGCTCTCCCTTCTCTACATCAATTAAATCTCTTCTAGTAGCTAAGAAGGGTCTCCCTAAGATTAAGGGAATCTCTCTATCAGCCTCTATATCCAAAACTACAAAATCTGTTGGAAAGATAAACTAATCTACCTTTCTAACAAGTCTTCTAGCATCCCATGAGGATATTTAATAGACCTATCAGCCAACTACAAGGACATGCAATTTGGTTGCAGGTCATTAATTCCTAATTTCCTCATTAAGGACAAAGGCATGAGGTTAATGCTAGCCCCTAGATCACATAAAGCACTTCCAACATGAACATCCCCTGTTGCACAAGGTATTGTAAAAGATCCAGGATCTTCTAGCTTTTGAGGGAGTTTCTTTTGAATAATTGCACACACTCTTGGGTGAGAGTAATCATTTTATCTTCTTAGACAGAAGTTCCTTAAAAAATTTTACATATGAAGGCATCTCTTGGAATGCCTCAGTAAAGGGAATATTTATGTAAAGCTTTTTGAACACATCTAAGAACTTAGCAAATTTTTTCTCCTCTAACTGTTTCTTAAATCTATGTGGGAATGGAGCATTCTTTAATTTCTCAGGAGTTAGCTTGACAGCTTCCTCTAAAATCAAATCATTCTTTTTCTTTTTCTTTTTCTTTTGATGAACTTGATTTTCTTTCTCTTTTTCTATTTCCACCTTATTTTCAGTTTTATCATTAACTTGCTCACTTTCCTGCTCTTTTTCTTTTTCTACTATATTTTTATTACTTCGAGTAGGAAGAACTAAATTTTTTCCACTCCTAGTGGTTATTGCTTTGCAATGTTCCCTTGGATTTACCTCAGTATTTCCAGGGAAATTGCCTGATTGTCTATCAGCTAACTATTTTGATAGTTGTCTAACCTGATTTTCCAGATTTCAGATGGACACTTCTTGATTTTTAAAGCTGGCCTGAGTGACCTGGATGAACTGAGATAGAACATTCTCAAGTTCAAACTTTTCTTTAGAGGGAGGGGGAAGAGGTTGTTGTGATTTATTTGTGGTCTGAGTTTGTGGTATGTTTTGATTCAAATGTGGACCCTTCTGCCATGGAAAATTGGGGTGGGTTCTATAGTTCGGATTAAAGGAATTAGAGGGATAATTCCTTTGAAATTGTTGCCCCATGAAATTAACTTGCTCAGCAGGCACATTTGGATCACACATGCCATTTTAATGATCTCTACCATTAAAATCACAACTCATCATACAGATTTGACTAGGCTTTTGGAGTTCTAAAATTTGTACACTTAATTTCTCCAAAGCCTGAGTCATCAACTTACTTTGAGCCAAATAAGCATCTTCTGCTTCTAATTCTAGTATCCCCCTCTTAAGGATTTGGCTTTTTTTACTAATTAAACATTCATTTGAAGCCATAACATCAATTGGCTCTATGGCATCTTCTACAGCTTAGTGGTCAATGAACCTCTAGTTGAGGCATCAATCAAGACACTAGTAGTTGGTCTTACTATATTATAAAATATGGTAACTTGTTGCACATCAGTGTTAATCAAGTGGCCTCAATACTCAAGAGGGGGGTGACTTGAGTTTTAAAACTTTTCTTGGAATGCCTTTGAAATTTGTTTTTTTTTCACAAGTTAAGTGTTGGTGCAAGAGATAGTGAGTATAATGCAAGAAATAGTGCTAGACAAAGGATAAATGTTATTAAGGCAATTTATCAAACACTTGGTATGCAGTACTTCAAAACTAGTTATTCAAGCAAGTTTAAGAATGAAAATGCAATCAATATTAACAATCCAGCCAGATGCAATATGTAAATGCAAGAGGATAAGGGAGAAGAGCTTGCAAACTAATTTACTAAGTTCCACCAACCCGATGTACGTCTCGCCTTCAAGCAACCCACTTGAAGGATTCCACTATTGAAGATTTAAGATACAAGCTTTAAGCAATTGTCTCCTAGTGTCCTACACTCAAGAACCCAATTCTCACAAGCACAAGGGAAACCCACCCAATCTCACAATCTTTCAATACCCAAAGGTTGAACCCCAACCTTTGTAACCACTCAACCTAGAGTGAAAACCTTAGTGTTTTGGTGTTTGGTTTACAAGCAATATACTCTCTTAATAGAGTTGATGTACAATTGAAAGCTCTCTCAATTTCTAACTCTCACAAGAGAGGATTTACAAATATAAGCTCTAAGTTTCAGAAAATAAAACTAAACAAAGAAATAGAACTCGCAAGACTCAAGATTTGATTTCCCTTTGATGGATTGGATTATTGCATTGAGTAGCTTGAAGGAGTTTTTCATTTATAGGCCTTGGAGAGGAGCCTTAGAGTCTTTAGAGTCATTCCCCAGCATGGGTGCTTGAGTTGGAATGGAGAAATGAGATGGTTTTCCACTTAAAACGCTTTTCCCAATTTCTGGCACGATGGTAATCAATTACGCCTTGAGCTGTAATCGATTACACTTTGAAATCTTCAGTGTAATTCAATTGGTAATCGATTAGACCTTATTGTGTAATCGATTAGATTGGAAATAAAGACTTGCTAATCGATTATACAGTGTCTTGTAATCGATTGTGAGTGGCACCTGATGCATTTAATTGTGTATCATAGCATGGTAATTGATTATGCATTTCCTACAATCGGTTAGTACACAAACAGAACTTTCATAATTGATTAGACCTGGTCTTCTAATCGATTAGTGACCTTCCAGAGTCTTGGTAATCGATTGTTGCATACTTGCAATCGATTAGGGAGTATACTTGATGCTCTTAATTCAAATATTCAACTTGGTAATCGATTGTGCTAATGTGTGCAATCGATTAGCTTACAAATAGAACTTGTGTAATCGATTAGGTCTTAGACAGAACACCTGTAATCGATTAGTTTGCGTCTTGTAATCGATTAGCCTGCGTGAATTTGAAAGGCTGATTCTATTTTTCATTGTACTTTGAACCTTTTGCTTGATTCTTCAATATCTTTTGTCATTATCAAAATAATTTAACCTGAAAGCATATTCAAACACATTCTCCCCATTTTTGATGATGACAAACAATGTTCATCTCATTGGGGTGTTAGTTCAAACAGAATTATTTGAAATGATTATCTCTAAGGATATCCCTAAGGTTATCTCTATAATTATTCGCAGAACTTATCCTTTTGAAAAAAATATCTCCCCCTATCTAAAGGAGTTTATACTATCTTTTAAAATCATAGAGATAAGTAATTGCTTTTAACCACTTGTTGTTTTTAGCAGATTCTTGATTATAACCTAATTTGAAAACAGATTCAAATTCAATAAAAATAGATTCTAGATGAACTTCAATTTTTCAATTTTTCTCCCCCTTTGTAATCATCAAAAATAAATAAAGTAGTATAGAGAAATATTTAAAGGGGAAATTGTATTCATTCATAGAAAAGGAAAGGTACATGTAATGAAATTTGTAGAATGGAAAAGCATAATAAAAAACATCCTAATAAAACATGAGAAACCGGGATCTAATTATCCGGATTAAAAAAGTGAAGTTCAAAAATTTTGTGAGACAGCTCTTCATAGCATTGTTCCATAAGTTCAAAGTGCTGCTGCTCAGTCATTTGGAACTATTGAAGAGTGTTGTCAATGCGTTCAAAGCGCTGGTCAAGATAGGCATAAAGAGAGGTGAAGGGGTCAGCCAGAGCGGATGGTTCGCCTTGGGGTGCAGGTGTGGGATCAACAGTAGGAGTAGGATGGTCTTCTTCAAAGGGACTGCTTCCATGAATTCTATCACTTTTGAAGGTCCATCTACCAGCAACAGATACCATGCCCATTTTGTTGAGATGGTGAGTGCCAATGCAAGCTTGGGAGGGTACCTTCTTAGAGAGTTCACCAGCCATGTCTACCCCATATGCCTTGAAAATTTTTATGAGGAGAATAGCATAGGGCAGTTTGTGTTGCTCCTTGGATTTGAGCATGTGGAGCTTAAGCAGTTGAATTCAGTTGATCTCCTTCTAGTTGATGATGGCCCACATTAGAAGAACATCATCTTCCTCAACTAAAGCATAATTACCACCACGGGGAACAAGAAGTTTAACCATGAAAAAGTGGAGAAGACGGTTGTTGAGAGTTAAGTGCCCTACCAGTTTATGATTACTGAGTGGACGGTTGGCTTTCCAAAGCGATTGGCGTGTAGAAATAGGATTGAAATCCCACTCATCTTCCAGATTTCCTCCAGCAAATTTAGCATTATTGACGGGAATTTGGGTGATTTCAGCAAGCTGTTGGTTTGTGATTTTTAGAGTCACATTCTTGACTCTAGCCTCTAATGTGCCATCAACAAGTTTAAGGTTACAGAAAAAGACCCTCATCAATTTTGGATAGTAAAATTCTTCCTTGAGAGTGAGGAATGGAAGAAGGTTGTAGTGGTGAAGAAGTTGGGTAAAGGTGAAACAAGGATTCTCAAAGACTTGGGCATCAATGTAGTGTGGAGTTATGATATCTTTCTCCGAAAATTTCTTGATGAAATTTTGGAGGTCTCTTGGAGTGGAAAAGAATCTAGAGAAGTCAAGTGGGTTGTTGGGTTAGTTCATGGAGGACCTAGCCCTCTTCACTATTCTAGAGGAAGACACTATGGACGATGAAGAGAATGAGAGATACCAAGAATTTGAAGGGAGGAAAGGTATTTGGAGGTGTGAGATGGAAGAGTGGAAGGAGGGGTATTTATAGGGTAGAAATAGGGTATAGATATGAGAAATAGGAGTTAATGAGGTGAGTGAGGATTGGGCCAACGAATTTCACTTGGATTCTGCAGAAAATCTGCTCCTGATACGAGGCTAATCGATTAAGCTCATAGGCTAATCAATTAGGGTGTGTTTTCTAAGGGAAATAAAACGTTTTTACACAGGGGAAATCGATTAGGGTGAAGTATGTAATCGATTGTGTTAAAAATAGGATCTTGGCAATCGATTAGGATGAGTTTTTAATCGATTATGAGGAAGATCAAACGTCAGCAATCGATTGGATTGAGGAGCTAATCGATTGAGTATGAAACAGAAAGTCAGTAATCGATTATATAAGAGTGTGTAATCGATTAGACATGGAACAGAATCGATTAGATATGAGATGGTAATCGATTAGACATGAAATAGAAAGTTTCTAATCGATTATATGAGACTGGGTAATCGATTAGGGTCTGCCTAGAAATACTTAATGCTCATAGTTTTTTAAACAAATCATCAACCATTCCATATATCAATCATTAATCAATTATTTGCTCAACAAGCATATTGTAAATCATGAAATTATCAAAATCATTCAATGTTCAAACACAATTTGAAATATCTAGGATTCCTAATTCTCTTTTAATATGTATGAATTGTACCTTTGCAAGTGGTTTGGTGAAGATATCAGCTAGTTGCTTAGAAGTTTCAACATGTTCAAGCATGCAATCACCCTTTAATACATGATCTCTAATAAAATGATGTCTTATCTCTATATGCTTGGTCCTTGAATGCATGACAGGATTCTTTAAAATATTAATGGCACTATTATTGTCATATTTAAGAGGCACATGGTCTAATATAACACAAAAGTCAAGAAGTTGTTGCCTCATCCAAAGGATTTGAGCACAGCAACTTCCAGCTGTAACATATTCTTCCTCAGTTGTTGATAAAGTAACACTTACTTGTTTCTTGCTATGCTAGGAAACAAGAGAGCTACCAAGCAAATGACATGTACCACTAGTGTTTTTCCTATCAAGTTTACATCCAGCAAAATCAGCATCAGAATATCCTATAAGAGTACATTCAACACCTTTAGGATACCAAAGACCTACATTTAGAGTTCCAACAAGATATTTCATTATTCGTTTTATAGCAGTGAGGTGTGATTCTTTTGGACATGCTTGATATCTAGCACACATACAAACGGCAAACATTATATCCGGTCTACTTGCAGTAAGATAGAGTAAAGATCCAATCATACCTTGATATTTGGTAATTTCTACATCTTTACCTTTCTCATCTTTATCCAAGTAGAAAGATGTGCTCATGGGAGTGGCAATTTCATTTGCCTTGTCCATATTGAATTTCCTAAGCAACTCCTTGCAGTATTTAGATTGACTAATGAAAGTACCTTCTTTTGTTTGCTTAATTTGTAGCCCAAGGAAGAATGTAAGTTCTCCCATCATGGACATTTCAAATTCATCCTGCATTAACTTAGCAAACTCTTTGCAAAGTAATTCATTAGTAGCACCGAAAATGATATCATCCACATATACTTGAACCAATAGTATGTCATTCTTTTTGTTCTTGATGAATAATGTTGTGTCAACTTTTCCTCTTTTAAAATTGTTTTCTAAAAGAAATTTGCTTAACCTTTCATATCAAGCTCTTGGAGCTTATTTTAAACCATATAAAGCCTTTCTTAGTTTGAAAACATGGTTTGGAAATTGATAGTTTTCAAAACCAGGAGGTTGATCATCATATACTTCTTCTTGAATGTATCCATTCAAGAAAGCACTCTTGACATCCATTTGGTACAATTTGAAATCTCTACAACATGCAAAGGCTAACAATAGTCTAATAGCTTCTAACCTAGCTATAGAAGCATATATTTCTTCATAATTTATACCCTCTTCTTGATTGTAACCTTTGCCCACTAACCTAGCTTTGTTTCTAGTGATTATTCCATTTTCATCTAGCTTGTTTCTAAATACCCATTTAGTACCTATTATTTGGTGATCATTGGGTCTTGGCACAAGTTCCCAAACTTTATTTCTTTCAAATTGGTTTAATTTTTCTTGCATGGCCAACATCCAATGTTCATCAATAATAGCTTTATCAATATTTTTGGGTTCTATTTGTGATACAAAAGCTAAGTGATTACATGTATTTCTAATAGCATTTCGAGTACTTACACCTTTTGTTATATCACCTATGATATTGTCCAAGGGATGATTCCTCACGGTGATCCACTCCTTTGGTTGAGGTGTATTCCCTTCATTATGGGATGTATCTCCTTCATTATTGTTTTCTTCTTCATCTTCCAAGTTTATTTCTTTGAAAGTACCTACAAGATCATCAATTTCCTTTCTCGGAGGATTTTGGTAAAGTTCATCAAATTTGACATGTATAGATTCTTCAATTGTACAAGTTCGTTTGTTAAAGAGTCAATATGCTTTACTAGTGGATGAATAACCTAAGAATATTGCTTCATCAGATTTTGCATCGAATTTGCCGAGATTTTCTTTTCCATTGTTTAAAATAAAACATTTACATCCAAATACATGAAAATAAGAAATATTTGGTTTTCTTCCTTTATAAAGCTCATAGGGGGTTTTCTTTAAAATAGGCCTTATCAAACATCGGTTCATAACATGGCAAGCAGTATTAACCGCGTCGGCCCAAAAGTGTTTTGCAATATTACTTTCATTTAGCATAGTTCTTGCGAGTTCAGCTAAAGATCGATTTTTCCTTTCAACAACCCTATTTTGTTGTGGAGTTCTTGGAGCTGAAAAATTATGTTCAATGCCAAATTTTTTGCAAAATTTTTCAAAAGATTGATTTTCAAATTCTCCCTCATGATCTGTTCGAATGGATGCTATTTTCAAGTTTTGTTCATTTTGTATGACCTTGGCAAGTTTCTTAAATGCATGATATGCTTCATTTTTGTGAGTAAGAAACAATGTCCATGTATACCTAGAATAATCATCCACAATCACAAGACCATAATAGTTTCCACCAAAACTTTTGGTTTTTGAAGGTCCAAATAAATGCATGTGTAAGAGTTGTAAAGGTCTAGTTGTTGAAACAATATTTTTGGCTTGAAAAGAGACCTTTACTTGTTTTCCCTTTTGGCAAGCATCACAAAATTTATTTTCAAATTTCAGCTTTGGTAAACCAATTACTAAATCTTTTGAAACAAGTTTGTTTAAGTGGTCTATATGAATGTGAGCAATTCTTCTATGCCATAGCCATGATTCATTTTCTTTAGTTATGAAGCATTGCACATCACTTGAAGCAAGACAATCAAGATTAATCATATAAATATTATTAACTCTTTGACCAATGAACTTTACTTCCTTGTTCAACTTATTTTCAATTATGCAACAATTTGATTCAAAGACAATTTTATAGCCCTTATCACATAATTGACTAATGCTAAGCAAGTTATGCTTAAGTCCTTCAACATATAGCACATCATTTATAGAAGTGGAAGAATTTTTACCAACGTTTCTGATTCCTAAAATTCTTCCCTTTGTGTTGTCTCCATATGTAACAAATCCTTTATTTCGTGGAGTGAATGATATGAACTTGCTTTTGTCTCCCGTCATGTGTTTTGAACACCCACTATCCAAATACCAATGGGTGTTACTTGCTTTAAAGCATACCTACAAAACATGTTAAGTTAGAGAACTTGGTACCCATTTTATGTTGGGTCTTTTTTGGTTAGTTTGTGGTAGTGTTCCTTTGGTCCAAGCTTTCTAATATGGCAATTTAAAGCATTATGTCCTTTAGCACCACAATGATTGCATTTAGTGAATGGTGATGAAGATTTTCTAGGTGGTACAAAAAAGTTTTTGTAATGTTTTTCCTTTTTGGTAAAATTATATCCTAATCCTATTTTGTCAAACATGCATCTTTGATTTCCAAGTAATACATTCAAATTATCTCTACCATTAGTAAACTTCTCTAAGGTTTTATTTAAGTCTAAGGACCTTGGTTTCTAGGATGTCACATTTCTTTACAAAATTACAAGGATTATTCTTGGAGCATGCTTGAACATTTGCAACTTCCTTTTTCAAAAATTCATTTTCTTTATTAAGTTCTACTAGATGCATTTCAAGAGTGTCAATAGTCTTTCTAGATAATTTATGTTTATTAGAAACCTTTATAAATTTATCATACAGTTCTTCAAGAGCATCAAGTAGTTCTTCTTTATCTAAGTCATGAAAATTTACCTCATTGTCTTCATCTTGGTGATTGGCCATGAGGAAAAGGTTTGCTTCTTCATTTTTTGACTCGTCCGAGCTACTTACTTCATTGTCATCCCATGTGATATATGCTCTTCTCTTTCCTTTT
The DNA here is from genome assembly GCA_037962975.1 of Clitoria ternatea. NCBI lineage: Eukaryota > Viridiplantae > Streptophyta > Magnoliopsida > Fabales > Fabaceae > Clitoria > Clitoria ternatea. Next base: position 190,201,167 of record CM075672.1, on the reverse strand, counting down.
CTATCTTTGTTTTTCTTCTTTAGGTTTATACAATCTATCTTGAAGTGTCCTTCCTTTCCATATTCAAAACAATTTGGTGAAGAAGAGTTTTCATTAGAGGCCTTACCTTGAGATTTGAAGCCCTTTTCGAATCGTTTGTTCTTCATGAATTTCCCGAAACATTTCACAAATAATCCAAATTCTTCTTCTTCGTCAAGCTCACTACCAGATTCTTCTTCATTGATAGAAGTGGCCTTAAGAGCTAGACCTTTCTTCTTGGAAGATTTTTCTTCCTCTTTCGCCATTCTTAATTATTTCAATTCTTGTTCCTGTTCTTGTAACTTACCAAATAGTGTAGCGAGAGCCATTTCATTGATGCTAGGAGATTGTTTGATGGCGGTGACTAGAGGTTGCCATTCCCTGGTGAGACTTTTTAACACTTTATGAATAAGTTCTTTGTTAGTGTAAGTCTTCCCAAGAGTAATGAGATGATTTATAATAAGTGTGAACCTCTTTTGCATATCAACAATTGTTTCTCCAGAATTTAATCTAAAGCTTTCGTATTGACTAGTTAAGGTACTAATCTTAGAGTCTTTGACATCACTTGTACCTTCATGGGTTATTTGTAAGGTATCCCACATATCCTTGGCGGATTTACATGTTACTACTCTAAAGAATTCATCAGGGCCTAAAGCTAAAGTGATTAGATTTTTGGCTTTATAGTTATATTAGACTTTCTTTTCTTCTTTTCTAGTCCAATCGTCCATCAATTTTTCTACTTGCTTACCATCTACAGTATGCATTGGTACAAAAGGACCATTTTCAATGGCACTCCAAACTTTCAAGTCTATAGATTGCACAAAGATTTTCATTCTTTCTTTCCAAAAAGCGTAACCCTCACCATTGAAAGTAGGAGGTCTATTTGTGGCACCACCCTCAGGAAAAAGATTTAGAGAATTGGAGGCCATTGTTCTCTTGAAGCTGTTAAGCTTGATCTACCAAGAGTCAAGCTCTGATACCACTTGTTAATCAAGTGGCACTAGTGGAAAAAATGGATATAATCACAGTTAAAAATGGCCTTTATTCACGGTTAAAGAACCGTGGTTGTTGCAGCCATGGTAGTAGATGAGGGTCTTTAACCACGGTTAACAACCGTGGTAATAAATCAGATCTAACCACGGTTGTCGAACATAACCGTGAATATAACAGACAATGTATATTCACGGTTATAGTAAAACTCATGGATAAAGAACAGCTATATTCACAGTTGTTTAGCATAACCGTGAATACAAGTAGAAAAAAAATTAACTTACAGACCATGTATATTCACGGTCATAGTAGGAACCATGGATAAAGGACCTCTATATTCACGGTTGTTTAGCATAACCGTGAATATATGTAATATAAAAAATTCACTTACAGAGTATGTATAATGACGGTTATAGTAGTAACCGTGGATAAATAGTGTCTATATTCACGGTTATAGTAATAGCCGTGGATAAATAGTGTCTATATTCACGGTTGTTACCATAACCGTGAATAAACACTGAGGTTTTTTTTTAATATGGTTTCTGTTTTATTGTTTCCCAAACCTGCATTCAGACAACCAGCACAATATACAGTATCCCAGCATATCCAGCAACAAACAATATATAAAAAGAATGGTATATAGATAACAATTAATTTGATATGAATTCATAACAACGTAAAAAATGAAACTATATACAATTCAGATGAATGTAACCTAATAAAATGTAAACCCTAAATCCTACACTAGATACATATTTAAGAGAATAAAGTTCCTATATCTAGCTAAGTTCTTTTGCTGATTTCAATGAAGTATGAGGCCCATTGCCTTCTAACATTATCTACAAGTGTCTTAGAGAAGTATGACCGGTCCTGGAAGTACTGCAAACAATGCACAAAACAATTAGAACAAAAACTATATTTATTACATGAAATTGATGAAATTGTTAGAAAAGTAGTCCAAATGATGAGACTTACATCTGTCCATCCCTCTACTAAATGTTGTTGGACAATGGTCAGCATAGTGTGCATGACGAAATAGCCACACTCAAAGGAACCCTCCTGCCTGTAAGACTACAATGGACATAAAATATAGAATAAGTGAATTCGCAACTTAAAAAATATATATCGAAGATTTGAATGAATATGATAGACTTACCTTTGGGTGTACCCACACAACTTTTCTTCCGTTGGACTTAACTCCAACCAGTCGATTGTATCCAATCATCGCCCTACATCAAATAAAACACAAGATAAGTTAGAATCGTATAGGTCCAAAAATGATGTAATTGAATTTGTACTTATTGTTTATGGCTTAACTTACCCGTCTACTACAGTTTTAAGGTCTTGTGGAACTGCCCGATACGTAGTATCAAAGTACAGAGCAAGATAAGCCCGGGGACAGATCACCATGATAAGTGCTTATTTTGTGATTAAATTTATGACTCAATTGGATCCATTTCCCGAAATACTTAACTAAATTGATAAAATTGAGCATGATCTTTACCATAAATAAGTAAATAAGCTTGCTCTGAAAAATATTGAGGACAGGTTCCAAAAGCTTGATAGAAATTCAAGAGGATTCAGCATCATCAGAACCCCACGCTTAAGGGTTAACATCAAGCACGCTTGAGCGCAGCCTTGTTGAAGGACTAAAGAAAACAGAGAGTTTCAGGAACCTCTCACGCTCAAGCGGGAGAATGCGTCGCTTGAGCGTGAGTCCTAAAACGCCCAAGCGAGGAGCAAGCGTGACCCTGAGCGTGGATTGAAAGACAAAAGGCAGCATCAGACTTACCCACGCTTGAGCGTGAGAAGGGGACGCTCGAGCGTGACCACAAGAGCGCTTGAGCGCGGCTGAAAAGGATCAAGCGTGAGCGTGAGCGTGATTTCATGCATGCCTGGCGCTCAAGCGTGGAACCATGGAGCTTAAAGCGTGACTGAATTGAATTAAGGAACAGGATCAGGGGCATCTCACGCTCAAGCGTGATAAGGAGCCGCTTGGGCGTGACCTCGATCCCGCTTGAGCGTAGCTTGAGCGTGGAACATATCTGTGAGGATAGAGGAGCTCGCTTAAAGCGTAACAGGCCCAGCTTGAAGCGAAGGATCAAGCATATGTTAAACAAAGGAGCCACGCTTAAGCGTGGTCAAGGAAGCTCAAGCGCAAGGCAATCAAAAAGCATCAGAGCCCTTCACGCTTGAGCGTGACCATCAAGCTCAAGCGTGACTCACACAGCATGGGTTTCTTCATTCTTTATTCACCAATAATGCGATGCCAACTCGCCCACTTTCTTCTGTTTCCACCAGTCTCTGAAAGATGCCGCATGGGTTCTACGTAAGTGGGGCAAGAGAAGCTGAGTCAAAACTCCTATAAATCAAGCTGCAAACAGAGCACAAAGGGATCAATCTCCTAACATCTGATACATCAGATCCATCCTCTGTATTTTTCATTTCACACTTTCCATTTTCTGTATTCATTTCTTTGATGGTGAAAATGCAAGGCATGAGTAACTAATTTCCCTTATGGGATTGGCTGTAATCCATTCAACACTGAAGTAATGCTGTCGTAAGTTTTCATTGAGTAATGAGATTTGATAAAGTTTCTGTATTTCTTTCTGCGTTTAATGCCTGAAAGTACTTGATCACTATTTTCTTGTTCTAAGTTTTCTTGAGTATGCTGGGAAGTGACTTTTGAAAGCAGACCCTGAAAGAAATGCTTGTTGTGAGTAGGTAGCCAGGGATGGCGTCTAACGCAACAAACGTCAAAACAATCGATCGATAATGCTGGAATGGTTTCCAAAGTGACTGAGGGATCAGCGGTTTGGAAATCATTCTTATGAATTTTGTAGTCGAGGGATCGATGCAAATGACTTTGATTGTGACGTAGAACTTATCTTTTCGATTTACTTATATGGAAACTTATGCAGCTTACAGAGGTGAAGATGTGATGAAGCCAATCCCTGTTTTACAAAACTGATTTTTCCAACCTCATTTACTGTCATCTTTTGCACAATATTATTCTCTGTTATTCTGTTACTTGCTATTTTTCATTCAACAACGTTCACAACAAACCCAAACAAAAACTTTCTGCCAAATCAATTCAAACTAAAGTCTTCATTCTAGCACCTCCTCAGTGGAACGACAACTATACTATATTACAACTTCTGTGTTTAAACTTGGCACATCCATTTCATTGAGTTCATATTATACAAACTTGATTCTCTTTCAGCAAACTCAATATAAGCAAAACACCTATCACACCACAAGCGTCCAGTGAGCGCTGCAGTTACCAGTGATAAGTGAGACTTCAAAATGCAAAAATTAATGACAATAATTATGGAATAGAATATTACCCTTTATGATAGGGGCCCATGTATACAGTCTTCCCAGACTCAAACATCCAATTCTGGATGTATGCCTGGGTGTCCTGCTTGGTGTTTGAGAGCTTCTATATGAGAGAGGGCTCTAAGAAACCATAAGTTCCTTGGAAACCCAACTCCACACAAAGTTTTGTCAGAAACCTAAACAAGTTGAGACATGGTTAGCGACAAATAACTTGTATAATGAAAAAATTGGACAAAAAGAGATATACTTACAGCTCCCACAACTGAATGATAGAGATGTTCAGCATCGACGTCCCCGTAATAATCTCACACATGTCAGAATGTGTAATGTAAAGTGGTAGTGCACTTGGACAGCCAAACACCAGTGGATCCCATGGGATCTGAACAGTCTCATCTCCTTGCTCATACCCGATGCGCCATAGCATCTGGATGGGATTGTCGGCCTCTGGCCTCTTCAATGCCTGTTCCTGTTGAACATTTGACAACCATCATAGTTTGTACCATAATTGACAATATAACAAAATTAGTTAGTGCAAGGTTTTTACATGTCCAGGGGCAACCTACAGAAGTCTGTTGGGCCACATCATAAAGTGGCCCACCGCCTGACCGACGGTCTTCACCTCTGGAGTTGCCACTGGCACAACAACATCCTCCTCGAGGATGAGCACAACAGAGACCCTAGATATACCATCAGGTAATGACTGATAGTGAACCACAGGGCCTAAGTTGTAGACCATGCCAGTGGCAACTGGCTCCTCCGACCCGTCAACAAACAGGTTACATTGTCGGGTGTCTGGTGGCTCAACCTCATCATCGTTAGGGTTAGCCGCAGCGCACGACCCCTTAGTGCTAACCCTCCGTACCTACATATTTACACATCAAGCAGAAGTTATTCAACAATGAAATAAAGTCATTACAAACAATAAAACTGAGGAAATTGAATAAGGAATCTAACCTATGGGTCGCTAGCTGGTGCAGTAGTCTCCTGGTGGTGGCTGAGTGAGGCCTTCGTCTCCTCCCTGAATCGGGCCATCTCCTGGTGGAGCCTAGATATCTCCTCCTGATACTCAGCCTTTACAACAACCACCTTCTGCTCCACCATTTTCTCAAGGGAGGGGGCAGGGTCGGGAGCACCGTAATAGCTGCGGAGGCCTGTGAAATGTGAATGATTAATATAACATTGTTTAACAAATAACAAAATGAAAGGATATACGAATTTCCAACTTACCTACACCTCGACCAACAACACGCACTCTTCCTGGGTGCTCTAGCCTGCCGATGGCGGTAGTCAAAATATCCTGCCTACCATGGGCTACGAAAGACCCTTGGGTTGATTACTCAACCAAGGAATCCTGAAACCAAACAAGTTAGTATTCACTTCCTCCACGTAATACCAAAAAAAAGACACTGATACAAGGGGAATACTTACTATCCGTGAGGTGACCTCCTTAGCTTGTGAGGAAGTGTATTCCCCACTCTTCTTGATCCTGGCCCGCTTCCATTTGTCGTGGCGTGTAGGTGGGGAAGGGGGATCCACAATACCAGTGTCAGGCTGACTAGTCTGACACTGACTCAGCCTCTCCTATACCAGCCGCTCCTCCAACCTACGGTAACCCCCACGTGATAGTGTGTGGGGGCAGTCATTCAGCTTCCTAGTCTCCCGGGCTTTCTTTCTGACCTCCTACAATAAGAAAGAAAAATATTCAGAGTTAGTCGTTTAAATTATACACAATTTAATCATTTAAAAACCAATGTACCTGAAACTGGACAGAATGCCTATTTGCAACGAAAGCATCCTAAGTTGCCTGATCTATGAATGGATATTTCTCTCCAGGGAACTTTCCTTGGTCATCGCCGAATACATACCTACAATTCAGGTACATTTAAACTAAGGATTAATTGGTACAATTTGGTAAAGCGTTGATTAAGAATTTAAAGTACAAATACCTCGTGGTGAGTATGGATTTGAACGACCTCCATCGCTCAGCCATAATACCGAGGACCTTTCTCCTCCCTATGTCAAAAGATGGTATGTCAAAAGGGTCCTACATGAAAGGAGTTAGTCCATAAAGGAGTTCTTATTATGAATTACATGAATTAATACACTAAATTAAAACTTAAATAATATCAAAGTTACCAGAACATCACTCCATAGCTGGTTCTTCACCACCTCCTTGACATTATCCCAGTCGGGGATAATGATGGACACTTTCGATCGAGCCAGGACTCCCAAATAACTGCTAAACTTCGTGGCATTTGGTCCTTCAAATCTACCAGTGTTGACATCCATGTCAACAGGTAACCTCTCTTCCCGGTGTCGCCTAAGTGCAACGTCTGCCATTCAGGTAACACCTCTACTCTTCTGAGTAGAGGAATCAGTAGCCTGTGAGTCAGACCTAGATCGTCCATCTTAATCAGCCATGAGTATCTGTTCAAACAAGGAAACACAACTGTCAAATATTTAATATAATATTTAATACAACGAATAATTAATATAACTTGCATGTAATTCAATGATTCATTAACATGATTAATACCCTATGAAGATGAAATATTTTCCCATAAGCCTTCATGGTGGTCATGATGACTGGCAACTACATCATCTATGTCATGTTCCACGATAGATGTTGGAATACGTGTTATGGTCGATGGAATTTCAACAATATCAAGATTGGGGTCTCCAATGTGTCTACCTTGGATAACAATTGACCACCGTTTGTCAGATGGGTCAGCGACATAAAAAACTTGCTTCACCTGCGTTGCCATTATGAATGGTTCGTCCTTATGCCCTATCTTGTTGAGGTCCACCAATGTAACTCCTAAATCATCAGTTTTGACATCGTTCTTATCGTCAACCCATTTACATTTAAACACAGGAACGGTGAAGGGAACGTAATCAACTTCCCATATATCCTCAATCACACCAAAGTAGCATGACTCGGCTAATACAGGGTTGTTGTCCTTTAAAGTTGAGAAATGCATAGACTGAGCCACAACCATCACTCCACTGTTTTGATTTGTACTTTTTTCATCCTGTGTCCTTGTATAAAACGAATAGTTGTTTATGTCATACCCACAAAAGGTGAGGACATCAAAGTTTGGGCCCTGTGCCAGTCGATGTAATGTCGAGGAAGCAGATGCATCTTTCAGAATGGTCATTTGTAACCACTGCATGAATGTCTTGTTGTGTTCATTCAACAACCACTTTTCAGTTATTTTAGGGTTGGTTTTCTTGACTAGCTCCTTGTGAGTGACTAGATACGGTTGCACGTCGTCCATGTTGTTTAAAATATACAAGTGTGCCTGAAGGACATCATCACGTGGCATGCTCTTGATTTTTTTTCCAATCGTTCCTTTCCTATCCAATCTCCCTTCATAACGAGTCGTTGGAATACCAATGCTTGAAGCATGTGACATGTATTCAGTGCAAAACTCAATTGCTTCCTCTACAATATATCTTTCCACAATTGAAGCTTCGGGATGACGTTGGATCTTCATATACCCTTTCAATATCTTCATATATCGCTCAACGGGATACATCCACCGTAAGAACACTGGACCACACAAACGAACCTCTCTCACCAAATGGATGATTAGGTGGACCATTATGTTAAAAAAGAGGGCGGGAAATACATTTCAAGTTGACATAATATAAGTGATGCTTCCTGTTCCAACACATCCAATTTGTCGGGCATGATTACCTTGCAACATATGGCATTGAAAAACATACACAACCTTGTTATGACATTTCTCATATTTTTAGGAAGAATGTCACGAATGGCGATAGGCAGAAACTGTTGCATCAACATGTGACAATCGTGAGACTTCAACCCAACTAACTTCAAATCTTTCATGGAAACACAAGAGTTAATGTTGGAGCCATAACCAGACGGAACTTTCACACTTCGTAACGATTCACACAGACTTTGCTTTTCTTTTTTGGACAACGTATGACATGCTGGGGGTAAATATGTTTTTTTGCCCTTTGATTGTGGATGCAAATCTTGACGTATACCCATCAACTCCAAGTCCATACGCGAGTTTAGGCCATCCTTAGTCTTCCCAGGTATGTTTAAGAGTGTACCAACTAAATTATCGCACACGTTTTTCTCCACATGCATTACATCAATGCAGTGTCTTACATCAAGCTCCCTCCAATATGGCAGTTCAAAAAACACTGATTTTTTCTTCCAGTTGTTTTGTGTCGGGTGCTGTTTTTCACACTTACCAAACTACACTTTGACGTCTTTCACCTTTTCATATGTCTGGCGACCAGATAGTGGTGGAGGAGCCATTTCAAAGTCTTGGGCACCGTTAAACGACTTCTTCAACCTTCGAACGGATGATTCACTTTAAGAAACCTTCGATGTCGAAGATAAACACTTTTCCTACCATGGTGCAACCGCACAGAACTAGTCCCCTCCTCACATACTAGACAAGCTTTATGACCCTTCACGCTGTACCCGGATAAGTTACCATACACTGGAAAGTCATTGATCGTGCAAAAGAGCATGGCACGCAATTTGAATGACTGCCCGGTAAACCCGTCAAACACATCAACCCCGTCTTCCCATAACCTTTTCAGGTCTTCAACCAATGGAGTTAAATATACATCAATGTTGTTGCCCAGTTGTCGTGGACCAGAAATCATCATCGATAACATGACATATTTCCGCTTCATGCACAACCATGGCGGCAAGTTGTAAACAAACAACAAAACAGGCCATGAACTATGGTTTGTGCTCAAGTTCCCAAACGGGTTCATGCCATCTGTGGCTAGTGCAAGCCTAACATTTCTTGGTTCATGGGCAAATTCTGGAAAAATCGTATCCATTTTCTTCCATTACGATCCATCTGCCGGATGCCTAAGTAGTCCATCAACAACCCTTTCATCAACATGCCATCTCATAAGTTTTGCATCATCTGCATTGGCAAACAGACGCTTTAGTCTTAGAACTATAGGCAGATACCACAACACCTTTGCAGGAGACCCTTTAGTGCATACCTCATCAGAATCTGCCTTTTTCTTCTTATATCGTGACACCCCACACCTAGGACATCGATGCAGCATTTTGACAGGGCCCGCAAGCGCACGGGTTATGTCGCGTAATATAAAAGATTATCGTTCTCCACAGGGACTGTAACATCCCGATTCTTAATTTAATTACCGATTGAGATTAAGCTATTAATTAAGGGTTAATTGCAAGAATTAGGATTAATGGTTAATTAGAGTAATTGCTGATTGGTTAGAAATAATTGAATAAATAATAATGTTAATGCCAGGTGAAAGGACGCATGTACCCCTAGAGGTATAAAAGAACTTCAACTCTCTCTTTCCCTCATTAGTCACGCTGGACAGCTCTCCTTCATGCATACATCTGGTCTCTTCCTTTTACTGTTTCCCTTCTTCTTCACCCTCATTGGCATCACCCGCTTGGAAAGAACAGGGAGAGAGTTGAAGAGCTTTTCTGGGTGGAACAACGACGTGGCCCTGTTCCACTCCCTGTTCTCTTCATCCCCTCTGTCTTCTTCTTCTTCTTCTTCTTTTTCTTCTTCTCCTTCCGCTTGAAGCTGTTAGTGTCCCAGTTGGAAGCTGTGCTGGGAAGTGCCTTGGAGCCGTGGGGAAGACGAACCCGTTGGAAGAAAGAGCAACTCTGGCCCAGGATCAACGCTGAGCTCGAAGGCTGTTGGAGGAGGTGTAACAGAAGGGCGATCAGTCAGCATTGCAACTCGAGGAATCCCTGAACCCCGACAGCAGGTAGGGGGCGCTTTGCATGTCAAGTGTACGGTTTGTGGACGGATTCTGGGTGATTGCTTTAATGTGATGTGTTATGTGTGAGATGTGTAGTTCGATGTGTTGTGACTGAGTAATTATGCATGCAACTCCCGGGTTGGTGATGTTGTGAACTTCTTTGTGGTGTGATTCCATCTATTAGTGCATGTTAATATTTCTGAGCATGTTGACCGAATGCATGTAATTATGAGTTAAAAAGGGTGGTGATTTGCTGGGTCCTGTATGCAGTTATGTTGAATGTATTTGAATGAGAACGCCATAATGATTTCTGAATGCTCGAGATGTGAGTTAATGCTTGATTCCATTTAGAATACTGTGTGGTATTGCATGAGGTTGCACATACGAGGTGCCTTCCAGTCCTGGCTAGTTCCATGAGGGCCCGTGGTAGCCGTAGGAGCTAGAGAGGAGTCTCAAGACGCCAATGGGAGGCCGGTACCACGCGGGAAGGGCTAATGGACGAGGGGCCAAGAAGGAATCTGTAACTGAAATCATGCTTTAAGTCGGATCCGCATGCATGTGTGTATGAGCATAGTTATTGAGACCAACATGATTGGCATGGATTTGAATGATTTGAATGAATGCAGACTAGATGATGTCATATGAGTGAATTCCGACTGAATGAATATGTATGTATTGATGCTGTTGCTAAGTGCCATGTGATGTATGATTGAGAAGGTATGTTATTGTGTGATTTCCGATTGGATGGTGTTGTGTGACTTTTATATTAATTGGCAGTAGATATATAATTATGGATTGAGCCATGTAAATTATATAATTGAGGTTTGAGGTAAAATCCGAGTCAATAACTATTGCTTCATATGTAAAAGCTCACCCCTACACCATTTTTTCAGTGTATGCAGGTCGGACTCGGAATGGTGTGAAGACCTCAAGTCTGAGTGACGTGCACTCTGACTGTTGAGTGCTTGTATCGCATTTATTACGTTTAAGTCAGTTATAGCCTTGGCCGGCTCATAATAACAGTGTTGTATAATGAATATAAATTTATATCTATATATAAGTAATCTGAACTATTATGACCCGAGTGCATGTTTATATACGTATATGGTTTATGTTGATAACCTGTGCTTGTATCGGATACCAGGTGCTGACGAATGAATGATGGAAGGTAATGAGTAATTCGAGTGCATGACCATGTAGGTACATATATGTTGAATACTGGTGACTTGGGTTTGAGTAGACGGGGAGAGAATGGTGGATAGAATATCGCTAAGTTAATAATTCTCCTAGTAAACTTAGTTGTGAGAGCTATCTCCGAGTGAGACTATAAATGGCTGGGCCTTCCTTTCCGAGCGGTGATGCTTAATTGGATTCTGAGTAAGATACCTTAGATGAACTTACATTGTGTAAAAGCTGATGGGCGAATCTCCCGAGTAATATTAAGAATGATCGTTGCCGAGTGAAATTATAAGGAAAGCCCGAGTGGGGAATTATTTTGTATAGGCCCGAGTAGAATCCGAGTGAACTTCTCCAAGGGAAGAGTTATTACGATGGATTAGATTGGACATATTTTAAGTGTTTTATATATAATCCGAGTGAAGTTATATATGTATTCCGAGTGGAAGACCGAATAGGTGTTGGTCGGTCTTGGAGTTAGTTTACTGAGTGATAGGTGTGTGGCACATTCTGATTGAATGTGGTTGGAATACACCGAGCGGTGTTTGGTTGGGTGGTAAGCCGAGTGAGGGAAATTATTAGACTCCGAGTGGAGTAACTTCATAGATTCCGAGTGGAATTATTAATATTTTCTGAGTGGGCCATTACGTGGCCTCTGTGGACAAAATTGAGAGACTAAGTTACGAACTTCCGAGGGAGGCAAGTATTGGGCTGTTCCCGAGTGAATGCAACCCTAGAATATCGAGTGAAACCCTTTACCGGGTGATGGGAATGTCGAGTCTGGCTTCATGCTTCAACGAGTGAGTTCTCGCTCCAGCGAGTATGTCCTCAATGGAAGGCTTTGGGTCGGCTTGGTAGGGAAGTAATTTCCCGAGTGGTTTATACTTGTAACCTATATGAATGAAATGAGGAGCTATGTAGATTCCCGAGTGAGGTTCGAGCGTGAGCGCATGGGAAGGTTGTTGGTTGATTTCGCTTAAGCAATGGGGTGTACGCCCGAGCGAGTTGGGCTGCTCGCTCAAGCGTGCTGTATCTCCCTTGAGCGAGTGCACGCTGTTTTGGGGTCTCACTCAGACGCTGTTTTATTCTTCCACTGTGAATGTTTTTCCTTGTTCTAATCGGTTTTCCGAGCTTCTGGTCAGCTCTTTGTCTTCCTTTATTATTGTCTAATTCTACCCGGTTTCTAGGTTGGCTTTTTAGGAAAATTTTCCCTGTTCTGGATCTCATTTAATTATTAAAATGAGGGTGTTACAGGGACTGTGTTCAAAGTACCAGCATATTGAAATTTAATTATCCACACAATTGATTTTTAAGGTTTTTGTAAAATAAAGCACAAAATTAAGTTGCTCAGAATACGAATAAATATAAAAATAAAAATTTACTTGACACTAAAAAATCAGAGTTGAGAGTATCTTGGGATTTCGGGGGATCAAGACTCTATTTTATGTTAATGAATTTTAACTTTTCATAAATAAGAATCGAATTAAGTTTTCCAAGGCAAATTTTCCAAAAGCTAATTAATATGTTCCTCTCGGAATCCTATTGATGTACCTAACCTATGGAAAGCGTTGCTTAATCCTCGGGAAGGCCCATTATCATTTTATGAAAATCCCTTTTATTTCCTCAAAAGAATTTTGATTACTTTCACGGTTTTACCGAGGTCACAAAAAGCATCTCAAAAATCTTAGGTTTAGTTCAAAGCTTTCCGGTAACAATAAATCTCTCGATTCTATTTATTACCTAAACTTACTAATATACCCGCAAGTATACAGTTTTATCATTTAGGTTCTTGTTAGGAATCACTAAAAGCATTGAACATAATTGAACTAAATGGAAAACAGAAATTTATTTAATTCCAAGTCAAAATAACATTAATATAAAATATTATCATACCCCTTTTATCCCAAGATAATTAATTTAGTTACTCATGAAATAATTCAAATTCATATATATAATGGAAAATAAAACATACAAGACATGGTAAAAATAAAGACTTACGGGTTTCTCCAAAAGCTCAGAATAATTTACCACTGTAATTCCTTATTGCAATATTCCTCCACCAATTACAAATTTAAATAACTCACTTTTACAATTCACAACTCTTAAAATAAAATAAAGAAAAAGAAAATAAAAAGAGAAAGAAAATGAAAAAGAAAGAAAAAAGAACGAAGAAGAAAAATGAAGAAAAAGAAAGAAAGAAAAGAAAGAAGAGAAGAACGGAAGAAGAAGAAAGAAAGAGAAAAAAAAGAAATGGAATTGAAGTTGTTGGAAATGATGCTAATTGATGCTGGATGCTTACAACTTCTTCTCCTTTTATAGGCGATGGAAAGAGGGGATCCAGCTAAGAAACGCGTTGCAATTGCAAGTGGGAGGAAACTTTCGGTGCATGTGAGTTCCAACTGTCCCAATTTGCATTATTTTAATATTTCCAATAATTCGGTGCTTGGATTTATTCAGCTGGACAAATTCCGAGTGGAAAGGTGCTGGAATTCCACAAGACCGAGTGACAGCTTGCTGGGAGGTTGGACGGTTCTGTGGCTTGCTGTTGGATGGAGATTTGGACGGTGTTGTGTTGAGTGGGTTACTGGGCGGTGTTGATTTGAGGGGGCCGGTGTTGTGGTTTGAGGGACAGTGGAGTTTCTGGACGGTGTGGTGGATGGAGCCGGTGTTCAAAGTAGATAGGACGGTGTTGGTTTGGGACGGTGTGGAGAAGAGAGTGTTGATGGAGAGTCGGTGTGTGTTGGTGGTGAAGAGACTGGACGTTATGGGCTGGACGGTGTGGAATTGATGGAGAGGAAAGGGACAACGGATAGAAGAGAGGGAATGGGACGGTGTTTAGGAGAACGCCGGTCGGTATTGTTTTGAAGGGATGTTGTTTGGGTTGCTGGAGAGTTGGAGTTGATCCAGTGTGCATTTGATCCGGTGTTGGAGTGATCCAGTGAAGAGATGGAAGAAGTCGGTGTTGATGTTGTGGTTGTGAAGAGAGCTTGATGAATGATTGAAATATTCAATCGGAACCGAGTAAAGAGTGACTCGGAACCGATTGAAAGATGATTCACTTGGCACTGATAGAGGAGTTCATTCGGAACTGATTGAAGACTCACTCAGGATCGGAATTTATTCAATCGGTTCCCAAACTGTTTACTCGGCTGTCTCTGAATTTGAACCACTTGGTTAAAACTTTGCTCGGATTTTGCTTTGGATTCATTCGGACACATTCACTCGGAAGTGCCTTCATGCTTCTCACTCGGAATGGCCTTCACTTTCACTCAGAAACTTTGAGAGTCTGGAATCTGGCTAATTGAATTTCTTCTCATGTCCGAGCCTTGCTTTGCTCGGAAATATAGGTTTCTGCCCCAACTCACTCTGTAGTCTTCCTTGGAGACATCTCACTCGGACTTAGTGTGAAACTGTGAGAATCTGCCCGAGTATGATTCACTCCCAGTCGGATTTTTCCTTGCTTGATTAAGACACTACTCGGAAATGCCTTGTTCTGCTTGAGAATTCCATTTTCTCTGAATAAAACGACTAGGATTCCTCCTTATTCAGCACTTATTCATTCAGTGGCTTCTATCTGCTCGGAATCAACTCACTCGGGACAACTTTGCCCAGAAAAACAGTTCAGACTTGTTTCAATCAGCATTTCTTCACTCGGATTATTTGCAATCAGAAAACTCCCACTCGGATTCACTTCAATCAGTAATACTTTCACTCGGCGAATAGCTTTGGACAACATCTATTCAACGTCAGTCCCCTTTTTTCACTCAGAATGGACGCAGTCGGGGAAGCTTCCACTCGAAATCAACTCCAACCGAGACTTATTCCATTTCAGCATTGAACCTCTAATAGAGTCAGCCATTTATCACTCGGAATGGCTTTGACAAGGAATTTTCCACTCGGATTCTGCTCCAACAGCGAATATTCCACTCAGAAAAGCTCTATTCTGAGTCATTCCACTCGGATTTGGTCCTTTCTGAGTCATTCCACTCGGAATTGGTCATTTTGAGTCGGATTTCAACATTCTGAGTCAGAATTCAGCATTCGGAGTCAGAATTTAACATAAAAAGAGAGTTCTTTCTACTTTGGGCTTGTTCTTCTTGTTTCTTTATCTTTTTATGGTCGTTTTTCTCATGTTATTGACCCTTTATTACCTTAATTTCTGCAAAATAACATACCCAAGTAGAATATAGTGGAAAGAAAGCAAAAATCACAATAAATAAAGGAAATACAGTGGATAATGATTAAAATCCTAAGCAAACTAGATCTATTTTATTGTGTTATAAAGCACTTATCAAAATACCCCAAACCAAAGCATTGCTTGTCCTCAAGCAATCACCATATTCACAAGATAAAATATAGAAAACACTAAGCTTAATAAACTAAGGAATCCAAAATAGAGAAACAGATTTATTCAAATGCCAATTTTATTTTTCTTACATGAATCAAATTTTAATGTCAAGACTTGAGATACTCTTCTCACAATTTTCACTGAAGTGTTTCAAGGTTTGTGTACCTCTCAAATCATCATAGTCAAAAATATTACCATAAGCTTGTTAATAAACCAGAAACTCCACAGTTTTGATAGAAAATATGTCAAAGTCTAAAGGTCTTTCAAAGGTTGTAACGTGGCCTTGGGTTGTATTGTCAAGGTAGGAATTTCAAGAAAAATGGAATACAAAAGGGCTTTAATAGTCATGAATGATTCAAATTACCATCATAAATTTAACAGAGCAAATTTTTGAACTTTTATGGACTTTTTGGAATTCATTCAATATCATTCTTTTGATTTTCTTTTCCTTTTTCTTGCTTTTCTTTGCATTCAATACCATATTTTTCTTAAGTCCTTTTTTTCTTTCTTTGCTCTACTAAAATTCCAAATTTTTTACCATTAAGAGAATATCAGTCAATGAAAGGTTTCAAGGAAAAATTTTCACTTTTAGGCTCAAAAGGGGCAACTAGGGGTCAAATTATGCAAAATTCTGAGGCTTAAGAATAAAACCTAATTGTGCCTTTATCATCCTAAGACATATAATCAAAAACCATTTTGAATCGGTTGAAAAACAAGTCCTAGAATATTAATGACTATGAGATTCACTCAATCAAGAAGATATGGGTTTTGAAAATTTGTTTGATAAATAACCCATTTTGGCTCAAGTCTAACCATGGAAAGTCTTTTCAAAGAAAATTTTAATCACATAAGGTTCATTTAGACATTGATTTGGCATTTAAACAATCCAATTTTGAAAATTTTACTCAAAATTTTGGGATCCTTAGATACTTTAGCCTTGTTTTCAAAGTAAATTTATCATGCAATCATGGTAATTTACAAGATTACAAACAAAGCGAGGAAAACACATGTAACATCCCAATTTTAATAAAAAGGAACCGGGCGAAATAAAAGCCATTTAAAATGACAAGTCAGAAGAGGAAATCTGTCCACTAATTACCCTTAACTTAATTAACTAAAAAGGTGTGAGGTGATTAGCGTTAGAGGATGCTGATGGGACAGGGTGGCGTAGGTAGGACTACTGCTTCACGTTTCCCCACCCCACCATCCTGTTCTTCGTGCGTGTGTTTATATTGGGTGATGGCCCCTTGCCCTTCATTCTCCAGAACTCTCTCTGCGAACTCTCTCTTCTCTCTTCTTCTTATTCTCTTATTCCCCTTTTTCTTCTCCTTCTCTGCTCTCTACTCCATTCCCTGTTTGAAAGCCAAGTGACGATGCGGCAGAGAAGTCAAGCTCCCTCATACGGGTGGAGGACGAGCGTCGAAGCAGAAGAATCTCTCGGAGTCTCGCAGTTGGTAGGGGGAGTACCTTACATGTTAAATGCATGGGTTACGAACGGGTTTGGAAGACATTGATAATTGTGGAACTGTATTCTGTTGTATAATATGCTTGCATGTAGAATATTCGAGTGCATGACAAGTGAGAGTGAGTGTTTCATGTTATCATCGTCCTTGAGGATGCATATGTTACCATAGAACCCGATTGCATGATTGTGTTATGTTGATGAGAATGCTTTATTGAATCTGTTCGTGTTTATAGGAATGTATGCGTTGATTGAGTCCTGACACTGTCATATACCGTTTGCATGTTGTGTTACGATTGATTAGAATGCTTGTGTGAACCTGTTAATCTTCATGTAAATGCATGCGTTGATTAAGTTCTGATACTGCTGTGAACAGAGTGCATGTTAAACTTGAGTTGATGAAAATGCTCATGGAAGCTTGATATTGACTGACACTGACTGCATTAGACTCATATGCTGCTATGATGATGGTTGCATGGAAGTTTGTATGTGTTAAATTAACATGCGGAGTTCTGAGAATGTGTGTTATCGACTGCATGTGAAATATGTGTGATTGAATAAGAGGATGTGTGTATGAATTCAATGCTGTGTGTCGAATCCGCGTGTGGCGCATGGGATGCGTTTGTGCTGAGAGCACGTAGTGTGGGACACTACCATCGGTTATTCAGCGTGGGACACTGCAAAATCCTTGAGTGGGACTCAAGGTAGCCCTTGAGTGGGACTCGGGCTGCCTGTGAACACCTCCGTTGGCGCTGAGAGCGTTGGTGTCACCTGTGGGCAAACGGTTGGGTA
Organism: Clitoria ternatea; assembly: GCA_037962975.1. Lineage (NCBI taxonomy): Eukaryota > Viridiplantae > Streptophyta > Magnoliopsida > Fabales > Fabaceae > Clitoria > Clitoria ternatea. The sequence goes on along the minus strand of CM075672.1, from coordinate 190,183,291 downwards.
CCTGTAAAATGGCCAAGCAGCTGGGAGCTGAAACGGTAGCTGAGAGCTATGTATAAAAGGCTGAGAGCCTACGTTGCAACGTTAGAACCGATTACACACGTATACAGAACCGAGTGAATAATGTGTGCATATATGGCTACTGATGTTATGTGGAATTAATTATGCATGTGATGATGTTAGTGAAGTGGTGTTTACTTTTGAATGAGTGCATTATTCCGTGTGCATGTGCTAAAATTGCTGACTGAAACCTGCTCCGTGAATGTATAATATGTTGTTGAGGAGTTGTGAATACATTTATATCCGAGTGAGAATTGTGTATTCTGATTGATAAATGTTATGTAGAGATATCCTGACTCAAGGACCCTTAGCATTGTGTCACTGACTGTGGAATGTTAATATTATTGAGTTGACGTATGATTGTATGAATGTATGGGTATATGTTGTTGTATGAATGTGAAGTAACCTGAATCGGTATCTATCATTTGAAATTTAAGATGCTCACCCTTGCAGTGGCAATTTTTCAGTGAATGTCTCTCGGGATGAGGATCAGAGGTAGAGTTGGAACGCCGGATGAAGTGCTGATGCACTATGGAGGCTTTATGACTGTGTACATGTCGCATAAAATGTTTTAAGTTAGGCCTTGGCCGGCTCATGTCTGATGTTAGTGTTTTGAACAAACAGAATCCTTATGGGACGGAAAGAGTATGATAACGTGTTTGTAAACATCAATATACACTCTTATATATATATAGCTACGTGTATGCCATGCTGCATGTCTATCTCAATCCGTGTGCGATGATTGAGTAGCATATACATATTCATGCTCTGTTGGGTACGCAGGGATAGTATGACTTAGTATGAAGGAAGCCAAGATAGAGTGAATTTGTGACCCGTCACCAGGGAAGGGAGTTTTAGATGTTCCGAGTGAATGAGTATATGCAGCTCCGAGTGGGGATTAACGTGGAAGACTTTCCCAAACAATAAGCTGTTAGAATTCAGAGTAGAGTCTAAATACACTTTGATTGAGGATGAGTCGAGTGAATGCTTCCGACTGGAGGATAACCTATCTGACTCTGGGTGAAACTCGTGTAATAAACCATCAGAAAGCCATGAAACTCTTAAAGGGAGGTTTAGGTTAGTAGGAGAGCTTGGGCCGAAAGGGTTATATCTCCGAGTGAGAAACGAGCAAAATCCCCGAGTGATCATGAGAGCGGTCATTACCGAGTGGAAATTATAAGTAAAACCCGAGTGAGGAAGAGTTCGTAATCCCGAGTGAAAACCCTGAGCGATCCTCTCCTGAGAAAGAAGTTAGTGTAGTGGGTTAGAATGGAATGGATTCCGAGTGTATGATATTTATAATCCGAGTGAGTTAGCTGTCATTTTCCGAGTGAATGAGTGAAGGATGACTCTGGGTCCGAGCGTCTGCTTAGCCGAGTGTGGCTCCTCACTCCAGCGAGCAAGATACTCGCTCCAGCGAGTACGGTTTTGGGAAGGCTTGTGATGGCCTCGCTTAGGCGGATACATACCTCGCCCGAGCGACTAGGACGGTTCGCCCAGGCGTGTGGGATCGCGCTGAAGCGAGTAGATGTTAATACGGAACTCCGCCCAATTACCCTCCTCTTCTGTTGTTACATTATCATGTATCGCTCGGCGGTGTTGGACCCCGCTTGAGCGAATAGACATTGTGGTGGAATTCGCCCAGGCATTGACGTGCTTCGCTGAATTGGGCAGAGTTGGTTCAGGTTCTATTCCTTCCACAGGTAGCCATACATGTGTATGTGTCCCTTAACTTTCCCTTGCCTTCCTCTTCTCTTCTATGCCAACTGACCCGTGGTTGTTTTTGTGAAAAAATTTTCTGTGTTTGGGTTAATTAATTGTTAAAAATAAGGGTGTTACATTTTGGTATCAGAGCAGACTGAAAGGTCCAAGGCCAAGGTATGCTTACCGAGTGTAAGCGGTTGTGTGTTTTCTGACTAAATGGTCATAATTGTTGTGATGTTAGTTGAACCTGATTGATATTGGCTTGTGGATAGGAGGTTGTTTCCTCCTTGTCCGATTGAGTGTGTAACCTGGAGAAACGATATAAGGTGCTAAGCTATTGAATGTTAGACTGAAACCCGATCGGTAGTAAGTGGCTCGGTATACTTATCCTTGAACGTTGATTTCAGGATAAGGAATGACGCATCGCCAAAGCATGGAGGCTATAGCCACAACATTCCAACGCTTTGTAGACGTGTTTGAGAGGCAGGGCCAGCCTCAAGCTGAGGAGGGCCAAGTGCTGGACCGCTTCCTGAAGAGGAAACCGAGTGAATTTCTAGGAGGACGGAACCCTGAGGCAGCGTTTAAGTGGACTCAGGAGCTGGAGAGAATTTTTGGGGGTCTTCGTTGTACCGAGGCCCAAATGGTGGAATGTGCAGTGTATATGCTACGAGATGAAGCGGAGAACTGGTGGAAGATAGCCAGAAGCCAATTCCCTGACGATGATAATCAGCTAACGTGGAACGATTTCAAGACATGCTTCTTAGAGAAGTACTTTCCCGACACGGTGAGGAGTCAGAAAGAGTTGGAGTTTATAGAGTTGAAACAAGGCTCCATGACTGTGGAAGAATACGTGACAAGATTCGAGGAATTGTGCCTATTCTACCCACCCTTCCAGCAACCTGGGACGGAGAGCTCCAAGTGCCTTAAGTTTGAGAATGGATTAAGATCAGATATTAAGAGGGCCTGCAGATACCATGAGATACGGAGTTTCCCTGCATTGGTGAATAAATGTAGGATATTCGAGGAGGATGACAAGGCCCATTCGGGCCAGAGCGGCAGAACCCACCATTCCCTGAGGCCCCAACAATCCCGCTTCAAAAGGCCAAGCAACGTTGGCAGGAACAAATCTTTTTCCAGATTTGGGGGTCGGAACCAACCTGAAAGATGACAAGTGGTAGGAGACGGAAGATGTTTCAAGTGTGGAGGAAGTCACTATGCCAGAGACTGCAAGGATAATGGTGAAGTGGTGTGCTTTCATTGTAATGAGAGAGGACATATTCGCCCCGATTGCCCTCAACTCCACCAAGCAAACACCAGTGTACGTCAAGGAGGATTCCAAGAGAGAAACTGAGTGAATGATAACCAACGACCTGGTGGCAGAGGCAACAGAGCCAGAGGAAACATGATACTTGCTCCAAATAACCGAGAGAGGAATACTTGCTCCAAATACTTGATCTAGTACAATGTAAGTGCTCACTCGGTAGACATACACTTAATGTTGTTTTCGATTCGGGAGCTACCCATTCTTTTATAGCTGATGAGTGTGTAGAGCGTTTAAAGTTACCAACTGTGTTTATGGATCGGACTTTGGAAGTGGCTAATCCGACTGGCCCTAAGGTGTTGACATCGTCAATGTGCAAGGATGTAACATTTGTATTGTGTGGTCGGAGTTTCACTTTTGATTTGGTGTGCATACCTTTAAAGGACCTTGATGTTGTACTCGGAATCGATTGGCTTTCAGCCAACAAAGTGTTAGTGGATTGTAGAAACCAAAGGATAATCTTCTCGAGGCAGCACAATGAGGACGACACAACACCAGGTATAACCCAACTGCTTATGATGCTTTGTATAACCGAAGGTGAGAGTAAAGTCCGAGTGAACGAAATTTCGATTGTCTGTGAATTCCCAGAAGTGTTCCCTAAAGACGTACCGAGTGTCCCTCCCAATAGAGAAGTCAAATTCTCTATAGACTTGATCCTTGGAGCCGAGCCAGTCTCCAGTGCACCCTATAGAATGTCCCCAACTGAACTGGATGAGCTGAAGAAGCAAGTGGACAAATTACTCGGAAAAAATTCATTAGACCGAGTGTATCACCATGGGGCGCACTTGTGCTGCTTGTTAAGAAGAAGGATGGCAGCATGAGACTTTGTATAGATTACCGACAACTGAACAAACTCACAATTAAGAATCGGTACCCGTTACCCAGAATTGATGATTTAATTGACCAACTGTGTGGAGCCTCAGTCTTCTCGAAAATCAACCTACGATCGGGATATCACCAAATCCGAGTGAAGGACTTGGATATCCCAAAAACTGCCTTTAGGACTCGGTATGGCCACTACGAGTATGTAGTGATGCCGTTCGGTGTGACAAACGCCCTGCTGTCTTCATGAATTACATGAACAGCATATTCCACTCCTATTTAGACCGGTTCGTAGTTGTCTTCATTGATGACATCCTAGTCTATTCTAAGACTTCCGAGGAGCATAAAGGACACCTCCGAGCGGTACTTCAAGTGTTGAAGGAGAAGCAGTTGTTTGTGAAGCTTTCAAAGTGCGAATTCTGGATGGATAAGATCCACTTCCTCGGACATGTGATTTTCGAGCAGGGTGTCTCAGTGGACCCTTCGAAGGTGACAGCTGTAATGGCATGGGAGAAACCCAAGTCGGTCTCGGAGATAAGGAGTTTTATGGGCCTGGCAGGTTATTATAGAAGGTTCATTGAAGGTTTTTCTAAGCTGGCGTTACCACTAACTAAATTGACTCGGAAAAACATTCCCTTCGTGTGGAGTCCCGAGTGCGAGAGCAGCTTCCGAGAGCTGAAGAACAAGTTGACGACTGCTCCAGTGCTGGCATTACCCGACTTACAAGAGAGCTTTGTAGTTTATTATGATGCATCAGGACTCGGATTAGGATGCGTGCTCATGCAGAAAGACCGAGTGATAGCGTATGCCTCTCGGCAATTGAGACCTCACGAGCAGCATTATCCGACCCACGATTTGGAGTTGGCAGCTGTGGTGTTCGTATTAAAAATTTGGAGGCATTATTTGTACGGGTCCAGATTTGAAGTATACACTGATCACAAGAGCCTCAAATACTTATTCGACCAAAAAGAGCTGAACATGAGGCAGAGGAGATGGATAGAATTCTTAAAGGACTACGATTTCAAGCTGAAATACAATCCGGGTAAGGCAAATGTCGTTGCCGACGCGTTGAGTCGGAAATCCCTTCATATGGCAGCAATGATGGCAAGAGAAGTGGAGTTGTTGGAGCAGTTCCGAGACATGAACTTACATGTTGACACCCCCTCATCTCGGAAAATAGCAATCGATACATTAAGAATCGCCAATGAATTCTTGAAGTTCGTGTACGAGCAGCAGCAGTCAGACTCCTACTTGGCTAAGATGAAGGAGACGCAGGCCAAGGGAAAGGATTTGTCCTTGACCGAGGGATCAGATGGGATCTTCCGAGTGAAAAACAGAATATACGTGCTGAGTGAGAAAGGATTAAGGAGAATGGTGCTTGATGAAGCTCATAAGAGCCTCCTCAGTATTCACCCGGGTACCATGAAGATGTACCATGACCTGAGGAAACAGTTCTGGTAGCCCAGACTAAAGAGGAATGTGGCAGAATACGTGGCTCGGTGTATTACTTGTCAGAAATCAAAAGTGGAGCACCAGAAGCCGTACGGTGCAATGCAGCCCCTGGAGATTCCCCTGTGGAAATGGGACTCGATTGCTATGGATTTTGTCATGGGATTGCCCAAAAACCAAGCGGGCCATGATGCGATTTGGGTCATTGTTGACCGACTGACGAAGAGTGCACACTTCCTGCCTGTGAACATGAAGTACCCGATGCCTAAGTTAGCTCGGATTTACATTCATGAGATTGTCCGACTGCATGGTATACCCACTTCTATCGTATCAGATAGGGATCCTAGGTTCACGTCCCGGTTTTGGAACAACCTGCACCAGGAAATGGGCACGAAGCTTTGGCTTAGTTCTGCCTACCACCCCAATCGGATGGACAATCCGAGCGGACGATTCAAAGTTTAGAAGACTTATTAAGAGCGTGTGTGTTAGAGCACGGTGGAGATTGGGAGCAGTACCTCCCCTTGATTGAGTTTACGTACAATAACAGCCATCATAACAGCATTGGCATGACACCCTACGAAGCACTATATGGACGAAGATGCCGAACCCCACTTTGCTGGTCGGAAACGGGTGAGAGTCTGCTATTGGGACCAGACATTGTGAAGCAAACCACAGAGTAGATCTGAGTGATACAGGGAAAGATGAAGGCGTCTCAAGACAGGCAGAAGAGTTACCATGACAAACGCACCAAACCATTGGAGTTTTCAGTCGGAGACAGAGTGTTTTTGAGGACTTCTCCGAGTAAAGGAGTCGGACGAGCCTTGAAAGGTGGAAAGTTAAGCCCTCGATACATTGGACCATATGAGGTGTTGGAACGAGTCGGCACCATGGCATACCGAATAGCATTACCGACCCACTTATCCCGATTGCACAACGTATTTCATGTGTCTCAACTAAGGAAGTATTTACATGACCCCAGCCACACAATGCCTGATGATGAAGTGGAAATCAAGGAAGACCTGACCACTGTGACTACACCGATTAGAATCATGGATCAATCGGTAAAGCGCTTGAGGAGCAAAAACGTAAGGCTGGTTAAAGTGGAATGGCAGCAAGGCAAGACTACCTCTTGTACCTGGGAACGCGAAGACGCCATGAGACAGCAGTACCCCGAGTTGTTTACTTAAGTGAGTAGCCGACTGAATTTCGCATGAGTTACCGACTGAATTTTGAGGATGAAATTCTTTTCGAGTGGGGGAGAACTGTAACATCCTAATTTTAATAAAAAGGAACCGGGCGAAATAAAAGCCATTTAAAATGACAAGTCAGAAGAGGAAATCTGTCCACTAATTACCCTTAACTTAATTAACTAAAAAGGTGTGAGGTGATTAGCGTTAGAGGATGCTGATGGGACAGGGTGGCGTGGGCAGGACTACTGCTTCACGTTTCCCCACCCCACCATCCTATTCTTCGTGTGTGTGTTTATATTGGGTGATGGCCCCTTGCCCTTCATTCTCCAGAACTCTCTCTGCGAACTCCCTCTTCTCTCTTCTTCTTATTCTCTTATTCCCCTTTTTCTTCTCCTTCTCTGCTCTCTACTCCATTCCCTGTTCGAAAGCCAAGTGACAGTGCGGCAGAGAAGTCAAGCTCCCTCATACGGGTGGAGGACGAGCGTCGAAGCAGAAGAATCTCTCGGAGTCTCGCAGTTGGTAGGGGGAGTACCTTACATGTTAAATGCATGGGTTACGAACGGGTTTGGAAGACATTGATAATTGTAGAACTGTATTCTGTTGTATAATATGCTTGCATGTAGAATATCTGAGTGCATGACAAGTGAGAGTGAGTGTTGCATGTTATCATCGTCCTTGAGAATGCATATGTTACCATAGAACCCGATTGCATGATTGTGTTGTGTTGATGAGAATGCTTTATTGAATCTGTTCGTGTTTATAGGAATGTATGCGTTGATTGAGTCCTGACACTGTCATATACCGTTTGCATGTTGTGTTACGATTAATTAGAATGCTTGTGTGAACCTGTTAATCTTCATGTAAATGCATACGTTGATTAAGTTCTGATACTGCTGTGAACAGAGTGCATGTTAAACTTGAGTTGATGAAAATGCTCATGGAAGCTTGATATTGACTGACACTGACTACATTAGACTCATATGCTGCTATGATGATGATTGCACGGAAGTTTGTATGTGTTAAATTAACATGCGGAGTTCTAAGAATGTGTGTTATCGACTGCATGTGAAATATGTGTGATTGAATAAGAGGATGTGTGTATGAATTCAATGCTGTGTGTCGAATCCGCGTGTGGTGCATGGGATGCGTTTGTGCTGAGAGCACGTAGTGTGGGACACTATCATCGGTTATTCAGCGTGGGACGCTGCAAAATCCTTGAGTGGGACTCGGGCTGCCTGTGAACACCTCCGCTGGCGCTGAGAGTGTTGGTGTCACCTGTGGGCAAACGGTTGGGTACCTGTAAAATGGCCAAGCAGCTGGGAGCTGAAACGGTAGCTGAGAGCTATGTATAAAAGGCTGAGAGCCTACGTTGCAACATTAGAACCGACTACACACGTATGCGGAACCGAGTGAATAATTTGTGCATATATGGCTACTGATGTTATGTGGAATTAATTATGCATGTGATGATGTCAGTGAAGTGGTGTTTACTTGTGAATGAGTGCGTTATTCCGTGTGCATGTGCTATAATTACTGACTGAAACCTGCTCCGTGAATGTATAATATGTTGTTGAGGAGTTGTGAATACATTTATATCAGAGTGAGAATTGTGTATTCTGATTGATAAATGTTATGTAGAGATATCCTGACTCAAGGACCCTTAGCATTGTGTCACTGACTGTGGAATGTTAATATTATTGAGTTGACGTATGATTGTGTGAATGTATGGGTATATATTGTTGTATGAATATGAAGTAACCTGAATCGGTATCTATCATTTAAAATTTAAGATGCTCACCCCTGCAGTGGCAATTTTTCAGTGAATGTCTCTCGGGATGAGGATCAGAGGTAGAGTTAGAACGCCGGATGAAGTGCTGATGCACTATGGAGGCTTTATGACTTTGTACATGTCGCATAAAATGTTTTAAGTTAGGCCTTGGCCGGCTCATGTCTGATGTTAGTGTTTTGAACAAACAGAATCCTTATGGGACGGAAAGAGTATGATAACGTGTTTGTAAACATCAATATACACTCTTATATATATATAGCTACGTGTATACCATGCTGCATGTCTATCTCATTCCGTGTGCGATGATTGAGTAGCATATACATATTCATGCTCTGTTGGGTGCGCAGGGATAGTATGACTTAGTATGAAGGAAGCCAAGATAGAGTGAATTCGTGACCCGTCACCAGGGAAGGGAGTTTTAGATGTTCCGAGTGAATGAGAGTATGCAGCTCCGAGTGGGGATTAACGTGGAAGACTTTCCCAAACAATAAGCTGTTAGAATTCAGAGTAGAGTCTAAATACACTTCGATTGAGGACGAGTCGAGTGAATGCTTCCGACTGGAGGATAACCTATCTGACTCCAGGTGAAACTCGTGTAATAAACCACCAGAATGCCATGAAACTCTTAAAGGGAGGTTTAGGTTAGCAGGAGGGCTTAGGCCGAAAGGGTTATATCGCCGAGTGAGAAACGAGCAAAATCCCCGAGTGATCATGAGAGCGGTCATTACCGAGTGGAAATTATAAGTAAAACCCGAGTGAGGAAGAGTTCGTAATCCTGAGTGAAAACCCTGAGCGATCCTCTCCTGAGAAAGAAGTTAGTGTAGTGGGTTAGAATGGAATGGATACCGAGTGTAAGATATTTATAATCCGAGTGAGTTAGCTGTCATTTTCCGAGTGAATGAGTGAAGGATGACTCTGGGTCCGAGCGTCTGCTTAGCCGAGTGTGGCTCCTCGCTCCAGCGAGCAAGATACTCGCTCCGGCGAGTGCAGTTTTGGGAAGGCTTGTGATGGCCTCGCCTAGGCGGATACATACCTCGCCCGAGCGACTAGGACGGTTCGCCCAGGCGTGTGGGATCGCGCTGAAGCGAGTAGATGTTAATACGGAACTCCGCCCAATTACCCTCCTCTTCTGTTGTTACATTATCATGTATCGCTCGGCGGTGTTGGACCCCGCTTGAGCGAATAGACGTTGTGGTGGAATTCGCCCAGGCGTTGACGTGCTTCGCTAAATTGGGCAGAGTTGGTTCAGGTTCCATTCCTTCCACAGGTAGCCATACATGTGTGTGTGTCCCTTAACTTTCCCTTGCCTTCCTCTTCTCTTCTATGGCAACTGACCCGTGGTTGTTTTTGTGAAAAATATTTCTGTGTTTGGGTTAATTAATTGTTAAAAATAAGGGTGTTACAACACACATGCATGAAAAATATAATAATCACACAACGAAACAAAACAGTTAAGTTTTCTTATCTACCACCCCAAACCAGAATTTGACATTGTCCTCAATGTTAAAATGGATGATAAAAGGATAAGAAAACTTACCTGGAGTAACCCCAAACCAGCATCTGACATACTATTTTTTTTGTGTTTTTTTTTATTAAAGACATGGGGTTACCTCCCCATAAGTGCTAAGTTTTAAGTCTTCAGCCATACTTTTCTGAACCAGTTTCAGCTATACAATTCATACCTGAACACAGGTTTTAATGGTTTGAATTCTACCTTAGGGATCAGTTCTCTTTTAGCCAAAAAATCACAGAAGTGTGTTTTTGAAATGCCTGAAAAGTCATAAGATAAAACAGATTCAAGTGGATCACGAGGGAGGTTTTGGATTGCCCCTTTCTCTACCACTTGGTCAATAAAATCTATTTCAAGCATAACAAAGTTAACAGGTATGTAAAATTTTCCTACCTTGATAGGAATAACCTCTAAAATGCCTGGATCCTGAAGCTTGGGCAGTACCTTCTTTTGGATCTGTGTACTGCTCTCCTCAATTACCGGATGAGATAGAGATTCATACAATTTCTTCTCTTCCTTAGCTTCTTCTTTAGTTATGCCAACCGGATCATCATAATGAGTACCACTCCTAAGAGTGATGTCCATGGTGTGGTTAGATGGTTCCACCTCAGGTTTTACAGGAAATGTTTCTGGTGTTCTCATAGATAAAGAGGTTTGTTGGACAATTTGATTTTCCAAAATTTTGTTATGGGTGGCCAGAGAGTCCACCTTTAAAGCTAAGGTTTTTATGGCATTTGAGAACTCTTCATTTCATTTTTCTTGGTGCTTACAAAATTTTCCATCAGTATTTCAAGTTTGAATTTTTGTGGAGGATAGTTTTGGAATACTGGTAAGCTTCTAAAATCACTGCTATGGTTATAATTCCCAATAGCATCCAACTGATGAAATTTTTGTTCATGGTGGTTTAAGGATATTGCAAAATAGCAATTTATAGCAACATGTCCTGAATCACCACAAATACAACAATAAAGGTCAGTAGCACCTGTTAAGAATTCCATAACAGACCAAGATCAAGGGTGATCTTTGAAAATAAAAATAAAAATAAATAACTAGAAATAAAACAAACTAAAAATAAAAATGTTAACAAGTATGATCTAATAAAATTTCAATATTGCCGATATTTGAGGGACAACAGTCCCCGGTAACGGCACCAAAAACTTGACAGGGCCCGCAAGCGCACGGGTTATGTCGCGTAATATAAAAGATTATCGTTCTCCACAGGGACTGTGTTCAAAGTACCAGCATATTGAAATTTAATTATCCACACAATTGATTTTTAAGGTTTTTGTAAAATAAAGCACAAAATTAAGTTGCTCAAAATACGAATAAATATAAAAATAAAAATTTACTTGACACTAAAAAATCAGAGTTGAGAGTATCTTGGGATTTTGGGGGACCAAGACTCTATTTTATGTTCATGAATTTTAACTTTTCATAAATAAGAATCGAATTAAGTTTTCCAAGGTGAATTTTCCAAAAGCTAATTAATATGTTCCTCTCGGAATCCTATTAATGTACCTAACCTATGGAAAGCGCTGCTTAATCCTCGGGAAGGCCCATTATCATTTTATGAAAATCCCTTTTATTTCCTCAAAAGAATTTTGATTACTTTCACGGTTTTACAGAGGTCACAAAAAGCATCTCAAAAATCTTAGTTTTAGTTCAAAGCTTTCCGGTAAAAATAAATCTCTCGATTCTATTTATTACCTAAACTTACTAATATACCTGTAAGTATACAGTTTTATCATTTAGGTTCTTGTTAGGAATCACTAAAAGCATTGAACATAATTGAACTAAATGGAAAACAGAAATTTATTTAATTCCAAGTGAAAATAACATTAATATAAAATATTATCATACCCCCTTTATCCCAAGATAATTAATTTAGTTACTCATGAAATAATTCAAATTCATATATATAATGGAAAAATAAAACATACAACACATGGTAAAAATAAAGACTTACGGGTTTCTCCAAAAGCTCAAAATAATTTACCACTGTAATTCCTTATTGCAATATTCCTCCACCAATTACAAATTTAAATAACTCACTTTTACAATTCACAACTCTTAAAATAAAATAAAGAAAAAGAAAATAAAAAGAGAAAGAAAATGAAAAAGAAAGAAAAAAGAACGAAGAAGAAAAATGAAGAAAAAGAAAGAAAGAAAAGAAAGAAGAGAAGAACAGAAGAAGAAGAAAGAAAGAGAAAAAAAAGAAAAGGAATTGAAGCTGTTGGAAATGATGCTAATTGATGCTGGATGCTTACAACTTCTTCTCCTTTTATAGGCGATGGAAAGAGAGGATCCAGCTAAGAAACGCGTTGCAATTGCAAGTGGGAGGAAACTTTTGGTGCATGTGAGTTCCAACTGTCCCAATTTGCATTATTTTAATATTTCCAATAATTCGGTGCTTGGATTTATTCAGTTGGACAAATTCTGAGTGGAAAGGTGCTGGAATTCCACAAGACCGAGTGACAGCTTGCTGGGAGGTTGGACGGTTCTGTGGCTTGATGTTGGATGGAGATCTGGATGGTGTTGTGTTGAGTGGGTTACTGGGCGGTGTTGATTTGAGGGGGCCGGTGTTGTGGTTTGAGGGACAGTGGAGTTTCTGGACGGTGTGGTGGATGGAGCCGGTGTTCAAAGTAGATGGGACGGTGTGGAGAAGAGAGTGTTGATAGAGAGTCGGTGTGTGTTGGTGGTGAAGAGATTGGACGTTGTGGGCTGGACGGTGTGGAATTGATGGAGAGAAAAGGGACAGCGGATAGAAGAAAGGGAATGGGATGGTGTTTAGGAGAACACCAGTCGGTATTGGTTTGAAGGGATGTTGTTTGGGTTGCTGGAGAGTTGGAGTTGATCCGGTGTGCATTTGATCCGGTGTTGGAGTGATCCGGTGAAGAGATGGAAGGAGTCGGTGTTGATGTTGTGGTTGTGAAGAGAGCTGGACGAATGATTGAAACTTTCAATCGGAACCGAGTAAAAAGTGACTCGGAACCGATTGAAAGATGATTCACTCGACACTGATAGAGGAGTTCATTCGGAACTGATTGAAGACTCACTCAGGATCAAAATTTATTCAATCGGTTCCCAAACTGTTTCACTCGGCTATCTCTGAATTTGAACCACTCGGTTAAAACTTCGCTCGGATTTTGCTTTGGATTCATTCGGACAAATTCATTCGGACACATTCACTCGGAAGTGCTTTCATGCTTCTCACTCAGAATGGCCTTCACTTTCACTCAGAAACTTTGAGAGTCTGGAATCTGGCTGATTGAATTTCTTCTCATGTCCGAGCCTTGCTTTGCTCGGAAATATAGGTTTCTGCCCCAACTCACTCGGTAGTCTTCCTTGGAGACATCTCACTCGGACTTAGTGTGAAACTGTGAGAATCTGCCCGAGTGTGATTCACTCCCGGTCAGATTTTTCCTTGCTTGATTAAGACACTACTCGGAAATGTGTTGTTCTGCTTGAGAATGCCATTTTCTCTGAATGAAACGACTAGGATTCCTCCTTATTCAGCACTTATTCATTCAGTGGCTTCTATCTGCTCGGAATCAACTCACTCAGGACAGATTTGCCCAGAAAAATAGTTCAGACTTGTTTCAATCAGCATTTCTTCACTCGGATTATTTGCAATCAGAAAACTCCCACTCGGATTCACTTCAATCAGCAATCCTTTCACTCGGCAAATAGCTTCGGACAGCATCTATTCAATGTCAGTCCCCTTTTTTCACTCGGAATGGACGCAGTCGGGGAAGCTTCCACTCGGAATCAACTCCAACCGAGACTTATTCCATTTCAGCATTGAACCTCCAACAGAGTCAACCATTTATCACTCGGAATGGCTTTGACAGGGAACTTTCCACTCGGATTCTACTCCAACAGCGAATATTCTACTCGGAAAAGCTCCATTCTGAGTCATTCCACTCGGATTTGGTCCTTTCTGAGTCATTCCACTCGGAATTGGTCATTTTCAGTCAGATTTCAACATTCTGAGTCGGAATTCAGCATTCAGAGTCAGAATTTAACATAAAAAGAGAGTTCTTTCTGCTTTGGGCTTGTTCTTCTTGTTTCTTTATCTTTTTATGGTCGTTTTTCTCATGTTATTGACCCTTTATTACCTTAATTTCTGCAAAATAACATACCCAAGTAGAATATAGTGGAAAGAAAGCAAAAATCACAATAAATAAAGGAAATACAGTGGATAATGATTAAAATCCTAAGCAAACTAGATCTATTTTATTGTGTTATAAAGCACTTGTCATATTTCTAACTCACCCTGGAATAATACACAATCATTTGGGCATGCATGTATTTTCTCATACTCTAAACCCATAGGACACAACACCTTTTTGGCCTCATAGTTACGATTCGGCAAGGTGTTTCCAGCTGGGAGCATTTCTTTCAACAACTTCAGTAAGTCAGTGAAACTTTTATCCGTCCACCCATTTATGGCCTTCAAATTAGACAATTGCAAAACTGCTGATAACCTCGTGAAATTGACGTAGTTTGGATACAACGGTTGCTCAAAGTCCTCACACAGAGTCGTATATACATGAGATTTCTTAAAACCTTCTACCCCCACAGCATGGATCATATCCTCGAGTCAGTCATCCATGTTGACATCGGTGTCATGCATCGAGCTTCGATTTTCAGTTTGAGAGCTGTTACTTGGCACCACCACATCTTCACCATGCCATATCCAACGCGTATAACTACGCAGAAAACCGTCACACAGTAGATGCTCTCGCACCTCTTCCAAGTCTACCCGGCGCAAGTTCAAGCATTTCACACAAGGGCAAAAATACTTTCCATTTACCTCCACTGCATTCCTCGCTATAAATTCTATAAATGATTCAACTCCCCCCTCGTACTCTAGACTTAGGCATGATGCAGTTATCCAACTCCGATCCATGCGAACTGTTTACAAGGTGCTATGATCAACCTCACTTTTTCCACAAGGTGGTGGTCCTATACCCATTCAGGATGACAATTGTTTTTATACGTCATTCTAATATACAGGTTAGGAGTTATTTTAAAATTTGATGAAATTTTGGCAGCATTTTGCATTGGTCTCTAAGTACACAAAATGAGAGTGGTCAAATCAAATTCAAGCACAACCAAATATGCACCCAGAGAACAACATAAAATGTAAGTTATCGAAAGTTTATCAAATTTTAAAATAACTCCTAACTTGTACATATTAAAAATGACGTATAAAAAATAATTGTTCATCCCAAACTGTCCAAACGGACAATTCAAGATTCAATACAAACGATGAAATTAATTAATTTAATGACCATTTGTGTCAAATCTCAAACGGGGAACTACGGTTCACTCATATGCACAACAACTTTCATACTAGTTAACTAGTTAACTAGTATGAGCCTACGAGTTTGCAAGATTGAAAACCACATACATACAATAGACAGAAATAACATTATATACGAGCAACCAACAACAACAGCAATAACATTATATAAGTGAAATGTAACTTCTCATTACAACTCAACTCAAAAATCTAATAATGAAATATCAAAATTTTAAACTAAACCTCAACAGAACAAAATTCATAAATGGAAAATGTTTTAAAGGGAATGGTTAACAATAATGAAATGAAAATTTTCTATTTAAAAATATGTAACTTGAACCTAGGAATACGTTATGTTCATATCTAACAATGATGAAGTATGGATTTATGGATTATGGATTATGAATTATGGATCATGGATTATGAGATATGAATTATGGATCATGTTAAGCTTTCCCGTTTACATCATTTTTAGATATTCATACTTGAAACGCGTATAACTACATCTATATGTGTTTGATGATTTTCTTTTCTAATGTTTAATTCTAATCCAATAGTATTTATTTATTTTTTTATGTAGGACTGAACTCGCCATATTTTTTTAAATCTGAAGGGGATACATAGATTATACTACAGTTTGTTTCCCTATACACTAAGGTGATTTATTTCTAATTTGATAGCCTAAAGCTTCTTATTCTATTCATCCTTTACTTGGTTTCCATAAAGACCATTGAATGTAAGTTTGAAGGAAATTGTATTATATGTAACATCCAAAATTTGTAAAAATTATTAATTAAGAGGAATACATAGAACCAGCAAGCTTGCTTTAATTATTACACAGATATTATCTAATCAGATATCTTATACATATATAATATCTATACTATAGGGAATGTCATAGGCAATGTCACAGGTAATGTGTCACAGGCAATGAAAACACAATGAGATTGAAAAAAATGAAACACATGTCTAATCAGATATCTTGCTGCTCCTTTTTTACAATTTTTCATTAAATAGATTGAAAAAAAAAATTACCACAACAATGAAAACACATGAAAATAGAGGCAATGTCACAGGCAATGTCAAATAAGCAGAGATAGAGTTCAGCTTCAACAATGAAAACACAAACTCAGAGACCTATATTCGTTCATGTTCAACTACACACAAACAGAGAGACAAGCTTTCCAGATAATGGTGATAAAGCATAACAAAGAAGCAGGGCTAAAAAGTGAACGAAAGAAGAAGGGCAAGGGAACACTTACCAGACAATGGTGAACGAAGAAAAAGAAGGGCACACGAAAGAAGAAGGAAGGGAACGGAGAAGCCTATGACCAGCAAAGAGGAGGACAAGGAAGAAGACGACAACCAACGCGAAAGAAGAAGAGAAAGTGAAAAAAGGCTGAAAGGCGCGGCATTTGAAGTTTCAGAAAGGATGTATATTCACGGTTCCCCTTGAAACCGTGAATATATTACACATATATTCACGGTTGAACAAAGAACTGTGGATAACTGTTAACTATTTATCCACGGTTACGATCCCAACCGTGGATAAATATTAAATCTATAATCACAGTTATATATACAACTGTGGACATATAGTACCCAGTAATTAAACCCTAAAACCTGAAGTATATATCCACGGTTGAAAATACAACCGTCATTATAGACATCAATATATATCCACGGTTAACATCATAACCCTGATCATACCCATGAATATATATCCACGGTTGTGCACACAACCGTGGATATATATTTCAGGTACTATATATCCACGGTTTACATCTCAACCGTGAATATATATTGACGTGTACGATGACGGTTATGATGTTAACCGTGGATATATAGTTTTCTCTGATTATATCATTCACCTTATAATTTCAAAAATGCCACCGCGCATGTTTTTATCACTGATCCACTACAACCTGTGAATATATCGTGTTGTTATATCCAATTTTTGCACTAGTGTGGCCTTAATACTCAAGAGGGGGGTTAATTGAGTTTTAAAACTTTTCTTCGAATGCCTTTGAAATTTGTTTCTTTTTCACAAGTTAACTGTTGGTGCAAGAGATAATGAGTATAATGCAAGAAATAGTGCTAGGCAAAGGATAAATGTTATTAAGGCAATATATCAAACACTTGGTATGCAGTACTTCAAAACTAGTTATTCAAGCAAGTTTAAGAGTGAAAATGCAATCAATATTATCAATCCAGCCAGATGCAATATGTAAATGTAAGAGGATAAGGGAGAAGAGCTTGCAAACCAATTTAACAAGTTCCACCAACCTGGTGTACGTCTCGCCTTTAAGCAACCCACTTGAAGGATTCCACTATTGAAGATTTTAGATACAAGCTTTGAGCAATTGTCTCCTAGTGTCCCACACTCAAGAACCCAATTCTCACAAGCACAAGTGCAACCCACCCAATCTCACAATCTCTCAATGCCCAAAGGTTGAACCCCAACCTTTGTAACCACTCAACCTAGAGCAAAAACCTTAGTGTTTTGGTGTTTGGTTTACAAGCAATATACTCTCTCAATAGAGTTGATGTACAATTGAAAGCTCTCTGAATTTCTAACTATCACAAGAGAGGGTTTACAAATATAAGCTCTAAGTTTCAGAAAATGAAACTAAACAAAGAAATGGAACTTACAAGACTCAAGATTTTTGATGGATTGGATTGTTGCATTGAGTAGCTTGACAGAGTTTTGCATTTATAGGCCTTGGAGAGGAGCCCTAGAGTCTTCAGAGCCATTGCCCAGCATGGGTGCCTGAGTTGGAATGGAGAAATGAGATGGTTTTCCACTTAAAATGCTTTTCCCCAATTTTTGGCACGATGGTAATCGATTATGCCTCGAGCTGTAATCGATTACACTTTGAAATCTTCAGTGTAATTCCGTTGGTAATCGATTAGACCTTATTATGTAATCGATTAGATTGGAAATAGAGACTTGCTAATCGATTATGCAGTGTCTTGTAATCAATTGTGAGTGGCACCTGATGCATTTAATTGTGTATCGTAGCATGGTAATTGATTATGCATTTCCTGTAATCGATTAGTAAGCAAACAGAACTTTCATAATCGATTAGACCTGGTCTTGTAATCGATTAGTGACCTTCTAGAGTCTTGGTAATTGATTGTTGCATACTTGCAATCGATTAGGGAGTATACCTGATGCTCTTAATTCAAATATTCAACTTGGTAATTGATTGTGCTAATGTGTGCAATCGATTAGCTTACAAACAGAACTTATGTAATCGATTAGTCTTGATATTGCAATCGATTAGGTCTTGGACAGAACACCTGTAATCGATTAGTTTGCCTCTTTTAATCGATTAGCCTGCGTAAATTTGAAAGTATGATTCTGTTTTTCATTGTACTTTGAACCTTTTGCTTGATTCTTCAATATCTTTTGTCATTATCAAAATAATTTAACCTGAAAGCATATTCAAACACAATCAGGGATCCTATGATGAGGACATTTCCTCAAACTCTCTTTGTGCCTATCCCATGCTTCCATCAGAGATTCACCCTCTCTCTGCTGAAAACAAGTGATTTCTATTCATAACTTAGAATACTTGGAAGGAGGGAAATATTTAATCAGAAATTTTCTTTGTAAATCCTCCTAAGTGGATATACTGCCTCTTGGTTAGCTCTACAACCAGGCTTTTACACTGTCCTTTAGAGAAAAAGGAAATAATCTCAATCTTATTGCCTCATCAGGGACACCATTCATTTTCACTGTATCACAAATCTGGAGGAAGGTTGCTAGATGCAAATTTGGATCCTCAACATCACTTCCTCCGAATTGATCATTTTTAACCAACTACAGCAAAATCGGATTAAGTTAAAAATTATTAGCTGCAATGGAGGCGTAAGGATGCTAGATTGCGATCCTTCTTTAGTAGGACTAGAGTAGTCACCTAGTGTAACTCTCCTCTGTTCTATTTCGTGCAGTTCTTTTTGCTTTTTCTCCTTTCTAAGTCTACGCTCTAACAAATTAATATCAGGATCAAAGAAGAATGGCTCTCCTCTGTTCCTTGACTGCATACACTAGATATTAGACACAGAATTAATTTTAATGCTACTGCTACTGCTACACACAAGCTACTGCTATACTAAAATGAAATTTAACTACTGTTTTATGTAAACAAAATTAAATGTTTCAGTCTAGTATCGGTCCAAGGATTGTTGATATTACTCAACAATCCCCGGCAACGACGCCATTAACTTGATGCATATCTCCCAGAGGATTATATTCTTTTGGCAAGCGCACCAATCATTAAATTTGTAACATATTTGATCGTCCTACAGGGATTGAGGTAATTACCATAACCTAGGACTAGTACAAGCTGAATCAAAATGCAAGAAGATAGAATTCATTCTGTTTATGCTTTTTTGCACTTTCTATGTTTTTGTATTTTTAAAAACAATAGAAGAGATGAAGTGTGATTAATGGAAGATAGGTTAGGATTACTTCAACTCATAATTTCCTCAAGAAACATGCAATTGAGGTTGAAACAAGCTTCAGACTCAAGAGGACA
The DNA here is from genome assembly GCA_037962975.1 of Clitoria ternatea. Classification (NCBI taxonomy): domain Eukaryota; kingdom Viridiplantae; phylum Streptophyta; class Magnoliopsida; order Fabales; family Fabaceae; genus Clitoria; species Clitoria ternatea. Next base: position 190,163,597 of record CM075672.1, on the reverse strand, counting down.
ATTCACAGATGGTTAATCCTGAATTCCTTAAGTGATTAACACTAATTCCTAAGCATTAAACCCTAATCCCTTAGGTGTTCAGTGACAGAGAAATCTAATGCAAAATTAGGGATTGAACCCTAACTATTCACCTAATTACTAGGCCTGAATTAGTTAGGAAGCTAGAAGTTACCTAAGCCTCAACCATGATTCCTCATTAGTGAGATTATTCAATTAGGTCTGGATTTGTCAATCCAGTAGTGTAGATCCACTTCTCAGCTTGTTCTCCTCAAGCTTTAGAAGATGATTTCCTCAATGCACATTCAAGAATCCATTAGAAGCTTTAGTAATCCCAACCCTAGGGGTTTAGCAACCCATGGGAATGGATTCAGAAAATGGAACATGGAGAGCCATGGAAGAGAGAGTTTAGAGAGGGAAAATATTTAGAGAGAGATTGAAAATCAGAAAATGAGAGTTGTATTACTTGTGTCTGTGTCTCTCTAAATTATAGAGTATTTACAACTATATATATCTAAGGCAAAAACTAACTAAACTAACTCTAATTAATTACAATGGGAAACTAATTATAATACAATAATTAAATTACTAGAATACAAATATAATCAGTAACTAATAAAATAATTAAAGGTAACTACTACAACAATTCATGTTGAAGGAGTATAATAGACTTTGGCAAATAAGCTTCACGCTTAAGCGTGATCTTTATGCACTTCTACGTGGTACTTTAACTTTGAATGCCGGGTGACTTCATGCTTAAGCGTGACCTTTATTCGCTGGAGCGTGATAACTTGAATGCTGGGTGACTTCACGCTTAAGCCGGGTGACTTTACTTGAATGCCGGGTGACTTCACTTGAATGCAGGGTGACTTCACGCTTACTGGATCTACACGTATGTGGTCTAGGAGGCCAGTGTATGTACGTTGGCTCACTGGACTAGCTGATTCTTCATTTTTTTGGTTCTATTTGTGCTCATTCGTACGCTGGGATTCTTACGTATGTACACTGGATCACTGGGCTAGCATTTTGGTCATCATTCTCCTGCGTGTATGTACGTTGGATTCTAGCGTATGTACGCTAGATTTCCTGCACCTAAATCCTACAAAATACAAACATATAAATGCTTAGCGTATATACGCTGGCTTTCTAGCGTATGTACGCTAGGTTAATGAATCTCTCAATATGCTTATCTTTTTAACCATTTTCTTGCACAATTTAAACATATTTGAATTAAATAATTAAAACAAGAAAGAATGACAAATTATTAAATAATAATGCCAAACTCAATAATATTTAATGGATTAAGTTAAATTAAAGATGAATTTATTAAGTCTTTTCAAGACTTATCAAATGCCTTTGAGAAAAAGTAAAAAAATTGTAAGTTCAGAGTAACTCATTTGAGCAAGCTAGAGATTTGCTGGAGCAACTATTCTTTTGGGTTGGAAGATATAATTAGTGTCATACTTGCTTAGCGACTTCACCTTAGCCCAAGCGAAAAATAGGTTATGAGTATTTTGAAGAATTCACTTGAGCGAGGCTCTATCATACTTAAGTAAAAATCATGCAAAGGTAACCCTATTAGAATTCGCTTGAGTGAGACTCTATCAGCTCAAGCGAAAATGAGGTAGAGAAGCAAAAGAAACAGGTAGGCTAACGCGCTTAAGCAAGGTAAGCTCGCTTGAGCGAATTCTCGCGGGCATTTCAGCAAGGCAAGAGGTTCCTTCAAGTTGAAGAAAGCCTAGTCGCTTGAGCAAATTTAAGCTTGCCTGAGCGAGTTAGGATTTATAAAAGGGAAATGTAGAAAGTTTTATAGAATCGATTTGAAACTCAAGGTAGAAGTGCTAGCTTCTTTGTGAATCATTAGAGAGATTTTATTTTCATCTTTTCTTCATTCTTGATGTTTGTAATGGTCACCATGAGTGGCTAAGCTTTTCTTTTAGGATTGGATGCAATCAATTCAAACCTGACGTACTTCTGTTATATGTTTGAATGTTTGGTAATGAGATTTAATGATTTTGGTAATCTATTCTATTATTAATGTGTTATTCTATCTGATCAATAGCTTCTCGATCTTAGTTTTCTTTTGTTATTGGAAAATAACTTTTAAAAATCGACTTGGATGGAACACTCATTGCGTTAGCTATTAGGAATGATAACTAACGTAACGAACATCAAAACAATCGCTCTTAACGCTGGAATATTGGCAAAGTGATTGACGAATCAACAGTTTAAAAATATTCTTATGGGTTTTATAGTTGAGGAATCAATACAAATGATTTTTGATTATGACGTAAAAATCATTACTTCGAATACCACTCTTACAAATATATAAAGGAAATACAAGGGTGAGATAGATGAACTCCAATCTTAATTTCTTTATATATGATTTTCTTCATTACTAGTTATTGTTTGTTATTTGTCAAGGATAAATTTTCATTTCATAAAATCACACTTTTGTCAAAAATAAATTCAAACAACATTTCTTGCCTGAATGGTTCTAAATTAGCTTTTTAAATAAACCATTCCTCAGTGGAACGACATCTTTTTTTTATACTATAACAGGTGGTAGATAACTTGCCACGGACCTTAACAAATTTTGACGCCACTGCCGGGAGATGGTGTTCATTTGGAAACTGCTAGTTTAAACCGTTAGGCATTGTGAATATTTTTAATCATTTAGTTAGTTATTTTGATTTCTCTTTGCTAACATTGCTTAAACAGTGCTTGCTTTATGTTATTTAGAGGACAAGAATCTAAAGATCAATTGACATTTAATCTGGAAATAGAAAGTCACTTAGAAAGAATAAAGGCAAAGCTAAGAAGAAGAAGCAAAGTACAAACAAATGTGAACCTTTTTCTTCTTCCACACCTATTTTAGAAAGTTCAACAAAACCAGTCTTTGAAGATATGGCAGACAACAACAACAATCAGAATCCACCAAGGAGAACGCTAGGAGACTATGCTACACAACAGGTCCTAGATATTTCTCTAGCATTTCCATCCCAAATACAACAAGGGTCTTGGAGATGAAACCATCTTTTCTAAGTTTGATTAGCACACAATAGTTCATAGGAATGTCTAATGAGGATCCTTATACTCATTTATCTATATTTTATGAGCTAGTGGGGACTATAGGATTTTGAGCAAGGAGATCTGGAATCTGCTTATTTATGCTTATTTCCTTTTTCATTAGCAGGAAAGGCTAAGGAACGATTTCAATCTCATCCTAATTAAAGCCTAAGCAATTAGACTGATGTTGAAGAAAAACTGACATTTCTACATTTAAACAAGGATCTAAAGAACCATTTTGTGAAGCATGAGACAGATTTACATCATTACTTAGAAAGTGTCTAAATCATGGTTTTGAGGATATTGCTCAATTAAATATCTTCTACAGTCAATTAAGACCAGACACAAAGATGATATTGGATGCAGCAACAGGGGGTACAATGATGACAATTGATGTTGAGTAGACAACTAGAATCATTGAAGCATTATCTTTTACTAATTACTAAGCTTAGCATAACAGGCATCAAGTGCAAAGGAAAGGAGTGCTTGATTTGAATACCATAAATTCAATTTTGGCCCAAAACAAGATTCTTACTAAACAAATTGAAGCCTTGACACAATAGATGGCTAAGCTTCCTTAACAACACCATGCGGTGTATTTATCTTCTGGGCAGCAGCAAGTATCTTTCAGATGTGACTTTTATGGTGGAGAACATCCCAATGGACATTGTGGTTCTTATGAAGAATCAGAGCATCATATGGGTAATCAGGGCCATTCAAGTAATTTTAATTCCAATTATGCTAATCCTTCTTAGAGACAAAATCAAAATCAAAATCAAGTAGCAAATTAGAAAGAAGAAGCAAGTCCATCCAATCACCTTATCAGTAGAATTATCTCTCTCTGTATGAAAAGACTTCCAAATTTAAAGATACACTGAAGAAATTCATACAAGCTTCTTTTACTAATCAGAAGAAACTGAAGCTTCAATCAGAAATTTAGAGACTCCTATTAGACAATTAGCCTGCCAAATTATAGATAGACAAAGTCTGCAATATGGATTTAATACTTATCCCAATCTGGAGGAGCAATGTAAATCAATCACTACTAGAAGTGGTAAGATTGTGGGGATTGATGTGAGCAAGGATAAAAAAATTAGATGAGGAGATAATACGTAAGGAAGAGAATGAGGGAGAGAAGTTGAACAAAGAAGAAGTTGAAAAAGAAAGAGTGAAAGAAAAGATGAATAAAAAAAGTGAGATTGTAAATAAAGAAAAAGAAAAAGAGAGTGAAAAAAATAAAACAAAAGAGATTGAAGAAGGAAAGAAAAAGATGGGTACTATAATGCCACACCTGAAGAATTTACCTTATCCAAAAAATCCTTCAAAAAGAGATAAAGAGAGGCAGTTTGCTCATTTCATGGATATTTTCAAAAGATTGCAGATTAATCTGCCATTCATGGAAGCCATGGAGTAAATGCCAACATATGCTAAATTCCTGGTAGTTTTACTATTCTAGTCACTACTGGTGCCTTACTAGTAGGAAAAACTCTCTTGGATCTAGGAGCCAACATAAATCTAATGCCTCCCTCTACGCTGAAATGAATTGGAGATTTGGAAGTCAGGCCAACTAGGATGACTTTGTAGTTAATTGATCAATTAATGAAATTTCCATATGAAGTGGTTGAAGATTTTCTAGTTTGTGTTGATAAATTTATTTTTCCAGTAGACTTTGTTATCATGGATATTGAGGAAGATGTAGAGGTGCCCTTGATTTTAGGTAGACCCTTTATGAAGAAACAAAAGTTATAATTAATGTTGATGATGGGAAACTGAAGGTGAGGGAGCAAGATGATGAAGTCAATTTCAATGTATTTGAAGCACTGAAATATCCAACAAATAATCAACAATATTTCAAGATTGATGTTGAAGATATAGCAATGCAAATGAAGTTACATAGAAGGAATACTCCAGATCCATTACAAAAAGCTTTGATTTGTGCTTTTGAAGAATTGAATGATGATGAAAAATGAGAAGCGAAAAAGTTTCTAAAGGAATTTGATTCTAGAAGATACATTCTACTAGAAAAAACTTTTATGAAGACCTTCCAGAAAAAGTTAAGATCACAGTGCAGAAGCCTGAGTTGAAAACTTTGCCATCATATTTGGAATATGCTTTCTTGATGCAAAAGGACAAAAGCCTGTTATTATTAGTAGTGAATTATCAAACTCTAATGAAAAAAAATTGATTCAGGTGCTTAAAGATAATTCAAGTATGATTGGATGGAAGTTAGAAGATCTGAAAGGGATTAATCCAGCTTATTATATGCATAGAATTTACATGGAGTAGGAGTTTAAACCAGTGGCTCAACCTCAAAGGCATTTAAATCTAACAATAAAGAAAGTTATCAAAGGAGAGGTAAAGAAGCTTTTAGAAGTTAGTATGATTTGTCTGATTTCAGATAGCTCATAGGTTAGCCCAGTTCAAGTAGTTCCAAAGAAGAGAGGTATGACTATAGTGAGAAATAAAAAGAATGAATTAATACAGACCATAATAGTCACCAGTTGACGAATATGTATAGATTACAAAAAGCTTAATAAGGCAACTTGGAAGGATCATTTTCTTTTACCTTTTATGGACCATGTGTTGGAAAAGTTGGCGGGGTAGGTATACTATTGTTTTCTTGATGGTTACTCGGGCTACAATCAAATAGCAGTTGCCTCTGAGGATCAGGAGAAAACAACTTTTACATGTCCTTTTAGAATTCTCACTTATTGGAAAATACCATTTAGCTCTTGCCATATTTTAGAGATGTATGCTTTCTATCTTCTCTAATCTAGTAGAGAAGTGGATTGAAGTTTTCAAGGATGATTTCTCTGTTTTTGGTTCATCATTTGAGCATTGCTTGAATAATCTGGATGTTGTGCTCAAGAGATGCATGAAGATTAATTTGGTGCTCAATTGGGAAAAATGCCAATTTATTGTAACAGAAGGAGTTGTTTTAGGCCACAAAGTCTCCAGCAAGGGAATTGAAGTAGATAAAGCTAAGGTGGAGATCATTGAAAAGTTACCACCACTAGTGAATATGAAGAGTCAGAAGTTTTTTAGGCCATGCAGGATTCTACCGGCATTTCATAAAGGACTTTTCCAAAATTACAAAGCTATTGAGTAATCTCTTGAATAAGGAAACTCCTTTTGCTTTTGATAATTCTTGTTTATCTGCTTTTGAATCTTTGAAAAGTAAATTGATTTCTACACCTGTGATAGTTGGTCCTGATTGGCGTTTAGATTTTGAACTTATCTGTGATACCAGTGATTATGCAATCAGAGCAGTTCTAGGTCAAAGGAAAGATAAAAATTTTCATGTCATCCACTATGCCAACAAAGTTTTAAATTCAGCTTAAATTAATTATGCAACAATTGAAAAAGAATTGTTGGTTGTAGTGTTAGGTTTGGAAAAGTTTAGATCCTATTTGATTGGCTCTCAAGTCATTATTTATACTGATCATGCAGCTATTAAGTATTTGTTGAATAAATCTGATTCTAAGCCTAGGTTGATAAGATGGATTCTGCTTTTGTAAGAATTTGATTTAACCATTAAAGATAAAAAAGGAAGCGAGAACCATATTGTAGATTATTTGTCTAGGCTGATCAATAAAGAAGTCAAATGCACAGCCTGAAGTAGATGAAGAATTCCTTGATGAAAAGCTATTGTTAATTTAGGAAAGACCATGGTTTACTAACATGGCTAACTACAAAGCAACTGGTGTAATTCCTGAAGATTATACTTAGCAACAGCGGAAGAAATTTTTGAAAGAAGCATAACAGTTTATTTGGGATTATCCATTTTATTTAAAATTGGATCTGATAATATTATTTGTAGGTGTGTTTCTTTGTAGGAATCCAGAAGTATCCTTTGGCATTACCATAGCTCAACCTATGGAGGGCATTTTAATGGTGAAAAGATAGCTGCAAAAGTGCTTCAATCCGGATTTTATTGGCCTTCTTTGTTATGCAAATGCTTATGTGGAACAGTGTAACAGTTGTCAGAGTTTCGGGGGCATCTCAAAGCGTAATGAAATGCCTTTGAATGCTATTCTGGAAGTGGAAATGTTTGATTGTTGAGGGATTGACTTTGTTGGTCCTTTTCTTATATCCTTTTCTAATAAATATATTTTAGTAATTATGGATTATGTGTCAAAGTGGGTTGAAGCTATTGCTACTCTGAAGGAAGATGCTAAAACTGTGATTAAATTCTTAAAAAGAAATATTTTTTATAGGTTTAGCACTCTGAGGATCTTGATCAGTGATGGTGGATCACATTTTTGCAATGTACAACTTTAGAAGTGTTTAAAACATTATGGAGTCAGGCATAAGGTAGCCTCTGCATATCATCCATAGTCAAATGGCCAAGTTGAGGTTTCTAACAGAGAAATCAAGCGTATCTTGGAAAAACTTGTGTCTCAAAGTAGAAAGGATTTGTCATTAAAGTTAGATGATGCTTTCTGGGCCTATAGAGCAGCATTTAAGGCCCCTATAGGTTTTTCCCCTTACTAGCTAGTTTATGGCAAGAGTTGTCACCTTCTAGTGGAGTTGGAACACAAGGTATACTAGGCAATCAAGTTGTTGAATTTTGATTCCTAGCTGGCAGGCGAAATAAGAAAGTTTCAGATGAATAAGTTGGAAGAATGAAGGTTGAATGTCTATGAATCCTCCAGAATTTATAAGGAAAAGATGAGAGCTTATCATGATAAGAAAATTCTGAAGAAAAGCTTTTATCTGGGTCAATCTGTTGTATTGTTCAATTCTCAGTTGAAACTCTTTCCAGGAAAGTTGAAATCTAAACGGTTCGGTCCATTTCTTGTAAAAGAAGTCAAGTCCTATGAAGTAGTTGAGCTACAGGATCCTAAATCAAAAAGAACCTAGACAGTCAATGGGCAAAGGATGAAACCTTATCTGGGTGGAGAGGTGGAAAGGCTTACCAGACTCATCCACTTGCAAGATCTGTGATCCAAAATAGGTGTCGAGCTAATGACGTAAAACAAACGCTTACTATGAGGTAACCCAGAGTTTTAGTTTTATGCTGATTGGATAGTGTTTAGGATGTTGTTTTTAAGTCTAGAAGGTTGAATTTTGTTTATGTTTAATTTGAATTACTTTGCTATGACCTTTTGTATGGATGATTCTAAACTTGAGTGATTGGAACTTGATGTATGCTTGAGTGACTAGTAATTGTGATGAGATAGGTAGTGTAAGCTTGCAATGGATGAAAATTGGAACAAGTTATAGGTAATGTATATTTTAAGCATGTATTCCTTGAGCATGTTGGTTAAGATTTGATGAAATTGGTATGAAAGTTCATTTTTGCCCAGAATTTCATGAAAAGCAATTAAATTCCACATTTGTGCAATTTAATGATTACAAATTACCTTAATGATTGTATTGGTGTGATCAAATTTGAAAATTGTGAGTCTATTGAAGTGAATTTTGATGATCAAAAGTTGGCAAAAATTTTGGAATTAGTCAATTTTGTATTGGCATTAACTTGTGTGACCCAAATTGTTGCATTTCATATGTTTTCAAGTTAAAGAGGATCAGATTCTCCACTACCTTGTAGACCAACTCCAAAATTTTAGGATAAGGATCGAGGCAAATTTTTTGAGGACATTTTTGTTGGTGTATGCACTACGAGCTATTTATATATCAATTTTAACTTATCAATAAAATAAGTATTTTTAATTTTAAGATTGTTCTAAAACTATTTATCCCTAGAATAATAGGTCATGTGAGAATTATTACTAGAATGTCCCAAATCAAGTATTTACATGGGAACATGTAAATACATAAAGGCTAATATATGAATGTACTGATGATTTGATCTCACAGATCATGGATATAGATGATATCAAGTCTTCACACACACATAAAGAGTAATGTTGTGCTGGATAAACCCATTATGAGAACGTTGCATGGATCGTTACATGAGTGTCATAAATAGTTCTCAATGTGATAATGGTATATATAGTCCTTCGACCTAAAGTCACTACGATTCCTACATAAAGAGTTTGTTGTTTTGATACAATCAAACGTCATTTGTAATAAGATGGCCATAAAAATTGTGATTAGGCAATGAACAAAATATGCAGAGGGATGTGAGTGATGTAGATGAGATTTGTCTCTCCTAGGTGACAGGAGTGATATCTATGGGTTACTTGATGGAGTGAGATGAATGAAATGCATGGCCATGCTAAGAAGGATAAATATTAGATATTTATTCTGTAAAGTCTACTCTGGTATCAAGTAAAATGAATTAGGCTATATAAGAATGACGACTACCATGCTTTGGGTCCAATTAGATATTGTGACAAAAGGAATAAATATATAAAATAATTATCATTTATAAGTCATGTTGATGCTAAATAATATTCAGACATAATGATGTATTGCTAGATGCCGCTCTTATTATTATTATAATCAGATATTTTACCTATTGTCACACAAAAGTAAGCCTACCAGAGAATAGTTTTATTTTAGTTTGATTAAAAATAAAACTATTGGGCTTAACTCATTTAGAAAGAGTCAAGAGCCTAATGTTTAATAAGAGCTCATCAGGTTAAGACCTAAGCCTATATATAGAGCATGAGATACCCATAGGCTGCTACTCAGAAATTAGGATTACTCTCTGAACTTTCATACTAGCATTCATAAATTCAAATTCTGGTGGGAGTGCTCGTGTGGACTCCTAAGGAAGGAGCTACAATTGCTTTGATTGAGGAACTCGTTACACGGCTACAAAAGGTAAACTCCAAAACAAAATTTTTAATTTTGAATGTAATGCCTTAAAACATTCATTTTTCTAATTCCTTTTGGGAATCCTTTGGGTTTCTGTTGCCTGACCCTAAGGGATTCCCTAATAGTGGTATCAGAGTCTGGTTGCAAAACTATGTTTAGGGCGTTTGTTTGTATTTCATGATGGCATGTTTTTCATTCTACAAAAGCTGTTAAATTTTTGATTCATGAAATCGTTTCTTGTTATAAGCTTTATGTTCTGTTTTGTGAAATTTGTTTGCGAAACTTGTTTTGAAAAACATTTAAGCATGATTATGTATGAGATCATAATATGATTCATATGCTTTTATGTTTTCTGTAAATTGTATGAGATGCTATTTATAGTTTTTCTCATTTAAAGTATGCGTTTCTATTATTGTAAACTTGTATGATATTTGCGTTTTCATTTTTTTGTATATGATACATGGGTTGAATTTGTAACATCCCGATTTAATACTTAATTGCCGAATGAAAATAAATCATTAAAATAATAATTGCTAAGTGGGGAAAATTATTTATTAATTATAATTAGTTTAATTAATTTAAGTTAAGGAAGCAAAGGCTGATTAAAGGTGATTAGTTGTCAACAGCTGACTAGTTGTGTCTATGTGCGTATGACGCGTGTGGGGGCTGCTGCTGTGCACGACTTCCCACCCCACTTTTCCCTTCTCTCCGTGCTTGCATATATGGGTACACTATTATTCATTCTTCCCTTGAGACTTCTCTTCCTTCTGTTTCCTCTTCTTTTCTTCTTCGCTCTTCACTCTTCATCTCTCCTTCATCTCTTCTTCTTCTTTCTTCTCTGCTCTCTGTTCCCGTGAGCTCGCAATAGTGGTGGCTGAGGATCGAAGTCCTCCTTCCTTACTCGACGAGCCAGAGACGGTGAGGGTGTGCATTCCCTCTGCATGCAACCCGTCTCCTTCCACGTTGTTCCTTCCTTGTTCCTTCATTCCCTTTGTCGACTTCCTTCCTTCTTCCTCTCCTTGCTCGAAGCTGCCAAGTCTCAGTGGAGATCTGCGCTGCGGGGAGCTTCAATATGGTTAGAGTGTTCACAGCGTTGGAATGGAGCTACTCCAGGGAGCGAACCGAGAGCTGAGTGCCTCAGAGACTTGAATGGCCTCCTCTGCTCTTGCGTGCAGATGAATTGGGAGTGACTCAGTGTTCCTCTGGAACCGGGTGTCGTGTTGACCGACTGGAAGCTTTATTCCAGGTAGGGGGTATCTTCTATCTTAAATGCATGGGTTATGAACAGGTTTCGAGTGTTGATGCTTGTTGTTTCCGTGTTCTGATTGTGTGTTGTGTCGCATGCGAGTGTGTACTGCCTGGTTGCATGACGAGTGAAAGTTGAGTGTTACATGTTGATGACCTGTGAATGTTGAACGATTGTGTGGAAGGAATATGTTGAAGTGCTGTTGATGAATACCGTGTGCTTTACGTGATATGCAAGTTGTTATGAGTTCAAAAGGCTGGCTGCATGTGATAAAATATGACTTAGTGAATCTGATAATGTACCTCGTCAATTACATGTGCTGATTGAGTCTAGATAATGTATTTTACCGATTGCATGTGTTATCTGAGTCCTGACATTGCTTAATGCCGATTGCATGTGTGTTGTTTGGGTCCTGATGATGTGTTATACTAATTGCATGAGATGCATGTGTTGTTAAGTGCTGATAATGCCTAATGCCGATTGCATAGGATGCATGTGCTATTTGAGTTCTGATGATGTATAATGCCGACTGCTTGTGATGTATGTAATGCTGAGTGAATGGCTGTGTATATGAACTCTGTGGTTATGATGAATCCGCGTGTAGCGCATTGGATGAGTTTGTGCTTAGAGCACATAGTGTAAGACACTACCATCGGTTATTAAAGTGTGGGACGCTGTAAATCCTTGAGTTGGACTCAAGGTAGCCCTTGAGTGGGACTCGGGCTGCCTGTGAACACCTCTGTTGGCGTTGAGAGCGTTGGTGTCACCTTGTGGGCAAACAGTTGGGTACCTGTAAAACGGCCAAGCAGCTTGGAGCTGAATTGATAGCTTGGAGCTATGTATAAAAAGGCTGGGAGCCTACGTTGCAACGTCAAAAACTGATTACACACGAATGCGGAACCGAGTGAAATACTCTGTGTATATTGACTGTTGATGTTGTTGGAATTGGTTATGCATGTGATGATGTTAATGAGATGATGAATATACATAACCGAGTGAATTATTCCGTGTGCACATGCTACGGATGCTGATTGAAATATGTTCTATGATTGCATGTTAATACTATTGAAAGTTGTGTATATATAGCCGAGTGAGAATTGTTGAATTCTGATTGAGAAATGTTCAATACGTGCATTCTGATTCATAGGCATTATTATGTCACTGATTATTGTATGTTAATGTTATTAAATTGATACATGCCTAAGGCCGAGTGATAACTGGTGGATTCCGATCGGTAAGAGTCTGATGTGTGTCCTGGTTGATTGGTATTGCTCTGACTTTAGTTGTTGCCATGTATAATTGCATATATACATGTTGTTGTATAATTGTGGGACAACCTGAGTCAATATCTATCATTTAATATTTAAGATGCTCACCCCCTACACCATCTTTCAGTATGTGCAGGTCGGACTCGGAAAGGATGATAGGGCCTCAAGTCCGAGTGTGGTGCACTCTGACTGTTGAGTGCTCGTAATGCGTTTATTATGTCCAGTCAGTGTAGCCTTGGCCGGCTCTCTTGTAAATGACGATTAAATATATTTATTTATAAAGACTGATTTGATAAATATAGATATGGTGTGTCACTTGTATAGGACTGTGAATAGCGGTAAAGGTATACTGTTGAGTTAATAAGTGTTCTGAGTATGTGGTTACCTGTACATAGGTCGATGGATTAGATGTGTGGGCAGATTTATATTTCTGGGAACATATATTCATACGTATGTGCTTTACACCGATTTGATGCACCTTTCGACTGGAATGTATTGTTAAATGATTCAAGGGCTGTTGATGAGTGAAATAATGTTAAGCCGATGGTTCCGAGTGAGGACTTCTGGGTGGCTTTTCCGAGTGAACACGCTGAGTGATTCCGAGTGAAAATTATAGGTAACCCGAGTGAGGAAGAGGTTGTATTCCCGAGTGAAAACCTTGAGTGATCCCCTTCTGAGAGAGGAGTTAGAGCAGTGGTTTATAGTGGGATGGATCCTAAGTGTAAGGTCTTAGTAATCCGAGTGAATGATGTAAAATCTGAGTGAGTGAGGGTCGGTATACCGACTGGTTGAGTTTTGAAAAAGACCGAGTAGGACTTAACTACCTGATTTCCCGAGTGAATGTGTGAATGTATTCCGAATAGTGAATAGGTAATGTGACCCGATTGTGTTAAGGTTGGGATGCGTCGAATGATGTTTGATTAGGATGTATATTCCGAGTGAGAAAGAGTTCTGGATTCCGAGTGGCAAAATTAGGGAAGTCGTTTCCCGAGTGGTTTATACTTGTGACCCGTATGGATGAATGAGGAGCTGTGCGGATTCCCGAGTGAAGTATGAGCGTGAGGATTTACCAGGTGAACATATGTCCTAAACCCTAGTGAGAAACTACCTTGTACCTATGTCCGCCCCAGCGAATTAGACTTAGCTCCAGTGAGTGTGCGCGCATGGAAGGCTTCTGGGATGTTCGCTTAAGCGAATGGTACCTCGCTGAGCGAGTGGATGCTGGTGTTGGGCTTCGCTTGAGCCTCTCCTTGTTCCGCTATTGCATTGTCATATTTCGCTTAGGCGGCGTTGGGCCTCACTTGAGCGAGTCAGCGTTGTCATGGTTTTCACCCAGGCGCTTATGTGTTTTGTTGAACCGAATGGGTCGGTTCAAGCCTTGTCCCTTCCGCCGATTGCTATGCACCCTCGCCTTCCTTTTCTTTATTATGCCGATCGTCCAATGGCTATTTTTGTGGAAAAATTTTCCTGTTTTCGTGTCTATTATTTATTAAAATTATGGTGTTACATTTTGGTATCAGAGCAGACCAAAAGGTCCAAGGCCAAGGTATGCTTACCGAGTGTAAGCGGTTGTATGCATTGTGATCGAGTGGTGATCATCATTGTGATATTGATTGGAGGATAGGAGGTCATTTCCCTCCTGGTCCGATTGATTGTATGCCCTGATTTAATTGGTATTGTATATGTTTGATGATTTGGTATATGTTGGACTATGAATGGTGTATGCCTGTATCTTGTTTTGGAATTTGAATGTGTGATGGATGAATGGTATATGATGTATATGATTTTTGGTATAAGAGATGTGTTGCAGTTTCCTAAGTTGAAATTTGGGTGTGTAATAAGTGTGTAAAGGTGAGGTCGGGTATATATTAAATTGGGATCGCACCTCAGTGGCTGGTTGAGGGAACCGAGTGAATGGTACTATACCTTATAGTAATATTGGAATGTTGTGGGATACTGGGTAAATAGTGACCCCTTAGGAATCCTAAGTCTAATAATTATTTAACCTTATGTGCTATTGAACCCGAGCAAAGCAATTGCGTAGTAACTCATTGAGGCTTGAATGATTATCGTGTGATATGTGAAATGTGTTAGTAGTTGTGCTGTAATTAAGTAAATGCGCATGCAACTCCTGGATTTGTGGTATTTATTAACTATTTAGTGATCATGTGACTCCGTCCACGAATGCATGTTGGTAATTCTGCGAATGCTGACTGAATGCTTGTAAATAGGAGTGTTACCATTATTGCCGAGTGCGTGAGTTAAAAGGGGATGAACCTCTGAGTTCTGTTTGCAGTTTCATGTTAAAATGTATATGAATGAGAATGCCATGATGATTTCTGAATGCATGATATGTGAGCTGATCTGTTGATTCCATTGTGATGCTGTGTTGAAATGCATGCTTCCTTCATTATAAAATACCGAGAGGATGTGCTGTAGTATTGTTACTCTGTTTGCTGTTGTGAGTTACTATGACAAATGCTTGTGATGCTGTGATAAAACCATGAAATTCTGAGTGAATCTATATGTTGTGTTGAAACGGTTATGACCTATTGATGGCTGCGTGAGACGCACCTGGTAAGCTTGGATGCTTGTATGAAATTGCATGAGAATTGCTTACATAAGACGAAATCACTGTTTAAGTCGGATCCGCACGCATGTGTGTAAGAGCATTGTTATTGAGACTAACATGATTCGCATGGATTGAATGACTTGAGCAAATTCCGACTAGATGATGTTGTATGGGTGAGTCTGACTGAATAAATATGTATGCATTGACGCTGTTCTGGAATGAAGCGTTGTTCTTCCTTTGCTTCAACGGTCGTCCTTCACCAGTTGGAGGACTCTGACCTTCTTCCCGCACTGTCTTCGTGAAGAACAAAAATAGGGGAGGAAAAGAAGATGGATACGAAGAAGAAAAGAGAGAATGACGTAGTGGGAGAAGTTTCTGCACCCACGGTAATACAGGGTACGCATATATATACGCATGTGAGGGGAAGGAGTGGGATGGGAAAGCGTGAGTCGCAGTCCACTCACACCTTCCACCACTCACAAACAGCCATATTCCACCAACTAAGTCCAATCAGCTTGTCACTAATTTACAAGCTATATTGATTATGATTAACAATTAATTCTTTACTTTGCATTCAGGTTTTTATCGTTAAATTTTCATTCAGTAATTAACTTTGGAATTGGGATGTTACATAGTTAGCCATTTGTGTCATTTGGAATATGGTTAAAAAGAAAACATGTATTGTTCAGAACTCATACTTCATCCCTCCTTATTTTTTATTTTGAGATCATGATTATGTTTGGGTTCCTTGGCATGTTAGTTCTTCGTTTATTAATCTTTAACTTAATGAGTATAGTGATTGCTTGAGGACAAGCAATGTTTTAGTTTGGGTTTTTGATGCGTATCTAAAACACATCATTTTAGGTTGTATTTTGTAGCATTTTTAGGACAAATTGTATGAAATCCCCTAAATCCCTAGCATATTTTCTTCTTTCCCGCTTGTGCTACTTGGTTTGCAAATTTTATAGATATAATAGGTTTAAAGGCCTTTTGGGACTATTTTTGGATAATATATGGAAACCCTTGCATAAAAAAGCAGCTATGTGCCAAAATAATTGAGAAACAAAGAAAAAGGAAGCCCAAAATAGAGCACTCCACGACCTGGCCCTGGTAGGGATAAGGGCCATGAAGCAAGAAGGCCCAAAATTGCAAAATAAAGTCCAGAGCAAACCACCATCTGGCTGTGGTGGCCACCACGGCCATGGTTCGTTACTGATGCCCTAAGGATCATGTTTTTTTATATATAAATAGGGGTAGGGGGCTCTATTTTAGAGGGCTCACTCTTTAGGAGTTAAAGGCACTTGCATAGGCATAAAGGGTGGTATGGGAGAACTTTACAAGGATTCTCAAAGAGGATAATGCCTAGGTAATGAAGGATTACAAGACTCTGCATATCTTATGGTTTGTCTTAGATTCTTGGTATACCTTTAGTTTAACTATTTGAAACCCTTGTTTTATGAGTTGTATAGATTCAAAGAACCTTTGTGATTCTTTATTTACCATGAGTGACTAGAATCCTTGTTCTTCAAATTTAGGGTGTGATTTGTAATGTAATTGGTTAAATCTTTATTGCTTTATCAATGAAATCTTTGTTTGCCTTTAATTCTTGATTGTCTTATTTGCTCGTTGGCCTAGACATAGGTGTGAGTTATCTTTAATTAATGCTAGGGATGGACTTAAACTTGAACCTAATTAATTTAATTCAAGGGTTGAACCTAAGATTGAACCAAGGATGGTTGTAACTAGGAACTTTATTTAATCGTTTAAGGATTAGAGTTTTCATAATAACTGAATTAAGGGATGCAACTAAACGGTGAACCTCTTTTATTGTGATATTAATTCAAGACCTCCATTATTCTTTATAACTTGGTTTTCAAATTAAATCATTGTATGTTTAAGGACCAAGTAATCTAACGGGACTTTGGAAAAAGGGAGTTAGAACTTTAGGGGGTTGGTCCTGGTAAACTTGAAAGTAATAGATAAAGTGAAATCTTTATACACCTTTACAAACCAATTCTAGTCCCGAAAATCTCCGGATGTGTTTTAATTGAATTCGTTCCTGCAAATCTTCTGATTTACACCTTTTACTTTGTTTTTATTTTGTTTGCATAAAATTGTTATTTTTACCTATTTAGATAAATAGTATCATTATTTTGAGTACTTGAGAACACGATCCCTATGGAACCGATATTTGTTTTTATATTACACGACAACCCTGTATGCTTGTGGTGTGTCAAGATTAAAGAAACTAAATATGAAAAAGAGAATTGGAAAAGAAAAAGGAAAGACCTTTGAAAAGAGAAAGAATGGTTAAGGGTTATAGGAAAGAAAATATGGATGGATGAATGGGTGATAAGTCTCTAATTATTGCCACCAATGAGGGATGAAGCCATTGGATAAGAGCTTTCTCTAGACTAAAGGGATCTAGCCTAAAAAGAGAGGAAAGGAAAACTCACTTTCTCATAAAATCTCAAGTATATTCAAATTTAGAGTTATTTTACAAATGAAATCATGGCCTTATATAAGCTAAGGAGTTTCAGCTATGAAGTGGGCTTGAGGCTACTCCTTAGGCCCAATAAGCTAAACTATACAAAAGGTGGTCAAAGAGTACAAGGCCCAAAAGTGACCTATAAAGTAAGAATAGGAATGTAAGGTCTAAACCTATGGCCCAATGGGCTTTCTAACCTTAATCTTATCAAAGTAACTATAAAATGTACAAAATGATGTTAAACACTCAAAGACCTAAAATATTACAAGTAAACAAAGAAAATGATCTTTGAATGGGTGTCACTGGGCTCAAGTCCATGCATAGTGATAAGGAATGAAGCTACGGCTTTATGGATGATGTCCTTGGCCTTCTTAGATCTTGACCTTGCTAAAGGCCCGCTAAAGCTCTCCAAACCCTTGTCTAAGATCATGGTAGGATCCTCCTAGGTCATGTCCTCATTACATCTCCCTCGGATAATCATCACACCCAGAATGGTCCTCTCTCAAATGAGCCACTACACTCGGCATAATCCTCACACGGACAGGGACTATTTTCTAGACAATGCATGCATTCCACATAGATTTTTGTTCTAGATTATATCACTTAAAATCAACTCACCTGGTATCGCACGATTCCAAAAATTACTTGATAGCAAACTTTATAGGAAACATCTTCAACTCGACACTTAGTCACACACCCCAACTCTACGCCTAGGGCTCATGACTAGGGGGCTCCTATTTCTCCAAGATCAAGGAAAAGGCCCACACTACCCCTTCTTTCCCCCTTTTTTAGGAAAGAATAAAGGATAATCGGAATCTCCTTGGTCTTAGCAAGATACGATTATCTCCACGTCACCTTAGTGAAAATTTTAATTATCATGGTAAAAAATTTTTTTTTACCTTAGTGAAAATATTTTCAAGTTATTTGTTCATTCATTCATTTTAACGTTGTTTTACTAACCTTTCTTTATTTAGTGTGTTTATGTAAACTCAATCTTCTGCAGGAAAGGTGTTCTTTGATCCTGAGATCGAGAAGTTTATAAAGAAACTTAAAGCATTAAAATATAAAAAAACAAAAACTTCTTCTTCTTCAACTTCATCTTCTTTTGAAAAATCTAAAAATTTTGAAAATTCTAATATGGCTGCTGAAAGAAGAACATTGGGACAGTTTGCTGCTATTAATGGACCACCTCGTGTTTCGGGGATGTATCAAGGACCTATTGCTGCTGTAGAAATTAAACCAGCTACTTTAAACATTATTCAAAATAATCAATTTGCTGGTTTAAATAATGAGGAACCTTATGAACACTTAACTATTTTTTATGAGTTATGCAACACAATTGGTTTTGAACCCAATCAAGAAGAATTTGTTTATATGAGATTGTTTCCTTTTTCATTGATTGGTAAAGCTAAAGGATGATTTAAATCTTGTCCACCGGGTAGTTTTGCAAACTGGTCCGACGTTGAGAGAAATTTTTTGGAAAGATTTTATTCTCCTTCAAAATATTTTGAAGCCATGACAACCATACATTCTTTTTCATAAAATAATGATGAATCATTAGGAGAAACATAGGAACGATTCAAGGCACTCTTAAGGAAGTGTCCAAACCACAACTTAAATGATGCCGAAAAGGTAAGGATCATTTACCATGGTTTGTTACCTCAGTTTAAGATGATGTTAGATGCTTGTGAAGGTGGTTCTTTAATGAACAAAACTATGGAAGAAGCAATAGAAATATTGGAATCAATGTCCATCAGTGACCGACAAGCAAGACATGAAAGAGGTAATGTACAAAGGAAGCCAGGTATGCTCGAATTGGGAGTGAACGATGTAGTATTGGCTCAGCAAAAATTACTGACTCAACAAATTGAGGCTATGAGCAAACAATTGGAGAAACTTTAAATTGCTCAAATGACATCACCACCTCTTGCTCAATTGAAACAATGTATGCATTGCATGGGAGAACAACCATGTGGTTACTGTGCCCTTGATAGAAATGAGCAAGAGCAAGCCAATTTTCTGAACCATCAAAGAATACTATTAGGTAATTTTCCTATCAATCTTGGTAATTCTTTTCCTAACAATTACCTGCAGGGTTGGCAAAATCAGAATATTGGCTGGAAACAAGATGTTGGACCTTCTAACTGACCTCCTAATAATCAATTCAAACAACAACCACAATCTGATCAAATAGCTAGGCTAACTAGGATAGAGGAGTCTATCCAACAATTTCTACAATACATGTAAATAAATGAAGCCGTACATAAAACGTCAGATATGCAACTAGGACAGTTAGTAAAATAAGTAGCTGACATGAAAAGCTTTGGTTTTTCTGCAAACACTCAAAATCCAAAAGAATAATGTAATGTTATTTTTACAAGAAGTGGTAAAGTTATAGGAAATGATTGTAAAGAAAAAGAAAAAGAAGAGAAAGAAAAAGAAAAAGAAGAGAAAGAAAAAGGAAAAGAAGAAAAAGAAGAAGAAAAAGAAGATAAGGAAGAAGAAAAGAAAGAAGAAGAAGAGAAAAAAGAAAATGAAGAAAAGAATGATGAAAAAGAAAAACAAAAAAATTAAAAAATTAAAAAACAAAAAATCAGTATTTGGGTCAGACACCTCCAGTTAAAGATTTACTTTATACACATACACTATCAAATAAGGATAAGGAATAGGAATACAAAAGATTTCCTGAAATCTTTAAGCAATTACATATAAACATTCCATTTTTTGAGGCATTAGAACAGATGCCAGCATATGCAAAGTTTATGAAAGAATTGCTCACCAAAAAAAGGAGGTATGATAAAGAAATTGTTGAACATAAAGCAGGTTGCAGTGCTATTTTACAACATAACATGCCAGAAAAGTTGAAAGACCCTGGAAGTTTCACCATTCTCGTCTCCATTAGAGGTATGAATATTGGAAAAGCTTTATTAGACTTAGGGGCTAGCATTAATCTAATGCCTCTAAGTATGATGAAGCGAATTTATGACCTTGATCCTTAAAGAACAAAGATGACTCTGCAATTGGCTCATAGATCAATCAAAAGACCCTATGGTATTGTGGAAGATGTACTTATGAAAGTTGACAAGTTCTACTTCCCTGTTGACTTTGTGGTTTTAGACATGGAAAAAGATGTTGAAGTTCCCTTGATCCTGGGAAGACCATTCATGAAGACTGCTAGTGTAACATCCCTGATGTTTTAATGAGAATTATAAGAAATGGGAAATGTTAGTAAATGTTTTAGAAGTTTTATTTAATATTTGTTCTGTCTGAGCCAGAGACGGGAAAGCCGGTGTCGAGATCGGTCTCAGATGAGCGGGCAGGCGGAGTTGAAGATCGGGAGTGTAAGAGAAGAGTGGACAGGGCCAGGTGGTTTGGTCCAAACCGATGTGAGGAGAGCGCCTCACTCGGGGTCATAGCCCGGATCAACGTCATAATGACTGAAACAACGGGTGTAGGTAACCAAGAGGCGTGCACGGATGAGATATCCGACCTCTCAGGTTGTAGCTCGGATTTCCGAGGTATGAACACTAAGCTAGGACGCCAGGGGGCCGGTATTCATACTGGGCCTATACTCTTGCGAAGTATTAGAGAATTATGAATAATTAAACGTTGAGGGAATAAATAAGTGTAATTGTTTTGATAACTATGAAATAGTTTAATAGGGTGAAATTGATTAAAATTTAGTGAGAATACAAATAAAATAAAGGAAAAGACAATCTTGCCCATGAGCTTTATATATATATAAGAAGATTCTCTTCCTTCCCTCTTCATTATTTGCGAGTTACCTCTGCTGCTGGTCTGTCCCTTCTCTTTCATTTTCTCCTCTCTTAACACTGAGTTGCATGCGCTGGAGAGGGACTCCATTTGTGTCTGAACTTCAATTGAACCCCATTCCTGTGATCGAGGCGTTAAGGTGAGTCTACTGATCCATTCTAATTGTGATTCCCTTATCCCTTTTATTCTTTGGCGGTCATGGGCCATGCATGGCTATATTAGATGTTGTTCTCCACTCCTCTGGTGAATGTGAGCCCAATTGCGGTCCATGAACTAAGGGCGTTGAAGTGACGAGCTGTACTTTATGATCCGTAGGTAGTAGGTTAAGCAACGGAAGACTGAGTGACGGAGCTGAGACTGCGAAACCAATGCTCAGAGGAAGGAATCGACACAGAGAGCAGATTATCGAAGCGTGGAACCAAAGTAAGGGGGGTGTTCGGGTTATAATTAATTAGAATAGGAGTCGCTTCTTATACAGGTCATTGAGATGGTGTAAGCAGGTTAAGAAAAATATTACTAAACGTAGTTGTGTGTTTATGCTTGTGCATGCGTGACTGTGTACATTAATTAGTTGAGGATCGGGTGTGTGGTTGAGTTTATCATGTTATGATCTTGTGATATCTAATGTTGAAATGATCAGTGTTATGTGACGCCGGGTTAGCAAGCAGGCTACCCGAGTGATGAAGAATTGATATTATTATGTGAAAGGTAAATTGTTGAATGACTATGTGGTGTGGGATAGCCGACGGTATATGATAGCCCCTCATTTCCGGCTCCCGTGGTTTTCGTGCCCAGTTGAGCTACCCAGTGGTCAAGTAGGACCCAGTGGTCGAGGTGGAGAGTCAAGCAGGACTCGGTGAACCAAGCAGGGTTCACGGGGTGTCAAGTAGGACCCCCAGCTGAAGGCCAATCCTTTAGTATCCGGATACTAGGAGTCAGATTGTATGAGAGTCAGTGGTGATTGTGATGAATGTGATGGAATTGCTTGGTTGGGTTAATATAGTTTTCGTATGTAATACACTTGTTGAGTAAACTGTGCTTACTTTCGAATGATGCTTGATGTATATATATATAATTATGTATGTGTATTTGTTAAGTTCCATTCTATATTAATTACAATGCCAAACACTCACCCTTGCCTTTTTTTAGTAACCAGTGACAGGGAGGGGGAAGGATCCATGGAGTCGCGCCAAGGGGGAGATCGGTGCCAGGGTCCGAGTGACTTTGAGTGACTCTATAGAGTTATATGTGTGTATGAGAACCTTAGGGCGTTATTATTAGCTGTGTGTTAACCAAGACCGGACCGGATACAAATCTATATTTTAAAATACATCACTGTCATTTACATATGCTCTCATGGTAGCTATGACAACTCTTTGGTTAACAGAATCATTTTTAGGGTGATATTTTTCGAGAGTCGGTTTGCATGTTTTGCCCAATCCGATGTACGAAAGGTATTCGCTCAAGCGAATAGAAACCTCGTTCAAGCGAGAGTCCGGAATCTCGCTCAGACGAGTAGGGACCCCGCTCAAGCGGGAGGTCCTGATTCCCTTTTTCCCCATCCGTTGTGCTTAGATTAACTTGTTCTTCTTTCTAGATCTCATTTATTTAATTTGACTGCGACTGCTGTCACTTGAATAAGTCAGTAAAACTAAATGCTATTTCACTAAACCTCGATTAATTTTCAAGAAAAGGAAAAATTTATTATAAGATTTAATCAATTGAATAAAAATAAATGCAAAAATAACCTAGGACGATACACTTGGTATCAGAGCGGTTCTTTCTAGAGCCGGTGTATGGGTCGGTCTAGTGATTGTGTTAGTCTTATGAAGGTTGATTGTATTTCGTTGTACCATGATTGTGTGTGTGGTCTGGCATCGTTCCCTTGGCACTCCACTGGCGTAGTATTCTATGTATATAAGGTAAATTTCTAATTCCCTGGCTGACCTTGGTTATTAATGGTGATGTGTTTGCTCATTGTAGAATTACTAAATGGCCGAAGAAACTAGTTCTGGGGGAGGAGATGATTTCTTCTCTAGATTTACTCAGCTGATGAGTAGGACCGAGTCCGGTCCCACTCTGGATAAATTCCTGAAAAGGAATCCTCCGATCTACAAAGGGGGACACGATTATGACGGGGCATACATTTGGATCAGGGATATCGAGCAGGTTTTTGAATATTTTGAGTGCTCAGAAGAGCAAAAGGTTTTATTTGCTACTTACCAACTAAAAGAAGAGGCTAGAGTATGGTGGTCCCGAGTGAAGGTGCAGATGAACGCAGCAAATGAGCTGTTGGTATGGGCGAATTTCCGAAGGAGGTTCCTTGTTAAATACTTCCCGGATA
The DNA here is from genome assembly GCA_037962975.1 of Clitoria ternatea. NCBI lineage: Eukaryota > Viridiplantae > Streptophyta > Magnoliopsida > Fabales > Fabaceae > Clitoria > Clitoria ternatea. The sequence goes on along the minus strand of CM075672.1, from coordinate 190,140,110 downwards.
ACTACAAAATCCGGAAGGAAATGGAATTCCTGAAGTTGGAGCAAGACCGGCTGTCTGTGGCCGAGTACACCAGCAAGTTTGACGAGCTGTGTGATTTTTACCACCCTTTCTCGTTAGAAGGGACTGAGGGTAGCAAGTGTGCCAAATACGAAGCTGGACTACGGATTGAACTCCGTAGTGTAATCGTACCGATGGAGATTAGGGACTACCCAACCCTGGTGAACAAAGCAAGACTGACTGAAGAGGTGCAGTTACAAAGGACGTCCCAGCCGAGAGATAAAAAGCCACTGAAGGCGAAAGGATTCAACTTCAAGAGGATGAGTCAATTCTTCAGGGGCGGCAAGTCTTCTGCTACCTCCTCATCCTCTTCCGGTCGGGGTTCCACTGGTCGATCGGGTAATCCTTCTGGTAGCCGTGCATGCTACAATTGTGGTCAGGAAGGTCACATTGCCAAACATTGCCAAGCCAACCAAATTGTGTGCTTCCAGTGCGGACAACCAGGGCACCTTAGGCCTGATTGCCCTCAGAGGCAGCCGCAGGGCAGGCAGGACAACCGAACTAATTCTTCTAGGACCCGGGGTTCCAACTTTCCGAGGGGAGGCCGGAATGGAGCTGGTAGAGGAAACCAACAATCGGGAAGATATGATGCCGAATCTAGCGGTGCCCAGAACGCCATGACCGGACGAGTGTTTGCGTTTGATGCTTCAAAAGCTACGAGGAATGACAATTTGGTACAGGGTAAGTGCCTCATCTGTGGCTATCTGGTTGATGTAATTTATGATTCGGGTGCCACCCATTCCTTTATTTCGGAAAGTTGTGTGCGACGGCTTGGTCTGCCGATCGGTTTAATGGAGAACGCTCTTATTGTTTCCACTCCAACTGGTTCCACTTTCCGTGCGACTATAGTGTGTAGAGAACTGCCGATGCAAATCGAAGCCCGTACTTTTCGAGTGAATTTTATCTGTATGCCATTGAAGGACTTAGATGTTATTCTAGGTCTCAATTGGCTTGCTGCTAATCATGTGTTGGTCGATTGTTATCGGAAGAATATTGTTTTCTCTCAGGAACTTGACATGAAGGACAGGGTGAGCGATGTCTTAACCACGTATGTTGTTTTATTCGCTTCGGAGGGTAGGCATAACCTCCTGCTGAGTGATATTCCAATTGTTTATGAATTTCCTGACGTTTTCCGGAAGAAATTCTGGAGCTACCTCCCAGTCGGGAGATTGATTTCTCTATTGACTTGATTCCCGGGGCAGAACCTGTGTCCCGAGCACCATATAGAATGTCTTCGGTGGAATTGACCGAAGTGAAGAAACAAGTAAACGAATTACTAGAAAAGGGCTTTATCCGACCCAGTGCCTCACCCTGGGGCGCTCCGGTGTTACTGGTAAAGAAGAAGGACGGTAGTATGCGAATGTGCATTGATTACCGACAGCTGAACAAACTGACGATCAAAAATAAATATCCACTACCTCGGATTGACGATTTACTGGACCAGTTGCGAGGCGCCGTTGTGTTCTCCAAGATCGACTTAAGGTCGGGGTACCACCAAATCCGAGTGAGGTCGGAGGATACCCCAAAAACAGCATTTCGGACTCGGTATGGGCACTTCGAGTACGTAGTAATGCCCTTTGGAGTAACGAACGCTCCTGCCATTTTTATGGACTATATGAATCGGACCTTTCAACCGTACTTGGACCAGTTTGTGGTGGTATTCATTGATGATATTTTGGTATATTCGAGGTCGGACGAGGAGCATGCTCAACACCTTCGACTTGTTTTACAAGTACTCCGAGAGAAGAAGTTGTATGCTAAACTATCTAAGTGTGATTTCTGGGGGAGTAGTGTACAATTCTTGGGGCATGTAATTTCCCGAGAGGGAATCTCTGTTGATCCGACAAAAATTGAGGCTGTTATGGCTTGGGAGAGGCCGAAGTCAGTAACTGAAATCAGGAGTTTCCTTAGATTAGCTGGATACTATCGACGCTTCATTGAGGGGTTCTCTCGGATAGCACTCCCTCTGACTCGGTTAACGAGGAAAGGAAACCCCTTCGTGTGGTCGGAAAAGTGTGAATTAAGCTTCCAAACTCTCAAGCGATGTTTAACGACTGCCCCTGTGCTTGCACTGGCCGATGTAACGCAGGAATTTGAAGTATATTGTGATGCATCCAAATTTGGATTGGGGTGTGTATTGATGCAAGCTGATCGGGCAATTACCTATGCTTCAAGGCAATTGAGGCCACATGAGGAGAATTACCCGACTCATGATCTGGAACTTGCAGCAGTGGTGTACGCACTGAAGATTTGGCGCCATTATCTGTATGGAGCTCACTTTGTAGTATTCAGTGATCATAAGAGTTTAAAGTACTTATTTGATCAAAAGGAGCTAAATATGAGACAGAGGCGATGGGTGGAGTATTTGAAGGATTACGACTTCGATTTAAAATATCACCCGGGCAAAGCGAATGTTGTGGCAGATGCACTAAGCAGGAAGGTATTACACGTGGCTTACCTGATGGGTAGAGAACAGGAATTGCTGGAAAGTTTTAGGGATATGAATGTTGGAATTGTTATGGACGCGCCAAACCGAATGACAATCGCAATGTTAAAAATCTCCAACGAATTTCTGGAGTCTGTGGTAGCTGCACAGAAAGACGATGAAAAGTTACTGAGGCTGATTGATACTCAGACCCAAGGCAAAAATGTGGAGATAACTCGGGGTAACGATGGTATATGGAGATTCAGGAACCGAGTGGTGGTGCCTGCACATGGAGGCTTCAGGCAGGCGGTGCTAGCAGAAGCACACAAGAGCTCTCTGAGTATACATCCGGGAGTGACAAAAATGTATCATGACTTAAAAAAGGAATTCTGGTGGCCAAGCATGAAGAAGGCAATAATCGAGTATGTGAAATCCTGTGTGATATGCCAGAAGTGCAAAGTTGAGCACCAACGACCTCCAGGTTTGCTTTGACCTCCAGAAATTCCGATCTGGAAGTGGGAAGGTATCACCATGGACTTCGTATCCGGACTGCCTCGCACTCGAACCGGATACAACGCGATTTGGGTGATTGTTGATCGACTAACCAAAAGTGCTCATTTCCTGGCAATAAATATGAAGTGGTCGCTAGATCGATTAGCTAAGTTGTACATTGCGGAAGTTGTACGACTGCATGGTGTGCCCTCAAGCATTATCTCCGATCGGGATCCCCGATTCACTTCAAGGTTTTGGAGGAGTTTGCAACAACAACTGGGTACTGAGCTCAAACTGAGCTCAGCCTACCATCCCCAGATCGATGGCCAATCAGAACGGACTATACAAACTCTTGAAGATATGTTAAGGGCATGTGTACTGGAATAGGGCGGATCATGAGAGAAATACTTGCCCTTGGTAGAGTTTGCATATAATAACAGTTACCATAGCAGCATTGGGATGGCTCCATACGAAGCTCTTTATGGTCGAAAATGTCGTACTCCATTATGTTGGAATGAGAACGGCGATGCCCTTCATCTGGGGCCTGAGATGATTCAAGAGATGAACGAACAAATCGCTTTAATCCGAGAGAAGATAAAAATTGCCCAAGACTGGCAAAAGATCTATTATGACAATCGGCATAGACCCCTTGAATTCCAAGTGGGTGATTGGGTGTTCCTAAGGATTTCACCGACTAAGGGTGTAGGTCGAATTTTAAAGAGCCAAAAGCTTAATCCGAAGTATATTGGACCATACCAAATACTAGAACGGATTGGTGAAGTCGCTTATCGACTGGATCTTCCCCAATCGTTGACTAACATTCACAACGTGTTCCACGTATCACAACTTCGAGCCTACATCCCGTGTGACACCATGATTGTACCGAGTGACTCCATTGAAGTGAAGGAGAACCTGACGATGGAGGCTATACCGATCAGCATTGAATAGCATCAAACTAAAAGGTTAAGGAATAAGGAGGTACCGCTGGTGAAGGTGAAGTGGCAGAATTTACATTGGATGAACTACACTTGGGAGTTAGAATCCGATATGAGGCGAATGTACCCTCATATTTTCCAACCGGAACACTGATTTCGGGGACGAAATCTCCTTTTAGGGGGGTGGATGTAACATCCCTGATGTTTTAATGAGAATTATAAGAAATGGGAAATGTTAGTAAATGTTTTAGAAGTTTTATTTAATATTTGTTCTGTCTGAGCCAGAGACGGGAAAGCCGGTGTCGAGATCGGTCTCAGATGAGCGGGCAGGCGGAGTTGAAGATCGGGAGTGTAAGAGAAGAGCGGACAGGGCCAGGTGGTTTGGTCCAAACCGATGTGAGGAGAGCGCCTCACTCGGGGTCATAGCCCGGATCAACGTCATAATGACTGAAACAACGGGTGTAGGTAACCAAGAGGCGTGCACGGATGAGATATCCGACCTCTCAGGTTGTAGCTCGGATTTCTGAGGTATGAACACTAAGCTAGGACGCCGGGGGGCCGGTATTCATACTGGGCCTATACTCTTGCGAAGTATTAGAGAATTGTGAATAATTAAACGTTGAGGGAATAAATAAGTGTAATTGATTTGATAACTATGAAATAGTTTAATAGGGTGAAATTGATTAAAATTTAGTGAGAATACAAATAAAATAAAGGAAAAGACGATCTTGCCCATGAGCTTTATATATATATAAGAAGATTCTCTTCCTTCCCTCTTCATTATTTGCGAGTTACCTCTGCTGCTGGTCTGTCCCTTCTCTTTCATTTTCTCCTCTCTTAACACTGAGTTGCATGCGCTGGAGAGGGACTCCATTTGTGTCTGAACTTCAATTGAACCCCATTCCTGTGATCGAGGCGTTAAGGTGAGTCTACTGATCCGTTCTAATTGTGATTCCCTTATCCCTTTTATTCTTTGGCGGTCATGGGCCATGCATGGCTATATTAGATGCTGTTCTCCACTCCTCTGGTGAATGTGAGCCCAATTGCGGTCCATGAACTAAGGGCGTTGAAGTGATGAGCTGTACTTTATGATCTGTAGGTAGTAGGTTAAGCAACGGAAGACTGAGTGACGGAGCTGAGACTGCGAAACCAGTGCTCAGAGGAAGGAATCGACACAGAGAGCAGATTATCGAAGCGTGGAACCAAAGTAAGGGGGGTGTTCGGGTTATAATTAATTAGAATAGGACTCGCTTCTTATACAGGTCATTGAGATGGTGTAAGCAGGTTAAGGAAAATATTACTAAACGTAGTTATGTGTTTATGCTTGTGCATGCGTGACTGTGTACATTAATTAGTTGAGGATCGGGTGTGTGGTTGAGTTTATCATGTTATGATCTTGTGATATCTAATGTTGAAATGATCAGTGTTATGTGACGCCGGGTTAGCAAGCAGGCTACCCGAGTGATGAAGAATTGATATTATTATGTGAAAGGTAAATTGTTGAATGACTATATGGTGTGGGATGGCCGACGGTATATGATAGCCTCTCATTTCCGGCTCCCGTGGTTTTCGTGCCCAGTTGAGCTACCCAGTGGTCAAGTAGGACCCAGTGGTCGAGGTGGAGAGTCAAGCAGGACTCGGTGAACCAAGCAGGGTTCACGGGGTGTCAAGTAGGACCCCCAGCTGAAGGCCAATCCTTTAGTATCCGGATACTAGGAGTCAGATTGTATGAGAGTCAGTGGTGATTGTGATGAATGTGATGGAATTGCTTGGTTGGGTTAATATAGTTTTCGTATGTAATACACTTGTTGAGTAAACTGTGCTTACTTTCGAGTGATGCTTGATGTATATATATAATTATGTATGTGTATTTGTTAAGTTCCATTCTATATTAATTACAATGCCAAACACTCACCCTTGCCTTTTTTTTAGTAACCAGTGACAGGGAGGGGGAAGGAGCCATGGAGTCGCGCCAAGGGGGAGATCGGTGCCAGGGTCCGAGTGACTTTAAGTGACTCTATAGAGTTATATGTGTGTATAAGAACCTTCGGGCGTTATTATTAGCTGTGTGTTAACCAAGACCGGACCGGATACAAATCTATATTTTAAAATACATCACTGTCATTTACATATGCTCTCATGGTAGCTATGACAACTCTTTGGTTAACAGAATCATTTTTAGGGTGAGATTTTTCGGGAGTCCGTTTGCATGTTTTGCCCAATCCGATGTGCGAAAGGTATTCGCTCAAGCGAATAGAAACCTCGTTCAAGCGAGAGTCCGGAATCTCGCTCAGACGAGTAGGGACCCCGCTCAAGCGGGAGGTCCTGATTCCCTTTTTCCCCATCCGTTGTGCTTAGATTAACTTATTCTTCTTTCTAGATCTCATTTATTTAATTTGACTGTGACTGGTGTCACTTGAATAAGTCAGTAAAACTAAATGCTATTTCACTAAACCTCGATTAATTTTCAAGAAAAGGAAAAATTTATCATAAGATTTAATCAATTGAATAAAAATAAATGCAAAAATAACCTAGGACGTTACAGCTAGAGTACTTATTGATGTAGATAATGGAAAGTTGGCAGTAAGAGTTCACGATGAAGAAGTAAACTTTGATGTTTTCAAATCCATGAAACATCCCAATTCAAAGCAAGACTGTTTCAAGGTGGATAATCTTGACGAAGTTTTCTTTTCCATATCCACAGGTATGTCAAATTCTGACCCTTTAAATAAGTTATTAACTAACTCTGTGGAATTTTTGAGTGAAGAAGAAGAAAAACAAGTAGACAAATATCTTGAAGATCTTGAACAAGGGAAAGAAATTTCCCTTAAATCAAGAAAAATTGAAGAAATCCAAGAAGTACCTGTTGAAGAAGTCAAGAGGCCTGAATTGAAAGTGCTACCTTCCAACTTAAAGTATATCTTTTTGAAAAATAGGTAATTTAAAACCAGTGATTATTAGTAATTTGTTAAGTGAAGCAGAAGAAGAAAAACTGGTTAAAGTCTTGAAAAGGAATCAAGAAGCAATTGGATGGACACTTGAAGATTTGAAAGGTATAAGCCCATCATATTGCATGCATAAGATTTTGTTGGAAGATAATTTTAAACCTGTTGCTTAACCCCAAAGACGCCTCAATCCAACCATGAAAGAGGTAACCAAGAAGGAGGTTTTGAAATTGCTGAAAGCAGGTATTATCTATCCTATTTCTGATAATGCATGGCAAGTTGTTCCAAAAAAGGGTGGTATGACAGTAATTGTTAATGATAAAAATGAATTAATCCCAACAAGAACTGTCACTAGTTGGAGAATGTGCATTGATTATAGAAAATTAAATCAAGCAACAAGAAAATATCATTTTCCACTTCCTTTTATGGATCAAATGCTTGAAAGATTGTCTGGACAGGCTTACTATTGCTTTCTTGATGGATATTCTAGATATAATCAAATTGCTGTTGACCCTATTGATCAGGAAAAGACTGTTTTTACATGTCCCTTTGGTATATTTACATATAGGAAGATGCCATTTGGATTATGTAATGCACCTGCTACTTTTCAAAGATGCATGTTTGCTATTTTTGCAGATCTAACTGTAAAGAGCATTAAGATTTTCATGGATGACTTCTCAGTCTTTTGAAATTCATTTGAAACATGTCTAACCAATCTGGACACCGTACTGAAGCAGTGTATTGAAACAAATTTGGTGCTTAATTGGGAGAAATGTCACTTTATGTTGAAAGAAGGAATTGTACTTGGTCACAAAATTTCCTCTAAAGGTATTGAAGTGGACTAAGCCAAAATAGAGGTAATCTCTAAATTCCCACCCCCTGTGAATGTAAAAGGTATTAGAAGTTTTTTAGGACATGATAGATTCTATAGAAAATTTATTCAAGATTTTTCAAAAATTGCTAAACCTTTAACAAATCTTCTAAATAAAGATGTTGAATTCAAGTTTGATGAAGCATGTCTTAAAGCTTTTAATTCCTTAAAGGAAAAATTGGTTTCTGCCCCCGTAATTGTTGCTCCTAATTGGAACTTACCCTTTGAACTTATGTGCGATGCAAGTGATTATGCTGTAGGAGCAGTTTTAGGTCAAACATATGAAATTTTTTTTAGGGTTATACACTATGCTAGTAATGTTTTAAATGAAAATCAAATAAGTTATGCAACTACTGAAAAGGAATTACTAGCCATAGTGTATGCCTTAGAAAAATTTAGATCATACTTGATTGGATCAAAAATAATTGTTTTCATTGATCATGCTGCAATCAAGTACCTTTTGACTAAAACTGATTCTAAACCTCAGTTAATATGATGGATTTTGCTCCTTCAAGAATATGATCTTGAAATCAAAGATAAAAAGAGCAGTGAAAATATGGTCACTGATCATCTTTCTAGATTATTAAATGATGAGGTCACTGCCAAAGAAAATGACATCTTAGAAGAATTTCCTGATGAAAAACTTTTTGAAATAACAAAATGGCCATGGTTTACAGATATAGCTAATTTTAAAGCACCAGGAATTCTTCCAAATGATTTAACTTGGAAGCAAAGAAATTTTTTTTTCAAAGATTCAAAATACTTTGTTTGGGATGACCCTTATCTATTCAAAATTGGTGTGGATAATTTGTATTGTTGTGTACCCGATTAGGAAAAGAAAGATGTGTTATGGCATTGTCATAAATCCCCTTATGGAGGAAATTTTAATGGAGAAAGAACTGTTGCAAAAATTCTTCAATCAGGTTTTTATTGGCCCTCTATTTTTAAAGACTCTCATTTATTTGTTCAAGCTTGTGATAACTGCCAAAAAATAGGTAATGTTAACAAAAGACAAGAAATGTCTCTCACAAATATTCAGGAGGTTGATGTATTTGATTGTTGGGGTATTGATTTCATGGGACCCTTTCCTTACTCTCAATTTAATCAATACATTCTTTTGGCAGTCGATTATGTTTCAAAATGGGTAGAAGTAATCGCTTCACCTAATGCTGACACCAAAACTATAGTGAATTTCTTAAAGAAAAATATTTTCTACAGGTTTGGAACACTAAGAACTTTGATCAGTGATGGAGGATCACATTTTTATAACAAAGTTCTTTAGAAAGTGTTACAACACTATGGAGTGAGACATAAAGTGGCCACAACATATCATCCATAAACCAATGGATAGGCTGAGATTTCAAATCGGGAAGTGAAAAGGATTTTGGAAAAGACTGTGTCTTCCTCCAGAAAAGATTGGTCATAAAAGCTTGATGATGCACTTTAGGCATACATAACTGCATTTAAGACTCCAATTAGCCTTTCTCCTTTCCAAATGGTTTATGGAAAAGCTTGTCATCTTCTAGTAGAGATGGAACATAAAACATATTGGGCTCTAAAATTTCTCAACTTTGATCCAAATGCAGCAGCTGACAAAAGAAAGTTGCAGTTATTTGAGTTGGAAGAAATGAGATACAATGCTTATGAGACATCTAGAAGTTACAAGAATAAGGTGAAAGCTTATCATGACAAGAAAATTAAAAATAGACACTTCATACCAGGTTAGTAAGTGTTATTGTTTAATTCAAGATTAAGACTATTTCCTGGTAGGTAAATTAAAATCTAAATGGTCAGGCCCTTTTGTAATTAAGGAAGTTAAATCCTATGGAGCAGTTGAAATTGAAGATCTAACTTCCAAAAGAAGTTGGATGGTTAATAGGCAAAGATTGAAACCATATCTGGGTGGTGAGATCGACAGACTTACTACCATTTGTTATTTGACTGATTTGTGATGTGTAGGATGTCAAGCTAGAGACAGTAAATCAAGCGCTCGATGGGAGGCAACCCATTATTTTCTTTTTATTTTTTTAAAACATAAAAAAAATTAGAATTATGATTTTTGAAAATAAAGAGGGTTTTAAAAATTAAAAGAAAAGGTTTTTGAAAATTAAACTTTTGAAAATGAAAAACTACAACCTGACGTGTAGCGTTCCACTAACGTGTAGCGTGGAGGTAAAAATTTCAACCAGACGTGTAGCGTCCCATCCACGCGTAGCGTCAGAGTCCACGTTCAGTTTTTAAAACTGAACCAAAGAGGCCCAATTTAGGTTTTAAAAACCTAAATTTCCCTCTCTGCCTCACTTTACCTCTTAGAACCCTAACCTTCACTTTAAATCTCCCACATTCCCTCATTCTTTCTTCAATTTCACAAGGATTCCAAGTAAGTAATCTTCTCTCTTTTCTCTTTGAGTTTGCTTTTGAATTTTGATTTTTAGAATGCATGTGGTTAGCATTAGGTTTAGAAAACCATTGGGATCTGTTTGCTGTTAGATATAGGGAATAATTTTGATTGAATGTAATTGGAAGGGCTGTCGTTGCACAACCCGTGTTTCTGTGATTGAAACTGTGCACCACACGCGTAACGTCTCACTAATGCGTAGCGTGAGGCATGAACTGTAACCCAACGCGTAGCGTCCCATTGGCGCGTAGCGTGGGCAAAACAGGGCTGATGCATAATGTCCCACCTACGCGTAGCGTCAGCCTCTATTTTTTGAATTTTGTAAATTTTGTGTTTTATTTTTCTGTTGAATGTATATTTTAATTTGTTTTTTTAATAAAGTTTTCCTGTTTTTATTTGTTTTCTTTTAAATTAATAAAATTTCTTAATTTGTATGTTTGTTATACTTTCTTGCATAAAAATAAATAAAATAAATTTGTTAAATTGTGTAAATATATGTGATGTTTTGAATTTTATATTATATCAAAAACCCAAAAACATAAATGTTTTATTTTAAACAATAATTCAAAAATATGTATGTTTAATTTGTTTTTATTTTGTTGTTGTGTGAATTTTACATGAATTCCTATTTTTGATGTTTTGCATAAAATATAAAAACCTAAAAATATGATTGTTAATGTTTGATGCAAGTTTGATTTTTAAAATTTTTCTTTTTGCAAATGGCACAAAAAAAATCTACCCCTATTACTGGTCCCAAGAGACAGAGGAGGACCACTGACACAGATACCACCTCTGAAGATCCAGATCTTCAAGGTGAAGAGCAGCTGGGACCTAGAAATTCCACCAGATTTTGCGCTAATGCGAAATGGATCCGGTTTCATCAGATCAAGGGCCAAAGACTAATTTGGGAGAGAGTCTTAGATCTGAATGCTGGGCACTATCTTTAGCTGCAGGATGAGATCCAAAGGAGAAGATGGGGACCCTTGTGTTCCCTGCTTACTGAGGGGATCCCATCTTAGTGATGGAGTTTTATGTAAACGCCTACAGGACTCGCCAGGACACACTGAATATCGGCCAGTAGAAGACGAGCTAGGTGAGGGGTTGACATATTACATACTACCGAGACACCATTAGTACCCTACTGGGTAACCCTTGGGAGCCTACTCCCGAGAGCAACACTTATTTCTGGAAGGAAAACAGAAACAAGGTTGTGACTGAAGATGGTGATTTAGGATACTTCTTAGATCAGGTTGCTCACTTCTTGAGCAAGGATAGAATCTTCTTCAACCTGAGTAAGGTTGGAAGGACTCCATCAAACCTCCTCAAGACCCAACTGACCCCTATAGCTCAGGCATGGTCTCATCTTATGCTGCATAACATCACTCCTGTCACCCACCTCTCTTCTATCCCAGTTGATCATTGCTACCTTCTCTATTCTATTCTTTAAGGCCATACCATTGATATTGCCGAGTTGATCTCTGAGCAGATTCACCTTTATGCCCTTGGGTATAAGGTGAACCGTCCTATTCCATTCCCTCTCATCATATCTGCCTTACTGAGGAGGCAAGGAGTTGCTATACCATCACCAGAGTTTACTAGTTCTTCGGGGAGAGTCCCCAAAGTTCTAGTGAATAGAGATTACTTCGTCCAACAGTGAGAGCTTCCACCACTGGAGTAGGAGGCTCAGCCCAGACAGAGGAGGAGGAGACCATAAGTTCAGCCACCATCTGCTGATACTGTCACTGATGGATTTGCTAGGATGACTATTGAGCATCAACATATGATGCAGATGATGGCTGCCACACATAGAGCATGCATCTTCATGATGCATTTTATCAGTACAGGCTTCAGGGAGAGGGGGCACCTTATATCACATCAGCTGAGTTCGCAGCTCATGTAGCTTGGCCTAGTGATTCGCCTACATACCCTGAGACTGGTGGACCATCTGGAGCACATACTAAGTCAGAGGGTGATACAGATGAGGAGGAAGACGATGAGGATCACATGGAGGATTGAGGGTGTTATTCTCTACATCTTTTACATACACTTTAGTTTACTTTTAGTTTGATATTTGCATTGGTATTTTTACTTTGTGGATTATATTATAGTTTGTCTTTTATTATGTGGTGTGTTTTATTTTTGTGTATTTTTTGTCGTTGTGTGTTTTTGCGTAATTTCTTCAAAAATTCAAAAATAAGTTTTATCTTTTAAACAAATCAAATTTTTGAAAATAAAAAAATTTACACACTTAAGGTTTTTACACAATAAAACCATTTTTAAAATCAATTATCGATTCTTTTTGTAATTAAGGGATTTTGATAAATTTCATTACAATAATTTTTTTAACTATCAAGCTAATTTCAATAACTCAGTAAGCTGAGAGATCTTTTAAACACTTGAGGGTTTCGACATAACTTCATTCGAATTGATTTTGCTTTAATTTGTGATTTGTGTTGTTATAAAGAGAATTCAAGAAAATGATCAAGGCACATTTTTGGTAAAAGAAACCTTGGGCCAAAAAGCTTACCATGGAAAAATTATTTTTAACCTTTGAAAGCCAATTTGAGCCTGAAAAATAATTTCATTGGTACCCTTAAACCTTTATCAAATGTTAACCATTCCCTTTACTTGATTGATTAAAAGAGCAATTAATCAAAATGGAAAGAATATTTTGAGCATTCTTACAAAAATGGGGAGTGAAAATTAACAATTTGATTCTTTTCAAGAAAAATCAAAAAATTGTGCATATAAATAAAAATAAATATATGAAAATAGTGAAAAGAATCAAGTTGGGGGTATTTATCATCAATAAGGGAAATGAGATTTGGGCCAAGAAAGAGCCTAAAAATTATAAAATGCTCTTTTATGATTTTAGATTTTTGAATTCCGAGAAAAACCATCATTTTTTGTAAGCCAAGTCTCATTACAACCTTTGAAAAGACCTTGTGATTTTGGATTAACTCTGTATGATTAACCATTAATTAGATGAAAATCAAAATTAAATTCACTTGATTTTATGGTTGATTGAGTGAAACAGGTTACCCTTTGCACAAAGATAAACATTTGTGAGGTAAGCCTGAAATTATGCTTGATTTATTAATAAAATATTATAAAGAATTTTGTCATTAAACCTTTATTACATAAGATTTCTATTTTTGGTTATTTTAAAATGGTAAATTGTGAAATTACTTTTTGTGATAAAGTCTCAGACTAACTCAAAAATTTGATTTCAAATTTGATTTTTATTTTCTCTCTTGCTCAAGGATGAACAATGTCTCAAGTTGGGGGTATTTGTTAGTCCTCAAATTTACAATAAAATATTCAATAAAAATTTTGTAAAAAGAATAAAAATTTGATTAATTTGTTAGAAATTTAGGTTTTAAATTCAATAAATGGATGTTGTTGGAAATAATCTTTCCTTGATCAATTTTCTCTAGTTTTGCAGTGAAAATGTGAAGAATTTAAAGAGAAAAATTGAAGAACTGGAAATCTGACGCATAGCATCAACACCATGTGTAGCGTGGGGATTTCTAATGCTAACGCTGCGTGTCACAACCACGCGTAGCGTCAGGAGTTACGTGGACACCACTGACAGGTGGTCAAGCACTCAGCTAGTGACCCCTCTATTACTCACAAGTGTCCAAGCTGAACTAGGGGACAAGGCACACCTGTCCGGGCATGATTAATAAAAATAATTACAAAATCATGGCCACTTTGAGCTGTTTAATGGAAGCTGAGTCAGGGACCTGACACGCAGCGTCAGGATGGCACGTAGCGTCAGGACCCTTCTTCAGCCCTATAAATAGAGCCATTCTCCACACTTCTAAGCATCCAATTCTAAAGTTGTAAGGTTGGAGTGATTTCTAGATACTTGAAAGTATTATGTTGTAGTGTGAGTTCTTGTATTGTGAAGTGTTTTCAAGCCATCGTAATGTCAAAAGCTGTAAGTATTGTTCTTACTTTTATCATGTGTAACTAAATTGTTTATGTTGGAATTTGGTGAATCAATCTATTATATGATGTTTTGATCATGACCTCTACATATTTATGATTCAAGTACATGTTAGTATTTCAACTCTTTATTAATATGAACATCAAATGGGAGAATGATTGTCATGTGTATTAAAACTTGTTTTATTAGTGTGAATATCAAATGGGAGAATGATTATTCATGCCAAATTAAAATCTGTTTTAATGAAAGTAAAAGTTGAATTACCCTTAATATGCCAATTACTAGGGATAGAATTGGTAATTATTGTTGCTATAAGGCCAAGACTTAATGCAAGTTTTTATTGAGAAAGCTCACGAGGGATCGGACTTTATGATAAATACTTAGAATTTATATCACGAGGAATCGGTTATAATGACTTTAAGCTGCAATAACATGAATTTGATGATTAAGTATGTATGTTTGTAATTGTTTCATTATATTTTAGTGCAAGGATCCTAATTCCAACATAATTTGTTAATCTGTGTTTTTACCTCAAGTATCTGAATCATTCTAAATTACATCTAAATTTTATAGTTAGATTTTATATTTTCTATCTTTTTACCTTATGAACAAGTCAACCTTCAAATCCTGTGAATATTGTATAAATTATTTATAAATTATTCTTTTATTAATAATCATTGATAAATTTACCATAGTGAATAAGAAATTACTTTGAGTTGTTGGACTTTCAATCCCAGTGGAACGATAGCTAAATTTGAAAACTGCAAACAATTGGTGCGCTTGCCAATTAATAACCCAATAGTAACACGGGTTAATAGTGGTTTAACATTGGAGTAAGCTAATGGGTTTTTTTTTGGTCTTTCCGCATCAAGAATTCATAACATTTTTTTGAAGAGAGTTCAAGGAGGGACACGTGTCTGGTAGTAGGCAATGATGTGTCTCTAAAACACATCATTTTAAGGTTTATTTGTTAGTCATATTTAGGTTAATTTGCATAATGACCCCCTAATCCCATGGGCCTAGCAGCGATCCATAGCCAAGTCGTGGCTCATTCCATGGCTATGCTTTGTGTTTGATAGAAAAACTTTATTTGCATATTTTCACACGTATAAAAGCCAAATTTGGGTCCAAGTTTAGGGGTTCTGCATATTCATAAGCCAAGGCACATTGTAGAGACAAAATAGGTGATTTTGGAAGGTGCACTCAAGGTTCTTCAAGGGGAAAGCGAAAGAGAAATGAAGGAACTCCAAGAATTCTACACATCATAGTGGTTGTACTTATTAAGGATGAAGGGTCCATCTCTTTGAGGGATAAAGCCCGAGCTTGGCTATACTCATTGCTTGAAAGGTCTATCTCTACCTGGACTAAGCTTTCCACCAGCTTCCTCAACAAATACTACCCAAGGAACAAGACCGATCAGTTGAGGAAGCAGATCATTTCATTCATGCAAAAGAAGGATAAGACATTATCCGATGCCTGAGAGAGATATAAGAAGTTGCTTAGAGAGTGTCCCCACCATGGGATACAATGATGACTCACAATTCATATTTTCTATAATGGACTTACTTTTAGGCATCGGGTTACCTTGGATCTGATGCATAATCTCAAAGGATTAAATTCTTTTGGCAAGCGTACCAATTATTAAATTTGTAATATATTTGATCATCCCATAGTGATTGAGGTAATTACCACAACCTAGGACTAGTACAAGATAAACCAAAACACAAGGAGATAGAATTCATTATGTTTATGCTTTTCTGCACTTTCTATGTTTTTTTAATTTTAGAAACAATATGAAAAATGAGATTATTTAATGGAAGATAGGTTAGGATTGCTTCACCTCACAATTTCTTCAACAAAGATGCAATTGAGGTTCAATCAAGCTTCAGACTCAAGAGGACATTTCACAAATGGTTAATCCTTAATTCCTTAGGTAATTAACACTAATTCCTAAGCATTAAACCCTAATCCCTTAAGTGTTCAATGACAGAGAAATCTAATGTGAAATTGGGGATTGAACCTTAACTATTCACCTAATTACTAGGCCTGAATTAGTTAGGAACCTAGAAGTTACCTAAGCTTTCAACTATGATTCCTCATTGGTGAAATTCTTTAATTAGGTTTGGATTTATCAATCCAGTAGTGTAGATCCACTTCTCAGCTCGTTCTCCTCATGCTTCAGAAGATAATTTCCTCAATGCATATTCAAGATTCCATTGGAAGCTTTGGCAATCCCAACCATAGGAGTTTAGCAACCCATGGAAGTGGTTTCAAAAAGTAGAATATGGAGAGCCATGGAAGAGAGAGTTTAGAGAGGGAAAATGTTTAGAGAGAGATTAAAAATCAGAAAATGAATTAGTGTTGTTGCTTCTGTCTCAATTACAGAGTATTTACAACTATAAATAGCTAAGGAAAAAACTAACTAACTAACTCTAATTAATTACAAAGGAAACTTCCTAACAATTAAACTAACGAAACTAATTAATTCATTACAAGGGAATAAATAATTATAACACAATAATTAAATTACTAGAATACAAATATAGTCAGCAACTAATAAAATAATTAATGGTAACTACTACAGCAATTCAGGTTGAAGGAATATAGCAAACTGGGCAAACAGACTTCACGCTTAAGCGTGATCTATATACGCTTGAGCGTGATACAAGGATATAATAAACTAGGCAAACAGACTTCACGCTTAAGCGTGATCTATATGGCTTGAGCGTGATACATTAACTTGATTCTTGCAGGTGACTTCACGCTTGTGCGTGACCCTTGTCTGCTTGAGCGTGATGGCTTCATATCTTACTGGATCTCTGCGTATGTACACTGGGAGGCCAGCGTATGTATATTGGATTTCCTGCACCTAGATCCTGTAAAATACAACATATAAATGCCTAGCGTATGTACATTGGCTTTCTAGTGTATGTACGCTAGGTTAATGAATCTCTCAATAAATATATTTCCTTATGTGCCTATCTTTTTAACCATTTTCTTGTACAATTTAAACATATTTGAATTAATTAATTAAAACAAGAAAGAATGACAATTCATTAAATAATAATGCCAAACTCAACAATATTTGATGGATTAAGTTAAATTAAAGATGCATTTATTAAGCCTTTTCAAGACTTATCACATCCCCAAACTTAACGCTTGCTTGTCCTCAAGCAAGGACTCAGATTAATTAAAACAATTGCACTTACTCAAGACAATCAACCTTTTCTTAACTTAAATCATGCCATAATTATTGAATACCTTTCATGCTTTCTTTCTGCAACTTCTGAAAATATAATTACTCACACTTCCTTTGGGAACAAGCTGGTGATGCTTTTCTCACATGGATTAGTGTTTCACTCTTCTCTCAGTGTATAGGGTCAATTGCATGCACTCATCACCTGTATAATTGTCAGATCAACATAGGCTTGCAATAGTTCTAAACATCATGACATATGCTAGCACAATTGAATTAGTAAGGGCTTTTTAAGCTTGTAATGGGGTTAGGCTACAGGCTCTATTTTTGTTTTTCTAGTCAATGTTGGATTAAAAGATATGCCCAATGATGCCTTGCCTCAATCTTAACTCAAATGCCTCTACTAACCAGCCCTTTTGCTTTTATTTTTCTCAGATGAAGGATAACTTAACTACTTATGGTGCTTTGCACTTTTTTCTCTTTCAGTCCTTTGGACTCTTTCTTTCTTTCTTTCTTTCTTCTCTTTCATTCATTTTTTTTCAATACCATTTTCCTTTTATATAGAAATTGCTTTTTACTGATTTTTCACTTTTCTTTTGCTTTTTTTGCTGTTCTTCCTTTCATTTTTCAAAATCCTTATCTATAATTAAGGTCAGAGTCTGTCCTTTAATTGCTGTTAGGCACACTCTTCATCCCTAAACTTAGAACTTGCTAGTCCCTAGCAATAAGATAAGACTCAGCGGTTCATCAGTGGTACATCTAGGGATAATTCACTTGGTTTTTCTCAGATAAATAGGCCTGTAAATTTAGGTACATAATCAGAATGAAAGGGTCTCAGACTCAAACATAATTATTGGGTCAAAGGATAATTAAAATTGATTAGGATGGCTAAATTTGGCCCTGGGTAATTGTCAAAGAAGGCCTTCATCATTTCCAATTGGTAAACATATCATCATTTAGCAAGCACTGAAGCAAATTCTGTCTCACTAAACAAGAATGTAGACACAGTCAGAAAAGAAATAATAAAGGCTCAAAAGCTAATAAATTACAGGTAATCAGCCAATCATGTCCCCAAACTTAATGTGAGATTATAAATTCAGATTGCTAATTAGCATGGTGAATATACAAATACTTAAGGATAGAAATAGTTATGGACAGGGATCATGAATCAAGCAATGCAAATCAATTAATTTATCCAATTGATGCCTGAGAATTAGCAAACTTTAAATAATTAAGATGAATTCTAAATTAAATACAGTTAATACCTTTCATAAATTAATAGGATGAGGGGATAGATTACTTCCCCTTTTACCTATATGGCAAGGGTTTGGTGAGCGATGGTTGCAAGAATTGAACAATACAAATCAGAAAAAGAAATACATTGAACAATTAACAAAGAGTCATAAAGAAAGTTATTACATCACAAAATTAACTTAGCATAAATGATAGCAAATTAAAATATCAGTCTTCCTCTTCTTCATCAGTAGCCTCATCCATAGGTTCATCATTTTGTTACTCAAGATGGGGTGGAAATTCAGTTGCCAAAGGTGTGTCATCAGGGGGAATAGTGAACCCAATGGAAGTCAACCACAAGTCTCTGTCAGTGGCAATCTTCCTCATCATAAGATCATGGTTTAGGACCAGATCATAGGTCCCTAGCTGCATCTTCTTCACGGCTTAGATTTCTTGTATTACCATAGAGAGATCCAAAGAATTACCTACACCTATTGAAGGTGGTGGTGCAGAAGATGATGGTTTGGGTTGTCTGTGACGCTTTAGCTCTTGAGGCACAAAGTGATCAATGTGGTCTATTACCCAGTACTTATCCATAATCCTCTCAGGCTTCAACTTTTTCATTTCTTCATAGTTTAACTTAACCTGATTCTTTTTGGCCAGCAAAGTGACAACAGAGCAATATGGCAGTTGAAGATTTTTTTCATTGGCTTTCACCATCTCTTCCAATATTAACTCACCCAAATTAACATACAGGCCTTTCATTAAACAGTAAATCAAAACCAACCTCTTAATGACAACCTCAGTAGCATGAGCCATAGGTTGTAGGGATGAAAGGACGTAGAGGCACCATAAGAGGGGGAGATGATTCCAACAACTTTTCTGACAAATTATGGTGCACCACTCATTTTTGTTATATATGCAGCCCCTTGTTCACAACATTCCTCTAGTATTTCCTTTCTAAGATTCTCATTTTCAGCCCTATGGAAGATATCCACTATCCAAGTGTATTGACATTCTTCACCATCTAAGATAGGTACTTTTAAACTCTTATTCAATATGTGATTAGAGAGAGGAATAGTTACTCCTCTCAAGTAAGGAGAAAAAGGTACCTTATCTTCAATAGAATTTCCCCTTAGATTGGCATAGAACTCCCTAGTGAGTTCTTAATAACCATTGCCTAAGTTCTCATTAAAATATTGCTATCCCCTTGCAAACACAGCAGCCTTTACATCAATATCAGAGCAATTATCTTTATCAAGGACCAGAGCCCTTTCCCTTATTACTCCTCTGTTTTTGAATTTTGTCTCATATTCTTGGGCAGCCTTGAGATCTCTAAACCTATTCCAGTCAAAATCCTTATTTTTCTTGGACTTTTTTTCCTCCTTAAGGCTTTTACTCTTTTTGGATAGTGGAGAAACAGGGGTGCTTCAAGTAGCCACCCCCTTTCCTTTTTCTTTTAGGGTTTTCTTCACACTTTTCATTTCAACAACTCTTTCTGTTTTTCTAATGAGTCTTTGTGATCTTGTGGACATTATGAATGTTAAGGATGGTATTTATAGAGCCTAAATGGTTGCAAATGCATAAACAACACAACCATAGCAAAATGAACATGTGAGATGAATGGACATGATGGATACATTAAATTCAAAATTAAAACAGTGGAATGTAAGAATTCTAACTATTAACTAGAGTCAAGGAATGAAAAGATGTTACCTTTCAATGAATTCCAAAGATTGTGCCTTTTCCTCTTCAAAACCCAAGTTTCCAACGTAAGGGAATGTGAGTTAGGGTTTATACTCTGAGAGGGTTTTTATACTGCTGAACCCAGCGTTTATGCGCTTATGTTTTGATTACTACAGGTGGTAACAGGTTGGCACATACTGGGATATGCGTAGGTACATTGAATCTTTGGCGTACAGACGCCCAGACTAAGGCACAACCGGGTGTAACAGGTGGTAAAGTATGGGTTCACACTCAAGCATACACGACCATGCTCAAGCTTACAGGAGTCACACTTAAGCATGGAATTCTCTCGCTCAAGCGCGAAGGCATATCAGGGTGTAACAGGTGGTAAAGTATGGGTTCACGCTCAAGCGTACACGATCACGCTCAAGCTTACAGGAGTCACGCTTAAGCGTGGAACTCTCTCGCTCAAGCGCGAAGGCACAACAGGGTGTAATAGGTGGTAAAGTATGGGTTCACGCTCATGCGTACATGATTACACTCAAGCTTACAGGAGTCACGCTTAAGCGTAGAATTCTCTCGCTTAAGCGCGAAGGCACAACAGGGTGTAACAGGTGGTAAAGTATGGGTTCACGCTGAAGCGTACACGATCACGCTCAAGCGTGCCACATATCCAGGGGTCACGCTTCAAGCGTGAAGGGTCACGCTTAAGCGCCAGAAACTTTCTAAGGTTCAAGCTGCCAGCGTGAAGGGTCATGCTTAAGCACTCCTTGAGCTCACTCAAGCGTGTGGTGATTCACTCAAGCGTACAAGGGTTCTCGCTCAAGCGCACTGGGTGTTCGCTCAAGCGCGAAGGCACACCTAGGGGTCACGTTTGAGCTCATAGAAGCTCACTCAAGCACACGGGTTGGTACAGAAGTGATGCTTAAAGCGTGGAGTCTCTCGCTCAAGCGCGAAGACATTCCCTGATTCACACTGTAAGCCACGCTCGAGCGTACAAGGCTTCTCGCTTGAGCGTGAAGGCATAAGTTGGTCCGCGCTTAAGCTCGTTATCTCCTCGCTTGAGCGCCAAGGGGGCCTGATCCTAATTTATTTACGTGTAGCAACACCCAGTTTGGAAGGTATGTATGCATACCTCCTGGTCCATAATTTTATTATTTTGCTGATGCGTGAATGTACACAAAAATTCAGGGTATATACACTCAAACCTTATTCAAAATTTTTCAAGTTTATTCACACCTTATTGAAACTTTTTTTTAGTTTTATTTTATTGTTTGAAAACACCAAGCATAAAATACTACAATTAAAATGTAGGGATGCCTCCCAAAGCACTTCTTTAAGGTCACTATCTTGACCTTTGACACCTAAGAAGATGCCTGTAAAAACATGGAGGATTGTTGCCTATCAAACTCTTCTCCATAGTAGACCTTGAGTCTTTGGCCATTCACCTTAAAAGGTCTTCTAGTGGCTGGTTGTTTTACCTCAATTGCACCATGAGGGAAAACCTCATTCACAATAAAGGGTCCAGACCATTTTGATTTGATTTTTCCTAGAAAGAGTCTTAGCCTAGAATTGAATAACAAGACCTTGTCATCCTTGTGAAACTCCTTCCTATTTAACCACTTATCATGCCACCTCTTAGTTTTCTCCTTATATATTGAGGCACTCTAATAAGCATTTAGTCTGAATTCCTCAAGTTCATAGAGTTTCAGGACACTTTCCTCTTGAGATTAGTCACAATCCATTTTTAACAGCTTTATGGCCCACCATGCCTTACGCTCTAACTCAACAGGGAGATGACAAGCCTTACCATATACCAACTGATAAGGTGACATGCCAATTGGAGTCTTAAACGTTGTCCTATAGGCCCATAATGCATCATCTAATCTTACAGACCAGTCCTTCCTTGATTTCCCTACTACCTTCTCTAGTATCCTCTTGATTTCCCTGTTAGAAAGCTCAACTTGTCCATAAGTTTATGGATGGTAGGGAGTGGATATCTTATGGAGTACCTCATAATATCACAGGGCTTTTTCCATGATTCTATTGCAGAAATGTGACCCTCCATCACTAATAAGGACTCTTGGGACTCTAAATCTAGAGAAAATGTTCTTCTTTATAAACCTAAGCAACACATGTGCATCATTGGTTCTGGTAGGGATTTCCTCCACCCACTTGGAGACATAATCCATAGCAACAAGGATATACTCATTGGAGAATGACTTTGGGAATGGTCCCATGAAGTCAATGCCCCAGACATCAAATAGCTCCATAACTAAAATATTTGTCAAAGGCATACCAGCATTAGCAAAGAGGCCTCAACTTCTTTGACACTTGTCATACCTTTGCACATATACTCTAGCATTCTGAAAAATTGTTGGCCAATAAAAGCCATATTATAACACTTTTGCTGCTATTCTAGAGGCACCATGGTGTCCTCTATAATAGGAATCATGACAGTGCTATAAGAGTCTTTCTTGCTCTGATTCAGGCACACATCTCTTAATAATTCCATCTACTCCTATCTTATACAGAAAGGGATCATCCCATAGAAAAGTTTTACTATCATGAAAGAACTTTTTCTTCATTTGGGATGTCCACCCTTCTGGTACCATAGAGGCACTTTTAAAGTTGGCCATATCAGCATACCATGGCCCTGTGGTAATTACCATCAGCCTCTCATCTGGGAATTCCTCTTTTATCAAGATAGAGTCTGATTCACCTTCCAAACGAGAGAGTTGATCAGCCACTGAGTTCTCTACTCCCTTTTTATCTCTTATTTCCAAATCAAACTCTTGGAGTAACAGAACCCATCTGATCAATTTTGGCTTTGATTCATTTTTAGCTAGCAAGTACTTGATTACTGAATGGTCTGTATAGACAATGCCCTTAGCACCAATCAAGTAAGCTCTGAATTTATCAAATGCATACACTACAGGAAGCATTTTTTTTAGTAGTGGTGTAGTTTATTTGATTCTCATTCAGCACCTTACTAGCATAATAAATAACATGTGTTAAATTTTCTTTTTTTTGTCCTAGTATAGCTCCTATAACAAAATCACTTGCATCACACATGAGTTCAAATGGTAAAGACCAATCAGGTGCTACAAGGATTAGAGCTGTAATTAATCTTTGTTTTAGATTTTCAAAAGCCTTGACATAGTTTTCATAAAAAACAAAAGCATGATCTTTCACCAGTAAATCAGTCAAAGGCTTTGCTATTTTTGAAAAATCCTTTATAAATCTCCTATAGAAGCCAACACATCCTAGGGTGATTCATTCAATCTATACACAACATTCATAATCATATATTTTATCACAGTACATAAACATCTACAATCATAATACATAGGCATCCAAAATCACAGATTTTTATCATGACACTTAATCAGTCATTTAGCAAGTACTATATTGTATTTAACCTCTATAGCATTAAAGAACCCTCACCCATTTAATTTCATTCAATCAACAATCCACGGAGAAATTAATTCACATTTAACTCTTAATACATCATTATGCCACCATTAATCTAGTTGTTGAACTATTTTTATATATATACATCCTAACTTAGCCTATCGATTTAGGGGTATCTTATGGAATGATTTAAATCTTTATGTATCCTTCAATTGTCTACCTTTATATTATTTATTTATACTTCATTCTAATTTCCAAGTGTCCAAGTTCTACCTAATTATGAAACTTAGGTTCATACTAAGTGACTTGCTATTTCCTTCTACTAATTTAAGTAACCTTACCTATTTTGGTAGTGTATCCTTTTATTCCCTATATTCGTTAAGTGATTTCTAGTATACTTCTCTTATTATGATTTATGTCATCACTAACCAATATTGTCCTTTGCTTTCTACGGTTCTACATTACCATTAATTAATAGTGTTTATTTTTTTTATATCTTTATTGGCCATTATTACGTCTTTACTTATTTTAATCTATATCATTACCAACCAATATTGTTATGTTCTCACTTTCTTCTCACCTAATGTTACTATTACGTATAAGCCTATAGTTTTTCTAAATCATAACTTGGTCCATTTTAATTCTCTTTATTACTATAACTTACTAGTACTACTTATGTCGTACCAAGATAGAATGCTTTATATATTCTTAAATCTCTAGTTCTTTTCTATGGTGTCTAATCCTTTTTGTTACTAAAAGTTATAAGTTACCCATTCTCCATTAAGAAAAGGATTCTTCTTAATAAGATTGGTAAAGTTATCTACTTTTCTTTTTAGGAAGATTTCTCTTTTATTAGGACTTGTAAAATTACTCTTTTCACTCTAAGAAAATATTATTTTCTCTAATATACTGAAAACATCATTTTTAAATTAAAGTCATGCCCTTTTACAAATTCCCTTGCTTTTTTAAGAAATTTCTTTTAGCTTAAAACAATTGTCCCAATTTAATGAAATTCATCTAATAATACTCTATCAATTACAAGAAACAATTTTTATTAACTTTCTTAAGTTACCAATAGCGTTAAATTTCTTAAACATCAAATTTAGCGATATTAAATCGGAATTATTTTCTTAAGTACAAATGACCAATTTACTCGCGGTATAGTAGTCGATTAACTTAATTAGATCTAGTGGGACTTACCAGATCAAATCACACAAATTACATGAAGTCTCAAATAATTATATACAACCATATCGAACCATTCAACCGCGCCCACATCGTTTTCTACCATTTAACAGAATCGCCTAAAAATTTTATTTTATAATCTTTTTCTTTTTAGCGAGTCGATGCATTTTCTTCTTTTTGTCGAGGATTGTCAGAATGCTTAACGTATACAATTATAGCGCCAAAAACGCAGCAACAAAGAAAATCGCATATCTTTCGATCCAACTGTCGGATCACAACGAAACTCGAAATAACAGTTTCTAACTATGTAAGGAATAATATAGCGGAAAGGAAATTGAGCCAAAACAAGGCAGAACTCCCCTTACCTTAGGGATAGCTCAAGTAGAGAGAGAAAAAGGAATGGCTTATCCAAAAAAATTTTCATCGCCAAGCTCTTCGCCAATCATCGAGGATCGTCCTTACGTTGCTAAAAACATGACATGCAAAAATTTTAGGCACCTAAAAGGTTATGGATAGCTACTAAATAGCCATGACATTTGCCAAAATAAAGGGAAAATCTCATCATTTAACTTACCATTGGCTCCTGGATTCTTCACCGCTTCAACGTCGATTTCTACCAATAGCTTTGCGAAACCTAAGACCAACATACAATCCCCCAAGACAGCCAAGAAGTCATGGTTTTTAGGCTTCTAAAAGAAGGGAAAAACTTCACAAAGTCATGCTAAAAATTTTGTTTTGGCAAGGAAAAAAGGAGATAACATTTTAGGAGTTAAAACCTTACATTAGTGACCTTGAATGGTCACGGTTCCAAAGAGTAATGAAGTTCGATGGATGAAGCTTGGATGGTGAGTCTAGAGCAGTGAATTAAATATGAAATTAGTGGCTATTTTGGGTGAGGTTAGCCACGGGTCAAGAGGAGAAAAAGGAAGGAGAAGAAATTTTATGGTGGTTAGTGATGGTGGTGCTTATGGTCGTGAGAAAGGGAAGGGAGTAGTGGATGTTGGTGGCTAGAGAGAAGAGGAAATGAAGAGGAGAAGAAGTGGAGGTGTTGCCGTGAGGGAGAATAGAGCCTAAGACAATGAGACCCAAAAATTTCACTAAGTGAAGAATTGTCAAGGTGATATGATGTTGATTAATTTGCATAAATTTCTATTGGATGGTTAGGGAGGTGGCATGGTGTAAGGTCATGGTAGTATGGTCATGTCATCTAATGATGGCAACTTAGAGAGCAAGTAGGCTGAACTTGCTGAAGGAGTTGAGGAGAGGAGGGCATGTGCCCCATGGGTGGTAGAAAGTGATTGGACCAATTTTGCATGAAGGTTAAGGTGGCACACTCAGGGGCGTCAACTTGTCACGCGATTTCAAAAGAGTTGCGGTGCCAATTTGGCAAAACACAAAACATGAAAGTTGTAGATCTATGTCTCCTCTTTAAAACAATATATGGTATATGAAAATCCAATGTCGGTTGAGGGAGATATGCCCAAAATACAAAAATTGCCCCTGATGTTAACAAAAATAAATTTGTGAACAAAATAAATTTTCTGGGAAAAATGGGTAAGGAATTAGCTTTCGTGCCCTTCATAAAGTTTGTAGATCTCTTCAATGCAGAGCCATAGCAAAAGGAATAGTCATTTTAATGCTGTATAAGGGAGATATGAATTTTTTCCTAGAAGTGTGCAGTGTAGTCATGAAATTGGAATAAGTTCACAAAGATTGTGAAAACTGTACCAATTGGGAAAGATTCAGCCTTTGAGGCCTTCATGAAAAATGTAGAGAATTTTGTTACAAAGATTTTGACAAAGTCGTATGAGGAAGTTATGAATTTTTGAAGGAACCATGCGCAGATTAAAGGAATTAAATGATAAGTTTTCAGAGTACAAATACTTGGTTCACAATTTTAGGGATGACTGGGTGTAAAACAGAGTTCAAGGGTAGAAATAGCGATCCTAGATCTTTTTGAAATGAAGAGATTGGGACTGGAATCATTCGATTCTTAGATTGTATGAGGAAGTTAGGCCTAAAACACTGAAGGTGTTCGGGTCGAGCCTTAAGGTGATTTTTGAGGAAACTGATTTATGGAAAAAAAATAGGGTTGATAGAGTCTGAATCAAGCTTTGGTCCATTTAGGAAAAGCTCCTAAAATATTGAAATGAGTTACCAAGAACAGATCATGCTGTCATCGGATACCCCGAAGTATATGCACGATCAAACGTAGGACGTACTCGAGGCACTGGCCGGGCCTGTCGAACCGAACCGGTTATTCTCGATTTACCACGAAAGGGTCTTAACAGGACTAGTTTCCTATTGGACTACTAGTCTCAAGCTGAATCGCCGATGCCGAATCGTTTGCTGGGTCCCATAATTCAATACTGAGGAACCCAATATTATTTTATTATTAAGTATAATTATTAAATAAATAAACAATGTAAATTTAAAAATAAAATATTATTATAAATATATTTTCAAAATAAATATATTTTATTATTTAAATGTCAATAAATAATTAAATAAATTCCTATAAAATATTATTATAGTTAATTATACATATATAAAAATTAATTACACCTTAAGTACTTAAAAAATACAATAATCAATTATTCTATAGAGATATTATAAAGATTATTAACCAATTAGTACCAAATTAAAATAAAATAATCATTATTAATCATAATTATTAAACAACTATCACATAAATAATATTGTAAAATTTTGAATTAGTAAATAAATAAATAAATATTAAATACTTCAATTTTAAAATTAAGTAATTAAATATTTTAATATATTTTTGAAATGACTATTGATTGAAATTAGATATTAATTATTAAAATTGAGTAATATCTATTAAATAGTATTAACAGGATAATTAAATGATTATTAACAATTTAATACTTAATAAAATAATCATTATTGATGTATTATTTTAAATTAAATAGCATTGTCAAATGTTATGTAACATGTTTGTTTTCAAACTCTGAAGAGAGATGAATCTAGCATAAAAAGCTTGGGCATGTGAGTTTAAAACAAATTTCAAAACTTCACAAAGAAGACATTGTTAAGGGACTGCCAAAAATTTCTTTCTACAGTTCCTACCTTGTGAAGCATGCCAAAGAGGGAAACAACATAAAACCTTTTTTGAAAACAAAAATGTTGTTTCCATTACCAGACCTTTGGAATTGTTACATTTAGATTTGTTTGATCCATCTCAAGTGTAGGGTTTGGCAAGAAAGAAGTATGGATTTGTCATTGTTGACGATTACACAATATACTTCTTAGCACACAAGGATGAGTCTATGAAAGTACTCAAGATTTTCTACAAGAAAATCTAGTATGAGAAAGGATTATGCATTGGTACAATAAGAAGTGATCATGGTAGAGAATTTGAAAATAAAATTTTTAAACAATTCTTCAATGAGTGTGACATAACTTATAGTTTTTCTTCTTCAAGAACACCTCCACATAATGGTGTTGTGGAAAGGAAAAATGGATCTCTACAAGAAATGGCTAGAACAATGCTTTGTGAAAATAATCTTCCAAAATATTTTTGGACAAAGGCTATAAAGACATCTTGTTATATTCAAAATAGAATCCTTATTAGACCAATACTGAATAAGACTTCTTAGTCTTGCACCATTAAAAAAAATTAGCTTTAACCTTGTTCAAATGCCATGATAAATGCATGTAAATCTAGAGTCAAAACTAGGTGTTTGGTTCACATTGGAGCTTCATCTTTGTTCTAGGCAATTTCTAAATTCTGTTAGTTTATGCTGTTTCCATACCATTTAAAATCATTCTTTTAATTTGTATTTGAAAGCTCTAATTCCATTGTTTCATTGCCTCATTTCAAAGTGATGTGTGTTAACTCAATGTTAGACTTGTAGTTCATTCTATAGTTTTAATTCTAGGAATTAATTTTTGTTTTGTCCGCTATAAGAATTTTATATTCTGTAGCATATCGTAATTGAATTATCCAGTTTTGAATTGTGCCTTCCCTCCTTAAAGTCTTACACATAAAAAGAGGCAAATTTTGGAATAAGCATTTGATATGAATTTGAAGGACAGTGCATGATTATTTTTGCCAATTGGTCTTAACAGTGCTGTACGCGTGAATTTTGGAAGTAATTTGGTCAATCATGTGAATTCTTAGTCATATAATGCAATTCACGGTCTAATGTTGAAAGCCATTCTTTTTGTCCTACCAAATCCAAGAAATAGGGTACGTACATATTCTTGTTCCTTTCCTATTTGTTGTGCCAAAATGAATATTCACCAATCCAAGTACGCATTAAGCATACACCATTCAACATATGCTATACAAAATCAATACTCGCCGCCCAATGCACTTCCTATACACTAATTTACCTCCACCCTCAAAATGCATATTTCCAAAAGATATAATCTCACTTTCATGAGTGTTCTGTATCACAAGGCTAAAAATAGATAGCATAGGAGAGTGAGTTATACATTCTAAAGGATGAATATGAACATAATGTGATTATATACATATGCATTCAACATCATGTATACTTTGTATCAACATATCATTCACCATTGTCATTATCAACATCTCACCAATATACACATAATTCAATCATCCTTATGGATCATAACAAAGTATATATATGCATACACACAATCAAACTCTTCATCATATTGGGCTATCACACATAAAATCACCATACGCATAATAT
The DNA here is from genome assembly GCA_037962975.1 of Clitoria ternatea. Classification (NCBI taxonomy): domain Eukaryota; kingdom Viridiplantae; phylum Streptophyta; class Magnoliopsida; order Fabales; family Fabaceae; genus Clitoria; species Clitoria ternatea. The sequence continues at coordinate 190,110,633 of CM075672.1, read as the reverse complement.
GTATTTTTATTCATATCTTTTATGTTGTCTATAGGTATTTTCTCACTCAATCACAACCATCATCATTTCTCATCGCCTTTGGCATACCTCCTTGCTATATACAAATGCTCTTAAGCTAATGCACATGCACAACGGAGTAATTTATCAATTACAAATTCGACTATGGGAATAATCACCAAATTATGGGTCAAGTATGATCATATAACCATACCCCTACTATAGTAGAAAAATGTATACACATATATCATCAAATTGCATGCATATTATAACACCCTAATTTTAATAAATAAATAAAACCCAAAAAAAAAAACAGGGAAAATTTTCCCCAAATAAACCAAGAAGAATCAGCACAAAAGAAATAAGGGAGAGGAAGACAAGAGGACCAAAAACCGACCCAAGAAGGTAGACAGCGGGAGGAGAAACACACAGGTGGATCCCACAAATGAAGCCCACTTGCCCAAGCGAGGTCCAACACGCTTGAGCGAGGCAGCCCAACTCGCTCGGGCGGAGTACCGTACGCTTAAGTGAACTACCCCAAAGCCTTCCAAATCCACACAATCGCTGGAGCGAATCCTTCATTCGCTGAGCGGGGAGCTACACTCGGCTATCCAGACACTCGAGACTCAGAGTTATCATACAACTCATTCACTCGGAAAATGATAGCTACTTCACTCGGCATTGACAACTTATTCGCTCGGGAAATCATTAAGTCAGTCCCCACTCGGTTTTCTTCTAATCTTAACCACTCAGAAATATACAGTTATTCTACACTCGGGAAAATCCTAACAGTTATCACTCGATAAGTATCTAGATCAATCCTTACTCGGTGCCTCGTGCTCTCATTCACTCGGAAATACTTAAACTCTTCTGCACTCAGAATACATCACGGTCTCGCTTCACACATCAAGTCTTAACCCCATTTCTACCCATAGCTATACCAACCTCGCGTACTCCATAAGTATGCATACGTGTATTACTCGGATCATTCACGCAATATAGAACAACACACAGTATGATAGATATAGAGAGGGATACAAATAATTACAGGCACAAAATCACGTCTTCTACCCAAGAGGGTTCAAGTCCTAGTATAAAGAGACTACGACTGAAATACGAGCCGGCCAAGGCTTAACAAGACATATACACAGCATATACATAAACACGTAATTTCCATAATGCACCAGCACTTCACTCGGCATTCAGCTTCTCTTCCATTCATCATTCTGAGAGACATTCACTAAAAAATTACCACAGTAGGGAGTGAGTACTTAGATATTAAATGATAGATACTGACTCGGATTATCCTCAATCATGCAGCAATATAAATGCACACGGCTACCATTAAACATGCACATAACATTTCAATAACATTAACAATCATACATAGAACAGATTTCAATCGGCACAGTCAGTATATGCACACAGAATAATTCACTCGGTTCCGTATTTGTGTGTAATCGGTTTTGACGTTGCAACGTAGGCTCCCAGCCTTTTTATACATAGCTCTCAGCTATCAATTCAGCTCCCAGCTGCTTGGCCGTTTTACAGGTACCCAACCGTTTGCCCACAAGGTGACACCAACGCTCTCAGCGCCAATGGAGGTGTTCACGGGCAGCCCGAGTCCCACTTAAAGGCTACCTGAATCCCACTCAAAGGATTTCACACCGTCCCACGCTTTTAAATAATCGATGGTAGTGTCCCACACTACGTGCTCCCAGCACAAACGCATCCCATGCGCCACACGTGGATTCATCACACAACACAGAGTTCATATACATAACCTTTCACTCAATAATACATGCATCACATGCAATCGGTAATAGGCATTCTCAGAACTCAACATATTAGTCCAAACACACATGCTTCTCATGCAATCAGTATCATAGCTCAAAGAGATGAATACAGCAACACATGCATTCCATGAAATCGGTGTCAAGCAGTATCAGGATTCAATAAATTAATCCAACAACACAAGTATCTCATGTAATCGGTATTCAGCAGTATCAGGACTCAGACAGCACATGCATCGGTGTAATGTATTATCAGATTCACTACATCAACAGTTGATCGCATGCAATCAGCATTTTATATTTATAACAACTTACATGTCCCATAAACCACACGGTAATCATTATCAATGATTCAGCACACCCTTTCCATGCAATCATTCGACATTCTCAAGGTTATCAGCATGCATTTCAAGGACGGGACTAAACATGCAACACTCAGCTTTCACTCATCATGCACCCGGGCATTACACACCCCTCATGCAAGCACAACACACAAACAAATACAGAAACAACAATCATCAACACCCGAAACCCGTGCATAACCCATGCATCTAAGATATAAGATACCCCCTACCACTACGAAACTCCGAGAGACTCTTCTGCTTGGATGTTGGTCCTCTGCCTTGTTGCTTCGCTCGATACCTCCACTCGTTCAGCCTCCTCTTGAACACTGTTGTCTTCCGTGATTGGCTCAGGAACAGGGCAGTTTCGCTCCGACGATCGTCCTTTACCAATAGGAGGGAGCTCCGACTCCCCTATAGCACCGTCGTCATGGCTTCCAGAAGCAGAAAATGGAGACAGAGAATAGGGAAGAAGAAGAAGAACAAGGAAAGGAAGAAAGAAGAAGAAGAGAGAAGTCGTAAAGGGAAATCTGAAGGAATGAAAGGCAAAGTGACCCAACGACCAATTATATATACATGCACGAAGGAGGGGAAAAGTGGGGTGGAAAAGCGTGAAGCAGCAGTCTGCTCATGTCACCCAGTCACCATCAACAACAATCAATAATGAATCACACTTAATCATCCATCATTTGATTAATTAAGTTAATTGAAAAAATAAATAATTTTCCACTTCTGAAATTATTATTTTAATGGCTTTATTTCACTTGGTAAATAATTTTTAAATTGGGATGTTACAGTTCTCCCCCTCTCAAAAGAATTTTGTCCTCGAAATTCAATCGGTAACTCACCTTGGTTAAACAACTCGGGGTACTGTTTCCTCATGGCATCCTCGCATTCCCAGGTATAAGAGGTATACCCGTCCTGCTGCCATTCTACTTCAACCAGTTACACATCCTTGCTCCTCAAACGCTTTACCGATCGGTCCACTATTCTAGTCGGTACATTCACAGTGGTCAGGTCCTCTTTAATCTCCACATCGTCATCTAGCATTATGTGAGTGGAATCGTGTAGGTACTTCCTTAGTTGAGATACATGAAATACGTTATGCAATCGGGATAAGTGAGTCGGTAATGCTATTCGGTACGCCACGGGACCGATCCGCTCTAATATCTCGTAAGGTCCAATAACCCGGGGCTCAATTTCCCACTTCTTAAGGCTCGCCCGACTCCTTTACTTGGTGAAGTCTTCAGAAACACCCAGTCTCCGACTGAAAACTCTAGTGGTTTGGTTCGTTTATCGTGGTAGCTCTTCTGCCTATCCTGAGACACCTTCATCTTTTCCCTTATCACTCAGATCTGTTCTGAGGTTTGCTTCATAATTTCTAGTCCCAATAACAGACTCTCACCCGTTTCTGACCAACAAAGTGGGGTTCGGTATCTCCGACCATACAGTGCTTCATAGGGTGCCATGCCAATACTGTTATGGTGGCTGTTGTTATACATAAATTCGATCAGGGAAAGGTACTGCTCCCAATCTCCACCGTGTTCTAACACACACGCCCTCAGTAAGTCCTCCAAACTTTGTATCGTTCGCTCAGATTGTCCATCCGATTGGGGGTGGTAGGCGGAACTTAGCTAAAGCTTCGTACCCAATTCCTGGTGCAGGCTGGTCCAAAACCGAGACGTGAATCTAGGGTCCCTATCCGATACGATAGAAGTCGGTACTCCATGCAGTCGGATAATTTCGTGAATGTAAATCTGGGCTAACTTATGCAACGGATATCTTATGTTCACGGGTAGGAAGTGTGCGCTTTTCGTCAGTCGGTCAACAATGACCCAAATCGCATCATGGCCTGCTCGGTTTTTTGGCAATCCCATGACAAAGTCCATGGCAATTGAGTCCCATTTCCATATGGGAATCTCTAAGGGTTGCAATGCACCATACGGCTTCTGGTGCTCGACTTTTGATTTTTGACAGGTAATACACCGAGCCACGTATTTTGCCACATCCTTCTTTAATTCGGGCCACCAGAATTGTGTTCTCAGATCATGGTACATCTTCGTGGTACCCGGGTGGATACTTAGCAGGCTTTTATGGGCTTTATCCAGCACCATCCTTCTTAATTCTCCTTCACCCGACACTATATTCTATTTCTTACTCGGAAGATTCCATTCGATCCCTCAGTCAAGGACAAGTCCTTTCCTTTGGCCTGAGCCTTCTTTATCTCAGCCAAGTAGGAATCTGACTGCTGTTGTTCGTACACGGATCTCAGAAATTCATTTGTAATCCTCAACGTACCGATTGTTATCTTCCGAGACGAGGGGATGTCAACATGCAAGTTCATGTCTCGGAACTGTTCTAATAACTCCACCTCCTTCACCATCATCACTGCTATATGGAGAGATTTCTGACTCAATGCGTCGGCAACAACGTTTGCCTTACCCAGATGGTACTTCAGCTCGAAGTCATAATCCTTTAAAAATTCCATCCATCTTCTCTGCCTCATGTTCAGCTCCTTCTGGTCGAATAAATATTTGAGGCTCTTGTGGTCGTTGTACACTTCAAATCTGGATCCGTACAAGTAATGCCTCCATATTTTCAATGCGAAGACCATAACTGCTAATTCCAAGTCGTGGGTCGGGTAATGTTGTTCGTGAGGCCTCAATTGCCGAGAGGCATAAGCTATCACTCGGTCTTTATGCATTAGCACGCATCCCAATCCGAGTCCCGGCGCATCACAATAAACCACGAAGCTCTCTTGCAAGTTAGGCAATGCCAATACTGGAGTGGTCGTCAACTTGTCTTTTAGCTCTCGGAAACTGCTCTCGCACTCAGAACTCAACACGAAGGGAACATTTTTTTGGGTCAATTTAGTTAGTGGCAAGGCTAGCTTAGAAAAACCCTCAATGAACCTTCTATAATAACCAGCCAGGCCCATAAAGCTCCTTATCTCCGAGACCGACTCGGGTCTCTCCCATGCCATTATAGCTGCCACCTTCGAAGGGTCTACTGAGACACCCTCCTTGGAAATCACATGTCCAAGAAAGTGGATCTTATCCATCCAGAAATCGCACTTCGAAAATTTCACAAACAGCTGTTTCTCGTTCAAGACTTGAAGTACCGCTCGGAGGTGTTCCTCATGCTTTTCAGGGGTCTTGGAGTAGACTAAGATATCATTGATAAAAACTACTATGAATCGGTCTAGGTACGGGTGGAATATACTGTTCATGTAATTCATGAATATGGAAGGTGCATTTGTCACACCGAACGGCATCACTACATACTCGTAGTGGCCATACCGAGTCCTAAAGGCAGTCTTGGGAATATCTGAGTCCTTCACCCGGATTTGGTGGTATCCCGATCGTAAATCGATCTTTGAGAAGACTGAAGCACCACGCAGTTGGTCAATCAAATCATCAATTCTGGGCAACGGGTATCGGTTCTTAATCGTGAGTTTGTTTAGCTGTCGATAATCTATGCATAGTCTCATGCTGCCATCTTTCTTCTTAAAAAGTAGTACAGGTGCGCCCCATGGTGATACACTCGACCTAATGAATTGTTTACCGAGTAACTCATCCACCTGCTTCTTCAGCTCGACCAATTCTGTTGGGGACATTCTATAAGGTGCACTGTGTAACACCCTCAGTTAGATAAGACAACCCTTCTATAGGATCATCATATTTAACTAAGAGTGTTAACAGTTTTCATAAAAAGTGAATATATTTTTTTTAATTTTTTTTTAAAATAAAGAGATGGCAGATCAGTGGAAGCAAATAGTGAATATATCACATAGTCATTCACAAACTTACAAATAATTGTACTCATAACAGAATGGGGCACGCAGGCACCCTTAAATATTATACAGTCATCTGGTGTCTTTCTCATTAATAAATATTCAAACTATATAAATTCTATCTTTAATGATCGTTCTCAGTGGGTTCAGCATATTGCTGTTCTTCATACTCGGGTTCTTGATTTCCTAATGTCTCTGAAAATTGTCAACAGTAAGGGTGAGTATAACCCAAGACCCTGATGGTTAATCCGGTGCGGACATAATCCAGTTAACATACAATATCACATAAATCATACAATTAGCATATTCACAATCAAGCATGTTGTCATGGAATGCATGAGTTGAATTTATTATGATTTATCTTTGGTTAAGTCTCATGATGCATGTGGGCCCAATAAATCATTTCTTCATCTCATTCTTTGGAATATCTCCATTCCATTCTAGAGCGATCAGGGTCCGCCCAAATCCCATAAGGTACAAATGAACTCATTGGTTCTCATCATTGATTTATATATTCTTGGAACTTGGATCCCTACGATCATAGTTACACTCCGTCATTTAGTCAAAGTACACTAGAATTGCATCGTCTCACCCAGCTATCAGGCGCGACTCTGATGCCATTGGGTTTCCGTTCTAGTTGTACTCCCAAGATCCTCTTGGGGATCGAACGTGAATGTCCTCCACTGTACCAAGTGTATGCTCTAGATTTTCTTCTTTTAGAAAAATATTTTCATGATGCGGAATGCGTTCTTTTGTCTTTTGATTCTTTGGGTATTTATGTGTTTCCAGTCTCATCATACATATTCATAAGCTCTTGAATCTCATCAATTATATAGACGTTGTAAGTCATTTTATTGTTGTATTTGAGAAAATATATCAACTATTTACTGGTTGAAATTATACTTTGTAAAGAGTAAAATAATATATTCCTTATTTAATTATTTATATCTAAAGTAATAATAATAATACTAATTAATAATAGTAAGAATAACAATAATAATAATAATAAGATTCATAATATTAGTAACAATAGTAATAATAATAGAAATAAGAACGATAATAATAAGTGTAACATCCTAATAATTTAGAAAGAATTAAGAAAGGGTTTCTAAATAAAAATTCAAGTGAAAAGTATGAAAAACAAGGTTTTTCCGAGTAGGACAAGGGTAATTCCGAGTGGAATAAGCATGATTCCGAGTGGAATCATACTGAGAGAGGTTTTCTAAATGAACTGGTTAAAAATCCAAGTGAAATTATACTGGAAAACTGTTTTCCGACTGAAATAGGTCTGATTCCGAGTAAAAATGAGTTTGAATCTGAGTAAAAATGATTTTCAAAGTAAAATGGTTTAATTCCGGGTGAAATAGATACTGGAAAGGATTTTCTAAGTGAAATAACTTAAATTCTGAGTGAAATCCGACTGAGAGAATTTTTCTGAGTGAAAATGTTTATGAATCCGAGTGAAAATAAGTTTTTGAGTGAAATAACTATGTTTTCCGAGTGAAATCAGTCTGAGAAGAGCATTCTGAGTGAAAATAAGATAAGTTCCGAGTGAAACATGAATTTACCAAGTGAAATTAGTTGAAAAGAGTTCTGTCTGAAATATATAATGGTTTACCGAATGAAATCGTGTAAAACTGATTAGATTTATATAAAACTGATTGAATTTACATAAAACCGATTGAATTTACATAAAACCGATTGAATTTATATAAAACCGGTTGAATTATCATTTATTTCATCTCCTGTTTACAATTCTCTACTGGAATACACATAAACACACATGATACTTAATATTTTCATAATTCAGCATCGAACATATTCACTCAATCATCAAAATTTATCATAATCAATACAGATAATCAAACGTATTCATTGAATCATGAATTATACAACCAATTGAACATGTTTATAGTAATAAAAATGTATATAAACATACATATAATTAAAGCATGTTATTCAGCAATTCCTGAACCTGTCCTGGAAAGGTGAGGAACAAGGTTCCTTAGCCTTTTCCTTCACTCGGTTTTCCCACAGAGCACCCAAGAATATACCCCCTTACCTTAATGGAGTTCCTGGATGGAAAGAAAAAGATTCCCTTCACTGTCTTGCTTCAAATCCGAGTGAGAGAGGAAGGGAATTGAGAGAGAGAAAGCTTGTTTGTAGAAGGAGAAGAAGGAAGGGAAATTTGCGTTAATTTCAGTGTGTGTGTGTTCTGAGAGTGAGTCAATGAGTGGTATAATAAGAAAGCAAGTGGGAGACAGCTTTCTGTGTGATTGGAGGGGTAAGTGGGATTTATGGAGCCTTTTGAGTCAGCTTTGCATGATGGAGGAGAAGGATATATTAATATATATAAAGGGTGCTTCGAGTGGAGATAATGGGGATTTAAATAAGGAGGTAGGCTATCTTAGTGCCCATTTCTGGCCGCCTACAAGCTATAGTGCGCATGATTGAATTAAATAAGTAAAAATAGGCACTAAAAGACAAAATTGGAGTCAACACGTCCATTCTGACACTGAATACCGAGTGAAATTACACTCGGTTAGTCTCTTAGCCGACTGGAATCCCATTTCCGAGTCCGGCTGTGGAGAACTCAGCAATTCCTACTGCTTCCTTTCCTTGGAGAGACTTAATCCGATCTGATTCAAACCGATCCAAAGTCTCTCAGATTCCCACTCGTTTCAATCCTCCTAAAACCGTGTCTACTATTAGTCAGTCTCACTCGGTAATTTCAAACTAAATCCGAGTCATCTCAGTCAGTCTCACTCGAAATTGGCTCATATACTTAAGACAGTAAGGTTCTCAACCACAATTATCCAATCTTCACTCGGAAGTAGTCCAGTAGAGTATATCTCACTCGGGAGAGGAGTCATACCCATAGACTCACTCGGAAATGCTTCAGCCTCCTATATTTCTCTCGTAATGGCTCCTTCTACCATTTTCCACTCAGTTTCCTAATCATACATATACGAAACCATTCGGAATTCTTCCCAAATAATTCAACAACACATTCCAGTCGGTAGGAAGCATTAAATCAACATAAACATAAGTATATATATACTCTTTCACTCGGAATACTTCAATCAGAGGAGTTTCCTTCGGAAAAAGAAAACATTTGGCAAGGTTTGACTCGGAAACGAGCCTTTCTAGGGTGTTTTGACTCATAATTTCACCCAGAAGTGGTTCTCTTGAACACACTTCACTCAGAATTGCTTCTCAGGTCAGGACTCCACTCGGTGGTAGCCCTCTCAGTCATGTTTTACTCGGAAAACTTGACACTGACTCGGAATTCCATCCTTCACTCAGAATTTATAATTATTCACTCGGAATTCCTCTCTGTTACTCGGAACAGAGCCCTTTTCACTCAGAATTTGCATAATTTCATTAATGGTCTATATAAATTCCATTTTTATGCATAAAAATGACATTTCTGAGATACCACAGACCATCAACAGGGTATATATTGACTTATTCTTACTTACAAACCTTCCATAATTCAAAAATTACAAGGGTAAAACTGTTTCTAAAAACAGGGATGTTACATTCTCCTCCCCTTTTAGGAATTTCGTCCTGAAATTCAAAGTTAAAACAATTGAGGGTACAATTCTCTCATTTTCTCCTCAATTTCCCAAGTAGCATCCCCATCATCTGTCTGACTCCAAACTACCTTGACCAAAGAGATTTCCTTGCCTCTTAGCTGTTTGAGACGTCGGTCAACAATCTTAACCGGTGATGCTTCAAAGGTAAGGTTTTCCTTCAGAACAAATTGATCAGGACTCAGAACATGATCAGGGCTTGGTACATATTTGCGGAGTTGGGAAACATGAAAGACATTGTGAAGATTTGTTAGCTTGGGTGGTAGAGCAATACGGTACGCATGAGTGCCTATCTTTTGCAAAATCTGATAGGGTCCTACGTATCTGGGGCTTAACTTCTTGGCCTTCAAAGCTCTTCCTACTCCAGTGGTAGGAGTAACTTTGAGAAATACATGATCTCCCTCCTCAAATTCCAATGGCTTCTGACGTTTGTCGTAGTAACTCTTTTGTCTATCTTGCGAAGTCTTCATTGCCATTTGGATCTTATGGACTTGTTCTGTAGTCTTCTGAACAATCTCTGGTCCAATTATCGTCTTTTCACCAGTCTCATACCAACATAAAGGTGTACGACATTTTCTTCCATACAAAGCTTCATAGGGGGCCATTCTGATGCTGGCATGGTAGCTGTTGTTGTAAGTGAACTCAACAAGTGGAAGGTATTCTTGCCAACTTCCCCCATGTTCTAAGGCACAAAGACGTAACAGATCTTCAAGAGTTTTGATTGTCCTTTCTGATTGTTCGTCTGTCTGTGGGTGATATGCGGAACTTAACTTTAGACGAGTTCCTAGAGCTTGTTGCAGGCTCTTCCAAAATTATGATGTGAAACGAGGGTCTCGGTCAGACACAATTGCAGTGGGTGTTCCATGTAATCGTACGATTTCCTTGATATAGATCTGGGTGAGTTTGTCTAGAGAGTACTTCATATTGATAGGAATGAAGTGAACGGTCTTTGTTAATCGATCCACGATTACCCAAATAGCATCATATCCAGTTGATGTTCTGGGAAGTCTGGTCACAAAGTCCATAGCAATCTCATCCCATTTCCATTCTGGAATTTCTAAAGATCGAAGGGTCCCACTTGGTCATTGTTGTTCCGCCTTTACCTTCTGACACATCAAGCAAGCTGTCACATACTCAGCGATATCCTTTTTCATTCCTTGCCACTAGATTAATTTCTTCAAGTCCTGATACATCTTGGTCGATCCTGGGTGGATACTGTATTTACTTTTATGGGCTTCATCAAGGATGGATCTTTTAAGATTTGTGTTGACTGGAATACAGAGCCTCTGTTGATACCTGATCACCCCATGTTCATCCTTGCTAAATTTGGAGACTCCTTCTTTTGTCTTTTCTACTAGATCTTGTAATTCATGATCATTGACTTGAGCTTCTTTGACCTGTTCCAGAAAATCATTTGAAACTCTTAGCATTCCAACCATAAGGCTTCCCCTTTTTGGTGTTACTGCCAGGTTCAAATCGCGAAACTGTTCAATCAATTCGAACTCCTTTGTCATCATATATGATAGGCGTAAAGCCTTTCTGCTGAGTGCATCAGCCATAACATTTGCCTTTCCAGGGTGATACCGGAGTTCAAAATCATAATCCTTAATGAATTCCATCCATCTACGTTGTCGCATATTCAACTCTTTCTGGTCGAATAGATACTTCAAGCTTTTATGATCACTGAAGACTTCAAAGTATGTGCCATACAAGTAGTGTCTCCAGATTTTCAAGGCAAACACAACTGCAGCTAATTCCAAGTCATGTGTAGGATAATTGACTTCATGTGGTCTTAGCTGTCGTGAAGCATAAGCAATAACCTTTCTTTCTTGCATTAGGACACATCCTAGTCCTTGTCTTGACGCATCATAATACACTTCATAGGGCTTGGCAGGATCTGGCAAAATCAAGACAGGTGCACTAGTGAGTCATCGGCGTAACTCTGTAAAACTGCTTTCACATTTTTCTGTCCATTCAAATGGTTGATCTTTACAGGTAGGCCTAGTTAAAGGTGCTGCAATTCGAGAGAAATTCTTGATGAATCGACGATAGTATCCAACAAGTCCAAGAAAACTGTGAATTTCTATCACATTCTTGGGTTGTTCCCAATTTAGTACGGCTTCTACCTTTGTAGGATCCACAACAATTCCCTCTTTAGAAATGACATGTCCCAAAAATTTCACTTCTGTCAACCAGAATTCACATTTTGAAAACTTGGCGTACAATTGTCTCACACGCAAAGTATTTAGAACAATTCGGAGATGCTCCTCGTGTTCCTCATGGCTCCTGGAATAGACGAGAATGTCGTCAATGAATACCACTAAAAATTTATCCAAGTACTCATGGAAGATTCGATTCATGTATCCCATAAAGACTGCAGGAGCATTGGTAACTCCAAAGGGCATAACAAGATACTCATAGTGCCCATATCGTGTCCTGAATGCTGTCTTGGGTACATCATCTTTCTTCACCCTGATTTGATGATATCCTAACCGTAGATCAATCTTCGAGAAGATAGTGGCTCCTCGTAATTGGTCCATCAAATCATCAATCCTTGGAAGAGGGTATCGGTTCTTGATCGTAGCTTTATTCAACTGACGATAATGAACACATAACCGCATACTGCCATCCTTCTTTTTGACTAGGAGAACTGGTGCTCCCCAAGGTGAGACACTGGGTCTAATCATTCCTTTCTCTAAAAGTTCTTCTATTTGCTCTTTAAGTTCACTGAGTTCCTTGGGTGACATTCGGTAAGGAGCAATAGAGATTGGTCCCGCGCCCGGTATAATATCAATACTGAACTCAATTTCTCGTTCTGGAGGTAGCTCACGTATATCATCAGGAAAAACTTCTGGGAATTCTTGAACAACAGGAATCTGATCAATCCGAGGAATGGCCTTACTTTCAGTTTCAGTAAGGATCATGTATAGTTAGACTTCCTTTGCTGGAATTACCTTTTCTGAGCTAACAGGACAAGAATCAATGTCTTGATCACAGTGTGATGTAGTAGACCCGAGAGAAATGGATCTATTATGACAGTTAATCAGAATATGGTTGGCAGCAAGCCAATTCATTCCTAGAACAATATCTAGATCAATCAAAGGCAAACATATCAGATCTACTTGATAAGCTTTCCCTTCGATGTTGAGTGGGCATTTTGAACACATGTAAGAAGGGTAAATGGGCTTATTGGCAGCAGTTGTGACAATCATCTGATTGGGCAGAGAGGTTGTAGGAAGCTTTAAATGTTTTACACAATTCTCAGATATGAAAGAGTGAGTGGCTCCAGAGTCATATAATACATTCAAAAGAGTGCTCCCTATAAAACATGTACCTTGCACAAGGTCGTTCCCTTGTGATATTTCTGCACCATTCATAGTAAAAACTCTGGCATTTCCTCCCTGTCTTCCTGTCGAGCCATTCCCAGGCCTTCTAGGATTATTGTTCTGATTGAAGTTGTTGCCGCGGTGAACATTCTGCATCTTTGGGGCGTTGTTTGTAGAGGTGTTTATAGCAGATCCTCCACTTCCTTGACCCCTAGGTCGTACTGCCTGCCTTTGAGTCACTTGTTGTTGGTTGTTATTATTTCTGTACCAACAGTCAGCATCATGATGTCCAATCCGTCCACAAATTGTGCAGACTTTACCTCTTTGGTTCGCCTGATCCCTTGAAGAATTTTGGTTGGCTGAATAAGGTGGTCGAGAGTAGGGTCGATCTACTCGAAAATCTCTCCTCTATTGTCTGTCTGGCATACGTCGTTCTGGTCTATGATTAGACGTTCCAGGTTGTCAAAGATTAGAGGTATTCTCAAAAATGCGGCATCTGTCAACCAAAGTAGTGAATTGAGAAATTTGTTGACAACATATAGCCTGACGGATTTCTTGTCGTAGCCCAGCTTCAAATTTTGCGCATCTTGACGCTTCTCCCATGTGGGTGTAGTAGGGACAACATTTTGCCAACTCATCAAACTTAGCAGCGTACTCCCCTACAGTCATATTGCCTTGTTTCAGATTAAAGAACTCCTGCTCTTTCTGCCTCCTTATGTCTTCAGGGAAATATTTAGCGAGAAACTCTGTCTTGAATCGTCCCCAAGTAATGACATGTCCTTCAGTTGCTAATCTAATTCTGGCATGAGTCCACCAGTGCTCTGCTTCTCCAACCATCATGAAGACAGCAAAAGTTATTCTGTCCTCATCAGGGCATCGCATAGCAGCAAAGATCTTTTCAAGATGTTCAATCCATAATTGTGCTCCTTCTGGATCAAAGCCTCCTTTGAATTGAGTAGGATTATTCCTCTGGAAGTCAGCTAATCCTTGGCTTTGCCTAGTAGAAGAATAAGGTAACTCTTGGCGTTCTATTACCTCCAGAATTCTGGTAAGAAGATCCTCCATCACATGATCGTTATTTCGGCGTGCCATTGGAATTTTGCTGAAAGAATATCAACAAAAATATTCAAGATGTATGTTATGTGGAGTATTCCACATAGGAATTTTAGTCTTAGGAGTGTTATGGACTGTTCAATCTTTCTATCAGAGTACGTGGAAACCTAATGGTCCACTTCCCAAGTTTAATGAATCGACTATGCTCTAATACCACCAATGTAACACCCTCAGTTAGATAAGACAACCCTTCTATAGGATCATCCTATTTAACTAAGAGTGTTAACATTTTTCCGGGTCAATTTAGTCAGTGGCAAGGCTAGCTTAGAAAAACCCTCAATGAACCTTCTATAATAACCAGCCAGGCCCATAAAGCTCCTTATCTCCGAGACCGACTCGGGTCTCTCCCATGCCATTATAGCTGCCACCTTCGAAGGGTCTACCGAGACACCCTCCTTGGAAATCACATGTCCAAGAAAGTGGATCTTATCCATCCAGAAATCACACTTCGAAAATTTCACAAACAGCTGCTTCTCCTTCAAGACTTGAAGTACCGCTCGGAGGTGTTCCTCATGCTCTTTAGGGGTCTTGGAGTAGACTAAGATATCATCGATAAAAACTACTACGAATCGGTCTAGGTACGGGTGGAATATACTGTTCATGTAATTCATGAATATGGAAGGTGCATTTGTCACACCAAACGACATCACTACATACTCGTAGTGGCTATACCGAGTCCTAAAGGCAGTCTTGGGAATATCTGAGTCCTTCACCCGGATTTGGTGGTATCCCGATCGTAAATCGATCTTTGAGAAGACTGAAGCACCACGCAGTTGGTTAATTAAATCATCAATTCTGGGTAACGGGTATCGGTTCTTAATCGTGAGTTTGTTTAGCTATCGATAATCTATGCATAGTCTCATGCTGCCATCTTTCTTCTTAAAAAGTAGTACAGGTTCGCCCCATGGTGATACACTCGACCTAATGAATTATTTACCGAGTAACTCATCCACCTGCTTCTTCAGCTCGGCCAATTCTGTTGGGGACATTCTATAAGGTGCATTGTGTAACACCCTCAGTTAGATAAGACAACCCTTCTATAGGATCATCATATTTAACTAAGAGTGTTAACAGTTTTCATAAAAAGTGAATATATTTTTTTTAATTTTTTTTAAAATAAAGAGATGGCAGATCAGTGGAAGCAAATAGTGAATATATCACATAGTCATTCACAAACTTACAAATAATTGTACTCATAACAGAATGGGGCACGCAGGCACCCTTAAATATTATACAGTCATCCGGTGTCTTTGTCATTAATAAATATTCAAACTATATAAATTCTATCTTTAATGATCGTTCTCAGTGGGTTCAGCATATTGCTGTTCTTCATACTCGGGTTCTTGATTTCCTAATTCCTCTGAAAATTGTCAACAGTAAGGGTGAGTATAACCCAAGACCCTGATGGTTAATCCGGTGCGGACATAATCCAGTTAACATACAATATCACATAAATCATACAATTAGCATATTCACAATCAAGCATGTTGTCATGGAATGCATGAGTTGAATTTATTATGATTTATCTTTGGTTAAGTCTCATGATGCATGTGGGCCCAATAAATCATTTCTTCATCTCATTCTTTGGAATATCTCCATTCCATTCTAGAGCGATCAGGGTCTGCCCAAATTCCCATAAGGTACAAATGAACTCATTGGTTCTCATCATTGATTTATATATTCTTGGAACTTGGATCCCTACGATCATAGTTACACTCCGTCATTTAGTCAAAGTACACTAGAATTGCATCGTCTCACCCAGCTATCAGGCGCGACCCTGATGCCATTGGGTTTCCGTTCCAGTTGTACTCCCAAGATCCTCTTGGGGATCGAACGTGAATGTCCTCCACTGTACCAAGTGTATGCTCTAGATTTTCTTCTTTTAGAAAAATATTTTCATGATGCGGAATGCATTCTTTTGTCTTTTGATTCTTTGGGTATTTATGTGTTTCCAGTCTCATCATACATATTCATAAGCTCTTGAATCTCATCAATTATATAGACGTTGTAAGTCATTTTATTGTTGTATTTGAGAAAATATATCAACTATTTACTGGTTGAAATTATACTTTGTAAAGAGTAAAATAATATATTCCTTATTTAATTATTTATATCTAAAGTAATAATAATAATACTAATTAATAATAGTAAGAATAACAATAATAATAATAATAAGATTCATAATATTAGTAACAATAGTAATAATAATAGAAATAAGAACGATAATAATAAGTGTAACGTCCTAATAATTTAGAAAGAATTAAGAAAGGGTTTCTAAATAAAAATTCAAGTGAAAAGTATGAAAAACAAGGTTTTTCCGAGTAGGACAAGGGTAATTCCGAGTGGAATAAGCATGATTCCGAGTGGAATCATACTGAGAGAGGTTTTCTAAATGAACTGGTTAAAAATCCGAGTGAAATTGTACTGGAAACCTGTTTTCCGACTGAAACAGGTCTGATTCCGAGTAAAAATGAGTTTGAATCTGAGTAAAAATGATTTTCAAAGTAAAATGGTTTAATTCCGGGTGAAATAGATACTGGAAAGGATTTTCTAAGTGAAATAACTTAAATTCTGAGTGAAATCCGACTGAGAGAATTTTTCTGAGTGAAAATGTTTATGAATCCGAGTGAAAATAAGTTTTTGAGTGAAATAACTATGTTTTCCGAGTGAAATCAGTCTGAGAAGAGCATTCTGAGTGAAAATAAGATAAGTTCCGAGTGAAACATGAATTTACCGAGTGAAATTAGTTGAAAAGAGTTCTGTCTGAAATATATAATGGTTTACCGAATGAAATCGTGTAAAACTGATTAGATTTATATAAAACTGATTGAATTTACATAAAACCGATTGAATTTATATAAAACCAGTTGAATTATCATTTATTTCATCTCCTGTTTACAATTCTCTACTGGAATACACATAAACACACATGATACTTAATATTTTCATAATTCAGCATCGAACATATTCACTCAATCATCAAAATTTATCATAATCAATACAGATAATCAAACGTATTCATTGAATCATGAATTATACAACCAATTGAACATGTTTATAGTAATAAAAATGTATATAAACATACATATAATTAAAGCATGTTATTCAGCAATTCCTGAACTTGTCCTGGAAAGGTGAGGAACAAGGTTCCTTAGCCTTTTCCTTCACTCGGTTTTCCCACAGAGCACCCAAGAATATACCCCCTTACCTTAATGGAGTTCCTGGATGGAAAGAAAAAGATTCCCTTCACTGTCTTGCTTCAAATCCGAGTGAGAGAGGAAGGGAATTGAGAGAGAGAAAGCTTGTTTGTAGAAGGAGAAGAAGGAAGGGAAATTTGCGTTAGTTTCAGTGTGTGTGTGTGTTCTGAGAGTGAGTCAATGAGTGGTATAATAAGAAAGCAAGTGGGAGACAGCTTTCTGTGTGATTGGAGGGGTAAGTGGGATTTATGGAGCCTTTTGAGTCAGCTTTGCATGATGGAGGAAAAGGATATATTAATATATATAAAGGGTGCTTCGAGTGGAGATAATGGGGATTTAAATAAGGAGGTAGGCTATCTTAGTGCCCATTTCTGGCTGCGTACAAGCTATAGTGCGCATGATTGAATTAAATAAGTAAAAATAGGCACTAAAAGACAAAATTGGAGTCAACACGTCTATTCTGACACTGAATACCGAGTGAAATTACACTCGGTTAGTCTCTTAGCCGACTGGAATCCCATTTCCGAGTCCGGCTGTGGAGAACTCAGCAATTCCTACTGCTTCCTTTCCTTGGAGAGACTTAATCCGATCTGATTCAAACCGATCCAAAGTCTCTCAGATTCCCACTCGTTTCAATCCTCCTAAAATCGTGTCTACTATTAGTCAGTCTCACTCGGTAATTTCAAACTAAATCCGAGTCATCTTAGTCAGTCTCACTCGAAATTCGCTCATATACTTAAGACAGTAAGGTTCTCAACCACAATTATCCAATCTCCACTCAGAAGTAGTCCAGTAGAGTATATCTCACTCGGGAGAGGAGTCATACCCATAGACTCACTCGGAAATGCTTCAGCCTCCTATATTTCTCTCGTAATGGCTCCTTCTACCATTTTCCACTCAGTTTCCTAATCATACATATACGAAACCATTCAGAATTCTTCCCAAATAATTCAACAACACATTCCAGTCGGTAGGAAGCATTAAATCAACATAAACATAAGTATATATATACTCTTTCACTCGGAATACTTCAATCAGAGGAGTTTCCTTCGGAAAAAGAAAACATTTGGCAAGGTTTGACTCAGAAACGAGCCTTTCTAGGGTGTTTTGACTCAGAATTTCACCGAGAAGTGGTTCTCTTGAACACACTTCACTCAGAATTGCTTCTTAGGTCAGGACTCCACTCGGTGGTAGCCCTCTCAGTCATGTTTTACTCAGAAAACTTGACACTGACTCAGAATTCCATCCTTCACTAAGAATTTATAATTATTCACTTGGAATTCCTCTCTGTTACTCAGAACAGAGCCCTTTTCACTCGGAATTTGCATAATTTCATTAATGGTCTATATAAATTCCATTTTTATGCACAAAAATGACATTTCTGAGATACCACAGACAATCAACAGGGTATATATTGACTTATTCTTACTTACAAACCTTCCATAATTCAAAAATTACAAGGGTAAAACTGTTTCTAAAAACAGGGATGTTACATTCTCCTCCCCTTTTAGGAATTTCATCCCGAAATTCAAAGTTAAAACAATTGAGGGTACAATTCTCTCATTTTCTCCTCAATTTCCCAAGTAGCATCCCCATCATCTGTCTGACTCCAAACTACCTTGACCAAAGAGATTTCCTTGCCTCTTAGCTGTTTGAGACGTCGGTCAACAATCTTAACCGGTGATGCTTCAAAGGTAAGGTTTTCTTTCAGAACAAATTGATCAGGACTCAGAACATGATCAGGGCTTGGTACATATTTGCGGAGTTGGGAAACATGAAAGACATTGTGAAGATTTGTTAGCTTGGGTGGCAGAGCAATACGGTACGCATGAGTGCCTATCTTTTGCAAAATCTGATAGGGTCTTACGTATCTGGTGTAACATCCCAAATTTTAAAATGAGAGAATTAATTACCGGAATAAATATTAGAAATTGGTATATGGAGTATTTAACATCCCAAACTATTGAGAATAATTAAATTAAGATTTTGGGAATTTTTGGTAATTTTTAGAGACCGGTTGAGCTGAAATTAAGCCCGGTTGAGATATGAGTGTCGGACCAAGTATCTCGGAATGAGATGATATTGGTCAGGGCTGAAGAGAATATTATTGGGAATCCGAATATGTATTCGGAATAATTTTTAGATGATGTTTGAGCCCGAACGGAGAACCTGTTGGTTAAGAAATGGTGAAGTTTTAATGAGCTGGATTAAAAAATAAATTGGAAATTCTATTTTTTCCCTTGCTTATTCACGTGAGTTTGCTGATGGAATTAGGCACTTACACTTCTTCTTCTTCTCTTCATCATCTTCTCCATTTTTCCTCTCTTCTTCTTTCCAAACCCTAGCATTTTGGTTTCATCTTCCACTCCTTCTTAATTTCGTTTGAAGTGGAGCTTGAAGGAGGCTTGTGGAGCTGCTTTCTTTCTCCTTCTCTTCCTCATTTTCGCAGCTTTCTCTCCCTCTAGTGAACCCATTTTCGTTTTTGGGTTTTGAGGTAAGTATACCCATATTTTTGCTAAGATTTTGGTTAAGAGTATGTGGTATTATGTGTTTTGGGAGCTATACATGTAAATGGATGTTCTTGAGGAGAGTAATTAATGCAAGGGTTTAATGTGGATTTTATGAAAGTAAGGTTTCTTTGTGAAGTAATGAAGTGGGTGTATTTATTGTTGGAAGGAGAAGAATATTTATGAAGGTTGTTGGAAATTTTATGAAACCCTAACTTCATGAATTTGGGGGAAATGCATAATAGAAGTTGATGAGTATTAATTATTGATCATAAATGTGAGATATGATGTTTAAGAGTCATTGGTGATGATATTTTGTTGGTGGAAGTTGATAATGGAGAAACCCATGAAAAGGTTTGGTTGTTGAGTGCAAAATAATAAATGGTAGCACCTAACCCATGGTGGTTATGGTGGATAAAATGGAATAAAAGAGTTTTAAGAGTTAAAATAAAGTAAACATCAAGTTATTGATATATGTATAAGTATTGAGTCTTAATGGATAAGTAGAAAATTGATTGTATAATGTATTGTGATGTAGAAAGTGACCCCATTGACGAGGCGGGACCATCAAACCGCGTTGATCACTACTTCACTTGAGGTAGGAGGGGGTAACTTTTCTAAATGCATGATTTCATCCATTGGTGATGTGAAAATATGTATATATGATTATGTTAATGAATGTTGAATGGATGATGTGATAATGTTATGATTTGAATGCATTTAGAATAATGATTGTTATGTGGCATCATGTTGGGATAATATTGTGATGTGAATATCCCAAATTGTGTGTATGATTTATTGAATGTGTATGCCACTAACTATTGATGTGAATGAGTTCAAAAGAGAATTGGGATTGGATGAGAATGATGGAAATATTGAAATCCACCAAGTGGTGGTGATGAATGATTGAATGTGGAGCGGTATCTAGGATGCGCAGTGTGAGGATGCATTGAAATTGCATTTACATTGAATCCATGGCATATCATAGCTGTCGATGTGGAATATTAGGGGGTTCCACTAGGCAGGCCCAGTGGGAGGGCGGCTCAGTGCACGAGCGTATTATGATTTTCCCCTGTGACTCGGTGTATGAGTCACGAAGCTGTCCATAGTTTGGTGATGAGGCATCCTATGTGGCAGGCCCAGTGGGCGGGCGGCTCAATGGTGAGCGAGTTTACCTCGGTGTCCGACGGGACACGGCTCTCTCGATGTGTGTTCGGGAGGGGCCCGTAGCACTTGTGGTATTTGAGGCCACGATGTTGATCCGCAAGTCACAGGGTGACTAGTGCTACAGATGGGCGAGAGCGGTTTGGTACCAGTAAAATTATGAAGATATAAGCATGCTTGAATTGAGATATATGTGTACACAATTTTTCTACTGTAGTAGCGGCATAGTAGCACACCTATGCTTGTCCCACAATTGATTTAATGATATATTTTTCCACAGTCGGATCCGCATTGTTTTGATGAGAAATTCTTGTGCATATGCATTAGCTTTAAGAGCATTTGCATATAGCTGGAGATATGCCTAGTTGAAAGCCCATGGTGGCAACGGATAAATGAGAATTGATGAGGGAAAGAGTGAAATACTAACCTTATGTGTGTGTATGGAAATCCAAATGATTGTTATGATGAATGTATACTTGTGATTATAAGATATATTGTGTATAATGTATGATGTGGTAAAATGAATGATATTTGTGCAAGTATACATGTATTTCATCATAATGTATGACTTTAATTCATTTGGATTATGTTACTCACCTCCCCGTTGCCATTTTTAAAGTTGATGTAGGTATGGCTTAAATCCTACAGCTTTTGGAGGCCGAGTATGAAGGAGGTAAAATATGGATAGGAATGTGTAAGCCTTGGCCGGCGTGTTTTTGTTTTGTATGGTACATGGTGTATATATGCCCAATTTTGTAATCTTGATATGGTAAATGATGATTTTGGAGTCATGTAGGAAAATGAGACCTTGTGTGTATGGCTCATTTTCATTAATTCCCTTTGGTAAGATATAATACCATTGTGATGTTTAAATCTCAGCCAATGGATGAATGGATGTTGAGAATCATGAATTATAGCCTTTAGGATGTGTGTTGGAGATGTTGTATAGTTGTTTTCATGCATGAGCAAGGAACCAATAGGGTCAAAATGAGTTTTATGAGTTTTGGATAGTGTGTGATGGTTCCAATAGCTTAAATACATGATTTGTGACTTGTAGAAACTGGAGCGGGTCAATTCCATTGAGAATAGACCCCTATGTTGCTCAAAAAGGCTCAGGAATGGACAAAACGCATTTATTTGCATAATTTTCTCATTTTTGAGAATTTTTGAGTGAGGCCGGTGGCCACACGTCACAAATAGTGTATTTTAGTTGGTGTTAAAATTTGGGGACGTTTAGAGTTGATATGAAAAAGTTAGGGGGTTAGAAGTTCCAAAATTATGCATTTTCTGCATAATTTCTGTATTCTGGCATGCGTAATCGATTACAAATGGGTTCCTAATCGATTAGAGGCATTCTGGGACGTGTGTAATCGATTAAATATGTATTCGTAATCGATTACAAGCATTCTGAGTCATGTGTAATCGATTAGGTGCTTGGCCTAATCGATTAGCCACAACAGGATTGCCCGATAAGCGCTTTTTGCTGTTTTTGGACCGTTTGGGGGTCTTAATGACATTTTTGGCCTCCGACTTCTGCATGAAAGTTGTAGATAATTAAGTGACGGGGGTGTGAAAATTGGTCTTACCTCAATTGGAGTTTTCAAACTCTCATGAGGCATAAAATACCGAACCCACTGCGTTGAAAAATTCAAGTTTAAAAGGGTTTAAAACTCAACTTTTTATGAATTTCAATTTGGGACTAATAGGTGATATTTGTGACATGTCCCATTAAATTCTAAGACTAAATATTTATATATTTGTCCTAATTTTAGAAATCAATTGAAGTATCCTTGATCAAATAAGGAATAATCGATTATACTATTCGGTGATCGAAACGGTATTGTTTAGGCAGGTGTTGCGTACTCTGATACCTTCTCATATCTTCATATATGGGAATGGTTATTATAGATCTAGGGGATTGGTGAAAAATACTTCACCATTCTAAGTATTTGAATTATTAATATTTTTAAAGACGCGAAAAATCCTCCCCTATTTTATTTGGTGGGGGTTCGGGGCGTCTCAACCTGGTATCAGAGCCTTCATTGCTCTTGATACGATTATAAATGATGTTGTCCATGTGTTTATTGTTTATGGCTGATTGATTTGTAAATTATGTGGGTGGATTATGATGGTTATCATTGAAATGAGATCATTACATGATTGTTGTTAAGCCCGGCCAGGCAATTCCTTTCTCATATTTACCTTCTAATTATGAAATGCATTATGATGATACTTGTGTTAAGGAAGTTAATGATAAATGATATGTATACACATTGGGTGAAGAAACTTCAAGTTTCTAATTATGTTCATGTTGTTGTATATAGATTGAGTGATGGCGTATAGGCGCAATCCTGATACAATCGCTATGATTGAGGCCTTCAATCGCTTTGCCGACATACTTGCACAGCAACAACAACCTATTGGTCAACCGAATCAAGGTCTTGACCAATTTCTTAAGCGGAAGCCTTCTGAATTTCATAGAGGATATAAGCCAGAAGATGCTCATGTCTGGATCCGTGACTTAGAACGAATATTCGCTAGTATGGAATGCACCGAAGCCCAGAAGGTGGAATATACGGTGTTCATGGTTCGGAATGAGGCCGAATCTTGGTGGATCCTTACCCGTGGGCGTATGATTGCTGCCCACACTCCTTTGACTTGGGAGAATTTCAAAGCTGAGTTTCTTAAGAAATATTTTCCTGCGAGTTACAAAAACAAGAAAGAGCTTGAATTCATGGAACTCAAGCAAGGTGACATGTCGGTTGAAGAGTATGCTTTGAAATTTGAAGAGCTATGTGTGTTTTATCCTCCCTTTCAGCAAGAGGGCACTGAAGTTTCAAAATGTGTTAAGTTTGAAAATAGACTACGCCAAGAAATCAAGAAGGCAATTTGTCACCAAGAGATTAGGAATTTTCCTACCCTTGTGGATAAATATAGAATCTTTGAAGAGAATGATATTGCTCCAAGGAGTTACTCGGGGCATGATTACAAGTTAAAAGGCCAATCTTCTAGCTTTAAGAAGAAAGGTAACTTTAAGAACAACAGACGATTTGTACGTGGGTCCTCTTCTTTTAGAGGTGGACGAGGGGGCGG
Source organism: Clitoria ternatea (assembly GCA_037962975.1). Classification (NCBI taxonomy): domain Eukaryota; kingdom Viridiplantae; phylum Streptophyta; class Magnoliopsida; order Fabales; family Fabaceae; genus Clitoria; species Clitoria ternatea. Next base: position 190,086,713 of record CM075672.1, on the reverse strand, counting down.
AAAGCATGGTGCCGATGGTGGCCGAGGCAATGGCCAAGGACTTCGTTGTTTTAGATGTGGTGGAAATCATTTGGCTAGAGACTGCAACCATGAAGAAACAGTGGTGTGCTACAGATGTAACCAACCGGGGCATATCTACCCTGATTGTCCTTTGAATGCTGCAGATGTTGTACCACGTGATAATGCAAACCGTGGAGGCTATGGTGCTTTTAGAGGCCGTGGTCGTGGACACGATAATGGCGGAAGGAATGGCAATTAGAATGATGGTAACGGTCGTGGTAATGGAAACGGCCGAGGTAATGCTCATGGTGGTCGGAATGGCCCAAATCGTGGTGCTAATCAACAAATGGCTGGAAGAGTCTTTGCCGTGACCGGTGAAGAAGCAGCACAAGCTGAGGATCTTGTCCAAAGTGAGTGTCAGATACATGGTAATGTTGTTAATGTAATATTTGATTCGGGTGCTATGCACTCTTTTATTTCTAAAGATTGTGTGAGGCGCCTGCGAGTGCCTGTGAGTATGATGAAAGGTTCAATAATGGTGACTACACCGACTGGTGCTTGCTTAAGATCGGTGACTCGATGTGAAAATGTCGAGGTAGACTTGGAGGGTAGAAAATTTGTTGTATCCTTCGTGTGTTTACCTATGAAAGAGCTAGATGTTATTCTGGGCATGGATTGGTTGTCCGCCAACAAGGTTTTGGTGGATTGTCATAGCAAGACGGTGATTTTTCCAACCTCTAACACTGGAGGCTTTGATGTTCGAGGTATCTCTCAACTTCTGATGATGTTTTGCTTGGTTGATGGGAATAGTGTAACCCAATCTGGTGGAATTCCTATTGTTTCGGAATTTCCCGATGTGTTTCCGGAAGAGATTCTCGGATTACCTCCTCCACGAGAAGTGGAATTTTCTATCGATCTTATTCCGGGTGCGGAACCTGTTTCTCGAGCTCCTTATAGGATGTCTCCTATGGAGTTAATTGAGTTGAAAAAGCAAGTAGAAGAATTACTTGAACGGGAGTTCATTCCCCCAAGTGTGTCTCTTTGGGGTGCTCCTGTGTTGTTAGTAAAGAAGAAAGATGGGAGCATGAGATTGTGCGTCGATTATCGCCAACTCAACAAGCTAACCATTAAGAATAAATACCCTCTTCCACGCATTGACGATCTTTTGGATCAATTGAAGGGTGCTGCTGTGTTTTTGAAGATCGATTTGCGTTCCGGATATCACCAAATTCGGGTGAAGGCCGAAGATATTCCGAAAACTGCTTTCCGAACGCGATATGGACACTATGAGTACGTAGTGATGCCATTTGGGGTGACGAATGCCCCTGCGATTTTCATGAGCTACATGAATCGCATCTTCCATGAATATCTCGATCAATTCGTCGTGGTGTTTATTGATGATATTTTAGTGTATTCAAGGAGTCATGAAGAGTATGAAAGATATCTTCGTTTGGTGTTGACGATCCTTCGCGAAAAGGAGTTGTATGCAAAGCTCTCTAAGTGTGAATTTTGGCTGTCTGAGGTCCAATTTCTTGGACATGTTATTTCAAATGATGGAGTTGCTGTGGATAGATCCAAAGTTGAAGCTGTGATGGCTTGGGAAAGACCAACGTCGGTGACGGAGATAAGAAGTTTTCTTGGTCTTGCCGGTTACTACCGGAGATTCATTGAAGGGTTTTCCTGTTTGGCGTTACCGCTAACAAAGTTGACTCGGAAGAACCAATCTTTCGTGTGGACCCATGAATGTGAGGAAAGTTTCCAAGAGTTGAAGTTAAGGCTTACTACCGCACCAGTGTTGGCATTGCCCGATTTGACGGATGAATTTGTGGTATATTGCGATGCATCTAAGCTTGGTCTTGGATGTGTGTTGATGCAAAAGGAGCGTGTGATAGCCTATGCGTCGAGGCAGTTGCGACCGCATGAGGTTAATTATCCCACACATGATCTTGAATTGGCGGCAGTGGTGTTTGCATTGAAGTTGTGGCGACACTACTTGTATGGCTCCAAGTTTGTGGTCTTTAGTGATCATAAGAGTCTTAAGTACTTGTTTGACCAGAAGGAGTTGAATATGCACCAAAGGCGGTGGATGGAGTTCCTAAAAGACTATGAGTTTGAATTGAAGTATCACCCCGGTAAGGCAAATGTGGTTGCTGATGCTTTGAGCCGGAAGTCATTGCATGTCTCCATGATGATGGCAAAGGAAATGGAGTTGATAGAACAATTTGGAGATTTGAATGTGGGTGTGGAGACTTACACCTCCAGGAAAATGGCATTGAAGATGTTAAAGGTTACTAATGAATTTCTTGAATATGTGAAGGCGCAACAACCCAATGATGAGTATTTGATTGAGATGAAAAAGACCCAAGAGAAAGGGAAGAATATGTTCTTAGTGGAAGGTCAAGATGGTATTTGGCGTGTTAAGGGCCGAATTTATGTTCCCTCAAGTGGTGATGTGAGGAAATGTATACTTGAGGAAGCCCACAAAAGCAAATTGAGTATTCATCCTGGTTCCACTAAGATGTATCAAGATTTGAAGAAGAATTTTTGGTGGCCCGGTTTGAAACGTGATGTGGCGAATTTTGTGGCATCTTGCCTTGTTTGTCAAAAGGCTAAGGTCGAGCATCAGAGACCATCTGGTTATTTGAAACCATTGGAGATCCCTGTTTGTAAATGGGATAGTATAGCCATGGATTTTGTTTCGGGACTACCCAGAACTCGTGCTGCAAACGATGCTATATGGGTGATTGTTGATAGATTGACAAAATGTGCTCACTTTTTACCCATAAATATGAAGAGTCCTTTGGAGAAATTGGCACAAATATACATCAAGGAGATTGTTAGGCTACACGGTGTTCCGTCCAGTATTATATCCGACTGTGATCCTCGTTTTACTTCTCAGTTTTGGGGGCGTTTGCATGATGAGTTGGGTTCTAAGTTAAAGCTTAGTTCCGCTTATCACCCTCAAACCGATGGGCAATCAGAGAGAACTATACAAAGCCTGGAGGATCTATTGAGGGCTTGTGTTCTTGAGCACGGTGGATGTTGGGAGAGATTCCTCCCATTGATCGAGTTCACATACAATAACAGCTTCCATTCCAGTATTAGTATGGCACCTTATGAGGCGTTGTATGGAAGGAAGTGTAGAACTCCTTTGTGTTGGCTTGAAGTTGGTGAAAACTTGGCTTTAGGGCCGGAGATTATCCAAGAAACTACCGAGCAGATTAAAAAGATACAAGAGAATATGAAGATTGCTCAAGATAGGCAGAAGAGTTATTATGACAAGAGACATAAACCCCTTGAGTTTCAAGTGGGTGACCATGTGTTTTTGAAGGTCTCGCGTGATAAAGGCATTGGAAGGGCGTTGACGAGTGGGAAGTTGAGCCCTAGATTTATCGGACCTTATGAGGTGTTGGAGCGGATTGGTGAGGTTGCTTATCGGATAGCACTCCCTCCGCATCTTGCTAATCTACACAACGTGTTTCACGTATCGCAGTTGAGGAAATATGTTTATGATCCTCTACACGTGATCCCTATGGACGAGATTGAGGTGCGAGATGATCTATCTATTTCTCCTGTTTCTGTTCGCATTGTCGGACATTCCGTGAAGAAATTACGGAACAAGTTGGTACCTTTGGTGGAGGTCGCTTGGAAACATAGAAATGTAGAAACGATCACATGGGAACGTGAAGACGATATCAGAGAACAGTATCCTGACGCATTTGAATCCGGTATGTGAAATTTCGGGGATGAAATTTTCTATTTGGTGGGGTGGATTGTAACATCCCAAATTTTAAAATGAGAGAATTAATTACCGGAATAAATATTATAAATTGGTATATGGAGTATTTAACATCCCAAACTATTGAGAATAATTAAATTAAGATTTTGGGAATTTTTGGTAATTTTTAGAGACCGGTTGAGCTGAAATTAAGCCCGGTTGAGATATGAGTGTCGGACCAAGTATCTCGGAATGAGATGATATTGGTCAGGGCTGAAGAGAATATTATTGGGAATCCGAATATGTATTCGGAATAATTTTTAGATGATGTTTGAGCCCGAACGGAGAACCTGTTGGTTAAGAAACGGTGAAGTTTTAATGAGTTGGATTAAAAAATAAATTAGAAATTCTATTTTTTCCCTTGCTTATTCACGTGAGTTTGCTGATGGAATTAGGCACTTACACTTCTTCTTCTTCTCTTCATCATCTTCTCCATTTTTCCTCTCTTCTTCTTTCCAAACCCTAGCATTTTGGTTTCATCTTCCACTCCTTCTTAATTTCGTTTGAAGTGGAGCTTGAAGGAGGCTTGTGGAGCTGCTTTCTTTCTCCTTCTCTTCCTCATTTTCGCAGCTTTCTCTCCCTCTAGTGAACCCATTTTCGTTTTTGGGTTTTGAGGTAAGTATACCCATATTTTTGCTAAGATTTTGGTTAAGAGTATGTGGTATTATGTGTTTTGGGAGCTATACATGTAAATGGATGTTCTTGAGGAGAGTAATTAATGCAAGGGTTTAATATGGATTTTATGAAAGTAAGGTTTCTTTGTGAAGTAATGAAGTGGGTGTATTTATTGTTGGAAGGAGAAGAATATTTATGAAGGTTGTTGGAAATTTTATGAAACCCTAACTTCATGAATTTGGGGGAAATGCATAATAGAAGTTGATGAGTATTACTTGTTGATGATAAATGTGAGATATGATGTTTAAGAGTCATTGGTGATGATATTTTGTTGGTGGAAGTTGATAATGGAGAAACCCATGAAAAGGTTTGGTTGTTGAGTGCAAAATAATAAATGGTAGCACCTAACCCATGGTGGTTATGGTGGATAAAATGGAATAAAAGAGTTTTAAGAGTTAAAATAAAGTAAACATCAAGTTATTGATATATGTATAAGTATTGAGTCTTAATGGATAAGTAGAAAATTGATTGTATAATGTATTGTGATGTAGGAAGTGACCCCATTGACGAGGCGGGACCATCAAACCGCGTTGATCACTACTTCACTTGAGGTAGGAGGGGGTAACTTTTCTAAATGCATGATTTCATCCATTGGTGATGTGAAAATATGTATATATGATTATGTTAATGAATGTTGAATGGATGATGTGATAATGTTATGATTTGAATGCATTTAGAATAATGATTGTTATGTGGCATCATGTTGGGATAATATTGTGATGTGAATATCCTAAATTGTGTGTATGATTTATTGAATGTGTATGCCACTAACTATTGATGTGAATGAGTTCAAAAGAGAATTGGGATTGGATGAGAATGATGGAAATATTGAAATCCACCAAGTGGTGGTGATGAATGATTGAATGTGGAGCGGTATCTAGGATGCGCAGTGTAAGGATGCATTGAAATTGCATTTGCATTGCATCCATGGCATATCATAGCTGTCGATGTGGAATATTAGGGGGTTCCACTAGGCAGGCCCAGTGGGAGGGCGGCTCAGTGCACGAGCGTATTATGATTTTCCCCTGTGACTCGGTGTATGAGTCACGAAGCTGTCCATAGTTTGGTGACGAGGCATCCTATGTGGCAGGCCCAGTGGGCGGGCGGCTCAATGGTGAGCGAGTTTACCTCGGTGTCCGACGGGACACGGCTCTCTCGATGTGTGTTCGGGAGGGGCCCGTAGCACTTGTGGTATTTGAGGCCACGATGTTGATCCGCAAGTCACAGGGTGACTAGTGCTACAGATGGGCGAGAGCGGTTTGGTACCAGTAAAATTATGAAGATATAAGCATGCTTGAATTGAGATATATGTGTACACAATTTTTCTACTGCAGTAGGGGCATAGTAGCACACCTATGCTTGTCCCACAATTGATTTAATGATATATTTTTCCACAGTCGGATCCGCATTGTTTTGATGAGAAATTCTTGTGCATATGCATTAGCTTTAAGAGCATTTGCATATAGGTGGAGATATGCCTAGTTGAAAGCCCATGGTGGCAACGGATAAATGAGAATTGATGAGGTAAAGAGTGAAATACTAACCTTATGTGTGTGTATGGCAATCCAAATGATTGTTATGATGAATGTATACTTGTGATTATAAGATGTATTGTGTATAATGTATGATGTGGTAAAATGAATGATATTTGTGCAAGTATACATGTATTTCATCATAATGTATGACTTTAATTCATTTGGATTATGTTACTCACCTCCCCGTTGCCATTTTTAAAGTTGATGTAGGTATGGCTTAAATCCTACAGCTTTTGGAGGCCGAGTATGAAGGAGGTAAAATATGGATAGGAATGTGTAAGCCTTGGCCGGCGTGTTTTTGTTTTGTATGGTACATGGTGCATATATGCCCAATTTTGTAATCTTGATATGGTAAATGATGATTTTGGAGTCATGTAGGAAAATGAGACCTTGTGTGTATGGCTCATTTTCATTAATTCCCTTTGGTAAGATATAATACCATTGTGATGTTTAAATCTCAGCCAATGGATGAATGGATGTTGAGAATCATGAATCATAGCCTTTAGGATGTGTATTGGAGATGTTGTATAGTTGTTTTCATGCATGACCAAGGAACCAATAGGGTCAAAATGAGTTTTATGAGTTTTAGATAGTGTGTGATGGTTCCAATAGCTTAAATACATGATTTGTGACTTGTAGAAACTGGAGCGGGTCAATTCCATTGAGAATAGACCCCTATGTTGCTCAAAAAGGCTCAGGAATGGACAAAACGCATTTATTTGCATAATTTTCTCATTTTTGAGAATTTTTGAGTGAGGCCGGTGGCCACACGTCACAAATAGTGTATTTTAGTTGGTGTTAAAATTTGGGGACGTTTGGAGTTGATATGAAAAAGTTAGGGGGGTTAGAAGTTCCAAAATTATGCATTTTCTGCATAATTTCTGCATTCTGGCATGCGTAATCGATTACAAATGGGTTCCTAATCGATTAGAGGCATTCTGGGACGTGTGTAATCGATTAAATATGTATTCGTAATCGATTACAAGCATTCTGAGTCATGTGTAATCGATTAGGTGCTTGGCCTAATCGATTAGCCACAACAGGATTGCCCGATAAGCGCTTTTTGCTGTTTTTGGACCGTTTGGGGGTCTTAATGACATTTTTGGCCTCCTACTTCTTCATGAAAGTTGTAGATAATTAAGTGACGGGGGTGTGAAAATTAGTCTTACCTCAATTGGAGTTTTCAAACTCTCATGAGGCATAAAATACCGAACCCACTGCGTTGAAAAATTCAAGTTTAAGAGGGTTTAAAACTCAACTTTTTATGAATTTCAATTTAGGACTAATAGGTGATATTTGTGACATGTCCCATTAAATTCTAAGACTAAATATTCATATATTTGTCCTAATTTTAGAAATCAATTGAAGTATCCTTGATCAAATAAGGAATAATCGATTATACTATTCGGTGATCGAAACAGTATTGTTTAGGCAGGTGTTGCGTACTCTGATACCTTCTCATATCTTCATATATGGGAATGGTTATTATAGATCCAGGGGATTGGTGAAAAATACTTCACCATTCTAAGTATTTGAATTATTAATATTTTTAAAGACGCGAAAAATCCTCCCCTATTTTATTTGGTGGGGGTTCGGGGCGTCTCATCTGGGGCTTAACTTCTTGGCCTTCAAAGCTCTTCCTACTCCAGTGGTAGGAGTAACTTTGAGAAATACATGATCTCCCTCCTCAAATTCCACTGGCTTCTGACGTTTGTCATAGTAACTCTTTTGTCTATCTTGCGAAGTCTTCATTGCCATTTGGATCTTTTGGACTTGTTCTGTAGTCTTCTGAACAATCTCTGGTCCAATTATCGTCTTTTCACCAGTCTCATACCAACATAAAGGTGTACGGCATTTTCTTCCATACAAAGCTTCATAGGGGGCCATTCCGATGCTGGCATGGTAGCTGTTGTTGTAAGTGAACTCAACAAGTGGAAGGTATTCTTGCCAACTTCCCCCATGTTCTAAGGCACAAAGACGTAACAGATCTTCAAGAGTTTTGATTGTCCTTTCTGATTGTCCGTCTGTCTGTGGGTGATATGCGAAACTTAACTTTAGACGAGTTCCTAGAGCTTGTTGCAGGCTCTTCCAAAATTATGATGTGAAACGAGGGTCTCGGTCAGACACAATTACAGTGGGTGTTCCATGTAATCGTACGATTTCCTTGATATAGATCTGGGCGAGTTTGTCTAGAGAGTACTTCATATTGATAGGAATGAAGTGAACGGTCTTTGTTAATCGATCCACGATTACCCAAATAGCATCATATCCAGCTGATGTTCTGGGAAGTCCAGTCACGAAGTCCATAGCAATCTCATCCCATTTCCATTCTGGAATTTCTAAAGATCGAAGGGTCCCACTTGGTCATTGTTGTTCCGCCTTTACCTTCTGACACATCAAGCAAGCTGTCACATACTCAGTGATATCCTTTTTCATTCCTTGCCACCAGAATAATTTCTTCAAGTCCTGATACATCTTGGTCGATCCTGGGTGGATACTGTATTTACTTTTGTGGGCTTCATCAAGGATGGATCTTTTAAGATTTGTGTCGACTGGAATACAGAGCCTCTGTTGATACCTGATCACCCCATGTTCATCCTTGCTAAATTCGGAGACTCCTTCTTTTGTCTTTTCTACTAGATCTTGTAATTCATGATTATTGACTTGAGCTTCTTTGACCTGTTCCAGAAAATCATTTGAAACTCTTAGCATTCCAACCATAAGGCTTCCCCTTTTTGGTGTTACTGCCAGGTTCAAATCGCGAAACTGTTCAATCAATTCGAACTCCTTTGTCATCATATATGATAGGCGTAAAGCCTTTCTGCTGAGTGCATCAGCCATAACATTTGCCTTTCCAGGGTGATACCGGAGTTCGAAATCATAATCCTTAATGAATTCCATCCATCTACGTTGTCGCATATTCAACTCTTTCTGGTCGAATAGATACTTCAAGCTTTTATGATCAGTGAAGACTTCAAAGTATGTGCCATACAAGTAGTGTCTCCAGATTTTCAAGGCAAACACAACTGCAGCTAATTCCAAGTCATGTGTAGGATAATTGACTTCATGTGGTCTTAGCTGTCGTGAAGCATAAGCAACAACCTTTCTTTCTTGCATTAGGACACATCCTAGTCCTTGTCTTGACGTATCACAATACACTTCATAGGGCTTGGCAGGATCTGGCAAAATCAAGACAGGTGCACTAGTGAGTCGTTGGCGTAACTCCGTAAAACTGATTTCACATTTTTCTGTCCATTCAAATGGTTGATCTTTACGGGTCAGCCTAGTTAAAGGTGCTGCAATTCGAGAGAAATTCTTGATGAATCGACGATAGTATCCAACAAGTCCAAGAAAACTGTGAATTTCTGTCACATTCTTGGGTTGTTCCCAATTTAGTACGGCTTCTACCTTTGTAGGATCCACAACAATTCCCTCTTTAGAAATGACATGTCCCAAAAATTTCACTTCTGTCAACCAGAATTCACATTTTGAAAACTTGGCGTACAATTGTCTCGCACGCAAAGTATTTAGAACAATTCGGAGATGCTCCTCGTGTTCCTCATGGCTCCTGGAATAGACGAGAATGTCGTCAATGAATACCACTAAAAATTTATCCAAGTACTCATGGAAGATTCGATTCATGTATCCCATAAAGACTGCAGGAGCATTGGTAACTCCAAAGGGCATAACAAGATACTCAATGTGCCCATATCGTGTCCTGAATGTTGTCTTGGGTACATCATCTTTCTTCACCCTGATTTGATGATATCCTGACCGTAGATCAATCTTCGAGAAGATAGTGGCTCCTCATAATTGGTCCATCAAATCATCAATCCTTGGAAGAGGGTATCGGTTCTTGATCGTAGCTTTATTCAACTGACGATAATCAACACATAACCGCATACTGCCATCCTTCTTTTTGACTAGGAGAACTGGTGCTCCCCAAGGTGAGACACTGGGTCTAATCATTCCTTTCTCTAAAAGTTCTTCTATTTGCTCTTTAAGTTCACTGAGTTCCTTGGGTGACATTCGGTAAGGAGCAATAGAGATTGGTCCCGCGCCCGGTATAATATCAATACTGAACTCAATTTCTCGTTCTGGAGGTAGCTCACGTATATCATTAGGAAAAACTTCTGGGAATTCTTGAACAACAGGAATCTGATCAATCCGAGGAATGGCCTTACTTTCAGTTTCAGTAAGGATCATGTATAGTTGGACTTCCTTTGCTGGAATTACCTTTTCTGAGCTAACAGGACAAGAATCAATGTCTTGATCACAGTGTGATGCAGTAGACCCGAGAGAAATGGATCTATTATGACAGTCAATTAGAATATGGTTGGCAGCAAGCCAATTCATTCCTAGAACAATATCTAGATCAATCAAAGGCAAACATATCAGATCTACTTGATAAGCTTTCCCTTCGATGTTGAGTGGGCATTTTGAACACATGTAAGAAGGGTAAATGGGCTTATTGACAGCAGTTGTGACAATCATCTGATTGGGCAGAGAGGTTGTAGGAAGCTTTAAATGTTTTACACAATTCTCAGATATGAAAGAGTGAGTGGCTCCAGAGTCATATAATACATTCAAAAGAGTGCTCCCTATAAAACATGTACCTTGCACAAGGTCGTTCCCTTGTGATATTTCTGCACCATTCATAGTAAAAACTCTGGCATTTCCTCCCTGTCTTCCTGTCGAGCCATTCCCAGGCCTTCTAGGATTATTGTTCTGATTGAAGTTGTTGCCACGGTGAACATTCTGCATCTTTGGGGCATTGTTTGTAGAGGTATTTGTAGCAGATCCTCCACTTCCTTGACCCCTAGGTCGTACTGCCTGCCTTTGAGTCACTTGTTGTTGGTTGTTATTATTTCTGTACCAACAGTCAGCATCACGATGTCCAATCCGTCCACAAATTATGCAGACTTTACCTCTTTGGTTCGCCTGATCCCTTGAAGAATTTTGGTTGGCTGAATAAGGTGGTCGAGAGTAGGGTCGATCTACTCGAAAATCTCTCCTCTATTGTCTGTCTGGCATACGTCGTTCTGGTCCATGATTAGACGTTCCAGGTCGTCAAAGATTAGAGGTATTCTCAAAAATGCGGCATCTGTCAACCAAAGTAGTGAATTGAGAAATTTGTTGACAACATATAACCTGACGGATTTCTTGTCGTAGCCCAGCTTTAAATTTTGCGCATCTTGACACTTCTCCCATGTGGGTGTAGTAGGGACAACATTTTGCCAACTCATCAAACTTAGCAGCGTACTCCCCTACAGTCATATTGCCTTGTTTCAGATTAAAGAACTCCTGATCTTTCTGCCTCCTTATGTCTTCAGGGAAATATTTAGCGAGAAACTCTGTCTTGAATCGTCCCCAAGTAATGACATGTCCTTCAGTTGCTAATCTAATTCTTGCATGAGTCCACCAGTGCTCTGCTTCTCCAACCATCATGAAGACAGCAAAAGTTATTCTGTCCTCATCAGGGCATCGCATAGCAGCAAAAATCTTTTCAAGATGTTCAATCCATAATTGTGCTCCTTCTGGATCAAAGCCTCCTTTGAATTGAGTAGGATTATTCCTCTGGAAGTCAGCTAATCCTTGGCTTTGCCTAGTAGAAGAATGAGGTAACTCTTGGCGTTCTATTACCTCCAGAATTCTGGTAAGAAGATCCTCCATCACATGATCGTTATTTCGGCGTGCCATTGGAATTTTGCTGAAAGAATATCAACAAAAATATTCAAGATGTATGTTATGTGGAGTATTCCACATAGGAATTTTAGTCTTAGGAGTGTTATGGACTGTTCAATCTTTCTATCAGAGTACGTGGAAACCTAATGGTCCACTTCCCAAGTTTAATGAATCGACTATGCTCTAATACCACCAATGTAACACCCTCAGTTAGATAAGACAACCCTTCTATAGGATCATCCTATTTAACTAAGAGTGTTAACATTTTTCTGGGTCAATTTAGTCAGTGGCAAGGCTAGCTTAGAAAAACCCTCAATGAACCTTCTATAATAACCAGCTAGGCCCATAAAGCTCCTTATCTCTGAGACTGACTCGGGTCTCTCCCATGCCATTATAGCTGCCACCTTCGAAGGGTCTACCGAGACACCCTCCTTGGAAATCACATGTCCAAGAAAGTGGATCTTATCCATCCAGAAATCGCACTTCGAAAATTTCACAAACAGCTGCTTCTCCTTCAAGACTTGAAGTACCGCTCGGAGGTGTTCCTCATGCTCTTCAGGGGTCTTGGAGTAGACTAAGATATCATCGATAAAAACTACTACGAATCGGTCTAGGTACGGGTGGAATATACTGTTCATGTAATTCATGAATATGGAAGGTGCATTTGTCACACCGAACGGCATCACTACATACTCGTAGTGGCCATACCGAGTCCTAAAGGCAGTCTTGGGAATATCTGAGTCCTTCACCCAGATTTGGTGGTATCCTGATCGTAAATCGATCTTTGAGAAGACTGAAGCACCACGCAGTTGGTCAATCAAATCATCAATTCTGGGCAACGGGTATCGGTTCTTAATCGTGAGTTTGTTTAGCTGTCGATAATCTATGCATAGTCTCATGCTGCCATCTTTCTTCTTAAAAAGTAGTACAGGTTCGCCCCATGGTGATACACTCGACCTAATGAATTGTTTACCGAGTAACTCATCCACCTGCTTCTTCAGCTCGGCCAATTCTGTTGGGGACATTCTATAAGGTGCACTGTGTAACACCCTCAGTTAGATAAGACAACCCTTCTATAGGATCATCATATTTAACTAAGAGTGTTAACAGTTTTCATAAAAAGTGAATATATTTTTTTTTAATTTTTTTTTAAAATAAAGAGATGGCAGATCAGTGGAAGCAAATAGTGAATATATCACATAGTCATTCACAAACTTACAAATAATTGTACTCATAACAGAATGGGGCACGCAGGCACCCTTAAATATTATACAGTCATCCGGTGTCTTTGTCATTAATAAATATTCAAACTATATAAATTCTATCTTTAATGATCGTTCTCAGTGGGTTCAGCATATTGCTGTTCTTCATACTCGGGTTCTTGATTTCCTAATTCTTCTGAAAATTGTCAACAGTAAGGGTGAGTATAACCCAAGACCCTGATGGTTAATCCGGTGCGGACATAATCCAGTTAACATACAATATCACATAAATCATACAATTAGCATATTCACAATCAAGCATGTTGTCATGGAATGCATGAGTTGAATTTATTATGATTTATCTTTGGTTAAGTCTCATGATGCATGTGGGCCCAATAAATCATTTCTTCATCTCATTCTTTGGAATATCTCCATTCCATTCTAGAGCGATCAGGGTCCGCCCAAATTCCCATAAGGTACAAATGAACTCATTGGTTCTCATCATTGATTTATATATTCTTGGAACTTGGATCCCTACGATCATAGTTACACTCCGTCATTTAGTCAAAGTACACTAGAATTGCATCGTCTCACCCAGCTATCAGGCGCGACTCTGATGCCATTGGGTTTCCGTTCCAGTTGTACTCCCAAGATCCTCTTGGGGATCGAACGTGAATGTCCTCCACTGTACCAAGTGTATGCTCTAGATTTTCTTCTTTTATGATGCGGAATGCATTCTTTTGTCTTTTGATTCTTTGGGTATTTATGTGTTTCCAGTCTCATCATACATATTCATAAGCTCTTGAATCTCATCAATTATATAGACGTTGTAAGTCATTTTATTGTTGTATTTGAGAAAATATATCAACTATTTACTGGTTGAAATTATACTTTGTAAAGAGTAAAATAATATATTCCTTATTTAATTATTTATATCTAAAGTAATAATAATAATACTAATTAATAATAGTAAGAATAACAATAATAATAATAATAAGATTCATAATATTAGTAACAATAGTAATAATAATAGAAATAAGAACGATAATAATAAGTGTAACGTCCTAATAATTTAGAAAGAATTAAGAAAGGGTTTCTAAATAAAAATTCAAGTGAAAAGTATGAAAAACAAGGTTTTTCCGAGTAGGACAAGGGTAATTCTGAGTGGAATAAGCATGATTCCGAGTGGAATCATACTGAGAGAGGTTTTCTAAATGAACTGGTTAAAAATCCAAGTGAAATTGTACTGGAAAACAGTTTTCCGACTGAAACAGGTCTGATTCCGAGTAAAAATGAGTTTGAATCTGAGTAAAAATGATTTTCAAAGTAAAATGGTTTAATTCCGGGTGAAATAGATACTGGAAAGGATTTTCTAAGTGAAATAACTTAAATTCTGAGTAAAATCCGACTGAGAGAATTTTTCTGAGTGAAAATGTTTATGAATCCGAGTGAAAATAAGTTTTTGAGTGAAATAACTATGTTTTCCGAGTGAAATCAGTCTGAGAAGAGCATTCTGAGTGAAAATAAGATAAGTTCCGAGTGAAACATGAATTTACCGAGTGAAATTAGTTGAAAAGAGTTCTGTCTGAAATATATAATGGTTTACCGAATGAAATCGTGTAAAACTGATTAGATTTATATAAAACTGATTGAATTTACATAAAACCGATTGAATTTACATAAAACCGATTGAATTTATATAAAACCGATTGAATTATCATTTATTTCATCTCCTGTTTACAATTCTCTACTGGAATACACATAAACACACATGATACTTAATATTTTCATAATTCAGCATCGAACATATTCACTCAATCATCAAAATTTATCATAATACAGATAATCAAACGTATTCATTGAATCATGAATTATACAACCAATTGAACTTGTTGATAGTAATAAAAATGTATATAAACATACATATAATTAAAGCATGTTATTCAGCAATTCCTGAACCTGTCCTGGAAAGGTGAGGAATAAGGTTCCTTAGCCCTTTCCTTCACTCGGTTTTCCCACAGAGCACCCAAGAATATACCCCCTTACCTTAATGGAGTTCCTAGATGGAAAGAAAAAGGTTCCCTTCACTGTCCTGCTTCAAATCCGAGTGAGAGAGGAAGGGAATTGAGAGAGAGAAAGCTTGTTTGTAAAAGGAGAAGAAGGAAGGGAAATTTGTGTTAGTTTTAGTGTGTGTGTGTGTTCTGAGAGTGAGTCAATGAGTGGTATAATAAGAAAGCGAGTGGGAGACAGCTTTCTGTGTGATTGGAGGGGTAGGTGGGATTTATGGAGCCTTTTGAGTCAGCTTTGCATGATGGAGGAGAAGGATATATTAATATATATAAAGGGTGCTTCGAGTGGAGATAATGGGGATTTAAATAAGGAGGTAGGCTATCTTAGTGCCCATTTCTGGCCGCCTACAAGCTATAGTGCGCATGATTGAATTAAATAAGTAAAAATAGGCACTGAAAGACAAAATTGGAGTCAACACGTCCATTCTGACACTAAATACCGAGTGAAATTACACTTGGTTAGTCTCTTAGCCGACTGGAATCCCATTTCCGAGTCCGGCTGTGGAGAACTCAGCAATTCCTACTGCTTCCTTTCCTTGGAGAGACTTAATCCGATCTGATTCAAACCGATCCAAAGTCTCTCAGATTCCCACTCGTTTCAATCCTCCTAAAACCGTGTCTACTCTTAGTCAGTCTCACTCGGTAATTTCAAACTAAATCCGAGTCATCTCAGTCAGTCTCACTCGGAATTGGCTCATATACTTAAGACAATAAGGTTCTCAATCACAATTATCCAATCTCCACTCGGAAGTAGTCCAGTAGAGTATATCTCACTCGGGAGAGGAGTCATACCCATAGACTCACTCGGAAATGGTTCAGCCTCCTATATTTCTCTCGTAATGGCTCCTTCTACCATTTTCCACTCAGTTTCCTAATCATACACATACGAAACCATTCGGAATTCTTCCCAAATAATTCAACAACACATTCCAGTCGGTAGGAAGCATCAAATCAACATAAACATAAGTATATATATACTCTTTCACTCGGAATACTTCAATCAGAGGAGTTTCCTTCGGAAAAAGAAAATATTTGGCAAGGTTTGACTCGGAAACGAGCCTTTCTAGGGTGTTTTGACTCGGAATTTCACCTAGAAGTGGTTCTCTTGAACACACTTCACTCAGAATTGCTTCTCAGGTCAGGACTCCACTCGGTGGTAGCCCTCTCAGTCATGTTTTACTCGGAAAACATGACACTGACTCGGAATTCCATCCTTCACTCGGAATTTATAATTATTCACTCGGAATTCCTCTCTGTTACTCGGAACAGAGCCCTTTTCACTCGGAATTTGCATAATTTCATTAATGGTCTATATAAATTCCATTTTTATGCACAAAAATGACATTTCTGAGATACCACAGACCATCAACAGGGTATATATTGATTTATTCTTACTTACAAACCTTCCATAATTCAAAAATTACAAGGGTAAAACTGTTTCTAAAAATAGGGATGTTACACACTGGAGACTGGCTCGGCTCCAGGAATCAAGTCTATAGAGAACTCAACTTCTCTAGTTGGAGGGACACCCGGCACATCTTCCGGAAACACCTCTGGGAATTCACAGATAGTTGGAATATCATTCACTCGGGCTCTACTCTCACCCTCAGTTAGACAAAGCATCATAAATAGTTGGGCTATACCTTGTACCATGTAGTCCTCATTGCTTTACCTCGGAAAAATTATCCTGCGGTTTCTACAGTCTACCAACACCTTGTTGGCTGAAAGCCAATCTACACCGAGTACAATGTCAAGGTCCTTCAGAGGCACGCACACCAGATCGAAGGTAAACCTCCGATCACCCAATACAAATATTACGTCTTTACACATCGATGATGTCAACACCTTAGTGCCAGTCGGATTGGCTACTTCCAAAGTCTGATCCATACACATAGTCGGCAACTTTAAACGCCTTACACACTCATCAGCTATAAAAGAATGGGTGGCTCCCGAATCAAAAACTACATTAAGTGTATATCTACCGAGTGAGCACTTACATTGTACCAAGTCATTCGCTTGTACAGCATCTTCTGCGTTGAGGGTGTAGACTCTTCCCACCGCTGGTTGGTCGGTATTTCTTTCCCAGTCATTTGGAGCAAACATCATGTTTCCTCTGGCTCTGCTGCCTCTGCCCCCTGATCTTTGACTATCATTCCCACGGGTCCTCTCTTGGAAACCTCCCTGACGCACATTGGTATTTGCTTGACGGAGTTGGGGGAAATCAGGGCGAATGTGCCCTCTCTTATTACAATGGAAGCACACCATCTCGCCATCGCTGTTGCAGTCTCGAGCGTAATGACTTCCTCCACACTTAAAACATTTTCCGTTTCCCATAACTGGTCGTCTCTCGGGCTGGCTCCGACCCCCAAATCTGGAGAAGGGTTTGTTCCTACCAGCCTTGTTCGGCCTCTTGAAGCGGGATGGCTGGGGCTTCAAGTAGTAGTCTGCTTTGCTACTCTGGCCCGAGTGGGCCCTGTCATCCTCTTCGAAAATTCTACACTTATTCACCAATACAGGAAAACTCCTAATTTCTTGGTATCTGCAGGCTCTTTTAATGTCTGATCTCAATCCGTTCTCAAATTTAAGGCATTTGGAACTCTCTGTTCCTGGTTGTTGGAAGGGCGGGTAGAATAAGCACAATTCTTCAAATCTAGCTGCGTACTCTTCCACAGACATGGAGCCCTGTTTTAATTCCATGAATTCCAGTTCCTTCCAACTCCTGATTGTGTTGGGGAAATATTTCTCTAAGAAGCATGTCTTGAAATTTTCCTAGGTCAGCTGGGTATCAGCGTCAGTTAGTCGGTTCCTGGCGATTTTCCAGCAGTTCTCTGCTTTGTCCCGCAGCATGTACACTGCGCACTCCACCTTCTGGGCCTCGGTACAGTGAAGACCCCTAAAAATCCTCTCTAACTCTTGAGTCCATTTTTAAAGCTGCCTCGGGGTTACGTCCCCCTTGAAACTCACTCGGCTTCCTCTTCAGGAAGCGGTCCAACACTTGGCCATCTTCAGCTTGAGGCTGGCCCTGCCTCTCGAACACGTCCGTAAAACGTTGGAATGCTGTGGCTATGGCCTCCATGCTTTGACGATTCGCCATGACTTATCCTGAAATTAACACCCCTTCAAGGATAAGTTTACAAGGTTACATTCTTCCGATCGGATCTCATCCCCATATCCACTGACTATAGCACATTATACCATTTATATATATATATATATATATATACGTCATGCAATCAATTGGACCAGGAGGGGAGTTACCTCCTATCCTCAAATCAATATCTCAACATCAATCATGTTCAATCAGAATATCACAATAATGATGACCACTCGGTCATAATACATACAACCGCTTACACTCGGTAAGCACACCTTGGCCTTGGACCTTTCGGTCTGCTCTGATACCAAAATATAACACCCTAATTTTAATAAATAAATAAAACCAAAAAAAAAACAGGGAAAATTTTCCCTAAATAAACCAAGAAGAATCAACACAAAAGAATTAAGGGAGAGGAAGACAAGAGGACCAAAAACCGACCCAAGAAGGTAGACAGCGGGAGGAGAAACACACAGGCGGATCCCACAAACGAAGCCCACTCACCCAAGCGAGGTCCAACACGCTTGAGCGAGGCAGCCTAACTCGCTCGGGCGGAGTACCGTACGCTTAAGCGAACTACCCCAAAGCCTTCCAAATCCACACAATCGCTGGAGCGAATCCTTCATTCGCTGAGCGGGGAGCTACACTCGGCTATCCAGACACTCAGGACTCAGAGTTATCATACAACTCATTCACTCGGAAAATGATAGCTACTCCACTCGGCATTGACAACTTATTCACTCGGGAAATTATTAAGTCAGTCCCCACTCGGTTTTCTTCTAATCTTAACCACTCAGAAATATACAATTATTCTACACTCAGGAAAATCCTAACAGTTATCACTCGGTAAGTATCTAGATCAATCCTCACTCGGTGTCCCGTGCTCTCATTCACTCGGAAATACTTAAACTCTTCTGCACTCAGAATATATCACGGTCTCGCTTCACACATCAAGTCTTAACCCCATTTCTACCCATAGCTATACCAACCTCGCGTACTCCATAAGTATGCATACGTGTATTACTCGGATCATTCACGCAATGTAGAACAACACACAGTATGATAGATATAGAGAGGGATACAAATAATTACAGGCATAAAATCACGTCTTCTACCCAAGAGGGTTCAAGTCCTAGTATAAAGAGACTACGACTGAAATACGAGCCGGCCAAGGCTTAACAAGACATATACACAGCATATACATAAACACGTAATTTCCATAATGCACCAGCACTTCACTCGGCATTCAGCTTCTCTTCCATTCATCATTCCGAGAGACATTCACTGAAAAATTGCCACAGTAGGGGGTGAGTATCTTAGATATTAAATGATAGATACTGACTCGGATTATCCTCAATCATGCAGCAATATAAATGCACACGGCTACCATTAAACATGCACATAACATTTCAATAACATTAACAATCATACATAGAACAGATTTCAATCGGCACAGTCAGTATATGCACACAGAATAATTCACTCGGTTCCGTATTCATGTGTAATCGGTTTCGACGTTACAACGTAGGCTCCCAGCCTTTTTATACATAGATCTCAGCTATCAATTCAGCTCCCAGCTGCTTGGCCATTTTACAGGTACCCAACCGTTTACCCACAAGGTGACACCAACGCTCTCAGCGCCAACGGAGGTGTTCATGGGCAGCCCGAGTCCCACTCAAAGGCTACCTTGAGTCCCACTCAAAGGATTTCACAGTGTCCCACGCTTTTAAATAACCGATGGTAGTGTCCCACACTACGTGCTCCCAGCATAAACGCATCCCATGCGCCACACGTGGATTCATCACATAACACAGAGTTCATATACATAACCTTTCACTTAACAATACATGCATCACATGCAATCGGTAATAGGCATTCTCAGAACTCAACATATTAGTCCAAACACACATGCTTCTCATGCAATCAGTATCATAGCTCAAAGAGATGAATACAGCAACACATGCATTCCATGCAATCGGCGTCAAGTAGTATCAGGATTCAATAAATTAATCCAATAACACAAGCATCTCGTGCAATCGGTATTCAGCAGTATCAGGACTCAGACAACATATGCATTGGTGTAATGTATTATCAGATTCACTACGTCAACAGTTGATCGCATGCAGTCAGCATTTTTTATTTATAACAAATTACATGTCCCATAAACCACACGGTAATCATCATCAACGATTCAGCACACCCTTTCCATGCAATCATTCGACATTCTCAAGGCTATCAGCATGCATTTCAAGGACGGGACTAAACATGCAACACTCAGCTCTTACTCATCATGCACCCGGGTATTACACACCCCTCATGCAAGCACAACACACAAACAAATACAGAAACAACAATCATCAACACCCGGAACCCATGCATAACCCATGCATCTAAGATATAAGATACCCCCTACCACTACGAAACTCCGAGAGACTCTTCTGCTTGGATGTTGGTCCTCTACCTCGTTGCTTCGCTCGATACCTCCACTCGTTCAGCCTCCTCTTGAACACTGTTGTCTTCTGTGATTGGCTCAGGAACGGGGCGGTTTCACTCTGACGATCGTCCTTTACCAGCAGGAGGGAGCTCTGACTCCCCTACAGCACCGTCGTCGTGGCTTCCAAAAGCAGAAAATGGAGACAGAGAATAGGGAAGAAGAAGAAGAACGAGGAAAAGAAGAAGAAAGAAGAAGAGAGAAGTCGCAGAGGGAAATCTGAAGGAATGAAAGGCAAAGTGACCCAACGACCAATTATATATGCATGCACGAAGGAGGGGAAAAGTGGGGTGGAAAAGCGTGAAGCAGCAGTCTGCTCACGTCACCCAGTCACCATCAGCAACAATCAATAATTAATCACACTTAATCAGCCATCATTTGATTAATTAAGTTAATTGAAATAAATAAATAATTTTCCACTTCTAAAATTATTATTTTAATGGCTTTATTTCACTTGGTAAATAATTTTTAAATTGGGATGTTACACATATCATTATGTTTTACTAGTACCAAACCGCATCGCCCATCTTGTAACACCTGGCCATTTACACCACGATCGCGGTAAACACCATAATCAATATAAAGGTGTTGCAGGCCAGCCATGATTCATACCATGGCGGCTGTGATCCATAGGACCATTGGGGACACTTGCTCATCAAAGAGCCACCCCTACAGGGTCGGCCACATGCAGCTCCCCGCAGCTATACATGGGCGGCTTCGTCACTTACACTTCGAGTCACAGGGGAAAATAAGAATACTCGTGCGCCAAGTCGCCCTCCCACTAGGCCGGCCAGGGGAATCCCCTAACATTCCAACACCGGCGGCTATGCAGTATGCCATGGATGAAATGCAAATGCAAATCATAATGCATTCCTATAACTATGCATCCTAATTATGCCACTCACCAATCAACATGACCATCATTTCCACCATACATTTCTTAGTGGATTTTATTATCATTGGTTGTTTCCATTGTTCAAGTTTTAGTGTGGCATTTTCAATAATTCCTTATTATCATAATGACACCAAATCCTCAATTTCAATCATCAATCATTCATCATCATAAAGGCATGTTAATCATCCATTTTTATTCTCATCCAACATCAACAATAATCTTTCCACATTCATGGTAAATGTAAGCACAACCACATTATATCAAGGCCTCACACTAGCCAAGCCATTTAACATCACCATTTAGCATACCATAAATACTCCAAATGCACAATACATGTTCCCAACCATATTCATCATCATTATGTTCAACAATCTCAAATCATCACTACTCAATTCATGCATTTAGAATATAAAACTCCTCCCTACCTCAAGAGAAATTCCGAGCGATATGACGTTCCCGCCTCATCGTTCAGAATGGGTCCTACATTTCACAAGGCATATATCATTATTTTCTACTCAAGACCACCAAGATTCACATATTCTAATCTAACACTTGGTGTTTACAACATTATCATTATCAATCCATTTTCTATTTTATTAATCTCACCAGAAACACCATGGTTTGGTGTTCATATTTATTACCATGCATTTATAGCCATACCCATCAATAGGTTGACATATCAATGGCCATTAATCACCATTAATGGCATCTACCTTCATCAATGTTATCCACCATCATCAATAACTAATCTTTTAACACATTTACTCATACCCATTATTCAAATATCATTCATTCCCTTATTAAATCATTTTCCAACCAACGGTAATCATTTTTCCCAATTTTCACAAGTTAGGGTTTCACTAAAAATCCTACAACATCATAAATGCATATCATCTTCTACCATTCCAAGCATCAATTTTTGTGTACCCTATTAATGGTCCATCAAGCTTGCATTTAAAACCACCCCACCTTAGGGTTTCCATATTAATTGCTTCTCCCAACAACCTATTTGCATTTACTACTCACCCAAACATTAAAAACCTAAAACCTAGGGTTCAAGCTCAAAGAAAATGGAGAGAAACTTACCTCTACCAATAAACAACAATGAGCTTTAGAAGGAGAAATGTGGGTGACAAAAATTGAGGGAGAAGGAAGGATAAGTTTCAAATCAATGTCACCTCCTTCAAGCTTTTGGAAAACAAAAATGGAGGAGAAGAATAGGCACACCACTTGCTTAGATTTCTGGAAGAAGAAGATGAAGAGAAGAATGGGAAAATGGAAGAGGAAGTGAATGTCTTGTTTTAAGGAGGAGGAGGCAACGTGAATTATAAAAGGAGAAGAGAGTTTAGTTTTTTAATTTTACCCCTCTCATTAAAATTTACCGTTTTACAACAAATAAGATCTCTGTTCAGGCTCAATACGTTATCTAAAAATTATTCTGAATATATATCCGGACTCCCAATAATATTCTCAACAGCCCTGACCAATGGCACCTCAATCAGAGATACTTGGTCCGACACCCATATTTTAATCGGGTCTATTTTTAGCTCATAGAGCCTCAATAAATTATGTATAGTTCCCAAAAATCTTAACTTAATTATTTCTAATATTTTGGGACATTAATTAACTCATATGTAATTATTCAATATTTATTCCTCTTATTTAATCATTTATTTCAAAATTTGGGATGCTACAGAGGGAGAGTGAAAAAAGGCCATCGAAAGTTGAAGGAGAAAAGAGAGAGAAATTACAAAAATTGGTCGTGTCCAATGGTCAAAAGAGTGCAACATCTTACTTTTTCCAATGGTCCATAATTTCCTTTATCCATTGTGCAAAAGAGAGTAAATGGGAGTGAGAAAAGTCACATGGTTAAATAGATAAAGAAAAAGGGAATTTTCATTTTCTTTTTAATTCCATTTGACTCGTATTTTCCTTGTTTATTATCATATGCTACGTCCGAATAACTATCTCCTCAACACCAAAAATTATTTTAACCACACCACCATAACCACAATAATTTTCTAAATATTCTTTGACCTATCAAATATCTAATTTGACTTAGTGGGTCCCACACCATCTGTTAAATTATTCAATTTTAGTAAATTTTAATTTACCGATAAATTGTAATTAGTGTCTAATTAATTTTCCCATGTATATTGGACCACAAATAATTAATTATCATCATCTAATAAATTTATTTCTCTAAAATTTAGGATGTTACAAGGTGTCTTTTATTCTAAAATAGATTGTTATGAGTCTAAGCATGATTATTATATAGAAAAAAATAAAAAGATAAAAAAGGTTCTTGAGGAAGTCCATAGAAAATTTAAAAAAATTGGGATCATATTTTAGAATGTGATACCATTGGAAATTTAAAAATTGGTTTGTGTAGCAATGAAAAAAAAATAGACAAATTAAGGCACAAACATAATAGAGATATGGATGACAAAGTGAAACTTTATTGGAAAGAGTATGATAGGTATAAGTGTTGGTGTATGCACTACGAGCTATTAATGTATCAATTTTAACTTATTAATAAAATTAGTATTTTCAGTTTTAGACAAATGCTATTTATCTTGGAATAATAGGTCATATGAGAATTATTCCTAAAACGTCCCTAATCAAGTATTTACATGGGGACATGTAAATACATTAAGATTAGTGTGTGAATGTACTGATGATTTGATCTCACAAATCATGGATATATGATATCAAGACTTTACACGGGTACACATTAAGAGTAATGTTGTACTGGACAGACCCACCATGAGAACGTTGCATGGATCGTTACATGAGTGTCATAAACGGTTCTCAATGTGATAATGGTATGTAGTCCTTCGACCTGAAGTCACTACGATTCCTACATAAGGAGTTTATTGTTTTAATACAATCAAATGTTATCTGTAATAAGATGACCATAAAGATTGTGATTAGGCAATAGATAAATTATGCAGAGGGATGTGAGTGATGTAGATGGAATTTGTCTCTCCTATGTGACAGGAGTGATATCTATGGGCCACTTGATGGAGTGAGACTAATAAAATGCATGGCCATGCTAGGACGAATAAATATTAGATATTTATTCTATAAAGTCTACTCTGGTATCAAGTAAAATGAATTGGGCCATACAAGGATGACAACGACCATGCCTTGGGCCCAATTAGATATCGTGACAAAAGGAATAGATATATAAAATAATTATCACTTATAGGTCATGTCGATGATAAATAATATTCGGACATAATGATGTATTGCTAGATACCGCTCTTATTTTATATTAATAATAAAATAGTTTATTATTAATATAACCGAATATTTTACCTATAGGGTCACACACATAGAGTAAGCCCACCAGAGGATAGTTTTATTTTAGTTGGACTGAAAATAAAACTATTTGGGCCTAACTCATTTAGAATGAGTCAGGAGCCCAATGTTTAATGAGAGCTCAGGTCAAGACCTAAGCCTATATATAGAGCATGAGATGCTCATAGGCTCGGGCTCAGAAATTAGATTACACTAAAATTCTGTACTAGCATTCGGATCATTAGTTTTCTGGTGGGAGTGCTCGTGTGGACTCCTAAGGGCGAAGCTACAATTGCTTCGATCGAGGATCTTGTTCTGCGTCTATAAGAGGTAAACCCTAATTAAAATTTTAATTTAGCATAATGCTTTGAGACATACGTGTTTGCAATCTTTTCTTGGGAATCCTTTGTGTTTCCGCTGCCTGACCCTAATAGGATTCCTAACAATAAGAAAAAGAAAAAAGTAATCAAAGGTGAAAATAAAAACAGAGATCAAAAGGTAGAGATTAATAGTTTGTCTTTAAGCAACCTTAATGTTTCAATAACAAATCACTTTGATCATAGTTTACCTACTTCTATGTCCAATAACAGTTTGTCCATTCCAATCATTAGTGATAGTTTTTCTAGAATTAGTGATAATTTGCCTCTTCCCATCATCAGTAGTTCTAAGCCTTAGGACGACCTTAGAAGTATGGAACAATCATACCCTTTTTCACCCCTAGTAAAGAGAATTGGTCAATCATTGTTCATAGTTATCTTAGAGTTAGTTATAGCATGTACACAATCATTATAGGATCTTATAGGATTAGCATATATCTTTTCTCTTTTGAATTGTCATTCCCAAAAGTCATTTCATATGTTATCATGTTGCATGGTAGGATTTTTATAGGGTTAACTTTTTACCCACCTTTCCATATGTCTATCCTATTGAATTTTCAATTACATCTTAGCTATGACGATGTCATTCATTTTCATAAAGGATTATGTCATGAACTAGTTGCTTCTATGCATTCTTTGCCACATATAGCTCTTAGTTTATATTCCATAACATCTTATGATCCTTCTAGGGCATCATTTTCATTTATGACTTTATAACTTGCTTTTATACCAAAAAGCATTACATGATCATACATCATGTTATCTTCTACAACTATCTTGCGTTCCATTAATAAAGTCATTTTTAAGATGCTTGACATACCTCGTATATTTACATGTGCATTATTATAGGAATATCTCATTGCATTTATGATGATCATTTTGTTTTGACCATGTCACAATTAAAATGATAGTTTTTGACCCTAGTTGATTTTCTAAATCACATTTTTCCTATTATTCATTTTGGACTCATTTTGTTTTCCCTTGAAGGTTTCCTACTGATTTACCTTTAAATCTATAGGATTTAAGATCAAATCTTTTTAAAGAAGGGAAGCATGATGAGGACAAGGCCAATAAAGCTTTATTTTCTATTTTATAAATAAATTTATATATTATTTTGATAGGTTTTGGGCCTTGAATGGTCAATGGGCCACTACTAGGCCTTGTACTTTTATTTTGGGCCTTGTATTTGGCCAATTTCTCTAGCTTTGACCTTTTAGGCCTAAGGAAGAGTGGGAAGCCCAAGTTGCCTAGCTTGGCCACCTCTCCATCTTGCCTATATAAAGGTCATTCCCCTTTTTAAATAATAACTTTAATTTGAAATGAATACACTTTTAGTGTTTTATGAGGAGTTGAGATATTCTCCTCTCCTTTAGGCTAGACAAAGTTTTAACCTTCTTCAAGCTCTTATCACTAGGTGACTATCCCTAGAGTGGCGAGCTAGAGACTTATCCAAGTACCTTGGTGGCGTCTCCTTCATCATTTTCCATCACCATATCCATTCTCCATGCTTCCGACTTTATTTCTTAGTCTTAGGGTAACCTTCATCTAAGATTTGAAGAAAGATAGCTAGATCCATCCCTCTTCCTATATCACCATGCAAGAGGAACTAAACTAATTTAAGAGAAATAAAGTCTGAAGTCTTGTCCCAAGATCCAAAAATAAAAGCATCATTGGAACTAAATAGGTCTACATAAATAACCTTGATGAGGGTGGAAAATTGTCACAAACAAAGACAGACTTATAGCTCAAGGCTACAATTAACAAGAAGGTATAGATTTCACTAAAACGTTTATTCCTGTAGCTAGACTTAAGGCTATGATAGAGGCCTTTCTTTAACTTGAAAGGAATTAGGATCTAGCCTTTTTTTCTCTTCAATTCTTGAGCAAAGAGACCATGAGAGATGCAAAATAGAATTTGGAATTAAGAGCTGAAATGGGAGACCGAAATACTACTCTAATGGAAATGCAAATACTAAAGCCTGTTTATAAGGAAATGGAAGGGAATTAAGGAAAGAAGGTTGAAAGAGTTATGGAATGGATAGAAAATGATGAAGGAGACGCCAGCAAAGAACTTGGATAAGTCTCTAGCTCGCCACTCTAGGGATGGCCACCTAGTGATAAGAGCTTGAAAAAGGTTAGAACTTTGTCTAGCCTAAAGGAAATGAGAATATCTCAACTACTCAGAAAGCACTCAAAGTGTATTCATCTTAAATTCAAAGTTAATGGTTCCAAATACAAAGGAGAAGCAAGCCTTATATACGCAAGTTATAACACCCCTGATTTTCTGTACTCGAATCCTGATGTAATCGTCATAATTAATAAAAATGCGAATAAATTTTTCGCATTTGAGAATATTTCCAAGACTCCACCATGATCACATCAAGACCCGAATCATAGAAAACTAAAGAGTGAGATTAAGTAACCCATAACTGGATCGATAAATAGTTTGCCCATAAAGGTATACAAAATAACAGAGTTTACAGCGGAAGAAGAATGTGTATACCGGGCACACGCCCAGTCCCATATATGAAGATATGAGAAAAGGCTCGGCAAGCATGCAATGGCATATGGTAAGCCTAATATACAACCATCATCATTTTACATAATCACATAAGCATGCAATGCCTACGATGTATGTATATACCTATCTATATGGTCATGCGTCATACATCTCCAATATTCATATTTATAATAGACCATAACCAGCCCGACTTTAAATTCATAAGTCTCCACTATTAGTATATCCTCCAAGTGTATACATATTCACAATTCGTCCATCAATATCAATAATTACAACATTATACTATTCATCATAGACATAACATATTAAATTACAAAGCTGCCGGCCAAGGCATTCCTTTATAACTATTTACCGTCCCAAAAGCGTTACTTTAAAAACGTCCTCTTCCCATGGCATTCCTGCATCAATACTAAAAAGTAGACCACATAGGAGAGTGAGTTATACATT
This sequence comes from Clitoria ternatea, assembly GCA_037962975.1. Taxonomy (NCBI): domain Eukaryota; kingdom Viridiplantae; phylum Streptophyta; class Magnoliopsida; order Fabales; family Fabaceae; genus Clitoria; species Clitoria ternatea. The sequence goes on along the minus strand of CM075672.1, from coordinate 190,058,642 downwards.
TCAAATGACGATATGAATACAATTGAAATTATGTGCATATGCATATCAACATCATGTATGCTTTGCTGAAGACATCAACAATCATCATGTATCATTAACTCATCAATATATACTTATATGTCAAATCATATACTTATACGTTAAATCATAGCAAAGCAAGCATATACACATTCATCACACCGCCACAATGGGCCAACACATATCTATCACATCGCCACAATGGGCCAACACATCAATATAGACCATTCTGGTCTTTCATCAAAGCCACCATGGGCTAACATCATCATTATCAATCATAAACAAATACGCCCTTCATTACATTGGGCCATAACATACATATCGTCATATCCAACATCATTTCATATATTCATAACATTTATTACTTTTATGTGGTCTTTCGGTATATTAATTACCCTTCTCATCAACACCATCTCATCATCTCAATCATCATCAATCATCATCATATTCTGGCATATCTCCATGCTATACGCAAATGCTCTTATGGCTAATGCATATGCACAATGGAATAGACAACAACAAATGCGGATCCGACTGTAGGAATAAACACCAAATTGTGGGTTCAAGCATGATCACATACCATGCCCCTACTGCAGTAGTAAAATGTGTACACATATATCATAATTCATGCATATTCACCATATTTTTACTGGTACCAAACCGCATCGCCCATCATGCAACACCTGGTCATTTTCACCATGACCGCGGTATACAACATATTCAACATATGGTGTTGCGGGCCGGCCAGATATCAAATCATGGCGGCTGTGATCCCAAGGACCACCGTGGTCACCTACTCATCAAGAGCCACCCCCCACAAGGGTCGGCCACATGTAGCTCCCCGTAGCAATAGATGTGCGGCTTCATGACTCACACACCGAGTCACAGGGGATACAACAAATTGCTCGTGCACTGAGCCACCCTCCCACTAGGTCGGCTGAGGGAACTCCCCTATTGTTCCAAAATTGGCAGCTATGATATGCCATGGATGCAATGCAATGCAAATCAAATGCAAGCTCACTCTGTGCATCCTAAATGCCACTCATCAAACATCATCATCATCATAATCACCAACACCACCATACACCTTAGTGGATTTCATCATTGTTTATTTCTTAGTCATTGCTTTCAAGTTTTAATGTGGCATTTTCATCTCAAGATACTTTCACATATATTTCACCTTATACACGCAAGTAGATACTTGTAATCAATCACAATGGCATTTCAATATCATATAATATTCATCAATAATACCTCACTTTCATTTAGTGGGTTTTCATCTCATTATTCATTACCATTGCTTAAGTATACTTTATATGTATATATATTTGTGTGGCATTCACTACATTTTCAATTTTATATTTCAACCACACATACAAGACCATGCTTGTATCACACACAATGGCACATAATAATTCATCAATATAAATATACACCTCTTTGTGCAAGAGAGTGCTCAACCTCATCATCTATCATATTTTAATGTCATTTATTTATCCCTTCATAAATTTCAAGTTCGTTCTAGGGTATATCTCATACCCTGCCATCACAATCTCATTATCATCCTCTCATCATTCTATTTCAGGTGGCAAATACATCATAATTCATTATTTTCATTCAAGTGGTAGATACATAATTATTTAATTCCCATGTACCCAATCAACCTTAATCACCACCATGTTTTATCATCATCATGTTATCTCTCATACATCCCCATAATCGTCTCTTGTCTATCTCATAATACTAAGAAGAAGGGTCAAATATAAGTCTGCCAACATAAATAGAACAGAACAATTCAATTCTGGGGAAAACTCGCTCAAGCGAGATTCACATCCGTTTGAGCGAGACAGGCCAGGTTCGCTTAGGCGACCTCCCTTTTGCGTAGGCGAAATACGTCCAGTAGCGTTTTCACGCTCACTCGCTCGAGCGAAGCACCATCACACTCGGTCACTCGCTCAAGCGAAATTACACCAGTAGTCATTTCCATACTCGGTTTTCACTCTGCAATTCATTCAAAACTGACTCATCTCACTCAGTTGTTCACTTGGTAAAATCAATCAAAACCGACTCCCAACACTCGGGTTTTCACTCGGCAGGATCTCCTTGAAACCGGCTCAAAGCACTCAGGTTTTCCACTCAGCAAATTAATCCTGACTGACCCATCATTCATTCGGCCAATTAATTCCAAATCCGAGTCATCTCTCAATCAATCTTTCACTCGGCAATATCATTCCAAAACTGAGTCATCTCAATCAGTCTTTCGCTCGGTAAACTTAATACAAAGCCGACCCATCTTTCGCCTGGTTTCCACTCGGCATAATCATCTCAAAAATGACTTATCTCCTACTCAGTTTCACTTAGTGAAATTATCTCTAAAAGGACTCCTTTTTCTTTCTATCGGACTAGATTTCCTAGTACTCAGCCTTCACTCGGGTGAAGCTATTCCAGAATACCTCTGGACAGACACAGTATATCCCTATAGGTGCACACTCGGAATTGCACACTCGGACTCCACCATCAAGTTCCATTCGGAATTACTCTGACCTCTCATCACTTTGGAGGAATTCACTAAGCTGTCATACTCGGACCTATTTAAGTCTTGTCCACTCGGATTATATATCTTTATTCACTTAGAAAAGAACCCCTAGGATACCTCAATCAGAACCATCACAATCACTCTCCCCTCAGGAGAGGTTCAATCAGGATTTTCCACTCGGGAATAATTAGACCTATCATTACTCGGGGAATTCTCTCACTAAGATCCCTCTCGGATTAGGTTATTAAAATGGATCTCTCACAGAACACATTTCCCCCGGAGTCCCCTTAAGCCTTCACCACTCAGAAAAGGCCCAATGGCTATAGCCTCACTCGGAATTGCACATTAGAAGGCACTCCACTCGGCACAGGTTACACCGGACTCGGAAATTCCCCATTCGGGACTCCACTACCCAGATCATCACATTCACGAGCCTTCTACTCGCATTATGCCCACTTCCTCACTCGGAAGGTCATGACTCGGATATGAGTCACTCGGAATTCACCCGGAAATTCCACCACCTCTTAATTCATTTCCAAAACTCCCACTTAGACAAAGTTTGTTCAGAAACTTACCCAATCACCATTTACTTGTCTCGCCTGGGCAAATGCCATTCCTCAAGACTCTTCGCTCGGGCGGATTTCATCCAGTAGCTAAATCCCTGATCTACTAACATTCTCGCTTGAGCGAACTGGCCATTCGCTTAAGCGAAATCAGACTAGTGGCTAATTCCTTCGCCCTCGCTCGGGCGAAGCCCCATTCGCCTGGGTGAATTTACTCCAGAAGCTAATTTACTAAAGCAGGGGACTCTCGCTTGGGCAGAATCCCATCTCGCCTGAGCGAAATCATCAGACATCATGCAGAACTCGAAACTTGCATAACACAACCTACTAAAATTGAATTCCATTTATTTTTCCAGGATTTACTACATCTCAAAACAATCCTCTATATCTCAACTCATTCATTCATAAATTTTTCACCATCATTTAGTTCACGTCTAACCAAGGGACCATCAACCACTTATCATCAATATGATATAAATACATACATTTTTATAACATTCAACATAAGCCAAGCCATCATTCATCACTTCATCAAATTAATCATATAACACATTCATGGCAAGGCATTGCATGAGTTCAACCTATACATAATTAACAATGAATTCACTCATGCGATTTGAAATGCAAACTCTTCTCCTACCTTGAGAGAAGAACCGCCACACGATTACATCGATCATTCCGCATCATCGTCCGGAATGCAATCCTATCAACAACACATATATATACATGAAATTAATAACCCATCACAAGGCATCCAATTTCAACTTAAGTCACCATGGATTTTCTTAAGCCATCACTAATCAATAAACCCTTATGGCATTTATCATGGCCTAAGACTTCATCAAGTCAAGTATCCATTATCAATGGTCATCCACCATTATTGTTATCATCAATAACATCACTCAACATTCCCTATCATTTTCCTATTCACAAGATTTATTCCTCAAGTCATCAAATCTACTCACATGCAAATATCATCAACCTCATTAATCAATCTTAATGATTCTAAAAATCCATTCCTCTCATATACTCCATTCATAAACATCCATAATCATCAAAATCATCAAGTGAGTCAAAACCCCCAAATCATTAATACTTAGGGTTTCTATTAAAATTAACCAATCAACATTAATCTTTACCATCTTCATAAAACATTTCACCCATAATAATATTCATCCACTTTGGGTACTATCTCATATTCAAGAATCACCCATCTAAGTTATTCAAGCCTAGGGTTTCCATTTCCACCCACATGCAAGGTTTCTAACATCACCATTTTCAACTCAACAACTCAAAACCATAAATAAAACAAGGTGGAGGTAAGAAATCTTTACCTCAAGCTCAAGCTCCACCAAAAATGAAAATGAAGTGAGGAAAAGGAAGAAGATGATCCCACAAGCTCCCAAGCTCCATAAACGCCATTCTAGCCTCACAAATCCAAGCTTAGCTCTTGATTTTAGTAAGAGGTAGAAGAAGAAAGAGTATGGGACGGTTTTGGAATGAAGGGAAAATGAAGAAGAAAAGAAATGAAGAGTGAATGAAGGGAGAAAGCACCCCACGGTGATAAGGAGAAAGATAGAGGAAATTTTAGTGTAAATTGGGTATTACCCAATGGGCAAAAGAGTGTATCAAGTTGCTTTTACCAATGGTTAATAATTCCTCACTATCCAATGGGTAAAAGAACCAAGTGATAAGGAGAAAGGGGCCACGATGATAATGAGAGGAGAAAAAGGATTTTTGGTTTTCTTTTAATTCCAATTGGTTCGTATTTTCCCCGGTTATTATCATACATCGAGTCCCATTAATTATTTCCTTGACACCAAAAATCATTTTAAGTATACCATCTTAACCACAATAATTTTCCAAACATTCTAGACCCATCAAACATCTAATTAAATCAAGTGGGTCCCACATCACCAGTTAATTCATCCAGTTCTGGTAAATCTTAATTTACCGATAATTCACCTTTAATGTCTAACAACATCTCCCATAATTATTTGACCATAAATGATTAATTCTCATCATCCAATAAATTTATTTTATTTAAAAAAATCTGGGATGTTACACAAGTGGAGTGGTGGCCAAGCTAGGCAACTTGGGCTTCCTACTCTTCCTTAGGCCTAAAAACAACTAAGCTACATAAAATGGCCAAATACAAGGCCATAAATATATGTAAATGCTCAAAAGTGACCTAAAAATAAACCTAAACTATTTTGAGTACAATTTAAATTATTTACAAATTATACCCTCATTACGCTATAAGGATACTTCTTGCATTTGCTGCTTTAAAAGGAATTACATCATATCAGATGGATGTTAAGATGTTTTTCTGAATGGGTTTATTAAAGAAGAAGTTTATATGAAACAACCCTCAGGTTTGGAAGATTTATCTTTTTCAAATCATATTTTTAAACTTAGTAAAGCAATGTATGGTCTGAAACAAGCTCCTAGAGCTTGGTATGACAGACTCAATACCTTTTTTATTTCAAAAGGCTTTTGTAGAGGAAAAATAGATAGAACCTTGTTCAGAAAGATCTCATAAGAACTTTATAATTGTACAAATTTATATGGATGATATTATTTTTAGTGCTAGTGATGTAAGTCTCTGTAAAGAATTTTCTAAAACGATGCAAGCTGAGTTTGAAATGAGTATGATGGGAGAACTCAAATTCTTCCTAGGCTTGCAGATCAAAGAGACTGATGATGGTATTTTTATCCATCAACAGAAGTACACTAAGGAGTTTCTCAAAAAGTTTAAAATGACTGATGCTAAGCCAATGAGCACTCTTATGCATCCAAATTACATAATTAATAAAGATGAGTTTGGTATATTAGTGGGTCAGACCATATATATAGGAATGATATATTCACTTTTGTACTTCACATCAAGTAGACTATATATAATGTTTAGTGTTTGCATGTATGCAATGTGGCGCCCTTAATCCGGTAAATGATATTAAAGATATTAATATTTAGATGATGAAAATTAGGATAAATTTTTCACAATTTAAAAACAATCGTTGGAAGAAGAACTCCACAAATAAAAACTTTAACATTTAACCCCAGACCTTTTAAAGACCTATCTCATATATGACGATATGAGAAGGTATGTAGTTTAGACAAACATTGACTTAGGACAGTCAATTTCATGATCGCCATACAAGTATTTATAGAATATACAAGTTAACTCAAGAGCAAGAGTGGATATGAGAAATAATCCACGTAAGCACAAGGTGATTTCCAAAAATTAATAAAAATATGTTCATTCATGTATACAAACATTCCATAATTGGAAGTATATGCATTTAATTAAGGAAGTATGTCAAAGAAGCGTTCTATAAGCTATTATGGATAAAAGATTGAAGTACAAGCATAGGGACCCAAGGAGTACAAGCCCATGGCAAGAAAAGCTTATTTTTAGTCTTAGAAATAGTGGTACATGTCATAAATATTACCTATTCATCCCAAATTTAAAATCATAAAAAGTTGGGTTCAAACCCCTCTTAAATTTGAGTTTTACAATGTAGTGGGTCCGGTATTTTATGTCTAATGAGAGCTAGAAAACTTCAATTGAGATTAAGACAATTTCTACAGCTCCCTAACATAATTATCTATAACTTTTACAAAGAATTTTGAGACCAAAAATGTCATTAAGATACCTAAAAGAGCCAAAAACAACAAGGGAAAAGTAGTTGAAAAATTCAAACAATGGCCATTCCACTGGTCTTTGGAAATTCCAACTGGCCGTGGAATCCACTGCCCGGACCACCAAAATTGACAATTTTTCCATGTTTTATGGCAAAATAATCCACTGGCAATGGGAAATTCCCACTGGCTGTGGGTCTCACTGTTGTAGGAACCATTCTATAGCTTTTTGACCCTTAAGTTTTTGCCAACTTTGGGGCCCCTTTTCACTAGGCTATTCAACTCCAATTTGCATGAAACTTTATACACAACTTATCTACCGTAATATCAATTATGTGGCCAAGTTTCAAGCCCAAATTCCATCCCAATCAAAATCTAAGCTATAGGGTAGTTTTATACATATTTTGGGCATTTTACATGACATACCAAAATGCAATTGGCTAAGTTTTGGTCTAAACTCTCTATGGACTTATATTCACATACGTAAATGTGACTTGCTCTAACAAGTCTCATCACATAATTCATTTCCTAGATCATAGTATGTTGCAATGGCATTTTAGGACCTTTTTGGCTAAACCAAGCATACCAAATTACAAACTAAGCTTATTTGGCCACAACCAACCATGCACACAAGTTTTATACATATATTATGGGTTGTAGGTAGCCTCCTCATGAAGTCTTATCCATTAAATGAAAATATGACCTATCCACTTCCTTGTTTTGCATTCAATTGACAATATTAATGATACACAAGTCACATATTCAATGCCAATGATCATAAATTCATCAATTCCTCACTGATATGAGTATCATCACCATCATAATGGCATCTAAAAACATTTATGCAAGCATTACATAATACTAGATACAAAGAATGGCCAATGCACATTACCAAAAGAATAGATATGTGATCCTTAAAATAATATCAACACCATCATTCATCTACATTGCCATTTATATATCCACAAAGTCAATAATTATTAATATTTCAAGTACAATTCATTCATAACATCATAATTAACGATCGTTGTCGGCCAAGGCATTCCATTACCACTATTTTCCTTCCCCAAAGGCTTGGAATCAAATCATAATCTCATCCTATTATAATCCTGCATCACAATACTAAAAAGAGACAACATAGGAGAGTGGGTTATACATTCTAAGTGATGAATGTGAATACATTGTGATCATCTATACATGCATATAAACAACATGTATGCTTCGTAATATAATCATTAATTTATCACCAAGTCTTCTTCGAGACATCACCATAGGCATACAAGTTTCATTGTTTACAACATAATAGCAAGTACATACACATACATATACACATTTACATTGCCCTTCATCATCACGGGCTATCACAATTATCATCATCAAGTTTTTACATCTTTAATCAATTTCCACTGTCAAGAGGTTCTCATTTTTCTTGGCCACCACCAACTCAAATGTCATGCCCCTATGGCTAATGCATATGTCATACTATATAATGCATATACAATGGATCCAATTCGAAACATTTTCTCATAACCCATATGCACATGGTTTCTCAAACATTTGCAACCATGCATAGTTGCTTAAGCCATTATCCCTCACAAGGGTACTTTTCACAAGATCCCGCAAGATCTGTATCATCTCCATATATCAAGTGATCACAACCACTGAGAAGCATTCAAATACAAGTCCCCTCAGAAGGTTCCTCTTTCTCATAGTCTCGTAAGACCTTTATCATTTTAATACACTTATGATTGCAACCACATCTATTTATTCATATATTGGTTTCCCCCACGCAAGGCTACTCCCTTTCATAGTCCCGTAAGACCTTTATCATGTCAATATACTTGTGATCGTAACCACATATAATCATCCATATTTTAGTTTCCCCCACGCAAGGGTACTTCTTTTCATAGTCCCACAAGACCTTTGTCATTTCAATACACTTATAATTGCAACCATATTCATTTGTTCTTGTATTAGTTTTCCCCACGCAAGGGTACTCCCTTTCATAGTCCCGTAAGACCTTCATTATGATCGTAACCATATATAAAATGCTATGTCATGTATGCCATGAATGCAACAATGCACATGCTAGCCTTAACCTCGCAAGGATTTCTCACCCTCTCACTTAGGGGTATTTTTCACACTCAACATTATAGCTAGTGGCATACAACCAATTACAAAGTCCTTTAAGTCATACCATTCACATCATTTACATTACAATGGCTGAGGACTTACATCAATATCAATCCACACATGGAAATCAAAGAGCATGTCAACCATCATATTCTACATTCATGTCTACATCAAATGTGCTAATCCAAATTCGACCATCAATCATAGGAATCAATTTCCATTTATAGCACACATTAGAGGTAGTATATCCATACAAGGCAAATGCATAATATGCACTAACATATACATTATCATTACATTATTCTTAGTGGATTTTAAATCCTCATTATCTTGCTATTATTTTCAAGTTTTAGTAGGACATTCCCGTTGTCTTCAATCATCTCAAGTTTTCAACATTATCTCCAATTCATTTATTAGTCACAAAACACAATGACTTTCAATTGTTGTCTCAATATTCTCATCTTCACTCATGGGTGTGTCACACAACCACATCGTTCAATTTTCATCATCAATCATCATATCTTATCATTAATGGTAGAACATATAGGGTTTTCATAATATGACTTAGGCACACACACTTTGCCAAAATCTTAAGTCATTATCAATCATCACTAAGGACACACCACATACATATATTCTAAATGCAATCACATATTTGCCAAGCACATTATCATCAAAATGTCAATCACCACATTATTCCAACATAACCATAACAAGGCAAACATGAGTAGCATCATATACATTAATCATCAGTTATACAAATCATGCATTTAGAATATAAACTTTTCTCTTACCTCGAGAAAAGAACAATGATTCGAACGCTCTAATCGTTCCACCTCATCCCCCAGAATACAATCTCTTCTCCAAGCCTATATGAAAAATAAAATTGAGAATGGAAGATAAGGAAATGATGGAAGATATGCTCCAATGTGCCTTCCATGCTTCATGAATCCATGAAATCCACTTGTTTTTGAGTGAAAAATGGTTAATGGAGGTAGTAAAAGAGAGTGGGCAGTTTTGGGGCCAAGAGATGGAAGAAGAAGATGAAAAATGGAATGAAGGAGAGAAGGAGAGATGGCTGCCGAAAATGAGGAAGAGAAAAGGGGAATTTTTGGTAAAATTAGGCATTACCTAATGGATAAAAGGATGCACCTTTTTACTTTTACTAATGGTCAACAATTTCCTTTATCCAATGGACAAAAGTGAATAAAGCAAAGTGGGAAAATGGTGCACGGTCAAATGAGGAGAAGAAAAGGGATTTTACATTTTCTTTTTAATTTCAATTGGCTCGTATTTGCACCTATTATCATACGCTGTGTCCGAATAACTATTTCTTCAACACCAAAAATTATTTTAACCATACCACCATAACCATAATAGTTTTCTAAATATTCTAGACCCATAAATATCTAATTTGACATAGTGGGTCCTACACCATCTGTTAAATTATCTGGTTTCATTAAATTTTAATTTACTGATAAATCATAATTAGTGTCTAATTAATTTTTCCATGCATATTGGGCCACAAATAACTAATTATCATCATCTAATAAATTTATTTCTCTAAAATTTGGGATGTTACATGAAAGATATCAATTAGACCCCAAGGATTCACATTTGTCTATAGTGAAAAGGATTCTGAGATATCTTGTTGGAACCACTAACCTTAGGTTATTTGAAACATCCCAAAATTTATAAAAATGACTAGTTAAGAGGAATAAATAGTAAATAATTATATATAGGTTGATTAATGTCCTAAAAAATTAAAAACAATTAAATTGGGATTTATTATGATTGTTCATAATTATTGAAGCTTAAAGTGTTGAAATTAATGCCTGATTAAAATATGGGTATCAGATCAAGTATCTGCGATTGAGATGTTATTGGTTAGGGTTATTAAGAATATTATTATGAGTCCAAATATGTCTTCAGAATAATTTTTGGATAAAAGTATTAAGCCCGAACGGTGATCCTGTTTGTTATAAAATGGATAAGTTTTTAATGAAGGGATTAAAGTTTAAAACAAACCCCTTCCCCTCTCTTATGTTTTCACGTTGGTTTCTATTTCTCAAAGAGCAAAACACTTCTCCCTCCTTAAAACCTATCAAAGGTGGTGTGCCTTCTCCCTTTCTTCGTTTTCGTTTTTCTCCATTGAGCTTGAAGGAGGTGTGTGATTGGAAGCTCTTTCATTCTCCTCTCTCAATTTTTGTCACCCTCCCTCTCTCTTAGAAGCTCATTGTTATTTCTTGGCTTGAGGTAAGTTCCTCACCATTTTATTGAGCTTGTCCCCTAGGTTTTAGGTTATGGTTGTTAGGTGAGTGTTTAAATACATATGGGTTGTTGTGAGATCCTTTAATATGGGAAACCCTAAGGTGGGCTGAAATAAATGCAAGCTTTTATATGCATTAATGGTAGTGCACAAAAATGTGATGGAAAAATGATGGAAGTTAATATGCATTTATGATGGTTGTTGGGTTTTTGATGAAACCCTGACCCTAAGAAATTGGGGGAAAACATTTAATGTTGTTTGGGGGATTGATTTTGAGATGAAATGTATGATATTGAGGGTGTATGTGTCATTAATAATGTTGGGAAAATAATTAATGATGATGGTGGATGGCCATTAATGGTGGTTGATAGTCATTAATGTGAGAACCCATTGATAGGTGTAACTTTTAAATGCATTAAAAATGTATGAACACTAAACTTATGGTGGTTGTGGTGAAATTAATGAATTGGAAAATAATTGATAGTGATGATATTATGAGCACCAAGTGTTAATTTAGAATATGTAAATCTTGGTGTTTAAATAGAGAGTAATGGTATGGTATATTGTTGGTGTAGGATCTACTTCGAACGATGAGGCGGGACCGTTGAATCGCTCAAATTACGTCTCTTGAGTTAGGAGAGGAGTTTATGTTCTAAATGCATGAATTACGGTCATGGTTGACCCGTAACACCATATGTTATTTATCGCGGTCATTGTGAAAATGGTCGGTGTTGCAAGATGGGCGATATGGTTTGGTACCAGTAAAAAGAGATTGATATTCATGCAATTGATGAGATAAGAGTACACATTATACTATTGTAGTAGAGGCATGATTATGTATCTATGCTTAAACCCACAAATTGGTGTTTTATATTCTCACAGTCGGATCCATAATTGATATTAATTCCCTTTTGCATATGCATTAGCCTAAGAGCATTTGCATATATCATGGAGATATGCCGAAAGAGGGTGAATTGAGATGATGGTTGGGTGAAAGAATACCTAAAGACAATAAATAAAATATGAATACAAAGAAAAGACTTTGTGTATAGTGGTGATAATTATGTTTAGCCCAAAATAATGAAGGGCAATGACGTATATATGTATGTACTTTGCTATGGATTAAAGTCAATAATTATTATATATATGTATATATGTTGTTGAAATGATGTGATCATGATGATAATTGATGTTGTTGATGCAAAGTATATATATTGTATGCATATACATATAATCACAAATGTATTCACATTTGTCACTTGGTATGTACAACTCACTCTCACATGTTGTCTCTTTCTTGCATTATGATGCAGGATGTGCATGGGGTACGATACATCTTTTTACAACTATATGTTTTTAATGGAAAAGGTAAAATAGTTGTATAGGAATGCCTTGGCTGATAATCATTTTGTAATACATATGGTAGATATATGCATATGATGTATTTGAATGTTGGAAAAATGTTAAATATTTATTTTAGAGGTCATGTGTAAAAATTAGTCTTTGATGTGGAGAGGCTAATTTTTGGTTGCGACCTTGACATTGATGGATGATCATTGTAGTGCCTTGGTTTTATGCCACATTAATGAATGAATGATGTTATTTATGGATTATGATCCTTGGTCATGCATGTATATTCATATGTAATTGGAATGTTGAAATGTATGAATGTTGGGAAGTGGGGGTCATATTCCTATTTGATGGTCATTACCTCATATGGAGGTTAGTTACAACTCATAATGTATACATGTGACTTGGGTGTTGTTAGTTGTGGCAAAATAGGCCTATGTTGTAAATAGGCATGCTTGGTTGGGCCAAAATGTGCTTGAAATGATTTTTACACATAGGATGATTTAGAGATCTAATTGTGGCATATGGCTTGTTGGAACAAGTCCTAAATATGTATTTAAACACGTTCCAATAGATAATTAGGATCAAATCCATGTAAAATGCATTTTTGTATGCCATGTAGATTGATTTATCCAAGTTGGAATGCAATTATAGATATTCTTGCTCAAGCGAGATTGACATACATCAGATATATGGTTTCTGGCCCATTCTCACTCAAGCGAGCATGGTCTTGCTCAAGCGAGGGTTAGAGGAATTGATTCTGTTGTGATCTTGCTCAGTCGAGTATTGTCTCACTCAAGCGAGAGCTGGGTTAAATGGTTCTTTGTGTTTTTTCCTAAAGCGAGCAGAGCCTCGCTTCAGCAAGGGTGTTAAATTTGATTATGTGCAATTATCACTCAAGCGAGTTAGTGCTCGCTCAAGCGAGAATATGTAAAAATGATTCTGTTGATTTTTTGCTCAAGCAAGTGATGACCCGCTTGAGCGAGGGCATAGTAATTTGGTTCTGGTGTATTTTTGCCTGAGCAAGGATGGCTCTCTCAAGCGAATATGATAGGTCTGATCCTTTGTTGTTTCTCGCTCAGGCGAGATTGAGCTCACTCAAGAAAATGCTCGTGGTCTCTCCCAAGTGAGTTATGCCTCGCTTAAGCAAGATGACCTGAGTTGGATTTTCTTATTCTTTTCCTTATTTTTGGTCTTTTCTTATATCTTTATATATAGGACTAGGCATATATCCTGTATGCATATTTTTCTTCCATTGTAAACTCAATTATTTTGTATAGGCGTTAGGGTGATTTATTTATCAATCCATTTATTTAAATTCTTTAAATCTCACGCCTTCGGCTTTCTGTGGTTTAAGTCTTGATATGATGTTGGGTGTTTCGAACATTTTAAAACATGAAAAATTTACTCGCACTTTTACTGAATTAATTACGTTATTATATCGGTATTCGGGTCCAAGAAATCAGGGTGTGACAAGATGGTATCAGAGCATTGGTTGCTCTTTTATATAAGTTTGATGGATATTATATGAGCAACTAGCTGCTCAATTTTTTGGATTGTTGTGAATTATATATCTTTGTTAGATCATTGTAAACTAGCTACGGGGGCATACGTTTCATCATAGTCTATTCCTTCTTGTTGATTATAACCCTTAGCCAATAATCTAACATTATTTCTAGTTATTAAGCCCGATTCATCAAGTTTGTTTCGAAAAACCCATTTTGTTCCTATTACTTGATAATTTTTAGGTTTTGGCATTAATTTCCATACTTCATTTCTTTAAAATTGATTTAATTCATCTTACATAGCTAATATCCAATGTTTATCTCAGATCGCTTCTTCAATAGTTTTAGGTTTAATTTGAGAAATAAAGGCAAGATGATTGCATGAATTTCTAAGAGAATTACGAGTAATTACCCCTTTGGAGATATCACCTATGATATTATCTACTAAAACATTTCTTGGATATATCCATTCTTTTGGAATATCAGATGGTGATTCTTTTTGTTGTATATCCTCAGCTTGCTTTGTTTTTTCTTCTTTGTCTCCTATCTTCATGTCTTCACATTAGACCTGCAAGATCATCTATACCCTCCTTTCTCGGAGTCTCTGGGTTATCTTCGTTAAACTTTACATGAATAGACTCTTCTATAGTCAAGGTTCGTTTGTTAAAGACTCGATAAGATTTAGTATTAGTTGACTAACCCATAAAGATTGCCTCATCAGACTTAGCATCAAATTTTCCTAGATTGTCCTTACAATTATTATGAACAAAACATTTGCATCTAAAAACACGTAAGTGTGAAATATTTGGTTTTCTATTCTTGAAAAGCTCATAGAGGGTTTTGTTTAAAATGGGTTGAATCAAACAATGGCTTATTACATAGCAGGCTGTATTGACAGCTTCGACCCAAAAACTTTTTGGAATCTCATTTTCGTTTAACATTGTTCTAGCAAGTTCTTCTAGAGAACGATTTTTCCTCTCAACAACACTGTTTTGTTGAGGTGTTCTTGGTACAGAAAAATTATGTTTGATTCCATTATTTTCACAAAAATTTTTGAAATCTTGGTTTTCAAATTCTCCCCCATGATCAGTTTGAACGAATGCTATTCTTAAGTTCATTTCATTTTGGACAACCTTCACAAGTTTTTTAAATGCTTCACTTTTATGAGATATGAATAAAGTCCCTGTAAATCTAGAGTAATCATCCACAATCACAAGTGCATAGTAATTGCCACCAAAACTTCTAATCCGTGATGGTCCAAAAAGATCCATATGCAAAAGCTGTAAAGACCTATTTGTTGAAACAATGTTTTTAGGTTTAAAGGAGGCCTTTACTTATTTTCCCTTATGGTAAGCATCATAAAATTTATTTTCAAATTTCATTTTGGGCAATCTTATCACTAAGTCTTTTGAAATCAATTTTTTAAGTAATCTATGTGAACATGGCCAATTCTCCTATGCCATAGAAATGATTCATCTTCTCTAGAAATCGAGCATTGTCCATCATTTAAGGGAAAACTATCTAGATTAATCATGTAAATATTATCTATTCTTTGACAAAAAAATCTGACTTTATTTTCTTTATTTTCAATCATGCAACAAATTAAATTAAAGGTTATAATGGATCTTTTATCACATAATTGACTTATACTTACAAATTGTGTTTTAATCCCTCAACATATAAAACATCATTGATTAAGGTAGAAGAATTTGTACTTACATTTTCATGTCTAAGTATCCTTCCCTTTATGTTGTCTCCATAGGTAACACTCCCTTTGTTCTTTAGAGTGAAGGTTGAGAATTTTGACATATCTCTGGTCATATGTTTTGAACATCCGCTATCTAGGTACCAATGAGAGTTTTCGCCTTAAAACATACCTACAAAACAAGTTTTCAAGTTTAAGGTACCCTTTGTCTATTGGGTCCTTTCTCATTAGTTTGGGTTTTCAAAATTTCTTTTGGAACCCGTACTTTTCTAGTAGATTTTTGGAAGGTATTCTTTATAAAGCAATTAGAAGTAATATGACCATATACACCATAATAGAAACATGTTGCATTCAAGAAATAAGACATTTTATAATGGTTCTTATATGGTTTGTTATACCTTCTTTTAAAGTACTTTGTACTTGTATGACCTATTTTTCCACAAGTTGCACATTTTAGAATGGGTTTAGGTTTTTCTCTAAATGGTACAAAAAAGTTCTTGTATTCCTTACTATTTTCATGCTTTTCATAACCTATGTGATGACATATCTTTTTACCTTTAATTACTTACTTTGTTTGTCTGTTTTATTTACTGTTAAATCCTAATAAATGTGTTTTAGCATAAATTGTCAGTAATCTCCATTTGTAATTTTTATTTCACTATTTGTTAGTAATCACTGTTTTCTTATTTTTACTGTTACTATTAAGTGTTGAATCTTGTGATTTCTGTTTTCTTTTACTGTTACTGTTTACTAGTGATTGCTGTTTTTAATTTCTATTGTTTCTATTTAGTTTGTGTTAATTAGTATGTTTAAAATAAATTAAGCTTTCATCCTAAAATAAAATGTATTGAATTAACTAAGTTTAATTTAATTTAATTTAATTTTATAGGATATCAAATTATTGGAAGCTTCATGAGTATTTTCCAAAGAAATCCCTCTCCTCCATTAGCAATTCACGTAATGCTCTTCCAAAATGAAGCTTCATGTCTAAATATTGCAAAGAAAGGTGCAGCCCCTCTAAAACCAACGTGAATGCCTTCTTGAAAGGGGGTCCATTTCAATTATTTTGCAAGCCAAAAGCTATCACTTTCTTCCATTCCATGTCATGGTCAACAATGCTCCAAAAACCATTATTTTATGCAATTATATGATGACCAAACAGCCACTCACGAACTGCACCAAGAAGAGCTCTACATGGCCATTACACTTTAATTTAACAAATAAAAGTGCAGCCCCCCTCCTTGTTTCCAACGTAAAATGCAAGAGAAAAGTAGACAATGTTTTCAGCCATGGGCCCACATGAACTTTAGCATTATTTAAAAGCTGAATATTGAATTTTCTAAAAGCAAAATAGACCCACACTTGCCTCATCTAGCTTTCACGTTGGCAAGGCTTCTTGTACCATTATTTTATGCTATTAATTGGTAACAAGGACTTCCCTTTTAGCTGCTATTTTCACGTTAAAATGCTAGCTGTTGGCAGCAGAAAATAGGCACAAAACAACAAGTTTTCAACAATAAAGGCTGCTGAAAAATAAGAGAAAGTGGGACAGCAAACAGCAAGAAAACAACACAAAAATAGCAGGGAATTTTGAACAGCAACAGCAGTGAAATGGACAGCAAGAAAACAACAATAAATGAGACAATAAACAGCAGAATAATGAAGGTAAATGGGGACAGTATTTAACATAAATGGGTTTCCATCTCTTGCTCCATATTGCCAACGATTTTGGACAGCAACACAACAAAGAAAACAGCATAAAATAGGTCACATTTAACGTGAATGAAAAGAGGAAAAACAAGCTGGAATGGGTTCCCATTTTTAGCTTTAGATGGGCAACGAAAATTGCAAGAAAAGCAGAAAGAATGATAGTATATATAGCAGAGAGTCAGAAGGAATAAGTGTTCAGAACAGAGAGGAGTCAGAGGAAATTCTGAAGTAGAGTAGCAGTGGACAGCGGAAGAATTCGGGAGAACTTCATTCCGGGTTCAGTTTTTATCTTGTTTTAATTATCTAGGGCTAAAACCCTTAGATTGATTTTCTTGGAGGTTAATGTAATATTATTTTTAAGGTTTTGAGTTTTAATATATTTCCTTGTTGTTAGACTTTTCATAATTTTAGCTCAATTATTTAATGTCTATTCGGTTTAATTAAGTTGTATGCTTAATCAATTTAATTATACAGTTAGAATTAAATAAAAATTATATTAAGATAGATTTAGAAATATACATGCTTAATGAATGTTTCAAAAATCAATCTTAATAGTTGTGGTTTGCTTAATTCCATAACGTTCAAGCTAGTTTATGTATGTAGGCGATGTTCTATGTATGTTCAATAATTCCTAGAATTTAAAATCTTGACTCCTTTTGCTTAATTAGGATGCTTGATTAAAATCTTCATTTTATGAAAGTAAAGGAATTATGAATTAAAAGACGCTTAGTTGATTAATTCAAATTGAACTAAGGGATTGACAGTAAGGAAGTGTATAGAAACCTTTTCAAATCCAAGGATAAAATAAATTACAATACTCCAAGAAAATCAATCATTCGTTATTTACTTGTTCTACACACATTTTGTATTTTGTATTCTATTTTAAATTTCTGTGACAATCAAACAAACCCCCCAATTATATGCTTGTTGAATTTCTGTCTGTAAAAAATTAAATTTTAGTTGTTGAATTTTTAATTGTTAAAATTAGTTTAAGACTTGATTTTCCTAAATTTTTGTGTTGATCTTTGAGAGAACGACCTAGGTTGACACCCTAGTACTACATTTATTAATTTTAATGTACTAATTTGACGTGGCCACGACAGCCAACGCCACTATGCCCGTTCTATCAAGGGTATACTTTTGATTTCCAAGAAGTTCATCAAGTGATATTAGATGTGATTAATTCTCTATTTTGAACTCTAAGGTTTTCCTTTTCTAAGTTAATTTCATGCAACTCATTTTCAAGTTTCAAAATGGTTTGTTTTGAGCATGTATACTTTTTTGTTATTAACATAAACTTCTCATGTAATTCACCAAATGCTTCTAATAATTCATCTTTATCAATTTCACTTTTATCATCACTAAAATCATATAGGGAACTTACCTCATCATTTTCGGAGTGCTAGGTCATAAGGCAAAGGTTGACGATGAAACACCCTAATTTTAACAAATAATTAAACCCGAAACAGGGGAAATTTTTCCCAATTTTTATTTAGGAAATACCTGGATCAATAAAAAGCCACTCTCATATATGAAGATATGAGAGCCAGGTCCATAGACCATGAAGAACCGGGTCCAATTAAATAAAGAAAGGGAAAGGAAGGCAAAGGCAATTAAAATCGACCAAGAAGGCAAACAGCGGTAGAATAAAACAACGCTCAAGCGAAGCTCCCAATATAACGCACACTCGCTCAAGTGAGATCCGACTCCGCTTGGGCGAGGCATCACAACACGCTCGGGTGAAAGGCCATTCGCTTGGGCGAAATTAATACAAAAGCCTTCCCAACCAACATACTCGCTGGAGCGAGAGCTCACTCGTTGAAGCGAGAAGCCACACTCGGCAAATCCACCACTCGGTATTTGAGACAACCATTCACTCGGTAATGACTTAGTCCACTCGGGATAAGGGGATTCCAATCACTCGACCCCATGTCATACGTCCCATAACTTAGTCTCTTATTTTCTAACCTCAAGGATTACATATACAATCCACTCGGCAACTGAGGGTTATCTCACTCGGCATCCAATAGCTTCCCTCACTCAGGATATCACCTAATCAAACGCCACTCGGCATATTCATCATTTCTCACTCGGAGAATACTCAAACCATCCTTCACTCAGAAGGGGTCTCCATAACCATACTCCACTCGGAATAATCCAGCCAGATTCACTCGGCATATGATATTTTACTCACTCGAGGAAACCTTTAAGTCAAGTCCCACTCGGACTTGCTCAGACCTTAAACACTCGGGATATGGAATCTCCTTCACTCAGATTTATACATGAATCACATACTTAGAGTATATTCTAATCTCAATCTATTACAACAACTCTCCTCTCGGAAGAGGATCACTCGGATTTCCACTCGGGTTTATACAAAATCATTCCCCACTCGGGGTTTACTTATATATTCCACTCGGAAAAGGCCACCCAGTAATCCTCACTCGGAACTGGATCAAAGCCTCTTACATTTCTCACGAGATTCATTCACTCGGAATTATTCATCCAATAACATTTCTATTCCAATCGGAAGAAGCATCAAATCAACATAAATCACTTATATATATATACTCTGATTCACAAATCCGACTACCGACCCATATATATATAACCATACACTCAGAATGCTTATTATCTTTATATTTCCCATTCACCAACACTTATGATTTATTACAAGTTGTCAATGTAAACCATATTTATAAATATATTCATGCACTCGGATTCCGTACATATATATATTCCATATTCATTTACAACATTATTATATGAGCCGGCCAAGGCTTTACATAGCTAATTACAGTATATATATACATATTATGCACTTCAACAATCTGAGTGCTATCACTCGGACTTGATCCCTTCAACTCAATTCCAGACCGACCTGCACATACTGAAAAATGGTGTAGGGGTGAGCTTTACATATTAAATGGCAGATATTGGCTCAGATTAATCATAGAATCCTCAACATACAATAGCATATAACATCAATTAGCACATCAAACACTGCCATTCAATATGAACAATCACAATCATCTTCCGATTGGGAATTCACCCATTTCACTCAGACATAAGCTCAACTTACTCAGTAACAAGTATAATAATCTACTCAGATTTCACTCAACTCCGAGCCTTGCTCAAGGAGTGTGCCTGAGCCCAGCTCCAGGACTTAGTCATATTCATATGTTGTCATCTGATTGCCGATCGGTAATAGAAGTCCAACCCATTCCAGTGGCAAATCGAATGCATACGGTTTCATTCACTCGGCGTCCAACGCCAATGCACTCGGCATTTCATCAAGCGTCTCATTTCACGCTTAGTGCCCCAGGCACTGCCCCGAGTCCAACTCGAGGTCTTTCATCATATTCAACATTAGGACCACGTCCTCTTCACTCGGGATCATACCTTTTGTGGCACCCCGCAAGGTGATATACTCAACACGTATGCATTTACATTCAACTCATATTCATTCGATTGCCCAATCGGTAATAGCGTTCAACATTAAAATACACTCGGTAATTCCACAGCAATTCAGATGACTCGGCTCACATCACATCCACTCGGCAATCACTATGCCATTCACTCGGCAATCACTATGCCATTCACTCGGAATTATCATCTACCACAAGCCTCACAGGCTATTTCATGAGATCCACTCGGCCTTAGCATTCCTAAGCCTCACATACTAATTCACATAGAATTCCACTCGGAATTTAACATCAGCAAACATCCCATGCCAATACATATAATATTCCACTCGGGAATCACATATTCCACACATAGATGCACTCGGCAACATAATAATAACACCATGCATCCAATGCATTTAACATAACATTAATAATCACATGCATCTCAAGCATCTTAGCATAATCATCATCATGAACATCAACACATATTACATGGACAGAATTCAACAACATCAAAACGAGCATATTCATCATGCATATCTGGGCTACTACTCACTCAGAAATCAGCAAAGCAACACACATCAAATATCACACATCACAGTGCAAGAATTTCATCCGGAAACCCATCCATAAACCATGCATTTGAGATGTAAAGCCCCCTTACCTGGAATGACGTTCCAGAAATCACATGGCCACTCGGCCCAGCCACAACAACACTCTGCTCGGCGTTCAAATCGTGGGAAGAGCCAACATGGCTCCTAGTCGTCCCAACAACACGCTCACAGCCATAGGGAACCAACACAATCTCCACACAAGCCTTAAAGCCACCAAGTCAGTGGAGAAGCTCCCAAGCACAACACAAAGCTGTTCCATACTACCAACAACACCGTCCTCACCACCATGGAGGACAACCAAGCTTCCATGCACCACACCATCTCTACCTTCTTCACACAAACAACACAGCCTCACACAATGGATCATCTTTCCACAACGAGGCACCCACACAGCTGCAGGCTCCCAACCGAGCCACAAACAGCCCCATCAACGAAGACGAAGAAGAGAAGAAGAAGAAGGACCAGCAAGAAGGAGAAACACCAGGGAACAGAGGAGGAACCAACCTCCAAAACACAGCACCACGCTGTTTCCTTTCACAGCCACACCGATTCCCTCGGTTCGACACAGTTCGTGAGTGGAGAAGAAGATGAAGGAGAGGACGAAGGAGCAGGAACTCCAACGAATTCTAGAGAGAAGGAGGAGCGTTTCTCTCCTCCATGACATGCACCAATGAAGAATGAAGAGAGAGAAAGAGAAAAACATGCAACCAAGGCCTTATCATCTCAGCCCCATCAGCGTCCCACTCTCATTATCTCAACATCCCATCCTCATTTAATGCAAGTCCATCAGCATTTAATGTTAATTCTCTCAGCAATCATCACTCCCTTCCAACGTGGACAAAGAGAGAGAGAACCGGACCCATTTTCCACCAAGGCACATGAATCATTTACTAAAATTATTATTATTATTATTATTATTATTTTCCTCTTAGTGAATTTCGCCTAGAGTATCAGACTCCCTTCACTCGCTCAAGCATCCCAAGCTCGCTTGAGCGAAAAACACTCAGTATGTATTTCCTCTCTCTTTCTCTCGCTCAAGCGCGGCCACACCCGCTTGAGCGAGAACCGTCCAGTGTCTTCACCAACATCATTTGCACGTATCTCGCTTGAGCGGATCACCGTCTCGCCTGAGCGAGATATCAGGACATATACAATAATGAAGATCCTAACACACGGAATCTCATTCTAAGCCAACTGAATCATTTCCAAAATATCATACACATTACATGAGGTATATATATACCACTCTCTCTATCCATTCATACTCGAGAAGTCTTTATTTCCACTCATCAATCACTCTCTTTTAAATTTTTATTGTCAACTATAAAATGAAGGTTTTAAAACACCTCTCATTACCACATTACTAATCTTCATAAAAATTTGGGATGTTACAGACGACCTCTTCCTCCGATTCCTCAGATGAGTCTTCATTGTTTTCTTCCCAAGCTATGTATGCTCTTCTTTTTCCCTTATTGTCCTTGTTCTTTTTCTTGGGGTTTGGACAATCTATTTTGAATTGACCTATTTTGCCACATTCGAAAAAAGTAGGAGGATTAGTATAATCTTTAATGAACATTTTACCTTGGTTTGGATTTCTTCCTTGGAAACCTTTCTTCTACATGAACCTTGTGAATGTTTTGATAAGTAGACTAAACTCTACATCGTCAATTTCTTCATTTTCAGATTCTTCATCTTCATCTTCTATTGGTGAAGCTTTAAGAGCAATACTCTTCTTTTTATTGAGCTTCTTCTCTTCTTCTTCCTTGGTTATTTTCAAATCTTTGAGCTCTTGTTCATGTTCTTGAAGCTTACCAAAAAGTGTGGCGAGGGACATGGTGTAAAGATTTGCCATTTTCTTCAATACAGTCACCATTGGTTGTCATTCCCTAGTTAAACTTTTCAACACCTTTTGAATCAATTCCTTGTTGCTGTAACTTTTGCCCAAGGTTAGTAAATGATTTATAATAAGAGTAAAACATTTTTGCATGTCCATAATACTTTCCTCTGGACTCATTTTAAAACCTTCATATTGACTAGTAAATGTACCAATTTTAGCATCTTTAACATCATTATTACCTTCATGAATTGTTTCAAGAGTATTCCACATTTCCTTAGCAGAATCACAAGTAATAACTCTAAAAAATTCATCAGAACCTAATGCTAGAGTAATAAGATTTTTTTCTTTAAGATTAAATTGTACCTTTTTCTCCTCCTTATTTGTCCATAAGTCCATAGGCTTAGCACATTCAACATTATCAACAACATATTTAGGAATAAAAGGACCAATTTGAATAGCATTCCATACCTTGAGATCATAGGATTGGACGGAAATTTTCATCCTTTCTTTCCAAAAAGCATAGCCTTCTCCATTGAAAGTAGGAGGCCTATTTGTGGCTCCATCCTCAGGAAAGAGATTGCTTGAGGCCATTTCTATCTCTTGCAGCTGTTAAGCCTTATAGCAATAGTCAAGCTCTAATACCACTTGTTAACCAATTGGCCTCAATGACTCAAGAGGGGGGGTGAATTCAGTCTTAAAGATAGTTACCTTTTTAGAACTTAATTTTAATTTTACTTTATCTTGTTTAAAGAGATGAAGAAATAGGTATCTCAATAAATAAATAATAACGATTAAAGTAAGAAGATAAAGCAAATAAACAACTTGAAATTAAATAGAGTAAGGGAAGATAGAGAATAACACACTCAAATTTTTATCCTGGTTCGGAAACCCCTACGTCTAGGCCCCAAGTACACCACTTGAGATTTTCCACTAAGAATTTGAGATTTACAAGATGAGCCAATACAAGTCTCTTGATTTCCCTACCAAGAACTTTATCCCTCACTTTTATCGTTCTCACAATTCTTACTCAACCACCAAAGGCCACAACCTTGCCTTTGTAACAATGCTTTCAACTCAATTTATGAATGAGTAAAACAAAACCTTTTCTACTCGCCTTACAATGATAAACAAAGCAAGAGAAGAAGTAATGTGATAAGAATCACGAGATGTAGCTTTCTTTGTAAAGCAGATTTTGTAAATTAGAAGCAATAATAACTCTCTTAATAAAGTAGATAAAAAGTTTAAAGCATAAATCAAGTATGGTCAACTTTAAAGAATGTAGCTCTCTTTTTGATAGAGTGATTTAAGAAAATTTAAGCATAGAAGAAGTTGACCAAAAATGAAATTCTCTTTGATAAATCAAGTTTAAAAATGAAAGCACAAAGAGAATAATTTACTCAAAGAATGTAGCTCTCTTTAAGAGCAAAATAAGAAAGTTAAATGCGTAGAAAATATTTACTAAAATTTTTCCTCTTGAAAGGGTGTGAGAAAGAATAATGACAGGGCCCACAAGCGGACGGGTTATGTCGCGTAATATAAAAGATTATCGTTCTCTACAGGGACTATTTTCAAAGTACCAGCATATTGAAATTTAATTATCCACACAATTGATTTTTAATGTTTTTGTAAAATAAAACATAAATTAAAAATAAATTTAGAAACAAAATTTACTTGACACTTAAAAATCAGAGTTGAGAGTATCTTGGGATTTCGGGGGATCAAGACTCTATTTTATGTTAATGAATTTTAACTTTTCATAAATAAGAATCAAATTAAGTTTTCCAAGGCGGATTTTCCTTAAGCTAATTAATATGTTCCTCTCGGAATCCTATTAATGTACCTAACCTATGGAAAGCACTGCTTAAGCCTTAGAAAAGGCCCATTATCGTTTTGTGAAAATCCCTTATTTATTCCCCAAAAGATTTTGATTACTTTCACGGTTTTACCGAGGTCACAAAAAGTATTTCAAAACCTTAGGCTTAGTTCAAAAACTTTCCAGTAACAATAAATCTCTCGATTCTATTAATTACTTAAACTTACTGATATACCCGCAAGTATACAGTTTTATCACTTAGGTTCTTGTTAGGAATTACTAAGATCATTGAGCATTTTTTAAACTAAATGGAAAACAGAAATTTATTTAATTCAAAGTCAAAATAACATTATCATAAAATATTATCACACCCCCCTTCATCCCAAGATAATTAATTTAGTTACTCATGAAATGATTCAAATTCATATACATGATGGAAAAATTAAACATACAAGACATGGTAAAAATAAAAACTTACGGGTTTCTCCAAAAGCTCAAAATAATTTTACCACTGTATTTCCTTGTTACAATATTCCTCCACCAATTACAAATTGGAACACTCAATTTCACAATCCTCACAACTCTTACACAAAATAAAATAAAGAAAAAGAAAATAAAAAGAGAAAGAAATGGAATAGAGTTTTTGACTCCAAAGAAGGCTTTAGACATCCCTTTTTTCCCTCTTTTATTGAGGTATTTATAGAAATCTGGACGTCAATAATCATGGGGAACGACGGCTAGTGGGGCTTCTTTATTATTTTCTCTTTTGTCTTGTTGTCAGCCGCCCCACAAGATCAACAAATCAACTATGATGGTGCGTTGGTGTGTGATGGAGAAACAGCCTGGACCTCGACAACCATAGGGAACGGTGGCTAGTGGGAATTCTTTATTATTTTCTCTTTTGTCTTGTTGTCAGCCGCCCCCTCATAATTCAAGGATCCACTTAGGAATCCAAGTCAGCATGGGCAAACGATGGAAATATGGAACCAGAGTTCTCCTTATGACTCGGATTAGTGCCTCAGCCAGTATCCATCCTCAGTGGGAATTAATCCGAGCGGAACAGGTGCTCTCATATATAAAAGACTGAGTAAAAGCTTGAATTCACAGATTATTGACTCGGAAGTTTCTTTCCGAGGAGCATTCATCAGGACCTCTGTTCATTCGAAATTGCTTCTATCAGAGGTGCTTTACTCAGAACTTGTCACTGCTTGAAGCATTCATTCGGAATTGTTTCAAAAGTGACTGACTAGGAGATCATTTGCTCGGAGGTGCTTCTACTTGAAGCACTCGTTCAGACCCTCTTCTCTCACATGTGACCCATTCAAGAATGTCTCATTCGGGAAGTCTTCATTTAAAATTGATTCAATCGGCACCTCCAAAATGTTTCACTCGGCTATGTCTCTGGCCGATAAGTCAGAACCATTTTTTTTACTTAAAATTGATTCAATCGGGAACTCTTCATTCAAATGCCTCAGCCTGAGGCGTATTCCTTCGAAATCAAGGTCTTTCTTCACCTGGAAGCACATCACTGGAATTGAACCACTCAGAGAAACCTTGCTCGTATATATTGCTTGGGAGTAATTCAGTCGAGAATGACCCTTTCTTCGCTCCTTGAAATGATCCACTCGGACACATTCATCTGAAGTCAAGCTTGCCTTTCACTAAGAATTGCTCTAATCGTGCATCAACCCATTGTCGCAACCTGGATCGCGACGGCGCGGTGAGAGAGAAAAATATCGAATGAAATAGGGAGTCGCCACCAACGTTTTTATCCATAGGAAAAACATTGGGAAAAAACTAAGTTCAGTAAAGCACTGGTTTAAAAAAAATTGAAATCCAAGTTCGGGAGTCGGTTACGAGTAGGGAAGGTATTAGCACCCTACATCGCCTGTCAAAAACAGTACCAAGATTGAAAGCACAATATAAATAGCCTTAAATAAAAAATGGTTTCTTCCCTCTTACTCTTGTATTTTTATTTAAAAAAAAAGACAGAATTGAATGAGAGAACTGTACAAACATAGAATGTCGAAGCGAGGTCAATGGAACGTTTCATCCGAATTAAACTCGACTTCGATATGAGACAGAGAGGAGAAGAGGATGCTAATAAGGCGTCACGCCTAAATTAGACATTCTCGGATGAAAAGAAGGGATAGGAAAGAGATAAGCGGGACGTCTCGTCCTAAGTATCCCTTCCCTATGAAATTATGGCGAGGCTTGAGCAAAAACTAGGGGAAAATCAACAAGACGTCACGTCTAAATTGATTTTTCACGGAAACGAAAAAAAAAGTAACAACACGAAAGGAACACAAAAAGCAAGGAAATAAATCAGTAAAAGGAAATAAGAAAGGTGGGCCCGACAGGAGTTAAAATCCTGCTCCTACGTATTCTTGAATTATCAAGAAATCAGGGTTACGTAGTTCTGAATGTTTTTCTTTTAGGAAAAGACTTAGGAGATGATGATGGATGTCACTGAGGTGGGGAACTCGTACAAGGCGAAGTTCTTCGCACGTGTACGAATCCTAAAGGGGTTGTGTAGACGGGAGTGTCCCCGTACGACACTATATTTTTTTTAAAGAAAAAAAAAGGATTTTTAGACTGGAAAATAAAACATATACAAAATCAATTATTTTTATTATATGTGCTTGTTAGGGAAAAGGACAAAAATATTAACAGTGTAAACTATAGCACACAGACAAACATAACCAACAAACTGCGAACTGACAGGAAAATAAAAGGCTGAAAGTAAAAGAAATAAGGAACAGGGTGGAACCGGTGTGATGAGCTCAGAACCGATGTGTGAGTCAAACGCAGTGACGGTGTCTGACTGATTCCGGACTTGCACGCTGATAGAAGCACTGGACCGGTGTTGGGCACGAATGCTGAAAACTGAAGTGTAGCCGATATTGGTGGGAGCTAATCCGAGGTGAGGGAGTGACTGGGTGCTGTGTATGGACGATGTTGAGGATTGGCAAGGGTAATGACTAGGTAAGGTACAGTATGGAATCTGGGGAATAATTTAGTACTGGGACGGTACAGGAGAAGGGGTGAGGAGGTCGGTTTTGGTGAGGACGGTTTCGGGAGAAAGGGACGGTGTTATGGCTTGATGGACAATGTATTTGCTGGACGGTATTGTATTTTGGGGGGTATTGGGACGGTGTAGTGTTTAAGGAGTATTGGAAGCGTTCAGGAGTTGTTGGGACGGTGTGGAGGGGTTAGGACGGATTAGGACAGAACCGGGCGGTGTTCGGGGATATAGGTACGATATGGTAAGTTTAGGAGATCGGTGTGAAGGGCTATAGTGAATCGGTGGAGTGGATGAGGATCTGAGAGAGGACAGTGCTGTTGGGAGGATGCTGTTAGGACGATGTGGGTTGGAGGCTGAGACGGTGTGGTGTTCGAGGAATATGGAGATGGTGAATTGGGAGGTGTTGGGACGGTATAGTTTAGGGAGTATTGGGACGGTGCGAATTGGGAGGTGTTGGGACGGTGTGGATTGGGAGGTATTGGGACGGTATGGATTGGGAGGTATTGGGGCGGTGTGGATCGGGAGGTATTGGGGCGGTGTGTAAGCGGAACTGGGACGGTGTGTAGGAGAAGGGGTGAGGAGGTCAGTTTTGGTGAGGACGGTTGGCTGGGCGGTGTTGGCTGAGAGGAATGAAGTGTTGGGCGGTGTTGTGTTGAGGGGAGAGGACGGCGTGGCTGTTGGAGACAACAGCTGGCTGATGAAGAGGGGAAGGAGGGTGCTGGATAGAGGAAGGAAGAGAAGGGAATGGCGCAGTGTGTGTGTGAGTATCTGTGTCTGTAAGGCTGTGTCTGTGTGTGTGTGTGAGGTCTGAGGTCCTTCAATTCGTTTAAATAGAGAGGAAGTGAGTGGGGAGACAGGTGGAAGATAGGTGGGAGACAACTTTTCCGAGTGGGCTGCTGAGTCACAGCCCATTTCTGAGTGGTTGCTGAGTCAGTGCCCATTTCTGAGTGGTATGCTGACTCAGTGTCCATTTCCGAGTGGTTGCTGAGTCACTGCCCACTTCTAAGTGGTATGCTGAGTCAGAAGAGTCAGTTGGCTAAGAGGTTGGCTTTACATGTGGGGCGGTATTGGGTGTGTGAGGGCGGAGTGCAATGTTAGCTAACACCGTCTGTGGAACGGTGTGTGAAGAGGGCGGAGTGCCACACCGTCTGTGGGACGGTGTGTGAAGAGGGCAGAGTGCCACACCGTCTGTGAAGTATATGAGGGCGGAGTGCAAATGAGGGCGGAGTGCAAGTGTTAGTTAACACCGTCTGTGGGACGGAGTGCAATGTTAGCTAACACCGTCTGTGGAATGGTGTGTGAAGAGGGCGGAGAGCCACACCGTCTGTGGGACGGTGTGTGAAGAGGGCGGAGTGCCACACCGTCTGTGAAGTATATGAGGGCGGAGTGCAAATGAGGGCGGAGTGCAAGTGTTAGTTAACACCGTCTGTGGGACGGAGTGCAATGTTAGCTAACACCGTCTGTGGAACGGTGTGTGAAGAGGGCGGAGAGCCACACCGTCTGTGGGACGGTGTATAAAGAGGGCGGAGTGCCACACCGTCTGTGAAGTATATGAGGGCGGAGTGCAAATGAGGGCAGAGTGCAAGTGTTAGTTAACACCGTCTGTGGGACGGAGTGCAATGTTAGGGACGGTGTGTGAAAAGATTCAGAGACACCGTCTGTAGAGGAGGTCGGTTGTGATGAACACCGGCTCAGAATTGCTTGGTGTGCACCTCGGTTCAAGAACAGCTTCCTTTGGCCGGTGTGGAGTAAGAAACCGAGGTCGGTATGTGAGGGATTTAATGTACATCGTCTGTGAGGTCGGTTTTGATGAATACCTAGCTCGGAATTCATCCAAAACTGACTCAACACTTGCCTTCCCAATCGGTTTTACCTCTTCAGACCAAGTCCTCCCTTTCTCAGAACCTTTGCTCGGAAATCTGAGTCTTTCTTCACTCGGTTTAGACCATTACCTCTTGGACCAAGACTCACACATACTTCTTTCATTCGGTTTTGGTCCAGTGAAGTGTTTCTCACTCGGAATTGCCTCTCAGGTTAGAACTTCACTCGGTTGCAGCCTTCTCAGTCATGTTTTACTCGGAAAACATGATATTTCACTCGGAATTGAAATTTTTTGCAATCATGGCTTGTAAACTGGCATATTCCACTCGGATTGGCTTGGCAGGGAAGCATTTCACTCGGAAATGACTCATTCTGAGTTTTTTCACTCGGATTTATCTCCAGCAGGGCTGTATTTCACTTGGAAAAGCTTCATTTTGAGTTATTTCGCTCGGTTCTGATTATTTTGGAGCCATTCTATTCGAATTTAACCACCCTGGATTGGAATTCAGTATAAAAGATATTTATTCCACTTGGACCGTACCAAAAGAGGTGTTCACAGATGCCCCTCTTTACTTCTTTTTTCACAAAAGAAACACGAAGCTTCTGTGTTTTTGAAGTGAAAAGGAAGTAAAGATATGAACACCGATGTAGGGGGCCAAGTGGGACCTCTTGATCGGTATAGCAACTGATGGTGTGGGCAATCACGAGTCAATGTGACCTTTCTTCTTTAAAGACGAGCATTTTCCTCTTCCGTTTCACTTTTCTCTTCTTCTTTTTTTTTTTTTTTAAAAAAATCTGGAAAAAAGAAGTGAAGCAGTGCTTTAATTTTCTGCAAGAAGCGGTTAACTGGGAATTATCCTTTGAATGACATGAAGTAGAGTGGTGCCTCATTCGGCGACCAGGAGAAAAAGGATGCCTTCTTTGATAACTGAAAGGTAAAAGGATGCCATTTGTTCGACGACGGTAAAGTAAAAGTGCCATTTGATCGGTGACAAGAAAGTAAAGGGGTGCCATTTGATCGGCGACAGGAAAGTAAAGGTGCCATTTGATCGGCGACAGGAAAGTAAAGGTGCCATTTGATTGGCGATAGGAAAGTAAAGGTGCCATTTGATCGGCGACAGGAAAGTAAAGGTGCCATTTGATCGGCGACAGGAAAATAAATGTGCCATTTGATCGGCGACAGGAAAGTAAAGGGTGCCATTTGATCGGTGACTGGAAGATAGAGGGTGCCATTTGATCGGCGACTGAAAGATAAAGGGTGCCATTTGATCGGCGACTGGAAAGTAAAGGTGCCATTTGATCGGCGACTAGAAAGTAAAGGTGCCATTTGATCGGTGACAGGAAAATAAAGGGTGCCATTTGATCGGCGACTGGAAAGTAAAGGGGTGCCATTTGATCGGCGACTAGTAAATAAAGGGTGCCATTTGATCGGCGACTGGAAAGTAAAGATGCCATTTGATCGGCGACTGGAAGATAAAGGGATGCCATTTGATCGGCGACAGGAAGATAAAGGGGTGCCATTTGATCGGCGACAGGAAAATAAAGGTGCCATTTGATCGGCGACAGGAAAATAAAGGTGCCATTTGATCGGCGACAGGAAAGTAAAGGTGGGGGAGCTAACAGGACGTCTCGTCCGAATTAACTCACTGTTGGCAAGAAATGTAAAGGTTGGGGAAGTTAACAGGACGTCTCGTCCGAATTAACTCACTATTAGCAGGAAATGTAAAGGTTGGGTTTGTCCCTCAGTTGTCTTGACTACGGGTTCTCGGGGAACTGCCCCTTGAACGCAAGAGAATAAATCTGGGGCGGGGTCCCAGTTTGACATGATTGGATGAAATCTCGGGGAACTGCCCCTTGAATGAAAGACTAAACCCGGGGAGATGCCCCAGTTTGACATGATTGTGGGTGGTTGGGGAACTGCCCCTTGAATGAAAGAATAAACCCGGGGAGATGCCCTAGTTTGACATGATTGGATGAAATCTCGGGGAACTGCCCCTTGAATGAAAGACTAAACCCGGGGAGATGCCCCAGTTTGTCATGATTGGATGAAATCTTGGGGAAC
This sequence comes from Clitoria ternatea, assembly GCA_037962975.1. Taxonomy (NCBI): domain Eukaryota; kingdom Viridiplantae; phylum Streptophyta; class Magnoliopsida; order Fabales; family Fabaceae; genus Clitoria; species Clitoria ternatea. The sequence continues at coordinate 190,026,629 of CM075672.1, read as the reverse complement.
TGCCCCTTGAATGAAAGAATAAACCCGGGGAGATACCCCAGTTTGACATGATTGGATGAAATCTTGGGGAACTGCCCCTTGAATGAAAGACTAAACCCGGGGAGATGCCCTAGTTTGACATGATTGGATGAAATCTTGGGGAACTGCCCCTTGAATGAAAGAATAAACCCGGGGAGATGCCCCAGTTTGACATGATTGGATGAAATCTTGGGGAACTGCCCCTTGAATGAAAGACTAAACTCGGGGAGATGCCCCAGTTTGACATGATTAGGAAGTATAGTCCCACTGGGGAAGGATTTGGGAAGTGTAGTTTTTGACGATTATGGTTCGACTAGGAAAAAAAAATAAAAAAAAATAAAAATTTGGTGATTCAAGGTAATGTCCCTTTGGGTGAAAGAGAATGGACTTGGGGTTTACTGCGGACATGCCAAAGGTCTACTGAGGAGAGAGTTGGGCAACTACGCATCTCGGGGATCATAGTTCCTGGCCATCCGTTAACAGAGAAACGCGAAACTAATTAAAAACTTACAGGCGGATTCCCTTGGCGACAGGCGTTGAAGTAACTCATGGCCAAAATAATTATTGCTTCTGACTTCATTGAAGTTGTTTCGCAGAGCTGGTTGAGCTTGCTTGAGGTAAGATCTGGCAACGGTGTCTACTTCGTTCCCCATAACTTTTTCGTTCCTCCCAAAACTCATTTTTTTTTAAGAAACTCTTTTTAGGCAAAACTTGTTTATTCATTCTAGTCATGAACACATGTGAGAAGAAAGGAAACTTTTTATTTATGAACAACAGATATGTACAGGTGACAATAATAATGCAAAAATATGACAAGATGTGAGGAATTGATGGTAAGGATGGAAGGGAAGGCCTTTTAGATCCTCCATCGATTTCCTGAGAGCGATAAAATTCTAGTCTTTTCCATGATTTCCTGTTTATCTTCTGATTTTGTTTTCGAGGGAGTGACTTGACAATAGCTTTGATGTTCTAGACCTATCCCCTTATCCGCGACTTGGAAAATTGGCATTGCAGTGTTGAATCTATAGGGTGTGAATTTGTCTGGGCCGCTTTCTTAGGATTTTCGACCCCACCAATTGCTCTAACTTTTGCCTAGGTCGCCTTTTCAGGTTTTCAACCTAGCGAGCTTTTTTTTTTTTTTTTTTACGCGTAGTATCTTCTCACTGCGTCCGCGTTTATAGGCATCGGTAGATCTTCCCCATCCATGTTGGTGAGTATGAGAGCACCTCCGGAAAAAGCTTTCTTCACGACATACGGCCCTTCGTAGTTAGGAGTCCATTTGCCTCGGTGATCTTTATGCATTGACAAAACCTTCTTGAGCACTAAGTCTCCCTCTTGGAACTGTCGGGGTCGTACTTTCTTTTCAAATGCTCGCTTCATACGCCTTTGATATAACTGACCATGGCAGAGGGCAGTCAGTCTCTTACTATCAATCAGATTTAATTGGTCATGCCGAGTCTGGATCCATTCTGCTTCAACCAGTTTGGCTTCCATGATTACTCGGAGGGAAGGAATCTCCACTTCAAAAGGCAGGACTGCTTCCATGCCATAAACTAAAGAGAATGGAGTTGCCCCAGTCGAGGTCCGGACTGAGGTACGATAACCGTGCAGAGCAAAAGAAAGCATTTCGTTCCAGTCTTTATAGGTTACCACCATTTTCTGTATTATCTTCTTGATATTCTTGTTCGCTGCCTCGACTGCCCCATTCATTTTTGGGCGGTATGGAGAGGAATTATGGTGGGAGATCTTAAAGCTCTCACAAAGCTCCTTCATCATTTTGTTGTTCAGGTTTGTACCATTGTCTGTGATGATTTGACTCGGTAGGCCATACCGACATATCAACTCACGCTTGACGAATTTAACAACAACACCTTTGGTTACATTAGTATATGAAGCTGCTTCCACCCATTTTGTGAAGTAATCAATGGCGACCAAAATAAAACGATGGCCGTTTGAAGCCTTTGGTTCAATGGGACCAATGACATCCATGCCCCACATCGAAAAAGGCCATGGTGCTGACAAAACATTTAGAGATGACGGGGGTGCGTGAATGTGATCAGCATATATTTGGCACTTATGACATCTCCGAGCATAGGCGAAGCAGTCTGTTTCTATGGTCATCCAAAAATAACCAGCCCTTAAGATTTTCCTTGACATGGCGTGCCCATTGATGTGGGTTCCGAAAGATCCCTCGTGGATATCCCTCATGATTCTATTTGCTTCAGCGGTATCAACACAGCGAAGAAGGATAGAATCATAGTTTCTTTTGTAAAGCACGTCTCCATTTAAGAAAAACCCCATGGCGAGCCGTCGCAGGGTTCTTTTGTCATTTTCTGTGGCATTGTCAAGGTATTCTTGCTTCTGGATATACCTCTTAATGTCATGATACCAAGGTTTTCCATCCGACTGTTCTTCGACTACTTGGCAGTATGCGGGCTCGTGACGCCTTTCTACCTCAATGAGGGGCACGTCATAGTCATTGTTTACTTTGAACATTGAAGCGAGAGTGGCCAAAGCGTCAGCCATCTGATTATCTTCCCGAGGAACATGATGGAAAGAAATCTCTTCGAAATCTCTGATCATTTCCATAATGTGGGCGTGATAGGGGAGAAGCTTGCTATCTCTGGTTTCCCACTCACCTTTCAACTGGTGGACGATTAAAGCAGAGTCTCCGTAGACTTCCAGTGTTCTTACTTTCATATCCAATGCCGCTTGGATCCCTAAGGAGCACGCCTCATATTCAGCGATATTGTTGGTACAATCAAAACATAGCCTGGCACAGACAGGTATAAACTCTTTCTTTGGTGAAATCAAAATGGCTCCGATTCCATGTCCCAAAGCATTAGAAGCTCCATCGAATCTTAAAATCCATTTGTCCTTGTTACCTCCTTCTTCTTCGTCGGATAATGCCAAAATATCCTCATCTGGGAAGTCGAACAGTATTGGTTGGTAATCACTTATGGGTTGATGGGCTAGGTAGTCAGCCAAAGCGCTCCCTTTTATGGCTTTCTGAGTGACATATGTTATGTCGTACTCTGTTAGCAGCACTTGCCATCGAGCAATCCTTCCGGTCAGGGCTGGCTTCTCAAAGATGTACTTGATAGGATCCATCTTAGAGACTAGCCAGGTAGTGTGACTCAACATGTATTGCCTTAAACGCTTCGCAGCCCATGCTAACGCGCAACAAGTTCGGTCTAATGTGGAGTATCGCATTTCGCAATCAGTGAACTTTTTGCTTAGGTAATATATGGCATGTTCTTTCTTTCCCGTTTCATCATGCTGACCCAATACGCAGCCCATGGACTCATCCAGTACCGTCATGTATAAAATCAGTGGCCTCCCAGGGGTTGGTGGCACCAATATTGGTGGTTCTTTCAAGTACTGCTTAATCTTCTCAAAAGCTGTTTGGCAATCCTCATTCCATTGCCCCGGTTGGTTCTTGCGGAGTAGCTTGAAGATCGGCTCGCAGGTCGATGTCAATTGTGAGATAAATCGAGCGATGTAGTTTAATCTTCCCAAGAACCCCCTTACTTCTTTTTCTGTGCAAGGAGGTGGCATTTCTAGGATTGCCCTGACCTTGTCGGGATCCACTTCAATTCCTTTCTTGCTTACAATGAAACCCAACAGTTTGCCTGACCTTACGCCAAACGTGCACTTGGCAGGATTCAATCTAAGCTTAAACCTTCTCAACCGTTCAAACAATTTCCTTAAGTCGCGGACATGATCTTCCTCGGTTTTGGATTTTGCAATGATGTCATCCACATAGACCTCTATTTCCTTGTGCATCATATCATGGAATAAAGTGACCATTGCTCTCTGATAAGTTGCCCCTGCGTTCTTCAAACCAAAGGACATTACTTTGTAACAGAAAGTACCCCACAAAGTAACGAACGTGGTTTTTTCCATGTCTTCAGGCGCCATTTTAATCTGATTGTACCCGGAGAAACCATCCATGAAAGAGAAAATGGAGTGCTGGGCTGTGTTATTGACCAACATGTCAATATGTGGAAGAGGAAAATCGTCTTTAGGGCTGGCCCTGTTTAGATCTCGATAGTCCACACACATCCGCACTTTTCCATCCTTCTTTGGGACCGGGACTATGTTGGCTACCCATTGTGGATATTTGGCTACAGCCAAGAAACCGGCTTCAAATTGTTTTTTGACCTCTTCCTTGATCTTGAGAAGCATTTCCGGTTTCATTCTTCGTAGCTTTTGCTTAATTGGTGGACACTCTGGTTTCAGAGGCAACCTATGTTCCACTATGTTGTTATCCAACCCTGGCATATCTTAATAAGACCAAGCAAACACATCCCGAAATTCCCGTAGCAGTTCAATCAATTCATCTTGCTGGTTTTTACTCAGGCAGGTGCCTATCTTGATCATTTTATCTTCTCCTTCACCTCCAAGGTTGATGATTTTAATTTCCTCCTGATGTGGGCGGATCTCCTTATCCTCTTGTTCCAATAATCTCGTCAATTCAGATGAGGGTCCAAAGTCTTCCTCACTTTCCTCGTAGACGCAATCATTTGGATAAACAGGGTCATGAAATAAATCCAGGTTTTCATCGTTCTCAGGGAAATCATTTTTGGATCTGCATTCGGGTTATATTATAAAGTGAAAAGAGAAGCAAACAAGTAAAAGGTTTACGAAACAGAGAATGCACAAAGATGAGGTGATGGGGAATAAAAATGTGTCCATTGATTTTCGAAAATAAAACAAACAAGTTTTGCCCTTATTACAAAATGGGTCCCGGAGCCTTGGGCATAGCAAGGGGACCACCAAATTATGAAATACAGTGATTACTCTGAGAGAACGTTAATGGTTGTAGGGAACTCCATGACTTCCCAATTGCTCAGCTTTTGATCTGGATGGCAAGCATAAACCAGCTCCACATTGCGGTCAGACTCATTCTCCACCATGGCAACTTGATCCGGATATATCACTCCGGCGCTCTTAAAGCTCTGATAGAGATCGTAGATAGAGATTCTCGCAGTGTTGATCTCTTGACCAGTAAGGCGAGTAGTTCTCCTCCCCTTCTTTTCCTCTTCAACCCTTTTCTTATCCATCATAGTGGGCTTATATCCCAAACCATATCTGTTTTTATTCTCAGGGAGACTCACCGGTTGGGTTCTGCCTTCTAAATCCCGCCCCAACCCTTTTCCGGGTTGGTACCCCTTTCGCAACATGTTCAGCGTCACCATTAGAGGTACGTTGGGGAAAGACATTTTCACAATGCTTGTTGCATTGGCAATCTCCAAGGCTTGGAAGGATGTTTCGAGGGCTTCCTCGGCGGCCTCGATGTACGGAGTGGATATGGGTTTGCTGACCAAAAGGTCCTCCTCTCCAGAAACAGTCACCAACTTGTTGTCGATGATGAATTTTAGTCTTTGGTGCAGCGTGGAGGGGACCACCCCTGCCGAATGGATCCACGGTCGCCCTAATAAACAGCTGTAGGCGGGCGCAATATCCATTACTTGGAAGAGTACCTGGAAAGTACAGGGCCCGACTTGTATAGGCAATTCAATTTCTCCCACGACTTCCCTACGTGTCCCATCAAAAGCCCGCACAACCATAAAGCTAGGCCTCATGTATGTTCCGTCGAAAGGCAATTTTGCCAACGTGGATTTTGGCATGACGTTCAGAGAAGATCCATTATCCACAAGTACTTTTGCCAGGATATAATCCCGACATTTCACAGAAATATGGAGGGCTTTGTTGTGCCCCCTTCCTTCAATAGGTACTTCCTCATCTGTGAAGGTCAAGTAATTATTGGCAACGATATGCCCCACTATGCCCCCAAATTGTTCGACGGGTAAATCATGCTTCACGTGCGCCTCGCTCAACACCTTCATCAACGTGTTTCGATGTGGTTCAGAACTCATTAGCAAAGACAATAGGGAAATTTTTGCAGGGGTGTGGTTCAATTGGTCCAACACCTGGTAGTCACTATGGCGAATAAACTTCAGGAATTCCTGGGCTTCCTCTTCAGTCACAGCCCCCTTTGTTTCGCCAGAGGCTACTTCTTTTCCAGTTTTTCCTTCTCCGGTAGTCTTGCCTTGCTTGGGCTCAGGTGGTGTATATATTCTTCCACTCCGTGTCATTTTTCCCACTCCGGTTATATTTGTAATAGAGGAGGATGGTATGGAGTTGACCGCCTCTGGATTGGTGACGACCACATCTGTATTGTACCTCCATGGCACAGCGTGGGAACTTTGGAAGGGGAAAGGGGTTGGTGCCCTTACTGTGAAGACAGTCTTGGCAGGAGCTGAAGCCGCTGGCGTATCCTTGTTATAGTATACTACCAGGGGTTTCGGAACTCGTGCCTTACCCTGTTCCTGTACCATATTTATTTGTCCTTCACGGCGCCTACAGACCTCTATGACTCGAGCATTCATGAGTCTTTGAAGGGTTTCCTGGAAGTCCCTTCGTTTTGCGGACTGGAGGTCATTATGCTCTTCACCCCACGATCCCTCTACTAATCCCATCTTCAGCATATGAGAGTGTATTGTTTCCAAAGGCATCTGGATGTCTTCTACCTTGGAAATGTAATCTTCATCCCTCTCTATTGCGTTAACATCCGATCCTTTATGGTTTGGAAGGGGATTAGTTGTCACGCTTGGGCTCCCTTCTTTGAAGCTTATCCAGTCGGCCCGAATGAGGTCCCTTACCTTAAACTTCAGTGCCAAGCAGTTCTCAGTAGAATGTCCCGGTGCACCGGCATGGTAATCACACCGTGCGTTCGGGTCATACCCTCTAGGATACGGCGGCTGAAGTGGCTTTAAAGGGCAGGGTACTACCATCGTGTTTTTGATGAGGTAAGGGAGAAGCTTTGTGTAAGTGATGGGAATTGGATCAAATTGCGGTGGGGCACGGTCGTTGTTTTGCCTTCTCTGATTTGGATTCGGCGGGTTCATTTGTGGCTGCTGGTACGGAGCTTGTGGTGGTTGATATGGTGCCTATAGTGGTGCAGGCGGTCGCATGACAGGTGGGCGGAAATGTGGTGGATGTGGTGTTTGAACGGTGGCCACATATAGATGTGGTGTATTATGATAGGTTGATGGAAAGGCGACCGGGGTGGGTGGCCTCGGCTGGTTTCTTCCCTGATTATGGGAGATCAGATTAGTCTCTCCCTCTCTTCTCTTTCCTTCCACATGGGAGGGTCTTCTTGCTGCATTAACCCCAGCTGGGCCTCGGGCGATCTTCCCTGTCCGGAGGCCATTTTCTATTCTTTCTCTGATAGTGACGATATCGGAGAAATGGGAGGAAATACTTCCGATCATCTTGTCATAGAATGGCGATTGGAGTGTGTCAATAAATGTCGAGATCACCTCTTTCTTAGACAAAGGTGGGTCAACTTGCGCTGCTACTTCGCGCCACCGTTGGGCGTATTCTTTGAATGTCTCGTTGTCTTTCTTGGACATGTTCTGCAATTGTACTCTATCCGGCGCCATGTCCAAATTGTACTTATACTGCTGCATGAAAGCATCTGCCAGATCCTCCCAACAGCGTATACGAGAACGTTCAAGATGGTTATACCAGGTTAGAGGCGCTCCAGCCAAACTATCTTGAAAACAATGGATGAGCAGAGAGTCGTTAGAAGCATGCGAAGCCATCTTCCGGCAGTACATGGTAAGATGGTTTCTCGGACATGTCAGCCCCCGATACTTATCAAATTCAGGTGTTTTGAATTTGGGAGGAATAACAACGTCAGGAATTAGGCAGAGTTGTGCAGCACTGCCTAATCCAAATCGATTCCTCCCATCCATTTCCCTTAATCGCCTTTCCAAGAATTCTAATCTTCCTTCCTGGGTAGCAGCAGTGGCAGTACTTGGTCCTGTGACGACATAGTGACTAGCACTCTTAACTGGTCGGTCAACATGTGCGGGGCTCTCATTCAGAATTGAGGCTTGGCGTCCAACTGTGGCTTGGGCAGCTTGTGGTTGTTTAACCTGTGTATGGACCGGAATCGCTTAAGGATTTCGGACAGGTGGGATGTTTGGTTGAGCCGCATGAAGGATTGTTTCCTGATAATCTGGCTCTTCTTGGAGTGGTGGGAAATAGCCTGGGGGTAACCCATACTGTGGGAAGGGTACAACATTCCCTTCTTTATCAACAAAAGAGTGTTGTTGAACGTGAGCAGGGTTCGGCTTACTAAGGCGAATGGTAACAGTAGGCCCTGTAGGATTTGAGCTTGGTTCCCCAGCATGACCTTGAGCGTTTTAGAGAACGGGAGATTGCTGCCTAGCATTTTCAACTTCTGCTAAAGAATCCCTTTCTGCGATCCTTCTTTCAAACATTTTGGCCATTTCAGCCATTTGTTCTTTCAATTGATTAACCTCAGCTCGCAGGTTTTCATTCTCTTGCTCTATTTCTGCCATGAGTTTCCTTCTGAGCCTGGTCGCGTAGGGATGCTTACCCGTAGCATCTAAGGAATCACGACAAATGGTTAGAAAAATAGAGGGAACAGTTAAAGAAGATAAAAGAAGAAAATAAATGGGCATTCGCGGGATACGATTCCGAATTTGACATGTATTCCTTGACCTTTCCCCAGAACGTCACGTTCAAAAGTACTTAGTATAACAGTATATTGGAAATTAACATGAGACAACTGTGAAGGCACATTGATTCATCATTCCATTCATCTGTAAAGGTACAATGTTACTTGAAAGATACGGTTACAATATTCAGCCATTCCTAGCTTGGGCAATCATAACTTTCATTTTGCAAAGCCTTTCTTGACAATAGTTCAAAAATGATGATATCTCCTTTGGGGTGGATAGAGGATTGACCATGCCTTCGGCCTGCTTTAACATTGAGGGAAAATCTTCCAAGATTCCATTGGATAGGTATGCCAACTTGGCGAAACGGTCCATCCATAAATGAATGACTTCATCCCGTTGAACTAACTCTGTCCCCAAAGCTCGTGTGGCTTCTTGGCAGCGGCGTTCGGCGTCAAGGGTTTTCTTCTGTTCAGCATGTATTTCTTGCTCATAAGCTCTCATCGTTTCATCAAGCTGTTGCTCCAATTTGTGGACTTGGGTTTGTAGCATTTCTTTTTGCATCAACGCCTCCTTTCCCTTCTCCTTGGATTGTACCAGCATGTCCTTTAAAATTTGTTTTTCGGCCAAGACAACATCGCTCTGCTGACCCTTCATCTTCAGCTGTGAATTGGCGGCCCGAAGGCATTGATCTTGTTTTATTCTGTAATCTTCATCAATTTTTCTCTTTTTCCGTATTTCTTCCATAGCATGCCTTCCTTCAGAGTTCTCTTTCCTATAGAGGGCGCACTCTTGTTGGCACTTCAGGAGGTCTTCTTCCAATTTTTGATTCCTTGCCTTTAGCTCTTCTACTTGGGCCTTTAGTGATATGGTAACCTTGTCCTCCACAATGCACGGCGGAGGAACTGTGTCCTCAGATTGGTATGAAGGGCTCTTGAAAGGCAATTTCACGATGGAGACTCTGTTCACCATCCAATCTAAGTATTCAACTCTCACAGCGTGGCTTCGTGCTCCCAATTCTTTGCCCATCCTATGGACCTTCTTCCAGGCATTGGCTATGTCCCGAATAGTGGAGGTGTAATTCCCATTCGTATAGTACAGAACGAAAGGAGTAAGTAGTGCTTCGTCCGGCGGCCCAAGTAGAGGATAAGCCAACTGCCGCTTAGCAATAACAGGATTATAATTGATGCAGCCTTGTGTCCCCATTAGAGGAACATTTGGATATCCTCCACAGCTATAAACGATGGACTCAACTTCTAGCCATTGAGGACACCATCTCACCTTTTCTGCTGTAAGGCCTACAAGGTGATTAGCCCACTCACGCCCATTCTTAGTTGTCAGCTGACATAATTTCAAATCAGAGATGGGACACTCGGCTTTGCATAGTTGATGAAAAGCGTGGGATATGAGCCACACATATAGAACAGGCAAACAACAAATAATCCTCTTTCCTCCTTGGGTATGGCAGAAATCCAAGGTGCAATAGACATTGGCCAACACTACTTTGACGGGATTTTCCATTCTGTGCTTGCGAGCGGTGAAGACACCTATAGCATCATAATCTACGTAGTTGTCTAAGTTAGGGAATAAGACAACTCCGTAAATAGTGAGAGCCAAGGTATCAATGAAAGCTTCCCAATCTTCCTTCTCTGCCAGTACATGCATGTGTTTCTCCAGAAATTCCCTAGTAAATCCGGGAATCTGGTTTCTGTTCATTTGCACTCCTCTTAACATTTCAGGATGGACTTTCAAAATACGAGCGACAGAAGTGATTGACGCGTGATGGTCCAAATGGCGATAAGGAATTTGCCCCTCCATTGGCATCCCCAATATTTGTTCAAATTCTTCTATGGAGGGTGCCAGTTGAAAGTTTTGGAAAGTGAAACAGTGGAGAGGTGGGTCATAGAATTGTGCCAAAGCTGTGATGGCTTCTGTTTGGATGTCTACCTCCAAGAGTTTCAGGATCTTCCCATACTTCCTTGCGAAAGTCATCTTTTGTGTCAAGCTCAGTTTTTTCCCTAATGCTTGTAAACTGTCAGTATTGACCTTCCTAGCCTTGAGGTGCAATATCTTCTTTAATTCAGTCACCCCAATATCACAATTACTATGTCCCATGTTAATTTCCATACTGTCTTTAGAAATACTGACAAATTCGGAATCGTCCCCTGCGAATATCAAGACAAAGAATGGAATCAGTTATGCGAGCTCAAAAGTCGTAGGTTTTCCCAATCGTCATTGCCACTTCAACCAGAGGGAAATGAAGTAAAATTTTTTTGATTTTTCCTTTGACGATTAGGAGAACCTATGACTTCAGACTCAGAAATACATGACAAAAAAGAGAGGATTATCTATTCACCCGAAGAATGCTTGTGAGTTCCAAAAAAAATTTTCAAGACTAAGCGAATCTTTGGATGATAGATAACCCCTTTTTAATAACAGGAAAATGAGAATGACATAAGGTAAAGTAAAGTTTGCCCTTTCGTGGCCTAAGTCATGTTTTGTTGAAGGTTTTCTCTGGACCTTAGGGCTTGTCTAAAAGTGACTCTTCACACCAGGTGGCTTATACTAGACTTCTAGAAGGTTACCAGAGCCAAGATCCTACCCATGACAGGGACGCAACAGTGGGGAACCACTAGGTGCGTATGTCATAAGAGGTCGAACTCTAGTTGGGGTTCTCACGATCACCGGATAGGAAGTACATCCTATACGATTCCGTATACCAACCCCTCCTAACTTAAGTTTTATTTGGGGCCCGGGTATAGGGCGCCACTCATAAGTGTGTGCGAGTAATTTGTGAGTGTAGTGTGTGAAAGGGCGTTCAATACCTTTTTACCTTACACCATTCTGCACAGAGAACAAACACAGAACAAAATATACAAAGTCGTCTACCCTAGGGTTCAATGATTGTAGGAAAGTAACATAGTCCTCTACCCTAGGGTTCAACAATCATACAGAACATGGACAATAAAACGAATAACAAGATGCAAAAATGGACATTCACAACAATTAACGGAAAATAAAAAAAAACAAGGGGAAGAAATCCAAGCTAAACAAAGGCTATATGAAAAACGCGCTTTCAACCAAATTGGCCTGACTCTCTTAAGTGTCCCCAGTGGAGTCGCCATCTGTCGCAACCTGGATCGCGACGGCGCGGCGAGAGAGAAAAATATCGAATGAAACAGGGAGTCACCACCAACGTTTTTATCCATAGGAAAACATTGGGAAAAAACTAAGTTCAGTAAAGCACTGGTTTAAAAAAAAATTGAAATCCAAGTTCGGGAGTCGGTTACGAGTAGGGAAGGTATTAGCACCCTACATCGCCTGTCAAAAACAGTACCAAGATTGAAAGCACAATATAAATAGCCTTAAATAAAAAATGGTTTCTTCCCTTTTACTCTTGTATTTTTATTTAAAAAAAAGACAGAATTGAATGAGAGAACTGTACAAACATAGAATGTCGAAGCGAGGTCAATGGAACGTTTCATCCGAATTAAACTCGACTTCGATATGAGACAGAGAGGAGAAGAGGATGCTAATAAGGCGTCACGCCTAAATTAGACATTCTCGGATGAAAAGAAGGGATAGGAAAGAGATAAGTGGGACGTCTCGTCCTAAGTATCCCTTCCCTATGAAATTATGGCGAGGCTTGAGCAAAAACTAGGGGAAAATCAACAAGACGTCACGTCTAAATTGATTTTTCACGGAAACGAAAAAAAAGTAACAACACGAAAGGAACACAAAAAGCAAGGAAATAAATCAGTAAAAGGAAATAAGAAAGGTGGGCCCGACAGGAGTTAAAATCCTGCTCCTACGTATTCTTGAATTATCAAGAAATCAGGGTTACGTAGTTCTGAATGTTTTTCTTTTAGGAAAAGACTTAGGAGATGATGATGGATGTCACTGAGGTGGGGAACTCGTACAAGGCGAAGTTCTTCGCACGTGTACAAATCCTAAAGGGGTTGTGTAGACGGGAGTGTCCCCGTACGACACTATATTTTTTTTTAAAAGAAAAAAAAGGATTTTTAGACTGGAAAATAAAACATATACAAAATCAATTATTTTTATTATATGTGCTTGTTAGGGAAAAGGACAAAAATATTAACAGTGTAAACTATGGCACACAGACAAACATAACCAACAAACTGCGAACTGACAGGAAAATAAAAGGCTGAAAGTAAAAGAAATAAGGAACAGGGTGGAACCGGTGTGATGAGCTCAGAACCGATGTGTGAGTCAAACGCAGTGACGGTGTCTGACTGATTCCGGACTTGCACGCTGATAGAAGCACTGGACCGGTGTTGGGCACGAATGCTGAAAACTGAAGTGTAGCCGATATTGGTGGGAGCTAATCCGAGGTGAGGGAGTGACTGGGCGCTGTGTATGGACGATGTTGAGGATTGGCAAGGGTAATGACTAGGTAAGGTACAGTATGGAATCTGGGGAATAATTTAGTACTGGGACGGTGCAGGAGAAGGGGTGAGGAGGTCGGTTTTGGTGAGGACGGTTTCAGGAGAAAGGGACGGTGTTGTGGCTTGATGGACAATGTATTTGCTGGACGGTGTTGTATTTTGGGGGGTATTGGGACGGTGTAGTGTTTAAGGAGTATTGGAAGCGTTCAGGAGTTGTTGGGACGGTGTGGAGGGGTTAGGACGGATTAGGACAGAACCGGGCGGTGTTCGGGGATATAGGTACGATATGGTAAGTTTAGGAGATCGGTGTGAAGGGCTATAGTGAATCGGTGGAGTGGATGAGGATCTGAGAGAGGACAGTGCTGTTGGGAGGATGCTGTTAGGACGATGTGGGTTGGAGGCTGAGACGGTGTGGTGTTCGAGGAATATGGAGATGGTGAATTGGGAGGTGTTGGGACGGTATAGTTTAGGGAGTATTGGGACGGTGCGAATTGGGAGGTGTTGGGACGGTGTGGATCGGGAGGTATTGGGACGGTATGGATTGGGAGGTATTGGGGCGGTGTGGATTGGGAGGTATTGGGACGGTATGGATTGGGAGGCATTGGGGCGGTGTGGATTGGGAGGTATTGGGGCGGTGTGTAAGAGGAACTGGGACGGTGTGTAGGAGAAGGGGTGAGGAGGTCGGTTTTGGTGAGGACGGTTGGCTGAACGGTGTTGGCTGAGAGGAATGAAGTGTTGGGCGGTGTTGTGTTGAGGGGAGAGGACGGCGTGGCTGTTGGAGACAACAGCTGGCTGATGAAGAGAGGAAGGAGGGTGCTGGATAGAGGAAGGAAGAGAAGGGAATGGCGCAGTGTGTGTGTGAGTATCTGTGTCTGTAAGGCTGTGTCTGTGTGTGTGTGTGAGGTCTGAGGTCCTTCAATTCGTTTAAATAGAGAGAAGTGAGTGGGGAGACAGGTGGGAGACAGGTGAGAGACAACTTTTCCGAGTGGGCTGCTGAGTCACAGCCCATTTCTGAGTGGTTGCTGAGTCAGTGCCCATTTCTGAGTGGTATGCTGACTCAGTGTCCATTTCCGAGTGGTTGCTGAGTCACTGCCCACTTCTAAGTGGTATGCTGAGTCAGAAGAGTCAGTTGGCTAAGAGGTTGGCTTTACATGTGGGGCGGTATTGGGTGTGTGAGGGCGGAGTGCAATGTTAGCTAACACCGTCTGTGGAACGGTGTGTGAAGAGGGCGGAGTGCCACACCGTCTGTGGGACGGTGTGTGAAGAGGGCAGAGTGCCACACCGTCTGTCAAGTATATGAGGGCGGAGTGCAAATGAGGGCGGAGTGCAAGTGTTAGTTAACACCTTCTGTGGGACGGAGTGCAATGTTAGCTAACACCGTCTGTGGAACGGTGTGTGAAGAGGGCGGAGAGCCACACCGTCTGTGGGACGGTGTGTGAAGAGGGCGGAGTGCCACACCGTCTGTGAAGTATATGAGGGCGGAGTGCAAATGAGGGCGGAGTACAAGTGTTAGTTAACACCGTCTGTGGGACGGAGTGCAATGTTAGCTAACACCGTCTGTGGAACGGTGTGTGAAGAGGGCGGAGAGCCACACCGTCTGTGGGACGGTGTGTGAAGAGGGCGGAGTGCCACACCGTCTGTGAAGTATATGAGGGCGGAGTGCAAATGAGGGCAGAGTGCAAGTGTTAGTTAACACCGTCTGTGGGACGGAGTGCAATGTTAGGGACGGTGTGTGAAAAGATTCAGAGACACCGTCTGTAGAGGAGGTCGGTTGTGATGAACACCAGCTCAGAATTGCTTGGTGTGCACCTCGGTTCAAGAACAGCTTCCTTTGGCCGGTGTGGAGTAAGAAACCGAGGTCGGTATGTGAGGGATTTAATGTACATCGTCTGTGAGGTCAGTTTTGATGAATACCTAGCTCGGAATTCATCCAAAACTGACTCAACACTTGCCTTCCCAATCGGTTTTACCTCTTCAGACCAAGTCCTCCCTTTCTCAGAACCTTTGCTCGGAAATCCGAGTCTTTCTTCACTCGGTTTAGACCATTACCTCTTGGACCAAGACTCACACATACTTCTTTCATTCGGTTTTGGTCCAGTGAAGTGTTTTTCACTCGGAATTGCCTCTCAGGTTAGAACTTCACTCGGTTGCAGCCTTCTCAGTCATGTTTTACTCGGAAAACATGATATTTTACTCAGAATTGAAATTTTTTGCAACCATGGCTTGTAAACTGGCATATTCCACTCGGATTGGCTTGGCAGGGAAGCATTTCACTCGAAAATGACTCATTCTGAGTTTTTTCACTCGGATTTATCTCCAGCAGGGCTGGATTTCACTTGGAAAAGCTTCATTTTGAGTTATTTCGCTCGGTTCTGATTATTTCGGAGCCATTCTATTCGAATTTAACCACCCTGGATTGGAATTCAGTATAAAAGATATTTATTCCACTTGGACCGGACCAAAAGAGGTGTTCACACCCATCACTACTAAAAAAAAACCTGTTAGCGACGGAAAGAATTGGTCGCTAATCCATACCAAGTCTGTCGCTACAACCGCTAGCGACGGCATCTCAGACGGGACACCAGCCGTCGCTAATACCTTCGTCGAAAACACTTCAGCGATCACAGGTACGCCGTCGCTAAAATATTGACGACATAATGCCGTCGCTAAAATGGTCTCTGCTTCACTGACTCCAGCCGTCGCTAACCGTTGCCGTACAGCGACCTCACAACTCCGTCGCTACTATTAGCCATACTGCAACCACCATATGCAGTTGCTATGGTTTAACATATAGCGACCGAAGCGTCCGTCGCCAATGGTTACTCATATAGCAACCAGAGATCCGTCGCTAATTGTTGCCTACCAGCGACCGTAGACTTCCGTCGCTGTGGGAAGCCATACAGCGACTACTATAGTCCGTCGCTGTGTCTGGCCAACCAGCGACCACTCCACTCCGTCGCTATTTTTTACAATATAGCGACCATCTGGTTCCGTCGCTAATTGGAATTTTTTATTTTTTAAAAATTGGTTAAAAATTTATAGGTTTTGTTAATTTAACTTTAAAAATGTAGATTAATATTTTGTATTTTGTATTGGCTGATAAAATTTTATAACTAAATTTGAATAATTTTTTAAAATATTAAATTATTATTAAAAACAAAATAATGGATTAAATTTATTTATCAAATAGGTTGAATTATTAATGATAATTACAATAAGGCTTTTTTATTTGAATTTAATTACCAATAAATATTGACATAATAAATGAAGAATGACAAAATAAACACTGAATGGAATATAATATAAAAACTAAAAATAAAATATACAATGTGTATAAATAATAAAAATACAATCATGGTGGTGGGGGATCCTGGGGTGGTGGTGGGGGCGCCTGGGAAGTTAGGGGAGGTAGCCTCGCCATCAACTGCATCAGTAGCTCCTGCTGCTGAGCAAGTTGACGACGAGTCTCGGTGTGCTGCTCCTCGGCCCGCCGTCAGTCCGCCTCGGCCCGCCGTCGGTCTGCCTCGGCCCGCTCCTCCAACAGTTGCCTTTGACGTCACTCCTCCTGTAGCTCATCGTTCAGGTTTTGAATTACCTGAACAACCTCAGTCGGAAGACCAGAGGAAGAGGAAGAGGAAGGGGTCTTCCCCTTTTTCGCCAGCTGCGTGCCGACGCCACCCAATCCAAATACCCTCCTTTTCTTGTTCACACCGCCAACAGCCTCCATATAGATGGCGTTGTCGTCAGAACAAGACAGGGTGGGAGGAACCTCCCTTTCAGGAGTAGAAGCCACCAGGTCCGCCTCCTTCTCGGCCCTCCTGGCCTGATACGCCTCCTATAAATTCAAAAACAATGATAGGATTAGTAAGCTGATTTGTAAATTATAAGCATGTGTCAATTAAAAGTAAATACCGCTAGATCCATAGTCTTCTGGTTTACCCATGCACCGGCTTTGTTCTTCTTGGTCATTTGCATGACCTCAAACAAAGAAGGCTCCCGGTGCTCCCTCAGCTCCTGTGGTGGACAAAAAACATTGAGATTATTATTTGTAAACATGTCAGATGAATCATATTAAAAACATAAATATACTTACAAATCTTTTCTTGTGCTCGAGGGTTGAAATGCTACCCCCAGTGTAAACTGAGGCTGCAGCATTGGCGGCTCTATTTGCCCTGTTCTGAGCACTCGCTTGCTGAAAAGGGACACCACCCCACTTCTGGACCATCCCGTCCCAATGGTCCTCCAGGATCCAACGAGGGCGCTCACCCTTGTCCCTCACCTTCCAAAGGGTACTCTTGATGATTTTGGAGGTCTTTGTGGCAAAGACCTTCCTAATCTCATCAATCATACCCTCTGCCCACCGGTAATCACGCTATAAAATGAAATGAGAAATCAAAATTAATAACAGGTCTATTTTACAAATCAAATCACAACAAATTGATGTGGTAACTTACCGAGAAGTTGTCAAACCACTTATCTTGGACAACCTTCCCAGCATTTGTCCAAGATATATATGGACCATCCCACTGGGCCTTTAAAACCTTAGTAATCACTTTGGTAGTGCGACTACTATCAACAAAGCTGTAATGGCAATAATTATATCAGCAGTACAACAACACAATCTAGGGAGACTCCCAAAATTCCGACAGAGTCTCCCCTGTAAATGTAACATTTCCAAGTTTAAATAGTTACCTTGTTACAAACAGAAGAGTTCCCAGTACAATTGAATCTATACAAGTACTAATTAAAGTAACATACAATAAACCAAAAAGTTTTTCCACTAAAGTTTAATATAAAGTACCATACAAATAACATAAAAGTATTTGAGTTTTAGTCACTTACTCGTCTCCGGCCGGCATGGGTACCAACATGGGCAGAGGGGATGCCGGAGGTGGGGTGGCCTGATGGCCATGGTCCTCCAAGCCACCAACTCCAGGAGTCTGCTCTGGGGTGGTCAGCTATGGGGGTGATGGGGTGGTCAGCTATGGTGGTGATGGAGTGGTCTGTTGTGGTGGTGATGGAGTGGTCCGCTGTGGTGGTGATGGAGTGGTCTGCTGTAGTGGTGATAGAGTGGTTCCCTGCTCTGGGGTGGGAGTCCCCAGACGGGATACCGGGGTCCTGGACCCACCACCCCTACTGAAGGGCAGTCGACGTCCCGTCATCTGTGGATAAAATCATGAAAAGAAAGGTTAGTCTCATGATATATATAAACCTATGTATATATGTTTAACAACTACATACTTTGTGTCTGTTTCAGTTTCAAATTCCCCCTTAGTTTCAGTGTCACTGGGTTATCTGTTTGAACATGTTCATCAGTATCTAAATCAGCCCTAGACCATTTTGATCGAGAGACAAGGTCTTTCTCAATGTGTTCACCCCCCGTAGTGGCGAGTGTCTCATCCATTATGACTGGATCAATGTTGAACAACAAATTACCATCGTTGAGCTCGTGTGGTGCAAGCTGATAAGCGTCATCAACCTCCTCGGAGACATTGTCAGTGATCTGACTTCGGGCCTTGGCCTTGATGACTGCATACCAGTCCCGGTGTCCTCCCGGGAAGTCAGTGTAATAAACCTGCTCAGCTTGTTGGGCAAAAATGAAGGGATCAAACCCTTTATATCTACCATTCTTCTTGACCTCAACTAAGCCGTAGTTGTTGTCAACCTTTGTTCCAACACTGATTGTGTTGTCAAACCAATCACATTTGAATAGAACAATATCTCTTCTTAGTCGTCCAGAGAATGAAACTTCAATAATCTCTATCAACACTACATAAAAGTCTTCTTCTGACTGTCCAGCGGTGCCTCTAACACAAACCCCATAGTTATGGGTACGCATCCCTTCACTCCATTGATGAATATTAAACTTGTAGCCATTTACGTAGTAAATAGGCCATTTTTTAAGAGTTTTCACCGGCCCCCAAGAAAGGGCTTGGAGTAAAGCATCTTCAATATGGTTGTTAGGGTCTTGTATCTATGTACAACATAACAAATAGGTCATCGTTAGATACCTGGAGTTAGAAGCACAGATAAAAAACACTCGGTATACAGGTCTTACGTGTTGTACAAACCAACCAACGAACTTGGATGATACCTCACTATGAATTTGGTCATCAGTTAAATCATTTTGCTCAAGTTTAAGCATATCTGTATATAAGCTATTTAAAGAAAACAAATTTAGATACTATAAAAGCGAGGTTTAGAATGCAATTCAGGAATTTTAAGACTTACTTGAGAAAGGGTTCAACTTCTGGGTAGTTTAGAAAAATATACAAGTGAGCCGCCTTTCGTTCTTTCTCATCAATGTAACATTTTGTGAGCTTGCCCCCCGGATGACCAGGATAGTTGAAAATCGATATTTGTTCATCAAACCCTGTGCGGGTTGCTACCCCAAGATTGCGGGGAATTCTACTCATTCTAGTTTCTATCTCCGTCGGAAAATAGAAAGAAGCAAAAGTTGTCATTTCTTCGACTAAGTATGCCTCACAAATTGATGCTTCAACGCAGGCTTTGTTTAACACTTTGTCTTTTAAAGAGCGTAAGAATCTTCAAATCATAAAAAAATGTTAAGTTACAAGAAACTATTATAAGAAATGTTTGGAAGGAAATTAAAGAGTTCTGGCGTTCACCTTTCGAATGGATACATCCAACGATACTACACAGGGCCACCAACCAAGGCCTCGTACGGTAGATGGATAGGCAAATGCTCCATCGAGTCAAAAAAACTTGGTGGGAAAATCTGCTCCAACTTACAAATCAATACCGGGATGGTTTCTTCCATCTTCACAAGTTTCTCCACAGTCAACAAAGTTGCCGTCAACTCCTTAAAGAAGTGACTCAACTCAACCAACGGTTTCCAAATAGGCTTCGGTAAGGCATGAAACACGTACGGGAGTAGTTGTTGCATAAAGACATGGCAATCATGACTTTTCATGCCAAACACCCTGCCCTCCTTCACGTCGACACATCTACTCAGGTTAGAAGCGAATCCGTCAGGCAGGGTCAACCCATTCATCCAAATACACACAACAATCTGTTGCGGTCTAGTTAAAACATATTTTACATGGGGTTTAAACATTCTTCCACGTCCCGCATCCCTTAATTCCAATTCCTTCCTAGAACACCAAATCGGGAGGTCTAGATGACTCTTCTCGTTGTCCTTTGTTCTCCCCTTAATGTCTATAATAGTGTCAAAAATATTCATGAAAACATTACGTTCAGTGTGCATGACATCAATGTTGTGTCTTAACAACAAGTCTTTCCAATATGGCAAATCCCACAAGATGCTCTGCTTCACCCAGTGGTGTTCCTTACCATAACCCGTAAACTCATTAACGCTCTTGTCCCAGATATAGGGATACTCTTCAACCCTCTGCCAAACCCGTGCACCGGATAACCTACGGGGTAGAGGTTCAGTAACCACCTTGTTCTTCTTGAAAGAGGTTTTATTTCGCCTAAATGGGTGATCCAACGGTAAAACATTTCTATGACAGTCAAAGAAACTTGTCTTCCCACTAACAGGGAGTGATTCCCCCCCGGTATGTTCCATGCATACAGGGCAAGCAAGCTTCCCAGACGTTGACCATCCAGAAAGCATACCATAGGCCGGGATGTCGTTGATAGTCCATATCAAAATAGCACGCATCATGAAATTGTTCTTCAAAGACGCATCGTATGTCATTACCCCAACATCCCATAATTGTGATAACTCTTCAACCAACGGTTGCAAAAACACGTCTATGTTCGCCTTTGGATTTTTGGGTCCTGGAACCAGTATAGATAAAAACATTACCTCCCTCTTCATACACATATCAGGAGGCAGATTGTATGGGGTCAGTATGACTGGCCAACAAGAGTAAGCTTTTCCGTATTGACCGAACGGGTTAAACCCATCAGTACATAAGCCAAGTCTTACATTGCGCGGCTCACCAGAAAAGTCTGGATATAGCTCATCCAAACACTTCCATGCTTTCCCGTCGGAAGGATGGCAAAGAAACCCCTCTTGTGTTCGGTTTAGAGCATGCCAACGCATGTGTTTTGCCGTGGACAATGAGGCATACAGGCATTGAAGACGCGGTGTTATAGGGAAGTACCACATTTTCTTCCTGGCCGTCCGGGTTACCTTCCCTCTCCTTTTAACGGTCTTGTAGCATTCCTCATTACAATGCAGACATTTTGTGACACTCTTATCTGCAAACTCATTTCTAAACAGCATACATCCACCAACACAACACTCTATCTTCACACAACCCAACCCCAAGTTTGCCACTTGTTTCTTAGCATGGTACAGGTTTGCTGGCATTCTATGATTACTAGGCATGGTGGAACCCATCAAATTGACTATCCTATTAAAACAACCTCCAGAAAGATTATAATCTGCCTTTAGGCTTAAAGCAGCTAGGGAGGCAGATAACTCAGTGTGACTGTTGCACCCGTCCCACAATGGAGTCTGAGCTGCCGCTAACAAATCATAAAATCTCTTCACCTCCGGATTAGGATCCTCCTCTACATTGTCAGTGTCTCCATGACCTGCTTGGTCATTATGTTCCAGCATACGCCCGGTGGAGGGTCTAACATGATCCATCACTATTTATTCTATGTTGTTGTACGTATCCCTGTTTCCTCCAACCTGATAGTAAGGCTTTTGCACGGTTACGTCTGATGGTCTAGGCGGTAACTACTCACCATGGTTGTACCAGCAGTGGTATGTTTCCATGAACCCTTTCTTAGTTAGGTGGCACATGACATCATCCGCGTATTCAAAACTCATGCATTTGCACCTTGAGCACGGACAACGAATCTTCTGAGTCGCTTTAAATCCAGGCGTGTTTGCCGTAGCGAACGGAATGAACTCCAATAGCCCCATCATAAACTCCTCAGTCACTCATCGACTGTGATCTAATCGGTTGTACATCCATCGCCGATTTGCCGGTACCTCCATTTACAATATCTAACAAGCACGATTTCTGTTACTTTAAATTATTTAAATTTTATTTGACTATCCATTGTGAATCACTTTCTATCTCTTTGATGTTGCAACTTGGTGGGGCCCTATCCCATTCGGGATGAATATGCAACCATCCGTAACCCATCGATGTTGTATGTGGTCTATCTTGTGTCGTTGATGTTCATTTGTAATTTTGGCAGCATTTCACATTGGTCCCCGAGTACACAGAGATACGTACGGTATGAAACACCGCACGCAGACATGCACCCTGGGGACAATACGAAACACCATAACCGAAATTTCAAATGAACATTCAACTTCTCAAGATAGACCACATACAACATTGATGGGTTACGCCCTACTGGTTACAAATTCATACCAAACTGTCCAACTGGGACAATTCAAGATCCAACACAACACGGTACATCAACTGGTTGTTTTGAAACTTGAACGGGAATCTAATGGCTACACACATGACTAAACCCTACATTATTAAAGTTGAGTTTCATTTTTTAAGTTCCCTAAGAAAGGGAGCCTGT
Organism: Clitoria ternatea; assembly: GCA_037962975.1. Taxonomy (NCBI): domain Eukaryota; kingdom Viridiplantae; phylum Streptophyta; class Magnoliopsida; order Fabales; family Fabaceae; genus Clitoria; species Clitoria ternatea. Next base: position 190,004,218 of record CM075672.1, on the reverse strand, counting down.
CAAAATTTTGGCAGAGTCTCCCCTGTAAACTAGACATTTCCCAAATTTACAAACGGCCTGTTACATACAGAAAACTTCCCATATATGAGGTTTAAACATATGATACGCATTGTATATAATATTCAGAGTTATGAACACTAAATCATGTTATCAATAGATAAAATCAATGCCTAATGAGCTCTGCTCTCTACTAACAAACAACATTACACATGTATCATAAATCATGTTATCAGCACACAAAACCGATGCCTAATGAGCTCTGCTCTCCACTAATAAACAACATTACACATGAATAAAAAATCATGTTATCAGCACACAAAACTATCGCCTAATGAGCTCTGCTCTCCACTAACAAACAACAATCAACATACATACACTTCAAAAGATACAACACACATAGCTAGAAAGTTAACGTTAGGGGATTACCTGGGAAAGAGAGATAGCGATGAAGACAAAGCTGATGAGGGCCGAACACGAACCACGCGTAAAATATGTTGGTCTGCATGACAAAGTTGATTGTTAACAGTGTTAATTAAAGTTCCCAACATTCAACTGGTTTCCATGTATGAGGTTTCTAAAGATGTAATAGCTAATAATGTAATAGCTTTTAGCTTTACAACTGGTTTCCATGTATAACTACACCTATGTGACTATCATCAACCAGCAGTAGTAGTAGTTATACTTTCCATCATCAATCCAACTTCCAAATAGACTAGTAGATTTATACAGCATCATACTACTCAAGAGAGTCCAAATTTTCATGAAGGAATTTAAAACTTAGTCTCATAGAGTCTTTGGCATCACACTAACTAATGTTTTTAAGAGATTTAGACAAAACTGCAAACACCTCATTTTACGGATTCTCTATTTTATCCTATCAAATTTAATAATGATTCTAATACATGTGGGTAGCCAACAAGTTATCCATGCGGATTGTTGCCAACCTAGTGAGTGGGGTAGAGTCTCTGGCGTCTAAAGTTAAGAGTTGATTGTATTGTGGATTTTAAATGGTAGTGTAACTACATTCCTTTTCTTAAGGGGCTCTAACATGAGATGTCATGATGATATTATGAAAACTATCACACCCTCTTTTGGCTTGTTTATCCCTTCTCTATTTGCATGTTACTTTCTCACATCCACATAGTTTAAAACCAAGATGAAATTGTTAAGATGTCTCACATAAATCAGGAATATAACATGAATACTCCTTACAAGAGTGTAACAGAAACTTCTACTAAGTTAGCTTTAGCTTTCGAGAGGAGTTAAACTGTATCCATTTTCTAATAAAAATTGATCAACCTTATTGGCTTCTTCTGTATGTTTCTTGTCTCTCTTAGTTGGATGTTATTTCTTTTATGCAGCTAATGGGATCAGAGGAGTGCTATGAGAAAGATGAAGAATGCTATAGCAAAAGGATGATGGTAGAGACCCATTTGGATTACATCTACACCCAACATCATAAGCCTTGAATTCATTGAATTTGCACCTTAGTTGAATGGTAGAGTAACAAGAATGAGTAATATGTGTTAGTAGATATTTTTCTCAGTTGTTCTGTGCAGTTTTAATTTTGATTTATGCTTAGAATAACGGTCTTATGCTAACCGATTATTAAGGAATGAAGGAGCTATAATTTAGTTGTCCTATTTGTTAGGAAACTGCCCCTATTTTTCGGCAGTATGAGGGAGAGCATTTTTCTCTCTCTCTAGTCTATTTAATTCTGCAGTATTGATGAAATAAAGCAACGAATTCAGTTTACATTTAGAAAGCATCTAAACTATACCTGAATTAAGTTCAGAATTTGGTATCAGAGCTCCTTCACAGGGGCCTGAACCAAGACAACGTTCTTGTGCGTGAGAGAGAGAAATACTAGAAAGCCTTGCTTTCTGAATTTGGGTTGGAAGAGTGATACACTAGTGACTTCTGAGAATTTTGAGAGTGTTATCAGAAATGGCTAAAGCTGGGAAGTATGTACAACCTGCCATTCCCAAGTTTGATGGTCACTATGACCATTGGGCTAAATTAATGGAAAATTTCTTATGCTCTAAGGAGTATTGGAGCTTGGTGGAGCACGGGATTGATACTGTTCAAAACAAAGCAAGTGCCTCAGAAGCTGAACTCAAAAAACTGGAAGAACAACAACTCAAAGATTTGAAGATCAAGAATTATCTCTATCAAGCAATTGATAGAGAGATTATGGACACAATTCTGAATGATGAAACGTCCAAACACATATGGGATTCCATGAAATAGAAATTTCAAGGCTCTACAAGGGTGAAACGTGCGCAGCTGCAGGCCTTAGGCAAGGAGTTCGAGACACTGCAGATGAAGGAGGGAGAATCGGTGAACTCATATTTTGGTTGCACTTTAAAAATAGCTAAAAGTATGAAACCTGTAGGAGAAAGTATGCAGGAGAGTGTCATAACTGCAAAACTTTTGCGGTCTATGACTACAAAATTCAACTATGTAGTGTGATCAATTGAGGAATCCAACAATATGGACACCATGACTATAGATGAATATCAAAGTAGCCTATTGGTGCATGAGCAGCGAATGATATGCTCTATGGAAGAAGAGAAAGTTCTACAAACAGTTTTTGATGGACGAGGAAGAGGAAGGGGGAGAGCAAGAGGAAAAATGAGTATTCAAATGAAGGTGAATGGATTAATGCATGTTGTTACAAATGTGTATTACGTTCCATATTTGAAAAATAATTTGTTGAGCTTAGGACAACTTCAGGAAAAAGGGTTGAGCATCAGAATTCAAAGCAATACGTGTACTATTGCACATCCTGAGAAAGGGATATTATGTGAAGTCTCAATGAATGCCAGCAGGATGTTTGTATTAACAGCAACGATGAGAACAAACACGTGTCTTCAAATGCATACGGAAACCAACTCTCAACTTTGGCACAACAAACTTGGGCACTTAAGCTATGATGGTTTGAACACTCTTGCTTCTAAACAGATGGTGACATGTTTGCCTCAAATCACAGCCCCTCAAGAAGTATGTTCACAATGTATGGGAGGAAAACAACACAGACACAGTATCTCCAGAAAAGGAACATAGAGAGCATCTAGAAAACTGCAGCTTGTTCATGCAGATCTGTGTGGGCCAATCAAACCAACTTCCAACAGCAACAACAGATATTTTTGGAGCTTTATTGATGATCTAACAAGGAAAACCTGGTTATACTTCTTAAATGAGAAGTCTGAAATGTTTTCTTTGTTCAAAAACTTCAAGGCATTAGTTGAAAAGGAAGCAAGAGAAAGTATTGTCTGTTTAAGAACCGATAGAGGAGGAGAATTTTGCTCTAAAGAATTTGAGGAATTTTGCAGAAATCATGGAATAAAAAGGCAACTAAGAGGAATTTAGTTTTTCCTCTTATTGATTTTGCATTTCTCTTTTCATGCATGTGTGCGTTCATTCTTTATAGTTGATACATAAAAAACCATCTATCAAGATAGGTCGTGTTAAACTTGAGATAAAGAGAATAGAAAATGTCACAAATCGACAAGTTACATTCTCAAAGCGTAGAAATGGCCTAATCAAAAAAGCGTATGAGCTATCTATCATGGTAGTCAAAATCGGGAGTGGAATCCCAAAATCCTACAATTTTGCGATTTTGGGCAAGGATTCCGATCAAGATCCCATGGAAAATTGTGAATGGGCAAAATCAGAGTAAAATCGGGATTAAGATCCCAAAATTAGTAAAATCCCAAGATTTTATGATTTTGTGGGATCGGGTAAAAACCATTAAAAACCCATTTTAATTGGGTGACCCAGAAAAAGACCCGATTGTATTAGGGCACCCTTCTTCCTTCTTTCTCACTCGCACACGACTTCTCTTTTCTCACTCTGCTTCCAGCGCGACGCGACTTCAACCTCTGCTTCTTCTTCTTTGTTTCTTCTTTGTATTTGGTCTCCTGTTCCTTCTTCTTTGTGTCGCTGTCTGATCTGTTCGCTTCTCTCTCTGCTCTGCTCGCTTTCTCTCTGCTTTGCTCGCTTCTCTTTCTGCTTTGTTTGCATCACTCTCTGCTCTGTTTGGGTTCTCTTCTTCGTGCTTCTCTGCCCTCTTCGCAGCAATGGCTACCGCAGGAGGCAACTCAGGAACAACATCAACAGGAGGGGAAAGAGGCACTTCTGGTGGTGGTGCTGCTGGCTTTGGAAATGTCCACCCCCTGTGTGCCAACTCTCATGGTGCTAAGGGTGATGTTGCTTGGAAGTATGCAGTACCAGTTGAAGGAAGCACAAAAATGCAATACAAATTCTATGAAAAAATAATTACAGGGGGTGTTTATAGGCTGAAGCATCATTTGGGTCAAACAAGGCAAAATGTTCAGCCTTGCAAAGTTGTTCCTGCTGAAGTCAGAATAGAGATGCTGCAGATTGTTGCTAGTTATGGATTTTTATGAAAGTTTATGATGTTTTCTCCTTAGATTTATGACTTGAATTATGGTTTTATATGCATATATATGAATATATATGCATATAAACATGTATATACTTAGTAAGTAACATCTTACGATTCAATTTACGATTTTACGATTTACGATTTTTCCACCCCTTTACGATTTCACATGAAATCCCAATTTTAACTACCTTGCTATCTATCCTTTATGACATTGATATTGCCCTTATAATGTTTTCTCCGTCAGGAAAGCTCAACCACTTTTCTGGTAGAAGGAGGTACACATCTCCCTTTATCATATGTTATTCTATTTCTTCAATTTGCTAAATAAACGATTGTCACATAAATTTGTTAACTTTGTAACTTTTAACTGTTAATATCAATTTCATTTTTAATTTTTACCCTCATCTATTATGATGTTATGCATCTTTGACCAATCTGCGAGCAACAAAGTTGTTTCCTAGTGTTCTACGAAATATATCCATGTAAAATAAATGTATCCAAAGCAAAGTCTTACAAATGAAACAAAATTAAAATATGTGTAAGGTTACAGTTAATTAATAAACATGGGAAAGTCAAAAGCAGGAGAAAGTGGGGGTGTGTAATTAATTCCAACTCGCACATGTCTTTAGAAAATTGCAAAGTAACTGACTGGACTTGAGCACTGGTTATTAATTATATTAGAGAAAGAAGATGAGCTTTTATTAGCATCAGATTCTAAAATTTTCCTTCACAGATCAGAGATTTTACTAACCCCACAACATAACAACACAACACAAGACAATAAATCTAAAGTTATTCAAAGAAAAGACCAATGACTAGTCCTTAGTCTTCACAAGTTCTGTTTCTTGGATGAAAGGATTAACAATTTTAAATCTGAACCATATGAACATATTTTTATTAAATTTTACTAAAGAAAGTACTATATGTATAAAGATTAAAACTAAAATATATTTATAATATTATTATATTAATTAAGTTTAATCCTAAAAATATTAAATTATTAACAGCTACAAAGAAAAAAACAAAAAACTTACAAGTAAAGAGTTAGCTTTGATTAGAGAAGAAAGAAGGAAAAGTGGATTCAATAGTTCAAACGATCTTGAGAGCAAAATCTAAACTGGAAGCTGTGTCAGCTGCTGAGGAAAAGGCAACAACCATAGTCATTAGTCTATCTCATACCCTTGATAAGCTCAAGACAAAAATAGAAGCAATAAAAAAAGAAAATGAGCAAATAAAGTGTTTTCTATTATGTCTTTTATATTATTTACTTTATTATCATTGAAATTATTTTCATAATAATTATCTTAAAGGGGAAAATTTAAATAGATAATTAGTTTAACCTGAAATTGTAAAATATAACTCTTACAGCATTGATAAAATATAAACGGATCAAAAGGGTATGGTAGAGTATACGTGGGATCATGTTGTGATATCTGATCAACTGTACCATAACATCATAGCCATATGAAATTTCAGCATTGACAATTTCACCAGTATTGATCCCTTACAAAGGAACTACAATGACAAAATACCAACTGAAAAGGAAAGGTAAATAACACATTTAAATTTCTTTCTTAATAAAAAAGCATGTAATTCCAATACTTGATTCATTTCAATGAGGAATCTTTAATTTTCTATTCTCTTTAAACTTAATCCAAAAGACAGTGAAAAGCATCATGGACAAGACACAAACAATTGATAATCTGAAGATCACAAGAAATAGCAGCACATCCAGTCACAACTTCCACTAGAAGTTTCAAGGCTTTCACTTGCATATCATTATCTAGATACTATAGAAGAAATTCTATGCAGTCAGCCAAGTGTATGCTTCCATACCAATTATATATCACAGGTACCAAATACCAATTAATATGTGAGCTGAGTAGTAGTAGCCTTTGTTTATTATTAACATAAACACACAACCATTTCCAATTAAGGTTTCTCCTAGACCTAATTTCACAAATTAAAATGTTTTAATTGTAAACAGCAGATGTATATATTTCTCACTGAAACGTGGACACAACAAATGCATATATCACCATAAAAACTTGGAAATAACAAATGCATATACCAACATGGAAATAACAAAGAGGAGAGGAGAGGGAAGAACCTTCTTATTGTTATTGAGGGTGAGTCAGTGAGTTATTGGGGGACACGAGACACAGAGTTTGTGAGAGTGGGCCGCCTGAGATGAGAGACCAAAGACGAAAGGGTAGGCCGTCGGAGACGAGAGGTAGACGACGGAGAAGACGGTGGCTTCGTGAGAGGGCATCACGGAGGCGGTGAAGGTGAAGGTTCCTTCGTTTGATGGTTCATGAGAGAGTGATTGAGAGGGCGGAGGTAGAGAAGAGGGAAACAGGTTTTGGGCAGGCCGTCGGAGACGAGAGGTAGACGACGGAGAAGACGGTGGCCTCGTGAGAGGGAGTCACGGAGGCGGTGGAGGTGAAGGTTCCGTGGTTTAGAGTTTGTCAGAGAGTGTGCCGGAGACAATGGTGGCTCAGTGACGGAGTGATTCAGAGGGTGGAGGCAGAGAAGAGGGAAAAGGGTTTAGGGTTTGGGGGGATAGCAAAAGTGATTGACAAGGAAGGTTTCCATCGAGTAAGTTATTATCCTTAGCGACGGAGATCACCCGTCGCTATCAAGAATAATATAGCGATGGATAACGACATGTGTCGCTAATATACCAACACTAGCGATGACTACATCCGTCGCTCCATTTTGAAATGCCTCCAAAATTTTGAAACCCTTCAGGAACCTTAGCGACAGTCACACTCCGTCGCTGAAGTATACAAATATAGCGATGACTATACCCTCCCGTCACTAACTTGTTTATAGCGATGGCGTGTCTGCGTCGCTGATTTGTCCAAAGACATAGCGACGGCAGTATCACCGTCGCTATAAGTTGGCGCCATATATAAGTTGGAGGGAAACCAAAAAAATAGAGGGAAATAAACTTTAGCGACCGTATCAGGGACGGTGTATAACTTAGCGACGGTATTAGTGACGGTTCCTTGCCAACTTCAGCGACGACATATTGTTGGTCGCTGATGTGGTCACTATTTTTCGTATTCAAGGTCCCTTTCTTGTTGCCGTCGCTAATTCGGTCACTTGTTAGCGACGGCGTTTTGGCGGTCGCTATTGTAGTGTAGCTATTAGTCATTTTTCTAGTAGTGCCATTCGGACGTATTCACTCAGAAGTCTAACTTGCTTTTCACTCAGAATGGCCTCAATCGTCAATCAACCCATTCGGACGTATTCACTTGGGAGTCGGCCTTACTTTTCACTCAGAAATTTGGAACTTGAGAGAATCTGGCCGATAGAAGCTCTTTCCAGGTCAGAGCTTTGCTTTGATCGGAAATACATTTCTCGGCCCCAAACCACTCGGAAGTGCCTTCCTCGGAGACATCTCACTCGGGGTTAGTTTGAAACTTGAGAGAGTCTGCCCGAAAGAGATTCATTCCCAGTCGGACCTTTTCCTTGCTTAAAAAGACATTTGCTCTGAAACACACTACTCGGAAAGGCCTTTTCTTTGCTCAAAATGCCATCTTTTCCGAAACACACCACCCGGAGACATCCTTGCCTGACAAGTGTTCTTCCGAAGTTTAGAGTTTTTTCATTCAGAATCAACTCACTCGGGAATCCTCCACTCGGAAACAATTTTGCCCAGAAAAAGCACTTGTCCCCAAATCAGACTCCCTTCAATAAGTAATCCTTCACTCAGACGTATATCTTTGGGCGGTATTTATTCAAAGTCAGTCCCTTTTTCACTCAGAGTGGCTACAGTCGGGAATCTTCCACTCGGATTTATCTCGAACCGGGAAGTATTCCTTCAAGGTCAGCCATTTTTCACTCGGAATGACTTTGATCGAGAATCTTCCGCTCAGATTTACCTCCAACCGGGAAATATTCACTCAAAGTCAACCATTTTTCATTTGGAGGCACCTCCTTTGGGAATCTTCCACTCGGAAACACCCTACCCGGAGATAATCCACTCGGTAATGCTTCACTCGGAGACTCCCTACTCGGAAATGATCATTCCGAGTTATACTACTCGGAAATGATCATTCCGAGTCAGAATTCAGCCCTCTCAGAATTCTTTCCACTTGGGCCGCACTAATAGATAGCGTACTAATAGCCCATTTTCATGCTTTTGTTGCTCTTTTTTCACCGGGGCTTGTTCTTCTTGTTTCTTTATCATTTGATGGTCGTTTTTCTCTTGTTATTGAACCTTGGATTATCTTTGTACCTGTTCCTTAATTTTATTAATTTCTGCAAAATAAAATACCCAAGTAGAATATAGTGGAAAGAAAGCGAAAATCATAAAAATTAACGAAATACAGTGCATAATGATTAAAATCCTAAGCAAACTAAATCTAATTTATTGTGTTATAAAACAGTTATCAAAATACCCCAAACCAAAACATTGCTTTTCCTCAAGCAATTACCATATTCACATGATAAGATACAGAAAACACTAAGCTCAACAAACTAAGGAATCCAAAATAGAGAAAAAGATTTATTCAAATGCCAATATTAATTTTCTTATGTGAATCAATTTTCATTATCAAGACAGAGGATACTCTTCTCTCAATTTTCACTCAAAGTGTTTCATGGTTAGTGTATCACTCAGATCATCATAGTCAAAAAATATTACCATAAGCTTGTTAATAAACTAGAAACTCCACAGTTTAGATAGAAAATATGTCAAAGTTTAAAGGTCTTTCAAAGGTTGTAACATGGCCTTGGGTTGTATTGTCAAGGTAGGAATTTCAAGAAAAATGGAATACAAAAGGGCTTTAATAGTCATGAATGATTCAAATTACCATCATAAATTTAACAGAGCAAATTTTTGAACTTTTATGGACTTTTTGGAATTCATTCAATATCATCCTTTTAATTTTCTTTTTCTTTTTTCTTGCTTTTCTTTGCATCCTATACATATTTTTCTTAAGTCCTTTTTTATTTCTTTGCTCCACTAAATTTCCAACTTTTTCACCATTAAGAGAATATCAGTCAATGAAAGGCTTCAAAGAAAAATTTTCACTTTTAGGCTTAAAAGGGGCAACAAGGGGTCAAATTATGCAAAAATTCTGAGGCTTAAGGATAAGGCTTAATTGTGCCTTTATCATCCTAAGACATATAATCAAAAACCATTTTGAATCGGTTAAAAAACAAGTTCTAGAACATTAATGACTATGAGATTCACTCAATCTAGAAGATATGGGTTTTGAAAATTTGTTTGATAAATAACCCATTTTGGCTCAAGTCTAACCATGGAAAGTTTTTTCAAAGAAAATTTTAATCACATAAAGTTCATTTAGACATTGATTTGGCATTTAAACAATCAAATTTTGAAAATTTTACTCAAAATTTTGGGGTCCTTAGATACTTTAGCCTTGTGTTTAAAGTAAATTTATCATATAATCATGGTAAATTACAAGATTACAAACAAAACAAGGAGAACACACATGCATGAAAAATATAACAATCACACAACGTAAACAAAATAGTTATGTTTTCTTATCTACCACCCCAAACCAGAATTTGACATTGTCCTTAATGTTAAAATGGATGATAAAAGGATAAGAAAACTTACCTGTAGTAACCCCAAACCAGCATTTGACATAGTTTTTTTTTTAATTCAAAATGAAATAACAACTTTTTATAGGGTTACCTCCCTATCAGTGCTAAGTTTTAAGTCTTCAGCCAGACTTCTCACTGTTTGGATTTACTCATCAGGATCATCAAACAAGTCCAAGTCACTTGCTTGTTGTATTGGTTGACCTGTCAAGTAGTGCTTTACTCTCTGTCCATTTACCCTAAATGTACCAGATTTCTCGCTCCATAGTTCGACAGCTCCAAAGGGAAAGACCTTTGTTACCTTGAATGGTCCCGACCATCGGGATCTCAGTTTACCTAGAAAAAGCTTCAATCTGGAATTAAATAGTAAAACCATATCACCTGGATTAAATGTTCTCCGTTGGATATGACGATCATGCCATTGTTTGGTTTTTTTTATAAATTCTGGCATTTTCGTATGCATCTAGACGGAGTTCTTCAAGCTCATTTAATTCCAATAACCTACGTTCACTTGCAGCCTTATGATCAAAGTTAAGAGTTTTAACAGCCCAAAAAGATTTATATTCTAGCTCAACAGGTAAATGACAGGGCTTCCCATATACTAGCTTAAAAGGTGTGGTTCCAATGGGAGTTTTGTATGCAGTTCGATACGCCCATAAGGAATCATCTAACTTAATAGACCAATCCTTACGTGATGTATTCACCACTTTTTGAAGAATATTTTTAATTTCCTGATTGGATACCTTAACTTGTCCACTAGTTTGTGGGTAATTGATGCTAAAATCCCGAGCCATTAACTTGGTGCTGAAAATCTTAGTAAAACAAAATATGACTCTCGGATTTACACTTATGGCAAGCGCACCAGTCGTTAAAATTGTAGAATATTTGATCATCCCACAGGGATTGTGGTAAGTACCTCAATCTTGGACTAGTACAAGCTGAACCAACAGAAAATACATGAAGTTCATTCGATTTTTGTTGTTTTAATATTTTCTAGTTGTTTTTATATTTCCAGAAACAGAGTTAAAATGAAATGTGAAAGGTGATTAATAGAAAACAGGTCAGGATTGCTTTGGTTCACAAATTCATCAAGAAACATGCAATTAAAGTATAATCAACTCCATAATCCAGAGGACAATCCGCTTGTGGTTATTCCCTAATTCCTTAGGTGAAAAACACTAATCCTTAAGCATCGAACCTTAATTCCTTAAGTGCTCAATTAACCTAAGAATCTAATACGAAATTGGAGGTTGAACTCTAACTATTCACCTAAATTGATTAGGCCTGAACTAGTTAGAAAGCTGGAAGTTACCTAAGCTTCAACCATGATTCCTCACTGGCAAAGTTCTTCATTAGTTCTGGATTTGTCAATCCAGCGATTCTGCTCCACTCCTCAGCTTGTTTGCCTCAGGAACTAGAAGTCGATTTCTTCACTCACAGCTTCAAGACTCCATTGCTAACCTTCGCAATCCCAACCTTCAGGGATTTAGAACTCCATTGACTTCGGTTCCATCGAAGAATTGTGGAACGTCATGGAGGAGAGGATTTAGAGAGAGAAAAATATGTAGTGAGGTGTACGAAGTGTTTAATGAATGAATTGTATTCTCTGTTCTGTTATTTCATGTCCGTGTATATTTACAGAATATGTACAACCTATATATATATGTTTCTACCTAACTAACTAACTTAACTGATAACTTAGAAAACTTAAGTTAACGACTAAACTAACTAATTAGATAGCCTACAGAATAATTAACTAATTACAGCTCAGCTTTTAACAGGATCCAGCTCAGCCTTAGCTAATTTACAGCACAGCACCAGCTAAGTAACAGCTCACTACTTAAGTTACTAAGGGTGCATCAGTAGAGGAGAAGGCAATGGAAGTGGAAACAGTACTGCGCCGAGTATGTTGTTGGAGGAAAGGAATAGTGTTTCCTCTATACTTCAGCAACTGGGTTCTCGCTTGAACGGGTTAAACTCTCACTTGAGCGAGCTTGGGATTGCACTACAGTGTTACTTTCTCGCTTAAGCGTTATGGCGAAGCTTGGGCGAATGAATGATGTTTTGAGGTCACGCTTGAGCGTAGGCTTGCTTTGATTGAGCGAACTTTGACCCTCGCCCGAGCGAATTTAACTATCGCTTAAGCGAATTATCTTTTCAATCAGTATTTCTGAAATGGACGCTCGAGTTCTTCCTTTTTATTTTCAATCGGTTCCTTGTTCTCTTTTGGAGTCGGTATCTTGGAAGTCTTTGCAGTCAGCTTTTCGTTAATTCTTTTCAGTCAACCCTTTGAAGTCTCGCCCAGTCGGTCTTGTGGACTCCTTTCAATCGGATTTTCGAATTTTCACTCGGATTTGTCCTCTTCTCTCGAGTACGCCCTGTTCCTGCACCAAAAATTAACTAATTGCCTAGCATTTGTATGCTGGCTGCTTATTAAATTAATAAATATTAATAAACTCTTAATTTATTAATGTTTTTAACCATTTTCTTCTATAAATAAAACACTTTTGCAATATTTACATAATTTATGAATTATTATCAATTAATTGAATAATAAGGCTAAACTAATCACTTACACAACGAATTAATTCCAATAAAAGGCAGAATAATTAAGTCTTTTCAAGACTTATCAGTGATAAGGTGTAGCAACCTTATGCCTAACTCCATATTTCTTTAGAAGGGTCTGAAAAGTTTTCTCCATAAAATGAGACCCTCCATCACTTATAACACATTTTGGGACCCCAAACCTTGGAAATATTATTTTCTTAAAAATTTTAATAACAGTCTTAGCATCAGAAAGGGGTGAAGCAATGGCTTCCACCCATTTTGACACATAGTTAACTGCCACTAATATGAACTGATTTCCAAAAGAGGAAGGAAAAGGTCCCATAAAATCAACACCCCATACATCAAACAATTCAACTTCTAAAATGGTATTCAATGGCATTTCATGTCTCTTACCAATGTTACCTATTCTTTGGCAAGCATCACAAGTTAGAACATACTTACGTACATCCTTAAAAATATTTGGCCAATAGAACCCAGCTTGCAATATTTTAGCAGCTGTCTTAGAGGTACTCATGTGCCCTCTACAGGAAAGAGAATGGCAATGATCCAAGATAGCATGGATCTCATCTTGTGAAATACACCTCCGAATCAAACCATCTGCACATTGCTTGAATAGGAAAGGTTCATCCCAATAGTAGTGTTTAACATCTGTAAAAAACTTTTTCCTTTGCTGAAAGCTAAGATCGGGAGGTAAGATACCACATGCAAGAAAATTTACAAAATCAGCATACCAAGGAACACGTTGGATACTAAGACTCAAGAGTTGTTTATCCTGAAAAGATTCATTGATGGGAATATTATCTGTTTCTTCTTTTTCAGATGTCATCCTAGATAGGCGGTCAGTGACCAAGTTCTCAGTACCCTTCTTATCCTTAATTTCTAAGTCAAATTCTTGCAATATTAGAATCCACCTAATTAACCTCGGCTTTACTTCCTTTTTATTCAATAGATACTTAATGGTAGAGTGATCAGTGTAAACGATAACATGTGAACCCACCAAGTAAGATCTAAATTTATCAAAAGCAAAGACAATAGCTAACAGTTCTTTTTCAGTTGTGGCATAATTTACCTGAGCATCATCTAGCGTCCGGCTGGCATAATGGATTACATGGAGCTTTTTGTCCTTCCGTTGTCTAAGCACAGCCCCCACTGCGTAATCACTCGCATCGCACATCAACTCGAATGGGAGTTCCCAATCAGGGGGTTGCACGATGGGGGCAGAGATTAAAGCTTGCTTGATCCTGCAAAAAGCTTCCATACAAGATGAATCAAAATTGAAAGGCACATCCTTACCCAAAAGAGTTGTAAGAGGCTTTGTGATTTTGGAGAAATCTTTAATGAACCGACGGTAAAACCCTGCATGTCCAAGAAAACTCTGAATACCTTTCACATTTATAGGTGGAGGCAATTTTTCAATCACTTCCACTTTAGCCTTATCAACTTCTATACCTCTCTCAGACACCAGGTGTCCAAGAACTATGCCTTCTCTTACCATAAAATGACACTTTTCCCAATTCAAGACTAGATTGGTCTCTTCACAATGCTGCAAGACTTGACATAAATTTATTAAACAGTTATCAAAATCCAAACCATAAACTGAAAAATCATCCATAAAGACTTCCATTACATTTTCAATAATGTCAGAAAAAATTGCTTGCATACACCTTTGAAAAGTCGCAGGTGCATTACACAGACCAAAAGGCATACGTCTGTAAGCATAAGTCCCATAAGGGCAAGTGAAGGTAGTCTTTTCTTGATCAGATGGATGAATGGGAATTTGATGAAAACCTGAATACCCATCCAAATAACAGAAATAAGAGTGTCTCGCAAGTCTTTCAAGCATCTGATCAATAAAAAGGAGAGGAAAATGATCTTTTTTCGTGGCACTATTTAACTTCCTATAATCAATGCACATGCACCAACCAGAGACAATCCTAGTAGGAATCAAGTTATGTTTATCATTTTCTATCACAGTTATTCCTCCCTTTTTAGGCACCACATGAACAGGACTTACCCATTTACTACTATCAACAGGATATATGACTCCAGCATCAAGTAATTTTAGAATTTTCTTTTTAACCACTTCTTGCATTTTTGGATTTAATCTCCTAAGTGGTTCTACTGTGGGCCTACTTTCATCTTCTACAGTAATCCTGTGCATGCAAAGAGAAGGGCTAATCCCTTTGATATCATCCATTGTATAACCTATTACCTTTCTATACAACCTAAGTTGTTTCAAAAGTTTTTTAATTTCACATGGATTCAATTCAGCATTAACAATCACAGGATATATGGAATTAGGACCAAGAAACTCATACCTTAAAAAAGCTGGTAAAGGCTTTAATTCCGCATTGGGGCTTACCACTTTGTCACCTATGACCTCAGTATCATGTTTTAGTGGGGCCTCAGAGAAATCAGATGTTTCTGTCGGCTCAATCATGAAAACAGTTTCAAGTGGGTCATTAGGAAGGGTTACTTCCTTTACCACTTGTTCAACAAAGTCCACACTACAGCAAACATCATTAAAAGGTTTTTCTAAAACATTTTTCAAGTTAAAATCAACCTTTTGGTCTCCAACAGTTAGAGACAACTTATCATTCTTAACATCGATCACAACACCTGCAGTTGCTAAAAATGGTCTGCCTAAAATAATAGGAATCAAAGAATCTTCATCCATTTCAAGCACAACAAAGTCAACAGGTATAAAAAATTTTCCTACCTTAATAGGAACATCCTCTAAAATTCCTACAGGATATTTTACAGATGTATCAGCCAATTGCAAAGACATCCTAGTAGGTTTCAGCTCACCCAATCCTAACTTTTCAGCAACAGATAATGGCATTAAACTCACACTCACTCCTAAATCACACAATGCTTTATCTATATTCATGTCACCAATCATACAAGGAATAGAGAAACTACCTGGATCTTGGAGCTTGGGTGGAAGCTTTCTTTGAATTAGAGCACTGCACTCTTCAGTAATTGCAACTGTACCATCTTCCTCCAGTCTTTTTTTGTTGGACAAAATGTCCTTCAGGAACTTTACATATGTGGGCATTTGCTGCAAAGCATCTGTGAAGGGAATATTGATATATAATTTCTTTAAAACATCAAGAAACTTACCAAATTATTTGTCCAACTTTGCTTTAGCCAAGCGCTAAGGAAATGGAATGGGAGGTTGATATGGCTTAACCTCCTCCTTCTTTTCTTGTGGTTTCTCTTCTTCAATCACTGGATGAGATGAATATTCATCCACTTTCTTTTCCTCCTTTGCAGTCTTGCCAACTGGCCCATCATATTGAGTACCACTCCTAAGAGTGACAGCCATGGTTTGGTTAGATGGTCCAGCCTCTGGTTTTCCAGGAAATGTTCCTGGTGCTCTTTGAGAGTAGGAGGCTTGTTGGGCAATTTGATTTTCAAGTATTTTGTTGTGGGTCATAAGAGAGTCCACTTTTGAAGCCAAGTTTTTTATTGCATCAGAGAATTCATCATTTTGTTTAAGTTGAGTAGCTACAAATGTCTTCATCAAGGATTCTAGCTTTGATTTTTATGGAATATAGGTTCCTTGTTGAGGTTTGTAGTTACTTTGATTACCTTGGAATTGAGGTGGCCTATTTTGGAAGCCAGGTGGACCTTGTGGAGTTCTGTAGTTACCTTGATAATTTCCACCATAGTTTTCAATAGCATCCACCTGATGCATTTCTTGTTCTTGATTAAGGGTCATTGCTAAATGGCAGTTTACAGCTCCATGTCCTGAAACACCACAAACTTCACAAACAATATTAGTAGCACCTGTTGACCCTATTTTATCGAGTTTTAATGTTAATGCTTTAACTTTGGCAGAAAGTAGGGAAAGAGCATCAACAGAGTACTTACCTGGTGTTTTAGCAGGTAATCCTCTCTCAGAGTTCTACTGGTGAGTGTTTTGAGCTATTTCCTCAATCAGTTTCTCAGCTTCATCAACATTTTTACTCATGAAGGCTCCTCTAGCTGCAGCATCTAAAGAGATCTTTTGTGTGGAAGTTAGTCTATTATAGAAAATATGGATTGTCAACCACCTTTTTATCCCATGGTGAGGACATTCTCTTAGCATCTCCTTGTATCTCTCCCAGGCTTCATATAAGGATTCGTTATCTTTTTGTGAAAAATTTATGATTTGTTTTCTCAGCACATCGGTCTTGTTCCTTGGGTACCATTTATTGATAAAAGCACTAGACAATTGTTCCCAAGTCGTGATGGATCCTTCAGGAAGAGAGTATAACCACGCCCTCGCTTTATCTCTTAAAGAGAAAGGGAAGAGTCTCAAGCGAATGGCATCATTGGTGGCTCCGTTCATTTTCAGGGTGTCACAGTATTCAAGAAAAATTTGAAGGTGAAGATTTGGATCTTCAGAGGGTAATCCTCCAAATTGGTTCTGTTGAACCATTGAGAGTAATGAAGGCTTCAATTCAAAATTGTTAGCCTCCACTGTGGGTCTAAGGATGCTAGATCCTCTTCTATTTGTACTTGGAGCGGCAAAATCTCTTAAGGCTCTATTTTGGTCTGCCATTTGTTTTTCTTTTGTGAACACCTATTTCGGTCCGACCCAAATGGAAAAGACACCGGTCCCAAATGGAAATATAACCGGTCCAAATTCCAAAAGGGGGGGAACACCTCAACTCCGCCTAACCGTCCTCACCTCAACACTCCGTCCAAGACCATCCTCACCTCAACACAGCCAACAGTCCTCACCTCAACACCGCCCAACCGTCCTCACCTCAACACCGCCCAACCATCCTCACCTCAACACAGCCAACAATCCTCACCTCAACTCCGCCCAACCGTCCTCACCTCAACACTCCGCCAACCGTCCTCACCTCAATACTCCGTCCAAGACCATCCTCACCTCAACACAGCCAACAGTCCTCACCTCAACTCCGCCCAACCGTCCTCACCTCAACACTCCGCCAACCGTCCTCACCTCAACACTCTGTCCAAGACCATCCTCACCTCAACTCAACCAACAGTCCTCACCTCAACACCGCCCAACCGTCCTCACCTCAACTCCGGCCAACCGTCCTCACCTCAACATTCCGTCCAAGACCATCCTCACCTCAACATAGCCAACAGTCCTCACCTCAACACCGCCCAACCGTCCTCACCTCAACACCGCCCAACCGTCCTCACCTCAACACTCCACCCAACCGTCCTCACCTCAACACTCCATCCAAGACCATCCTCACCTCAACTCAGCCAACAGTCCTCACCTCAACACCGCCCAACCGTCCTCACCTCAACACTCCGTCCAAGACCATCCTCACCTCAACTCAGCCAACCGTCCTCACCTCAACACTCCGCCCAACCGTCCTCACCTCAACACTCCGTCCAAGACCATCCTCACCTCAACTCAGCCAACAGTCCTCACCTCAACTCCGCCCAACCGTCCTCACCTCAACACTCCGCCAACAGTCCTCACCTCAACACTCCGCCAACCGTCCTCACCTCAACACTCCGTCCAAGACCATCCTCACCTCAACTCAGCCAACAGTCCTCACCTCAACCCCGCCCAACCGTCCTCACCTCAACACTCCGCCCAACCGTCCTCACCTCAACTCCGCCCAATCGTCCTCACCTCAGGAGTCCCTTAATGGCCGATGTCGTGGATCTGACAACAAAAGACGAGTGAGTCCGGCCCAAGTAAGAAACGACGATCTCGTGGGCGGACTCAGGTCAAAATATGTGCACACCGGCTTGTAGTAGATCCGGACTAGGAGGGAGAACATCGCCCCTGTGATTACATTGAAAGACTCAACCGGTGTGAAGACATAGGTGAAGGTTCTTAAGACACCACAACGGATCAATGGAGACTCCGTCCAACCGATGTCTTTGCTAACCGATGTCACAAATTTGACAACAGATGGGCGAGGTCGGAAATTAGTGCATGATGACCTGGAATCGCACTCCCCAAGAATGGCAGACAGGGAGGCGAAAGTGGACAATTAAAAATACCCCACTGAAACCCTGCTCCCCACAAACAGATAGTGGCCAGGGTTGCACCACTATGCGTATGGGTGAGTGGGAACTCTGGTTGTCCCAAACACTCAACCCATACCTTTAAGCCTTATAAATACCCCAGCCAAAGAAGCTACGGGGGTTGCGTTTTTGAGAGGCTGGTTCGCAAGGAAGCTTTTTTCAAAACTCTCTCTGATTTCTTTGAAGACCTTCTGAAACCCTTCCCCACTGGAAAACCAATAACTTGTCATAATCACCAATCACCAATATAAACACCTCCCCAAACTATACCATCCCAACACCTCCCAATTCACCATCTCCATATTCCTTGAACACCACACCGTCTTAGCCTCCAACCAACATCGTCCTAACAGCATCCTCTCAACAGCACTGTCCTCCCTCAGATCCTCATCCACTCCACCGATTCACTATAGCCTTTCACACCAATCTCCTAAACTTACCATATCGTATCTATATCCCCGAACACCGCCCAGTTCTGCCCTAATCCGTCCTAATCTCTCCACACCGTCCCAACAACTCCTGAACACTTCCAATACTCCTTAAACACTACACCGTCCCAATACCCCCCAAAATACTACACCGTCCAGTAAATACATTGTCCATCAAGCCACAACACCGTCCCTTTCTCCCGAAACCGTCCTCATCAAAACCGACCTCCTCACCCCTTCTCCTACACCGTCCCAGTACTAAATTATTCCCCAGATTCCATACTGTACCTTACCTAGTCATTACCCTTGCCAATCCTCAACGTCGTCCATACACAGCGCCCAGTCACTCCCTCACCTCGGATTAGCTCCCACCAATATCGGCTACACTCTTCAGTTTTCAGCATTCGTGCCCAACACCGGTCCAGTGCTTCTATCAGCGTGCAAGTCCGGAATCAGTCAGACATCGTCACTGCGTTTGACTCACACATCGGTTCTGAGCCCATCACACCGGTTCCACCCTGTTCCTTATTTCTTTTACTTTTACCCTTTTATTTTCCTGTCAGTTCGCTGTTTGTTGGTTATGTTCGTTTGTGTGCCATAGTTTACACTGTTAATATTTTTGTCCTTTTCCCTAACAGGCACATATAATAAAAATAAGTGATTTTGTATATGTTTTATTTTCCAGTCTAAAAATTCTTTTTTCTTCCTTTTTTTTAAAAAAATATAGTGTCGTACGGGAACACTCTCGTCTACACAACCCCTTTAGGATTCGTACACGTGCGAAGAACTTCGCCTTGTACGAGTCCCCCACCTCAGTGACATCCATCATTATCTCCTAAGTCTTTTCCTAAAAGAAAAACATTCAGAACTACGTAACCCTGATTTCTTGATAATTCAAGAATACGTAGGAGCAGGACTTTAACTCCTGTCGGGCCCGTCTTTCTTATTTCCTTTTTTGTTGATTTATTTCCTTACTTTTATGTTTCTTTCATAAATGTTCCTTTCTTTGGTCACTTCCATGAAAATCAATTTAGACGTGACGTCTTGTTGGTTTCCCCCTAGTTTTGCTCAAGCCTCGCCATAATTTCATAGGGAAGGGATACTTAGGACGAGACGTCCCGCTTATCTCTTTCCTATCCCTATCCTTTTTACCCGAGGATGTTTAATTTAGACGTGACGTCTTATTGGCATTCTCTCACCCTCTCTGTCTCATATCGAAGTCGAGCTTAATTCGGACAAAACGTCCCATTAACCTCGCTTTAACATTCTATGTCTGTATAGTTCTCTACTCCATTCTATCATTTTCAAAATAAAAGGGAAGAAACCATGTTTTTTTTAAGGCTATTTATGTTGTGCTTTCAATCTTGGTACTGTCTTTGACAGGCGATGTAGGGTGCTAATACCTTCCCTACTCGTAACCGACTCCCGAACTTGGATTTCAATTTTTTTAACCAGTGCTTTACTGAACCTAGTTTTTCCCAATGTTTTTCCTATGGATAAAAACGTTGGTGGCGACTCCCTGTTTCATTCGATACTCTTTCTCTTGTTCGCCGCGCCGTCGCGATCCAGGTTGCGACAGATGGCGACTCCGCTGGGGACACTTAAGAGAGTCAGGCTAGTTTGATTGAAAGCGCATGTTCTTTTATATAGCCTTTGTTAGCTTGGATTTCTTCTCCCTCGTTTTATTTTCTGTTAATTGTTGTGAAAGTTTGTTCTTGTTTTAATCGTATATAGTTATTTGTTTCATTATCTATGTTTGCATGCTTATCGAACCCTAGGGTAGGAGACCATGTTACTTTTCCACAAATATTGAACCCTAGGGTAGACAACTTTGTATATTTGCACTGTGTTTGTTCTTTGTGCAGGATGGGTAAGGTATAAGGTATGGACTGCCCTTTCACACACTACACTCACAATTATTTGCACACACCTATGAGAGGCGCCCTATACCCGGGCCCCAAATGAAGCTTAAGTTAGGAGAGGTTGGTAACGGAATCGTATGGGATGTACTTCCTATCCGGTATTCGTGAGAACCTCAACCAGAGTTCGACCTCTCATGATATACGCACTTAGTGAATTCCTCACTATTTGCGTCCCTGTCATGATTAGGATCTTGGCTCTGGTGACCTTCTAGAAGTCTAGCGGAAGCCACCCAATGTGAGAAATCCACTGTTAGATAAGCTATAGGTCCCAGAAAAGACTTTCAGAAAAACCTGGCTTAAGGCACAAGAGGGCAGGCTTTACTATACCTTATCTCATTCTCGCTTTCCCTTTAAATCCAAAATTGATGAGCTGCTTACATGTTCAAAGGGTTACTTTATTCCAAAAAAAAGTGAATCATTTTTCTTTCTAAAAAAAACTAGTAATCCTTTGACAGGTAAGCAGTTCCCTCTCTTTTTTGTGTACTTATGAGTCCTGGGTTATAGATCTTCCCAATCGTCAAAACAAAATGAAAACAAATTCTATTCAAGCAGATATTGATGACATTAGGAAAATCCATAACCCATGCGACTTTAGTTTCACATGAGTTTTGCCGACCGCTACTTCTCAAACTGAAATTGTTTTCCAATGAATTAATAAAGAAGTAGTGGTTCACAAAACACCCATGGCAGAAACTGATTTCTTTTTTTTCCTCTCTTTTTGCTCTTGCAGGAAGCTGTTTGGAACTTAGCGAGTACCTTTGAGGAATATGGAAATTAACATGAGATCTGATAGTTGTGACACAAATGTAACCGAGTTGAGGAAAGTATTACACCTTAAGGCCAAGAAAATTGACATGGGTAGTCTGCAAACAATGGGGAGAAAATTAAACCTGACACAGAAAATGGCTTTTACACGAAAGTATGGGAGGATTCTGAAGTTGTTAGAAGTAGAAGTGCAAACTGAGGCGATCACTGCCTTAGCACAATTCTATGACCCACCGCTCATATGTTTCACATTTAGAGACTTTCAGTTGGCCCCATCCATTGAAGAATTTGAACAAATCTTGGGGATGCCTTTGGAAGGACAGATACCTTATCGTCATCTCGACCATCATGCAACTATTGCTTCCATCGCCAGTGTTCTGAAGATCCGTCCCGACACCTTAAGGGATGCACAACTAAATAGAAATCAGATCCCCGGATTCACTCGGGAATTTCTCGAGAAACATATGCAGGTCCTAGCAGAAAAGGAAGATTGGGAAGCCTTTATGGATGCTCTAGCTATTACCATCTATGGCGTTGTTTTGTTCCCCAACATTGATAATTATGTGGATTATGATGCTATTGCCGTATTCCTAGCTCGTAAACACAGGCTTGAGAATCCTGTTACGGCTGTATTGGCAAACGTGTACTGCACCATGGATTTCTGCCACACACAAGGTGGAAAAGGGGTTGTCTGTTGTTTACCTGTTTTGTATGTATGGCTCACATCGCATGTTTTCCACCAAGTCTGTAAGGCCGAATGTCCGGTTTCTGATCTGAAGCTATGTCAATTAGCAGTGAAAAGTGGGCGTGAGTGGGCCAATCACCTTATAGGGCTCACAGCTGAGAAAGTTAGGTGGTATCCCCAATGGTTGGAAGTTGAATCAATTGTTCATCACTGTGGAAATTACCCAAATGTTCCCCTTATTGGTACGCAAGGATGTATCAACTATAATCCCATCATAGCTAAGCGTCAGCTAGCTTATCCTTTGCTTGGACCACCTGATGAAGAGTCTCTTACTCCTTTCATCTCATATTACTCGAAGGGAAGCTGTGTCTTTGTCATTCGGGATATAACGAATGCATGGAAGAAAGTCCACCGAAAGGGAAGAGAGCTGGGGGCCCGAAGCCATGCTGTCAGAGAAGGATATTATGAGTGGATCCTGAATAGGGTCTCTATTGTTAAATTGCCCTTCAGAAGTCCCCCTCATCTCCAGGGAAATCCTCCTGCTCCATCACTTGTTACGGAGGATGAAGCAACCAAGGCGCTAAAGACCAAAATAGAAGAGTTAGCCGCCAAGAATAAGAAGCTAGAGGAAGACTTATTGAGATGTCAGCAAGAATACACCCTTCAGAAAAGGGAGAACCTGGAGAACAAGCAAGCTGTTGAAGAGATTAGGAAGAAATGAAAGATTGATGAAGACTACATGATAAAACAAGACCAATGTCTTCAAGCGGCCAATTCTCAACTAAAAATGAAAAACAAGCAAAGTGATACCATCCTGGCTGAGAAACACCTTCTGAAGGATATGCTGGCGCAATCAAAAGAAAATGAGCGGAATATCATGGTGCAAAAAGAGCTCCTACAGACACAAGTCCACAAATTGGAGCAACAGCTCAGTGAAGTGGTAAAGCCTTGCGAGCAAGAGATAAATAGGGAACGACAACGCGCCATGAACATTGAACAAGATTGTCAAGAAACCATACGCCTCTTGGAAGCTGAACAAAATGAAACTGTTCACTTATGGATGGATCGCTTTGCTAAGCTGGCGTACCTGGCTAACGGGACTCTAGAAGATCTCCCGTTCTTACTCAGACAAGCGGAAGGAATGGCCAACCCTGTCAATACTCCTAGAGAAATTGCAACGTTCTTAGATTACTGCAGAGGACGAATTTGTAAAATGAGGGAAATGATTGCCCGAGCTAGGGATGACTGATTTATTTTCCCGCTTTGTAACTCAGCACTTTATGGCAATAATGTACTCTTTTCAAGATAATGGATTCCTTTGTCTTCACCACTATCTCATGTTAATTTCCATTCAATGCTTTACTTAGTACTTTTGAACGTGACGTTCTGAGGAACGGTCGAAGGATTCGTCAAGTTCCAACATTGCTTCCCGCGTAATCCCATTTCACTTAATTCTTTTCTTTAATTCACTCATCTTTTCTAAATTTTTTTTTGTGTTCCTTTCTAAAGGCAACACGAGGACGCACCTTTACGGAACCCAACTACAGAGGAAGCTCATGGCTGAAACAGAACAAATGAATGAGAACCTCAGGAATGAGAATAATCAACTAAGGGAACAGATTACAGAACTAACGAAGCTCTTGGAAAGAGGGGTCACTGAAGGGGGGCCTTCTGCGGGAAACGAGGGTCTGACATCAAGCCAGGTTATAAATCCCACGGCAGTTCCCCTCACTATTAATGTTGGGAATCCCAATCAGCCTACTGATTCCCACACCAGGCCTCATGGCTATACGCCACCACACATTTTCATTGGCTCAGACGGTAGCCCTGTACCCTTTCCACCGTACGGCCTGCCTCCAGGATATTTCCCTCCTCTATTAATCAATTCCCAAGATGGTAATGCCCTACAATGGACAAACCTCCAAATTCCAAACTCTATCCAAACACCCATGCCACCTGCCAATCAAACCTTAGGTTCTCAAACCGCCCAAGCTCAAGCTCAAGTCACTCAAACTCAAACCATCCCGGCTCAAGCAACCCAAACTCAAACCACCCAAACAGCTCAACCAGTTCCCATTACCCAAGCAACGGCCCAATCACAGGAGCCGGCACAAAACACTAACCTGGTGAACCAACCTCATTCGACAACACCCTACTACCCATATTACGGCTACCCGTATGGATACATGAATCCTTACACTGCCAACCCGCGGGATGTGACCCAGACGGTGAATCCGGTTGCTGATCATGGCACAACCGTAGAGTCCCAGCAAAGAGGGAAGATAGAAATCCTGGAAGAGCGACTACGAATTGTGGAAGGTGTGGAAGGCCTTGGCTTAACAAGTGCTTCTGAACTCTGTTTAATTCCAGACGTCATTATTCCACCAAAGTTCAAAATGCCAGACTTTGACAGATATCGAGGAGTGACTTGCCCTCGAAATCATCTCACGATGTATTGCCGAAAAATGGCTTCCCATGCCTCTGATGATAAGCTGTTGATACACTGCTTTCAAGACAGCCTAGCTGGGGCTGCACTCACTTGGTACACTCATTTGGAGCGAACCCATATTTGCTGTTGGAAAGATCTGGCGGATGCCTTTTTGAAGCAGTACAAGTATAACTTAGACATGGCGCCTGATAGAATTCAACTCCAAAACATGACAAAGAAGGATAGTGAGACTTTCAAGGAATATGCGCAGCGCTGGCGTGAGATAGCCGCGCAAGTAGATCCTCCACTCTCTGAAAGAGAGGTAGTAGCCATGTTTATTGACACTCTCCAACCACCTTTCTACGATAAGATGATCAGCAGTGTTTCATCCAATTTTTCTGACATTGTGATTATTGGAGAGAGAATAGAGAGTGGTATAAGGACGGGGAAGATTTCCAAAAACCCATTTGGGGCACCCACTGCAAAAAGATCAGCACCAGGTGAGGTAAGAAAGAGAGATGGGGAAACCAACTCTGTCTCTTATGACCAGGGGAGAGCTCAGCCCAGACCATTTGGCTCTACCACTTTTCAACATACCAATCACTTCCCTCATACTCCATACCCCCATATGGCAGCCGCTACCCATAACCAGATCCCCTATCCCGCATCTCCACAACCCCACGTCCGTCCGCCCATTGCCAGGGCACCGAATCCGCAGCCAGCCCAGTACAATCCTC
Organism: Clitoria ternatea; assembly: GCA_037962975.1. Taxonomy (NCBI): domain Eukaryota; kingdom Viridiplantae; phylum Streptophyta; class Magnoliopsida; order Fabales; family Fabaceae; genus Clitoria; species Clitoria ternatea. The sequence continues at coordinate 189,978,682 of CM075672.1, read as the reverse complement.
TAGAACAATGGCCGCAACCACCTAATCCCAACCAAAACCAAAGGAGACCAAACAATGACCGGACACCAGTCCAATTTGACCCCATTCCTATGACATACACTGAACTTCTACCTCACCTTATTCGATACTCCCTTGCAGTCCCTTGTCCTTCTAGGCCGGTGGAACCTCCATACCCTAGGGGATACGATCCAAATGTCCGATGTGATTATCATGCTGGGGCACCTGGGCACTCCACAGAAAATTGTATAGCCTTGAAATATAGAGTGCGAGATTTGATCAAAGCCAATTGGTTAAATTTTAAGGAAGGAATGCCAAATGTGACTACAAATCCCTTGCCCAACCATCAAGGTCTTGAGATTAATGCTGTGGAAGGGGGTGAAGAGCTTGTGGTGAATGTCTCTGATGAGGTAAACATGATACATGGGGAAACAGGAATGTCCGTTCCTAAACCGTTGATAATTTACTACACCAAGAACACCTCAAAGACTATAAGCCCTGCGCATCAGCCTGTCATAATCCAGACACCCGCTCCTTTTGCATTTAAAGATTCTCACGCTGTTCCGTGGAAATATAATGTGGAGGTAACAGCCGAAAGCCCAAAAATGAATGACTCATTTCTGTCAAACATATCAGGGATAGGAGGTGTGACCCGGAGTGGTCGAGTTTACTATCCACCGGAATCAAGGAAGGAACCGACTCTAGTGAGTGGAACTAGTGGTAGTGGAAAAGCCAAGATGGTCAAAGGAGGCATTGATGAGGAAATCAAAAGAGCTATGACCGATGAGGAAGCTCAAGAATTTTTGAAATTTATTCGCCAGAGTGAGTACCAGGTGATAGACCAGTTGAACAATACCCCGGCGAAGATTTCCCTTTTATCACTTTTGCTGAACTCTGAGCCCCACCAAAAAATTTTGATGAAAGTACTTAATGAGGCTCACGTCACTCACGATATCACCGTTGATAAGTTCCAAGGAATAGTGGGGCACATCGCTGCTGATAATTATCTGTCATTCACAGATGATGAGATACCCGCGGAGGGAATGGGGCATAATAAAGCCCTCCATATCTCAGTGAAGTGTCGAGATCACATATTGGCAAAGGTGCTGGTCGACAATGGGTCGTCATTAAATGTCATGCCAAAATCTACATTGGCCAGGCTCCCTTTTGATGGAACCTATATGAAGCCGAGCTCTATGGTGGTAAGAGCATTCGATGGCACTAGGAGGGAGGTGATAGGTGAAATTGAGCTTCCAATCCAAGTAGGGCCATGTACTTTCCAGATCCTCTTCCAAGTGATGGACATTATGCCTGCCTATAGCTGTTTGTTGGGCCGTTCCTGGATCCACTCAGCTGGAGTGGTTCCCTCTACCTTGCACCAAAAACTAAAGTTTATTATTGATAATAAACTAATTATCGTTTCTGGTGAGGAAGATTTTCTGGTCAGTAAACCCCTATCTACCCCCTACATCGAGGCTGCAGAGGAAGCACTTGAAACTTCATTTCAAGCGCTGGAGATCGCAAATACCTCATATGTTGGGGAAAGAAGTGTAGGAATAGAAGCCCATATGCCGAATGCATCCCTTATGATGGCCAAAATGATGCTACAAGGGGGATATCAACCTGGGAAAGGCTTGGGGCTTGGTTTAAAAGGAAGAATGGAACTGTTACATCTGCCAGACAATAAAGACAGGTATGGTTTGGGATACCAGCCTTCAGCTGCTGACAGGAGAAGAGTAGTAGAAGAAAAGAAAGAGAGAAGGATTGCCCGTTTAGAGGGTCGAGAGCCCCGCATCGCTAAAGTCCCCCTATGTGACCTCTACCAGAGCTTCCGAAGTGCTGGTTTGGTACCTCCTGATCAAATAGCTGCTATTGAAGATGATCCCTATGAAGGTGGAAGCTTTGTGATCCCGTGCTCATCAGGCAGAGATCTTTGTAACTGGGAAGCCATCGAGCTACCCATAACTTTAAATGTTCTATCAAAGTAATTGACAAAAACTTTAATGAATTGTTGGCCTCATTGCTATGCCTAAGGCTCTGAGGCATTTTTTTTCTGTAATAAGGGCAAACACATGTTTTTTATCATTTTCAGTCTTCATAAATAAATGCGTATTGAATTCCATTCCTTCTGGCTTTCCATATCTTTGCATTGATTCCTTTATCCTTTACTTATTCATTTTTATTATTCTCTGTAATAACCTGAATAAACGCAAATCTAAAGATGATCCTCTTGAGAATAATGAGCTTGCAATCCCATTTCATGACTTTGACCACCCGGTTGACTATGTTGATGAGGAATATGAGGAAGTTTGTGATCCTTCGCCTGAATTAACAAGGTTATTGGAACAAGAGGACAGAGAAATTCGGCCTTATTTGGAGATAGTCGAGATTATTAATTTGGGGAGTAAAGAGGATAGAAAAGAAGTCAAGATTGGTACCTTCTTGAATAAGGAGCGGAGGCAAGAACTAATTAAACTGTTGATAGAGTTCTGCGACATCTTCGCTTGGTCTTACCAAGACATGCCCGGCCTGGATACTAGCATTGTTGAGCATAAATTGCCACTAAAGCCAGACTGTCCCCCGATAAAGCAAAAATTGCGCAGGATGAAGCCCAAAATGCTCTTGAAAATCAAGGAAGAAGTTAAAAAGCAGTTCGATGCCGGATTCTTAGCAGTGGCAAAATACCCTCAATGGGTAGCAAATATCGTCCCTGTCCCGAAGAAAGATGGAAAGGTACGAATGTGCGTAGACTATCGGGATTTAAATAGGGCTAGCCCCAAAGACGATTTTCCTCTGCCACAGATTGATGTCCTGGTGGATAACACAGCCCAACATACAATCTTCTCATTCATGGATGGTTTCTCTGGGTATAATCAGATTAAGATGGCACCCGAAGACATGGAGAAAACCACGTTTACCACTTTATGGGGCACCTTCTGTTACAAAGTTATGTCTTTCGGTCTGAAAAATGCTGGGGCAACCTACCAAAGGGCAATGGTGACCCTTTTCCATGACATGATGCATAAGGAGATAGAGGTTTATGTGGATGATATCATTGCTAAGTCAAAAACTGACGAAGAGCATATTGTTGACCTGAGAAAGCTTTTTGAAAGATTAAGGAAGTATAAGCTCAGGTTGAATCCGGCCAAGTGTACTTTTGGCGCAAGATCATGCAAACTGTTAGGGTTCATTGTAAGCAAGAAAGGAATAGAGGTGGACCCTGACAAGGTCAAAGTGATTCCCGAAATGCCTCCTCCCTGTACAGAAAAAGAGGTCAGAGGATTCTTAGGAAGGTTGAACTACATTGCTCGGTTTATCTCACAGCTGACGGCAACTTGTGAGCCGATCTTCAAGTTACTTCGTAAGAATCAACCGACGCAATGGAATAAAGATTGTCAAGTGGCTTTTGAAAAGATAAAACAATATTTACGGGAGCCACCGATATTGGTACCGCCGACCCCTGGAAAGCCCCTGATCTTGTACCTGACAGTGTTAGATGAATCTATGGGTTGTGTATTGGGTCAGCATGATGAGACTGGAAAGAAAGAGCATGCCATTTACTACTTGAGTAAAAAGTTCACTGATTGTGAAATGAGATATTCGGCTTTAGAGAGAACTTGTTGTGCATTAGCATGGGCAGCCCGACGTTTAAGGCAATATATGTTAAGCCACACTACTTGGCTTGTTTCCAAAATGGATCCTGTCAAGTATATCTTTGAAAAACCGGCCTTAACAGGAAGAATCGCTCAATGGCAGGTTCTATTAACTGAATACGACATAATCTATGTCACTCAGAAAGCCGTAAAAGGGAGCGCTTTGGCAGAATACTTAGCCCATCAACCTATAAGTGACTACCAACCCATGTACTTTGAGTTCCCGGACGAAGATATCTTGGCATTATTTAATGAAGAAGATACCCAGAAAGACAAATGGATTTTGAGATTTGATGGAGCTTCTAATGCACTGGGGCATGGGATTGGTGCCATCCTAATTTCACCAGATCGAGAATTCATCCCTGTATGCGCTAGGCTCTGTTTTGACTGTACTAACAACATCGCCGAATATGAGGCATGCTCTCTGGGGATCCAAGCAGCATTAGATGCAAAAGTGAAGAAGTTGGAAGTCTACGGGGATTCCGCCTTGGTCATTCACCAACTGAAAGGTGAATGGGAGACTAGGGACAGCGAAGTTAGTCCCTTATCAAGCTCATATCATGGAGCTAATCAAGGAATTTGATGATATCTCTTTTCACCACGTCTCTCGAGATGACAATCAAATGGCTGACGCTTTGGCCACCCTTGCTTCGATGTTTAAATTGAGCGATGACTATGATATGCCTCTCATTGAGGTAGAAAGGCACAACAAGCCCGCATACTGTTAAGCAATAGAAGAAGAGTCGGATGGGAAACCATGGTACTATGATATCAAAAAATATATACAGACTCAGGAATACCCTGAGGGTACCACAGAGAATGATAAGAGGACCTTGAGACGACTTGCAATGGGTTTCTTTTTGAATGGTGAAGTGCTTTACAAGAGAAATCATGACTTTGTCCTTCTCCGTTGCGTCAATACTGTTGAAGCAAGCAAGATCATGGCGGATATTCATGAAGGATCCTTTGGAACTCATACCAATGGACATGCCATGGCGAAAAAGATCTTGAGAGCTGGATACTATTGGATAACCATGGAGGCCGATTGTTTCTCTTATGTTCAAAAATGTCACAAGTGTCAGATATACGCTGACCATCTTTATGCGCCTCCATCATCCTTGAATGTCTTATCAGCACCGTGGCCTTTCTCGATGTGGGGCATGGATGTTATTGGACCCATCGAGCCAAAAGCCTCCAACGGTCATCGTTTCATTTTGGTTGCCATTGATTATTTCACCAAGTGGGTGGAGGCAGCTTCATATACCAATGTGACAAGGAACGTTGTAGTCAAATTTGTCAAGCGAGAATTGATATGTCGATATGGCTTGCCGAGCCAGATCATTACTGACAATGGCACAAATTTGAACAACAAGATGATGAAAGAACTGTGTGAAAGCTTTAAGATTCGTCATCACAATTCCTCTCCTTATCGGCCAAAAATGAACGGGGCAGTCGAGGCGACCAACAAGAATATCAAGAAGATTATACAGAAGATGGTCCTAACTTACAAAGATTGGAGCGACATGCTCCCTTTTGCACTACACAGGTATCGCACCTCAGTTCGAACTTCGACAGGCGCAACCCCTTTTTCACTGGTTTATGGTATGGAAGCAGTCCTGCCTTTTGAAGTAGAGATTCCATCCCTTAGGGTTATAATGGAGGCGGAACTAAAAGAGGTTGAATGGGTCCAAACTCGATATGACCAATTGAACCTAATAGAGGGGAAGAGACTGGATGCCCTCTGCCATGGACAGTTGTGTCAAAGGCGTATGAAACGAGCGTTTGAAAAGAAAGTACGACCTCGACAATTTCAGGAAGGAGACTTAGTCCTCAAGAAAGTTTTGCCAATCCAAAAAGACAACCGGGGCAAATGGACACCTAACTATGAAGGTCCGTATGTAGTGAAGAAAGCCTTTTCTGGGGGGGCCTTGATACTCACAACCATGGACGGTGAAGATTTGCCAATGCCCATAAATGCGGATGCGGTCAAAAAATACTTTTCTTAGGGAAATAATGTCAAAAAAAAAGGAGAAAAAAAAAAAGAGACGCTCGCTAGGCTGAAAACCTGAAAAGGCGGCCTAGGCAGAAATTAGAGCGACCCGGTGAGTCGAAAACCTGAAAAGGCGGCTCAGGCAAAATTAGGGTCAAAATCCTGACAGTATGACTGAGACTTCCCATGCAAAAAGTACGAGTCCAAACTGGGGCATACAAGTCACGACTGAATCGCTTTCCTAGAAGCAAAGTCGAAGAGGTAGCTTGAAGTCATGATGTGGGGTTTAAGATGTGCGTTATCCTCAGGAGTTCACCAAGAGATCAGCGAGTTTTCCCTGTTCCCTCAACTATCAACTTGTGTATTAAACTTCTTTTGTTTTCCCTACTTCCCTCTCTATGTACTTACTCAACTCATAAATAAAATTCACCTCTTTTTCGATACGTGTTTATATCATGAATTTCATGAATCAGATAAGGCATGTGTTTCCCTTTATCAAATAAAATGAAATATAATTATTTAAAGTTGTGGGGCAAGATGATCCTATTGCTCAAATCTCACCTCAGGGGATCGTTATGAAGACTTAAACCCAGACACACTCTTTGAAGTTAGAGTTACTTCATTCGTTCTGTTCAGTCATGAGTCACCTCAAGAGATTATGGTTCAATGGGGAGCCTCCTCTGATTTCTATTTACTTTGCCATTGCTATGCTTATCCCTTTTCTGCAGGTTGTTATAACAAGCAGTTTGATTTGGAGCCTCAAATTCTCTTTCCCAGTGGAACCCTAATCGTCAAAACTGGCGCTTCCCAAGTTTTTTTTCCACAAGGAGACTACACTTCCCAAACAAATCAAACTGGGGCATCTTCCCTGGTCTATTCTCTTACAATCAAGAGACAGTTCCTCCTAGATTCTTCCAAACCATCCTAAACTGGGGCATCACCCCAAATCTCTTCCTCTTTCAGTCAAGTCAAAGGGGCAGTACCCTGAAGTCCCAAACAACTCAAACTGGGGCATCACCCCAGGTCTCTTCCTCTTTCAGTCAAGTCAAAGGGGCAGTACCCTGAAGTTCCAAACAACTCAAACTGGGGCATCACCCCAGGTCTCTTCCACTTTCAGTCAAGTCAAGGGGCAGTACCCCGAATCTCCAGACAGCTCAAACTGGGGCACCACCCCAGGTCTCTTCCACTTTAGATCATAAGGGTCAACCCCACCTTTTACTTTCCTGTCAGTCGAAGGGTCAACCCCACCTTTTACTTTCCTGTCAGTCGAAGGGTCAACCCCACCTTTTACTTTCCTGTCAGTCAAGGGGCAATCCCCCACCTTTTACCTTTCTGCAAACCAAGGGCCACACCCCACATTTATTTTTCCTGTCACCTTTTACCTTTCTGCAAACCAAGGGCCACACCCCACATTTATTTTTCCTGTCAGTCAAGGGGCAATCCCCCACCTTTTACCTTTCTGCAAACCAAGGGCCACACCCCACATTTATTTTTCCTGTCAGTCAAGGGGGCAATCCCCCACCTTTTACCTTCCTGCAAATCAAGGGCCACACCCCATGTATTATCTTCAGTAAAAGGGCAACTCCCCACTCTCGCCTTCCTGTCACCCAAGGGACGGCGCACCATTAAAAAAAAAAAAGACGGTGTTGATCCGATATGGACGCTAGGTAGAGGTTCACTCTATTACGGAATATGGTGATTCTAAAGACGGTGTCATGGCTCTTAAAGTCAAATGAAGTAGGCCCTATGAAGTTATAAGAGACGGTGTCCCGATGGTCACACCGGTTACTACTTTAGGGAAGCAACAAACGGTGTCAGAAAATCTACTTCGGATAGAATTGGATCCAGGGTTTTTGCTATGGCCGATGTCATGCACAATACACCGGCCATTCAAAAGGGAACAAGTTGAGGACGGGGTGGTCATGATGCTCTAATCCGAGGTTCTATACTTTGCAGGGACGATGACCGGTTGATGGGTCCCATTTATCCCCTACATCGGTGTTCATGTCTTTACTCCCTTTTCACCTCGGAAATACAAAGATTCCGTATTTCTCTTGTGAAAAAGGAGTAAAGAGGGGCATCTGTGAACACCTATTTCGGTCTGACCCAAATGGAAAAGACACCGGTCCCAAATGGAAATATAACCGGTCCAAATTCCAAAAGGGGGGAACACCTCAACTCCGCCCAACCGTCCTCACCTCAACACTCCGTCCAAGACCATCCTCACCTCAACACAGCCAACAGTCCTCACCTCAACACCGCCCAACCGTCCTCACCTCAACACCGCCTAACCATCCTCACCTCAACACAGCCAACAGTCCTCACCTCAACTCCGCCCAACCGTCCTCACCTCAACACTCCGCCAACCGTCCTCACCTCAACACTCTGTCCAAGACCATCCTCACCTCAACACAGCCAACAGTCCTTACCTCAACTCCGCCCAACCGTCCTCACCTCAACACTCCACCAACCGTCCTCACCTCAACACTCCGTCCAAGACCATCCTCACCTCAACTCAGCCAACAGTCCTCACCTCAACACCGCCCAACCGTCCTCACCTCAACTCCGCCCAACCGTCCTCACCTCAACACTCCGTCCAAGACCATCCTCACCTCAACACAGCCAACAGTCCTCACCTCAACACCGCCCAACCGTCCTCACCTCAACACTCCGCCCAACCGTCCTCACCTCAACACTCCGTCCAAGACCATCCTCACCTCAACTCAGCCAACAGTCCTCACCTCAACACCGCCCAACCGTCCTCACCTCAACACTCCGTCCAAGACCATCCTCACCTCAACTCAGCCAACCGTCCTCACCTCAACACTCCGCCCAACCGTCCTCACCTCAACACTCCGTCCAAGACCATCCTCACCTCAACTCAGCCAACAGTCCTCACCTCAACTCCGCCCAACCGTCCTCACCTCAACACTCCGCCAACAGTCCTCACCTCAACACTCCGCCAACCGTCCTCACCTCAACACTCCGTCCAAGACCATCCTCACCTCAACTCAGCCAACAGTCCTCACCTCAACCCCGCCCAACCGTCCTCACCTCAACACTCCGCCCAACCGTCCTCACCTCAACTCCGCCCAATCGTCCTCACCTCAGGAGTCCCTTAATGGCCGATGTCACGGATCTGACAACAAAAGACGAGTGAGTCCGGCCCAAGTAAGAAACGACGATCTCGTGGGCGGACTCAGGTCGAAATATGTGCACACCGGCTTGTAGTAGATCCGGACTAGGAGGGAGAACATCGCCCCTGTGATTACATTGAAAGACTCAACCGGTGTGAAGACATAGGTGAAGGTTCTTGAGACACCACAACGAATCAATGGAGACTCCGTCCAACCGATGTCTTTGCTAACCGATGTCACAAATTTGACAACAGATGGGCGAGGTCGGAAATTAGTGCATGATGACCTGGAATCGTACTCCCCAAGAATGGCAGACAGGGAGGCGAAAGTGGACAATTAAAAATACCCCACTGAAACCCTGCTCCCCACAAACAGATAGTGGCCAGGGTTGCACCACTATGCGTATGGGTGAGTGGGAACTCTGGTTGTCCCAAACACTCAACCCATACCTTTAAGCCTTATAAATACCCCAGCCAAAGAAGCTACGGGGGTTGCGTTTTTGAGAGGCTGGTTCGCAAGGAAGCTTTTTTCAAAACTCTCTCTGATTTCTTTGAAGACCTTCTGAAACCCTTCCCCACTGGAAAACCAATAACTTGTCATAATCACCAATCACCAATATAAACACCTCCCCAAACTATACCATCCCAACACCTCCCAATTCACCATCTCCATATTCCTTGAACACCACACCGTCTCAACCTCCAACCCACATCGTCCTAACAGCATCCTCTCAACAGCACTGTCCTCCCTTAGATCCTCATCCACTCCATCGATTCACTATAGCCTTTCACACCGATCTCCTAAACTTACCATATCGTATCTATATCCCCGAACACCGCCCAGTTCTGCCCTAATCCGTCCTAATCTCTCCACACCGTCCCAACAACTCCTGAACACTTCCAATACTCCTTAAACACTACACCGTCCCAATACCCCCCAAAATACTACACCGTCCAGCAAATACATTGTCCTTCAAGCCACAACACCGTCCCTTTCTCCCGAAACCGTCCTCATCAAAACCGACCTCCTCACCCCTTCTCCTACACCGTCCCAGTACTAAATTATTCCCCAGATTCCATACTGTACCTTACCTAGTCATTACCCTTGCCAATCCTCAACGTTGTCCATACACAGCGCCCAGTCACTCCCTCACCTCGGATTAGCTCCCACCAATATCGGCTACACTCTTCAGTTTTCAGCATTCGTGCCCAACACCGGTCCAGTGCTTCTATCAGCGTGCAAGTCCGGAATCAGTCAGACACCGTCACTGCGTTTGACTCACACATCGGTTCTGAGCCCATCACACCGGTTCCACCCTGTTCCTTATTTCTTTTACTTTTACCCTTTTATTTTCCTGTCAGTTCGCTGTTTGTTGGTTATGTTCGTTTGTGTGCCATAGTTTACACTGTTAATATTTTTGTCCTTTTCCCTAACAGGAACATATAATAAAAATAAGTGATTTTGTATATGTTTTATTTTCCAGTCTAAAAATTCTTTTTTCTTCCTTTTTTTAAAAAAAATATAGTGTCGTACGGGAACACTCCCGTCTACACAACCCCTTTAGGATTCGTACACGTGCGAAGAACTTCGCCTTGTACGAGTCCCCCACCTCAGTGACATCCATCATTATCTCCTAAGTCTTTTCCTAAAAGAAAAACATTCAGAACTACGTAACCCTGATTTCTTGATAATTCAAGAATACGTAGGAGCAGGACTTTAACTCCTGTCGGGCACGTCTTTCTTATTTCCTTTTTTGTTGATTTATTTCCTTACTTTTATGTTTCTTTCATAAATGTTCCTTTCTTTGGTCACTTCCGTGAAAATCAATTTAGACGTGACGTCTTGTTGGTTTCCCCCTAGTTTTGCTCAAGCCTCGCCATAATTTCATAGGGAAGGGATACTTAGGACGAGACGTCCCGCTTATCTCTTTCCTATCACTATCCTTTTTACCCGAGGATGTTTAATTTAGACGTGACGTCTTATTGGCATTCTCTCACTCTCTCTGTCTCATATCGAAGTCGAGCTTAATTCAGACAAAACGTCCCATTAACCTCGCTTTAACATTCTATGTCTGTACAGTTCTCTACTCCATTCTATCATTTTCAAAATAAAAGGGAAGAAACCATGTTTTATTTAAGGCTATTTATGTTGTGCTTTCAATCTTGGTACTGTCTTTGACAGGCGATGTAGGGTGCTAATACCTTCCCTACTCGTAACCGACTCCCGAACTTGGATTTCAATTTTTTTAACCAGTGCTTTACTGAACCTAGTTTTTTCCCAATGTTTTTCCTATGGATAAAAACGTTGGTGGCGACTCCCTGTTTCATTCGATACTCTTTCTCTTGTTCGTCGCGCCGTCACCATCCAGGTTGCGACATCTTTTTGTTGTTTTTGTTGTTTTCTTAAAGCTCTAAGGGTACGTTCTATCTCAGGGTCAAATCCTAAGTTTAGATCGACACTATGGCTTCGTCGCATAAAAAGAAAATAAATGACAAATAAAATAAAAGCAATTACAAAAATAAAACAACAACAGATACACAAAATAAAGAACAAAATACAAAGTAACAAACAGAATAAAAATAAAGAAAAATATAAAAAGAAACAAACAAAACAAAATATATATATATTAACAAGTATGATCTAATCGAATTTCAATATTGCCGATATTTGAGGGACAATAGTCCCCGACAACGGCGCCAAAAACTTGACAGGGCACGCAAGCGCACGGGTTATGTCACGTAATATAAAAGATTATCGTTCTCCACAGGGACTGTTTTCAAAGTACTAGAATATTGAAATTTAATTATCCATAAAATTGATTTTTAATATTTTTGTAAAATAAAACACAAATTAAAAATAAATTTAGAAACAAAATTTACTTGACACTTAAAAATCAGAGTTGAGAGTATCTTAGGATTTCGGGGGATCAAGACTCTATTTTATGTTAATGAATTTTAACTTTTCATAAATAAGAATCAAATTAAGTTTTCCAAGGCGGATTTTCCTTAAGCTAATTAATATGTTCCTCTCAGAATCATATTAATGTACCTAACCTATGGAAAGCGTTGCTTAATCCTTATAAAAGGCCCATTATCGTTTTGTAAAAATCCCTTATTTATTCCCCAAAAGATTTTGATTACTTTCACGGTTTTACCGAGGTCACAAAAAGTATTTCAAAACCTTAGGCTTAGTTCAAAAACTTTCCAGTAACAATAAATCTCTCGATTCTATTAATTACTTAAACTTACTGATATACCCGCAAGTATATAGTTTTATCACTTAAGTTCTTGTTAGGAATTACTAAGAGCATTGAGCATTTTTTGAACTAAATGGAAAACAGAAATTTATTTAATTCAAAGTCAAAATAACATTATCATAAAATATTATCACACCCCCCTTCATCCCAAGATAATTAATTTAGTTACTCATGAAATGATTCAAATTCATATACATGATGGAAAAATCAAACATACAAGACATGGTAAAAATAAAAACTTACGGGTTTCTCCAAAAGCTCAAAATAATTTTACCACTGTATTTCCTTGTTGCAATATTCCTCCACCAATTACAAATTGGAACACTCAATTTCACAATCCTCACAACTCTTACACAAAAAAAAATAAAGACAAAGAAAATAAAAAGAGAAAGAAATGGAACAGAGTTTTTGACTCCAAAGAAGGCTTTAGACATCCCCCTTTTTTCCTCTTTCATTGAGGTATTTATAGAAATCTGGACATCAATAATCATGGGGAACGGCGGCTAGTGGGGCTTCTTTAATATTTTTTCTTTTGTCTTGTTGTCAGCCGCCCTACAAGATCAACAAATCAACTTCGATGGTGCATTGGTGTGTGATGGAGAAACAGCCTGGACCTCGACAACCATAGGGAATGGCGGCTAGTGGGAATTCTTTATTATTTTCTCTTTTGTCTTATTGTCAGCCGCCCCCTCATAATTCAAGGATCCACTTGGGAATCCAAGTTAGCATGGGCAAACGGTGGAAATATGGAACCGGAGTTCTCCTTATGACTCGGATTAGTGCCTCAGCCAGTATCCATCCTCAGTGGGAATTAATCCGAGCGGAACAGGTACTCTCATATATAAAAGACCGAGTGAAAGCTTGAATTCACAGATTATTGACTCAGAAGTTTCTTTCCGAGGAGCATTCATCAGAACCTCTGTTTATTCGGAATTGCTTCTATCAGAGGTGCTTTACTCGGAACTTGTCACTGCTTGAAGCATTCATTCGGAATTGTTTTAAAAGTGACTCACTCGGAGATCATTTGCTCGGAGGTGCTTCTGCTTGAAGCACTCGTTCAGACCCTTTTCTCTCACATATGACCCACTCAGGAACGTCTCATTCGGGAAGTCTTCATTTAAAATTGATTCAATTGGCACCTCTAAAATGTTTCACTCGGCTATGTCTCTGGCTGACAATTCAAAACCATTTTTTTTACTTAAAATTGTTTCAATCGGGAACTCTTCATTCAAATGCCTCAGCCTGAGGGGTATTCCTTCGAAATCAAGGTCTTTCTTCACCCGGAAGCACATCACTGGAATTGAACCACTCGGAGAAACCTTGCTCGGATATATTGCTTGGGAGTAATTCAGTCCAGAACGACCCTTTCTTCGCTCCTTGAAATGATCCACTCGGACACATTCATCTGAAGTCAAGCTTGCCTTTCACTAAGAATTGCTTTAATCGTGCATCAACCCATTTGGACGTATTCACTCGGAAGTCCGACTTGCTTTTCACTCAGAATGGCCTCAATCGTCAATCAACCCATTCAGACGTATTCACTCGGGAGTTGGCCTTGCTTTTCACTCAGAAATTTGGAACTTGAGAGAATCTGGCCGATAGAAGCTCTTTCCAGGTCAGAGCTTTGCTTTGCTTGGAAATACATCTCTCGGCCCCAAACCACTCGGAAGTGCCTTCCTCGGAGACATCTCACTCGGGGTTAGTTTGAAAGTTGAGAGAGTCTGCCCGAAAGAGATTCATTCTCGGTCGGACCTTTTCCTTGCTTGAAAAGACATTTTCTCTGAAACACACTACTCAGAAAGGCCTTTTCTTTGCTCAAAATGCCATCTTTTCTGAAACACACAACCCGGAGACATCCTTGCCTGACAAGTGTTCTTCCGAAGTTCAGAGTTTTTTCATTCAGAATCAACTCACTCAGGAATCTCCACTCGGAAACAATTTTTCCCAGAAAAAGCACTTGTCCCCAAATCAGACTCGTTTCAATCAGTAATCCTTCACTCGGACGTATATCTTTGGGTGGTATTTATTCAAAGTCAGTCCTTTTTTCACTCAGAGTGGCTACAGTCGGGAAACTTCCACTCGGATTTATCTCGAACCGGGAAGTATTCCTTCAAGGTCAGCCATTTTTCACTCGGAATGGCTTTGATCGGGAATCTTCCACTCGGATTTACCTCCAACCGGGAAATATTCACTCAAAGTCAGCCATTTTTCATTTGGAGGCACCTCCTTTGGGAATCTTCCACTTAGAAACACCCTACCCGGAGATAATCCACTCGGCAATGCTTTACTCAGAGACTCCCTACTCGGAAATGATCATTCCGAGTCATACTACTCGGAAATAATCATTCCGAGTCGGAATTCAGTCCTCTCAGAATTCTTTCCACTTGGGCCGCACTAATAGATAGCGCACTAATAGCCCATTTTCATGCTTTTGTTGCTCTTTTTTCACCGGGGCTTGTTCTTCTTATTTCTTTATCATTTGATGGTCGTTTTTCTCTTGTTATTGACCCTTGGATTATCTTTGTACCTGTTTCTTAATTTTATTAATTTTTGCAAAATAAAATACCCAAGTAGAATATAGTGGAAAGAAAGCAAAAATCACAAAAATTAAGAAAATACAGTGCATAATGATTAAAATCCTAAGCAAACTAAATCTAATTTATTGTGTTATAAAACAGTTATCAAATAAGAAAGTTAATGCATATGAGTGTGTTTTTCAATAAGGACTTAAGCCTTTATTTATAGTGTTTCAAGAGATAACTAGCCGTTGTAATTTGATTTTATTCAAATTTGATTCCATTGAAATATCCCACGATTTTAACAAAAGTTGAGAATCAGTCAAATTTACCAAGTGTATTCGAATACCTTATTCGAATAGCAACGTTCTGCTTCACTAAAAATTAGTCCAGATTCATCCTATTCGAATACCTTAATCGATTAGCAACGTTCTAATTTGATTTTGAAAATTCTAGAATCATCTTAATCAATTACCTTAATCGATTAACAACATTCTGACTTGAATTTGAAAATTCCCGAATCATCTTAATAGATTACCTTAATCGATTAGCAAGGTTCTGTTTCAAGAAAATTTGTCCAGATTTTACCTTATTCGAATACCTTATTCGATTAGCTCTGTTCTGAATAATTTCAAAATTTGTTTTGTGAGACTTAATCGAATATATTAATTGATTTCCTTGCTCCTAATCAAATACCTTATTTGATTACAAAAACTAATTTTAAATTCTCAATGCTTTATTATTTTTGGAACACATTTTTGGAATCATCAAAACTTGGATTATAAAAGTTCCTTTATTAAAACTCCCCCTGTTTGATATATTATTATGAACCAAAAACATAACTCAAAAGAATAAAGATGCAACTCTATCCTAAAATAACCTATAGTAACTATATACATACTACAAGTAATCCTAAGGAAACTACGCACACATAAGGTTCCATGCATCCCATAATGAATAAGAGAAGTTGGAAAACAAACCTCTAAAGGAATGAATACTTTAATAGGAAAATAAAAAGAACGGCACATTAAGCAAAAAGAGGTGAGAAAAATGTATTTGTCATGAAGCATGTAGAGGGATTGGTGAATAAGTGGCTTGTTGAAATAATACATGGGATTAAGCCAGGAGTGGCTTATTGAAACAATACTTGGAATTAAGCCAGAAGTGGCTGGAGTCAACAATATTTGTAGTATAGTCTGTGATGTTATGTAAAAGGTGTTTCTACATAGTGGAAATACTTCAAGTTTGAAGGGACTAGATGTAGCTTCTGAGTTGGAAGTGAACTGATGGTTCAGAGTTAGACTTAGAAAGGGGGTTGAATAAGTCTTAAACTCTTTTTTCTTGATTTTACAGACTTTGAACAATTTAGATATTTGAACAAACCAAAGAAGGGAAAGAGAATCACGCAATGAATTTATACTGGTTCACTTCTAAAGTAGAAGCTACGTCCAGTCCCTTTCGACTTGAAAGATTTTCACTATTGTAAAAACACCTTTTACAACAAAAGCACTAGACCAGTGCCTCAAGTATTCTCGACTCCAGCCACTTCTGGCTTATACCCAAGTATTCTTTCAACAAGCCATTCCTGGCTTAAACACCTAAGTATTCTTTCAAAAGCCTCTTCAGGCCACATAGTGTTTCCCAACACAAGCATACTCTAGCAACACACCAGATTCTACAAAAAGAAATGATAAAGAGTTTTATGTTACAACAGATAGCTTAGCATATAGAAATATAAAATATTAAAGAAGGTACACTAATTTACAAACTATGATAAGTCAAGGTCTTCTAGAAGCACAACTACAAACAAGACTTATGTAGTGGATACACGAACTTAGAAACTTTTCAGAGAAAGTTTTTTAGACTTTTTGGTTTTGGTAAGAGAGAACAGAGAATTTTCAATGATGTTGATGAAAGTCTTTTTTTATTTTAAAAGCTTCTTGTATTCATAGACTTCCTTGAGATAATCGTTGGTTGAGCTTTGAAACTATTGATCTTCTCAAAGGCAGTACAAGCAACGATTACAGAGACATGCTTCAGAGGTAATCACATTAATATATTGCCTCGATAGTCTTCCAGAACGTCCCCAAAAGTTATGAATATCAATCACAATCTTTCTAGCAAAGGTACTGCAAGCTTGATCACGTTCCTAGAGGTAGTGTGCCCACATGCATCCTTGGGTATCCCCATTGGGAGAGCGGTCTAGGAAAAGAATTTCCAGAATATCATCAAGAAGTTTCGTTATGGTTCGCATATACCAGTCAGGAGTAGAAGGGGCAGAGATCTAGACTTTCTGTTTCAACTTGTTGGTTATGATCCTACAATTCTTGGGCATTAGACAATCTGGACATACCAGGAGGCAAGCTTTAGGCTTGGCAAAGGACTGAATCCATGGTTCAGCAGGGAGATTAAGATCTTGAACAAGTTGGCGAGTCTATTGTTGCATGCGAACGACTTGGGAAGAGGCAAGAAAAGAGTAAGAGTAAAGGTGAGGGTTGGATAAGAGGTCTTCAGGTAGGATGGCAGGGTGGAATCGAGACCATGCGGACTCCACTTCCAGGGAAAAAGGTTTGAATAAAGGTGGGAAGTTCATTAGGGCCATGAAAGAGGAAAGGACGGCTAGGAAGTTAGGGAATTATGGCGCAAGTTTTTTGTTTGGCTAGGGGTATAGCAAGAGGTTGATAAAATTGAGTGTGTGGATGTTAGGGAATCCCACTCAGATACGCAACGAAACAATAAGGATTCCCATAGGATTTACAAAACATTGTGTTTCAAAACATAAAACAAAAAAAATATGTGTTTTAGGGTTACCTCTTGTAGAAACTTTGAAGCAGTATTAGCCTCGTCCTTTAGGAGTCCACACGAGTACTCCCACCAGAAATGATACACCTTCCAAATACTAGTTTGATAGGGTGTAGCTCTTGCAACTTTTACGTATTTATGTCTCTTTTTGGTTAGCCACCTATGAGCATCTTATGCTTTATTTATAGTCTTAGGTTTGACCTAATTTACCCTTTAAAGAGTAGGCTCCTTACTCATTCTAAATGAGTTAGGCCCAATAGTTTTATTTTAGTCCAACTAAAATAAAAAGCTATTTTCTGATGGGCTTACTCTATTTATATGACCCTATAGATAAAATACTCAGTTATATTAATAATAAACTATTTTATTATTAATATAAAATAAGAGCGACATCTAACAATGCATTATTATGTCTGAATATTATTTAATATCAACATAACCTATAAGTGATAATTATTTTATATGTTTGTTCCTTTTGTCACGATATCCTAATTGGGCCCAAGGCATGATCGTGTCATCCTTGTACGGTCCAATTTATTTTACTTGATACCGGAGTAGACTTTATCTGAATAAATATCCAATATTTATTCTTTCTAGCATGGCCATGCATTTCCTTAGTCTCACTCCATCAAGTGGCCTATAGATATCACTCCTGTCACATAGGATAGACAAATCCCATCTATATCACTCACATCCCTTTGCATAATTTGTTCATTGCCTAATCACAACTTTTATAGTCCTCTTGTTATAGAAGACGTTTGATTGTATTAAAACAACAAACTTCTTATGTAGGAATCGAAGTGACTTCAGGTCGAAGGATTACATATACCATTATCACATTGAGAATCATTTATGACATTATGTAACGATCCATGCAACGTTCTCATGGTGGTTTGTCCAGTACATCATTACTTTTAATGCGTACCTGTGTGAAGACTTGATATCATCTATATCCATGATCTGTAAGATTAGATCATCAGTACACTCACACACTAGTCTTAATGTATTTACATTTCCCCACGTAAATACTTAACTAGGGATATTTTAGGAATAACTCTCATATGACCTATTACTCCAAGGATAAATAAAGGCTGTTAAACTATTTAACAAAAATGCCTTATTCAAAATAATGCGTCCTATACAGGTTCTTAGTGCATATTTCCAATAATCTCCCACTTTCACTTAGAGCCGATAAGGTTAATGCCCAAGGACGTCTACTGTGCCCTCATGCTTTTGCTACACAAGCGGTTTTACTAGTGGGTTCCCAACAATATTGTTGGTATGCACATTGCATATTTTTATATCTTTCAAAGATGGAACTAGTTAAGTATATGCTTGAATTAATTCACTTCCTTATATTGTTCTATGGTTTCATTGTCATCACAGTGGAAACTCATAGGGTACAAAACATTTGGAATGATTAAATGTAAATCGACTTCTTTTTTAATTTAACATAGCAAAATACTTAGATTTGTTTGTACAACCAATGAATGTTTCTTGCTTTAAACCTTTCAAGCATACATCGCAACCATCTTGATAACACATGTATATTTTGACTGCAATCTTAAGTCATTCAAATTACTCAGAAGGTTGGGATCGATGTAACCTTTACAACGAGCTCATCTTCAATTTATCAAGATAAAATCCTTAGTCCTTCTTAAGTGTTTAAGGATATTATTGACTATAGAATGAGAATATTAGTTCTAGAAGAAGCATGTCTTCTACATGTAATACTAGAATTATAATTGTGCAGTTACTAACCTTTTTATAGTCATAGGATTTATCTTCATTCTCTAATAAAGATTCTAGCTTCTAAGAGCTTGCTTTATGTCCATAAATGGAACATTTGCTGTAACACCCTCAATTTTAACATAAAGGATTAATTAAGGAGATAAATATTAAATGATTATATATGGGTTATTTAATGTCCCAAAATATTGGAAATAACTAAATTAAGATTTTTGGGAACTGTTTATAATTTATTGGAACCAGATAAGCTGAAAATGAGCCCAATTAAATATGGGTGTCAAACCAAGTATCTCTGATTGAGATGATATTGGTCAAGGCTATTAAGAATATCATTGGGGGTTCGAAGGTGTATTCGGAATAAATTTAGAACAAGTATTGAGCTCGAACAGAGATCCTGTTTGTCATAAAACGATAAAAGTTAATAAGGGGATAAAATTTTAAAGGCAAAAGCCCATTACTCCCTTCTTATTTTCATGAGTTTTGTTGAGGATTTTGGGCAAACACACTTGTTTCTTCTTTCTCTCTATTTCCTCTTCTCCTCTTCTTCTCTTCTAAAAACCCTAAGCAAAAGGGTGGTGGCTCTCCTTCCTCCTTTATTTTCGTTTCAAGGAAGCTTAGAGGAGATCATTAGAGCTTGAAGATCTCTCCTTTCCCCCTTCTATTTTCGTGTGGTCTCTCCCTCTCTTTTGAACCTATTTCATTTTTGGGTGTGAGGTAAGTTATCGTCACCATTTTATTGGGTTTATAGCCAAGGGTATGAGTTTTATAGCTTGGGGGAGTAATGTGCATGAATGGGGATTTGTGAAGAGGCCATATATACATGAGCCCTAAGGTGGGTTGCCATAAATGTGAGCTTAGATGCATGTATTTTTGGAAGGAGATGGACATTTATGATGGTTGTTGAGTTTTAATGAAACCCTAACCCTAAGATTTAGGGAAAATGTAAAATATGGGTTGAGAAGCATTTATGGTGTTAGGTAAATGTTATTAATGGGGTAAAATGGTGTTATAAATGGTGGATGGCCATTAATGAAGATTAATGGTTGATAATGGTTGTTTGGAGCCATTAATGCGGGAACCCATAAATGGGTTTAGCTTTAAATGCATAATAATAACAAATGTAGACACCTAACCCATGGTGGTTATGGTGGATTGAATGAAATAAATGAGACTTGAGAGTTAAGATGCTAGAAAATGAGACGCCCCGAAATTTAGGGGGTAAGTCATTATTCGATAATGAGAAAATAAGTGGTGAAGCTTTTATTACGACACCTAGATCTATAAAAGCCACTCCCATATATAAAGATATGAGAGGGTGAGTTAAAAGATGGTTTCTTAGTAAATTTCTAATTAAAAACAGCAAAAGAATTAATTTAATTTGATTGTTGTATGGTTGAATTTAAGAGAAGGGATTTTATGATTCATAATATATCCAATAACACCCTTGAAGTAATGTATGTTAAAGATTTAATGCATAAGAAATAAAAGTTTATTTGAAAACAAAACAAAGGTGTATCAAGGTGCCACTCGCTCAAGCGAGAATCACATTACTTGAGCGAGCCAGCGTGGGCACGCTTGGGCGAATCGAGAAGAGACTGAGTGAAGCTGGGTATTATGCATCAGGGGCTCCTCTCACTTGAGTGAGTACCATCTCGCTTAAGCGAGAAGCAAAAGCCCAACCTGGGCGAGCCAGCGAGGCACTTGAGCGAGAGAAGAAGTATGCCACTGGAATCAATCTCACTTGGGCGAAATCCATCCCGCTCGAGCGAGATTGCTCCAGCAACCACAGAAGCTCAATGCCCTATTTTCGCTTAGGCGAGGTAGAGCTCGCTTAGGCAAAAATGGTCTAGTGCCAATCCACACTTCTCCTTGCTTGAGCGACATCGGACAATGACCAATTCGCCTAAGCGAAAATGGTCCAGTGACCAAACACTGATTCCCACCGAGTCTCGCTTGGGCGAGAAGGCCATTCGCCTCAGGGAATTTCGACCAATGGCCAAAACACTGATACAAGAGGATCTCGCTTGGGCGAGATGCTCACTTGCCTGAGCGAGTTCTGTAGAGAAACGAAAAACACTAAGTTTCCTGCAACTTAATAGGCCAAAATTCATTCCACCCCATATTCTTTTAATTCAACATAGTATGCATGTCCTAGTACACATTGAAAACTTGTCTCAATCATCCTTATCCTTTGAACTCCATTCTAATTCATGAAATCATAATAAATCAAACACACCATCTCATGTAATCACCGAAACATAAATTTTCGCATGAACCTTCATTCATTCATAGAATTAAACATCAACAAGCATTATCATTCATCCATTACATCCTTTGGGTCATTAATCAAAATTGGCCATAACACAAGGATCCAATTTTCCTACATGACCCTCAAAAATCATCAAATATCACCTAGATTACCAAAATAAGCATACATTACATCTCATATTCTATACAAAATCTAGATTTTGCCGGCCAAGGCACTTCCTATACCACTATTTACCTCCACAACCAAAATGTACTTCAAAATGTCTACTCTTCCCATGAGTGCCCTGCATCAAAAGTCTAAAAATGGACAACATAGGAGAGTGAGTCACACATTCCAAAGGAATGAATATGAATACCATGTGATTATGTATATATGCATTAAAACATGTATGCTTTGCATATATATATATATATATATATATATATATCATTCACCACACTCTTTATCATTCCAACATCTTCTTACATACATCACAAGAAACATTATAACTTTAACAAAGTATACAGCATATACATAATCGAATTTCATCACGATTCGGATATCACACACAACAATTATTTGGTATTCACATCTTTTATGTTCTCTTAGTGTGTCATTACATCCTTATCTTATTCATCATCATATCTCGTCACCTTTGGCATACTTCCTTGCTATATGCAAATGCTCTTAAGCTAATGCATATGCACAATGGAATATTTCAATAATTACAAATCTGACTGTGGGAATATAAACATCAAATGTGGGATTCAAGTATGATCATCTAACCATACCCCTACTGCAGTAGTAAAATCTGTACACTTATTCTTAAATTTGCATACATTCACCAATTATTTTACTGGTACCAAACCACATCGCCCATCTTGCAACACCTGGTCATTTTCACCATGACCGCAGTATACAACATATCAACATAAGGTATTGCGGGCAAACCATGAATTATATCATGGCAGCTGTGATCTCAAGGACTACCGGGGACACCTGTTCCTCAAGAGCCACCCCCCACAAGGGTCAACCACATGCGGCTCCCCATAGCACAACATGGGCAGCTTTGTGACTTACACACCGAGTCACAGGGGAAATATAATTTGCTCGTGCATAGAGCCGCCCTCCCACTGGGCCAACTGGGGGAATCCCCTAAAATTCCAACACCAACAGCTATGCAGTATGCCATGGATACAAATGCAGATCATATGCATTTCTCACTCTATGCATCCTATTTATGCCACTCACCATACATCATTATCAACACCAACATTACCACAAGGCTTTTATTATTGTTGGCTATTCACATTAATATAAGTCTTTGTGTGGCATTCTCATTTGTTCTCATTCATGTTTCTCACTTTATCATTAATACAAAGACTTCAATCATTCTTTATCAGTCATCATCCATATTTATATTACATTCATGGTAGATATAAGCATAACAACATGTCATTTATCATTCTACACCATCATATAGCACACCATGAATATTCTAAATGCATCAAAGCATGTTGCCAAACATACAATCCACACCACACACCACATTACAATTTCTCATAACATTTCAAGCAAGGCTAACATGCACACGAATACATATGGCAATCAAATAACATCCAAATTCATGTATTTAGAACATAAGACTCCTTTCCTACCTCAAGAGAAAAATTCTGATTATCGTTCGGAATGGATCCTACATTAACATGCATATAGAACCCCAATCAATCAACTACTCAAAACATAATTCCAATTCTAATTGGCTATCATTATATCTACTAATTTATAGCATGTACAAGTCATGCTATAGGCATTATTTTCCATCATTTGTTAGGCTTCGGGAATTCCTTCCCATTAAGCCACATTCATTAAATTCAAGGGTTACAAGAAAATTTTAGCCCCAACCTTCACAAAACACCATCTACCAACATTCATATTTCTCAATGTCATGCATTTCTTCATAACACATATTCTTAAATTAACATTAACTATTTTCCCCAAATCTCAAAGTTAGGGTTTTCCTAAAACCCAACAACTCTCATTAATGCATCATTAATCTTCATCTCTTACCATTATAAATGTATCTAATACACTTATCCCTTATTAAAACCTCATATTTATTATCACCCACCTTAGGGCATAAGCCTTAAATGCTTCTCTTTAACCACTCCTCCATACACATTACTCCCCCAACTCACATTAACACTTATATATAGGAAAAACCCAAGTAAACTGATGAGTCTACTTACCTCACACCCAACAACAAAGTGGGTTCAAGAAGGAGGGAGAGGTAACACGAAAATGGGGAGGAAGGAGGAGAAAGCTTCAATCTCA